>CM067373.1:52305033-53505033 GCA_034401795.1 Chaetoderma sp. LZ-2023a
CGCATGACACGTGTGTTCAACAGAACCGATCTCTCTGTAGGCTCTGATTGTGTCAACCATGCGTTGGAATCCAGTTTATATGCTTTGAAAGCTCGAATTACTGTAATACCATTTTCAAAAGCAACTATGACAGAATTGTTGATGAATATTTTGAAACTAATTGGTCATTTGACTCCTATGGCCGTAAACAATGCTCAATCGAATTAGTTTCAAAATATTCTTCAATTCTTACAACTATCAATCTATTCAGCAGGCATGGCACTTGTATACCAATGGGGGGGGGGGGGGTTGTGGTCAATACGCCATAGATATAATTGCAAAAGACAAAAACAGTTCTTTTATGGCCAATGCATACCCCCAATTTTACATCTAAGAGCCATTTCATAAAATCAGTCAGAGATGTGTTACCCTCTAAGATTAAACTCTCCCTCTCTCCCCTTCCCCTCTTTCTCTCTCTCTTTTCTCTCTCTCTTTCTCTCTCTCTCTCTCTCTCTCTCTCTCTCTCATTCTCTCACTCTCCCCACATTCAAAGCACAATAGCTGTACTACGATGTAGATGACCTCATGATGCTTCCATCACCTGATTAGTTTCAAAATCATAAAATATGAAACAAGTTATTGAAGAGTGGCCATACGTCTTATACGTCTGTGCTTCTCAGATAAGCTTATATGCGCTTGACAATGTGCCATCATATTACATATGTGATCATTTAAATCATCTTCACACTTACAGACTAGATGTTTTTCCACCCACCCCCCAGGGACTTGCTTAACACAAGAATCTGTGACTCTAAGCACCTTGTAATACATAGTGCAAGCTTTAAGCTCATCATAGATCTTAGAGCTGATATGCTTGCTATAACATAGCTCGCTTTTAAACCGTGTATGACAATTCTTGCTGAAGTGATTAGAATTTTGCTTACAGGGAAGCTCTGCCTTACATAAACGACAATGTTGCACGCAAAAGTGACCATCGTGATGGTTGTAAGCTATGTCACACCGTTCATAGTAATAACCATAACCCAGCAGACTGCTAATGCTGCGAATGTAGGCATAATGCTGATCATATAGATAAAGGGGTAGAATCTTTGTGCAGTCATCCGCTCCACAATATATGCATTTTTATTGAGCTTTGCTGTAAATCCTGAGCGAAATCTGGTGTTTCAAGATGGCCAAAAACGATTCAGAGCAGCTATGCCACATGGTTTATTAGTAGAAACACCTTTCCTGGTGTGAAGTTTAAGAGCCTTCATACATTGAAGATCATTATCAGAACAGGCCCCACTAGACAGCTGCTTATATATTTGATTACATTTTTTGCATTCGCAAATTGGTATGGTCGGTTTGATTTAACTCAATCCGATGACAATAGAGTGAGGCATGCCTAACTTATCCTGATTATGAGGTGTGACGCAATATCATTTCAATAAAGTTTCGAGTTTCAGATCATCGAGCTATAATTTGGCGAGATTATCTTTTCACCTAGAGTTACTAGGGATTTCAACATGAAAAATGGCCATTCTAAATTCAGAGTCCAGGCAAACCTCTCTCTGGAACTGACTTACTTCAGATATAGTGTCAGTAATGCTTGAGGCCATTAGCTCGGGGAGTTGTTTAAAATCCATTGGGATTGGGGCATTTAGAGCCAGGTGCATAATACTCAACTGCCCGAAATCTCGAGGGCTAGCATTCATGTTAGCATAAGACTGCGCTAATATTCTTTCACATATGGCGTGAATGCAATCAGAAAGTTCTACAAGGTTTTCAAAGCACATAGCATCACCATTAAAGCTAGCGGTGTACTGCTGTTCAGTAATTCTTAATTTTCAGGAGTGGATAGCATGCAAGTTCATTATGAAGAACATTCTGTCAATGGCATCCGGCATTGATATGTCAGTGTTAACAGGCGGCGTAACACTGCCATTATTATTATTAGCCATGTCACCGTAGCTATCTGAGGGTTATACAGGTGCCCCATAAACGTCACCCGCATTAACTTCATCCTTATTGATAATGCCCCTATTAAGTCTGACCCTATCTGATAATGTGTATTCTTACAATTGGTGTAATTATGTTTTTGACAGTTTAATACCTTGGGTGATGTATATACTTGGGGAAATGTAGATGGTTGTAAAACTGATAATAAAGATGATGTTGATGTGTGGTTGGGTGGTAATGTTGAGGGCGTGTGTGTTGACTGTGATGCGCATGAATGCATTATGTCACAGTTTGTGGTATTCTTAAATGTTAGATTAAGCTCTGATGTAATGTATTCACGCTCATCTGTTAAGAGGCTATCGTGTAAATTATTGACTAGAAAAGTAATAGTATTATCATCTAAACAAGCTTTATCCATCAGGCAATCTACAGTCATATCTTTAGATTCACAGAATCTAAGGATGTCATCATATATTTCCACATCAGAATGAATGTCTAATGGTGCTAATAACATAGACATTACCATAAAGTCTGGATAGCATTAAACGCAGAGGCTCAACCGTGTATTAACCCTCATAGAATGGTGCCCCCACATGTACAGACTCATCCATTAGATTAACTGTAAGATAATAATAATAATAATAATAATAATAATAATAATAATAATAATAATAATAATAATAATAATAATTTAATGCTCAAGGCTATCGTCAAACATGATCTTAAGGTAAATCCTCCACTCCATTCCCAGCCCTGTGTTATTTTGAACATTTCCATCAATGACCTCCCCATACATAATCATTGTAGATTTAAAAAAAATAGATATCTCACAGTTGCACAAATCTGCAAATGTCAAGAAAGCCCGAGCACTCACGATGTATTAGCCTTTCTACTTTGAGAGGGTTATCACAAGGTGATAACTCGCATGTGTGAATGTAATTTCCCTAATAAAGGCTGAAATCAGTAATGATCTTTTTATACTCGATGTTAATGTCAATAAGCTATCTCTCTCTCTTAAGGTTAATCCTGAGTATAAAAAAGATTACAGATGCCGGCGGTTATTAATGAAATTTTGGGTCGAAGTAACAATATATACGACAAAATGGCCTACAAAGTACTGTAGTGCAATATTGTATATAATTTTTATTTTTTTTTTAATTATTCGCTCACATTTTCGAATTTCTGAGATTGATAGCTGTCAAAATCTCAAAAGTAATAACTGGAATGCCCATTTCTGCCTGGCCCGCTCCCGCAACTGAGCAATTGTTTCTGCAATTTCTGTGTCCAGCGAGTACAGAGGAGTCACGGCACTCAATGGGTCCTCTGCCATAGAATGTAGAGGTGTCATCCGCCACTGACAAGGCGGGTTGGGTGGGTGGGTGGAGTTAGGAGGAAGGGGGGCACCATTCTGCTCCCCAGCCTCTGGGGACCACTTTCACGATATCGCCCAATGGCTCTGTGAACATAAGCATAATAACCTCTGGTTACTACTACTACTACTACTACTACTACTACTACTACTACTACTACTACTACTACTACTACTACTACTACTACTACTACTACTACTACTATTACTATTACTACTACTACTACTACTACTACTACTACTACTACTACTACTACTACTACTATTACTACTACTACTACTAGTACTACTACTACTACTACTACTACTACTACTACTACTACTACTACTAATAATAATAATAATAATAATAATAACTACTACTACTACTACTACTACTACTACTACTACTACTACTACTACTACTACTACTACTACTACTAATAATAATAATAATAATAATATAACTAAAATGTTACAGTTTGAATGCATTGGGTTTGGGTTAAAATTTGAACCCAAATCATTATAATGTTTGCAGAGTGCCCCACACGTGTCAAATTAGTTTCAAAATATTCGTAAGAATATTTCTTAAATAGCATAGCCAGAAATTTAGCATAATCTGAGCGATTACAATGCATACACTCAATTCATAGCAAAATAATGTTTGAAACCGAAGAGTTATTAATTCAATTCAATTCAGAATGCTGTTATGAAACTTTGAAACTCCTAAAGAAATAGTGTAAGTTTCTAACTTCAATCTGCTCAATATAATGGTTGACTAAAATCTAAGTCAGCAACTTTACAAACATGCTTCCGTTCACCAGTGCTCATACACACATACCCTTGGCCATTCACGGACAACTGACTGCCCACGTATATCCACGCACATACCCAAGTCCACACACCTACCTACCCACCCATCCACACATATGCAATCTTACACACATACACACAGACATGATGCTCATAAACATTAAAAATCTAAACTTACATAGAATACACCCATCAGGGCTGTCTGTCTTTGCTCATTGGCGAGCATAGATAATTGAATCTGCTCAATGGTGCCCGTGTGGCATCTGTCGGGTATTGCTAGCGGGTGGCTTTCGGACCCACTTAGAAGGTTAATTGCAGTAAATGTAACCTACTGCTGTATGGGGTGGGGATAGTGGAGCATCGATCCCAAGGCTGCTACTCGAGTTGTTGTTGTTGCTGCTGCTGTTCACCATATTGTTAAACCTTTGAAAAAGTGAAAACTTTTGAAAATTGCCTTTTAAAGCCTGAGCTTGTTAGGATAACGCCTCTGAATGATGTTTAATTATGTAGACGATAATTAATGATTCCATATCTATTGGCAGGCGATGCTTCATTTTATAATTCTTCATTATCTTTTGATGTAGATATCAGTCCGGTGGTGGTTCCTTGTAAGTTTCATTAAATTCAAATTACAATATTCCGACTCAATGTCACAACCTTTGCCATAGATGTATTTAGTGGCTTGAGAAGTGTCATCACACATGCAATAATGTAGTCAATCTCATCAGCTCTTAGATAGGTATAACAATGTGTTGCACCTATAGGTTTATGTGAAGTAACTCGAATGGCCACAGGCTTATTGTAGGCTTCAAAAATGTCATGCCACCCACCTGCGTACCTAGAGCTGAGTTAATTTAATTATTTTGCTAGATTTTCCCAGTGAACATTCCCCCAGGCTATAGAGCTCATGAATCTTGTGATGCAACTGAGTGAGTAGATCTACGTTAATTATTATTTCACCCTGTGTTACAATTACCGAGACTGCTTATGCTCGAAACGCGTCAAAATGATAAAATGTTATCTGGATATATTTAACCTGTTACATGGATGGGGGATAGATGATTCAAGTTTAAAGCCCTCTATAGCTTGTTATGTTGTTGTTGATGTTTCCTCCATGACAGTGTGGTTACCTTCCATGTGAATTAGATATTAACATATATACTAAGCTTCTTGATTCGCGATTCAGAGGTAGCTTCCTGGAGCATCAGTGCACTGTACATTGGTGATAACCTGGATGTAAATCCAAACTGAAGAGGGTGTTGTGTTTTAAGTACTGTCTGTTGGATGCGGACCTTCAGAAGCATTTCAAGAGTTTTACAAATGGCTGATGTTACTGTAATACCACAATAGGATGTAGCTTGGTTAGGATTGCCTTTTTTTCTTATAGACTGGTGTTAATTGGCCTACCTTGAAGATGTCTGGAATGGTTTTAAGTTTGGCAATTGTATTCAAGATTAAGGTCAGCAGGTGCATGATTACAATCCCACCTCCTTTTAGGTGCTCGGCTGATATGTCATCAGTATCTGAGGCTTTGCCACCATTTAATTGCTTGACTGCTTACTCTACTTCACCATATGTGAATTGGATCGTTTCATTTTCTCCTGCTGCGATGTTAGATAGTACCAATTCATCAAACTCCAGTTCTGCTTTCCTATGGACATCAGCTGGGATATTTGGTGGGGTGGTAAGCTGTGAGAATGTGAATACCATACCTCTATGAAACGGGCTTTTGGGAATGTATCTTTCTGGACGTTGAGTTCTGTAACCTTAGGTACTCTACAGCCTCGCTGTTTGTGGATTAGCCTGAAGAATAGTCTATCATTCCTCTGGCACACAATAGGGTTTGGATGTCAACGTTACGCTTGTCCGCTACTGATCTTCTTTGTGCCTGGCGCAGTAGCTTTTTGGCTCTAGATCTTCGGGCTGAGGCTGTGTGGGTTTGGTTTGATGGTCTGTTACAGGTCTTCCAATTATGGAGAGCTATCTTACTTTCTACGACAGCATCAGCTATTTCATTATTCCATAGCCGGAAAGGCCTCTGGCGTTTTTTGGATAATCTGCGGTGATGAGGCAGTAGCAGCTGCATGGAGTGTCACAGAGCTCAGCGTATATGGTACATATGTCCAGCATATTCTTGATCTCAGGATTATACCCTTCCAATGCCTTTTCCAGGTACTCTTTATAGCCTTTGCTATCGACTTTGCTCCAGTTTACTTTTTGAGGGAGCGGCATTGCAGTCTGCATCGGTTTTATTCCCAGCGGCTGAATTGTGATGTTAAGCGAGATTGAGAGAGGTTAGTGATCAGAACAGTTACTGGCCATTTCATGCTTATCTACCTCTACATTTCTATGTGATGAGTGTTCTGGTAGTAGGAAATAATCTATAGTTGAGCTCTCAGCATTACAGGCATGTATGAATGTAGGTCCAGATGTTTTATACTCTCGCATCAGGTGGTGTCGCTTGAACTTCTCTCTGATAGTTAGATCACAATTAAGATCTCTTGCTATGAGTATATTATGTGAGACACAGTACTTTTGGGAGATTTCATATAGCTGATCTGGCGCTTCGGTAACATGTCCTTCAGCATCTGTGTCCTTTCTACATGGCATGTATACCGACACTATTAAAAGGGGTGTATCAAGGCACTGGATCTCTATGCATTGTATTTTGCTATCTCCATCAGGTAGAGGTAGACTATATGGTTGATATCTCCTCGCCAGAAGATTGCGACACCTCCATAGCCTTTTGGTTTCCATGCCAGAGAGATCGGGTCAGTGTCATCGATAGCTTTAGATGTAACTGCAAATGCTGGGTTAAATCGCTAAGATCTTTCAGCTGAAAATTATACAACCAATGCTCTTGTACACAGATAACATCTGTCATCGCTAGGAGTTCTTGAGTACAAGTCGAATTAGTTATTATGTTCTTACAGTTATAGGTCGAGATGCGCAAGACTTTTGGCTGGTTGACCATACTGGGTGACGATGTAGATGGATTATTTGTTGTGGCTCGATCTGCTATGGAACAGTTTGTTGGTGTGGGCCTTTGTCTAAAAAAGGTTTCCTTGGCATTGTTTTACTTGTCTCATAGGGAGATAGTGGGTGTTCAAGATTTATCTCGGTAATCCTGTTCTGAAGGGAATCTTATACCTCTGGATCTGCTGATATTGTAAGATCGATTATTTTGGGCTTCTGCATCTGCTCGTTATATATAACCTTATGTGGTTGCATTATGCCTGTCATGCTGCGATGTATCATCCTAGAACTTGTTGGAATGATTTGTGCAGCGGTTTTCTGTGGTATTTTAATTTCGGCCCCACTAGGTTTTGAAGCTATATCACCACGCTTTGTTAATTTGGTATATACAGGTGCGATCTGTGCCAGGCTTTTCTTTGGAATGATGATATCTGTACCAAGACCTTTGATTGGAAAGGTTGGAAATTGATATTGCATATCCCGAGATGGAGCATTCGTCGATGAGCTAGTGTTAGTAGTTTCACAGCGTTGCAAACCATTCCAGTATTTAGGTCGAGATCTTGGATAATGACTGCCATTATGTGGTGACCTAGCAGTTTGTGGTGCTATAGGTGGCGATGATCTAGCGGCTTGTCTTGGTACAGGTGGCGATTTTCTAGCAACTTGTGTTGGTACAGGTGGCAAGCCTCAGTAGGGACCAGTGGAGCAGGCTGCTGTGGTAGTGGTTGACACGGGGGTGTTTGATACCCAGGTGGAGGTATATTCATTAGAAATGCTGGGCATGTACACTGGCTATGCATCATTGAAGAATGTGGATAGCCTGATATTTGGCCTGGAATACCTAGGACCAAGGGTGTTAGCGGGTGCTGAGGTACAGAGAACATTCTTGCCTCAAGGGTCTCAAAACGTTTATAAAGTTCTCTTAACTCTAGCATATTTAGACGCTGGGTAAGATGTTCCAGTCCTGTAGAAGTGGATGGCCCCTGTTGAACTGGTGGATCCGGTGCCCGTGCTGATCTGGGCGAAACCCCTTCTGACACATCTGCCTCAGCAGCTCCTATTTTTTCTGCTTCTAATGAGGTGACTCACATGCAGTCAACTTGTTTCACTTTTGTAGCTCTTCATGTCTCACCTCTAGCTGTGTTATAAGAGCCTGAGCAGTGGATAGATCTCATCGTACATCATGAATCGCAGCAGCCTTTATTTTGAGGTAAGTTTCTGCTTTTCGAAATTTTTGTTCCCTTACACGAAGCTCTTTAGCACCAGTGCTGACGAGAGCAGCTATAGCATCCGTGGCTGGTAGTATGAGAATGCGGTTGCGATTGCTAGTCTTAGCAGCATTTATGCCTTGTGCAGGATCTACTGGTGTATAAGATATAGCAGTGTCTATTTGTGTTAACGAGTTTGCGTCTTTACATTGGAATGGCTCTGCTTGATGAGATTGGGATGTCAGGTCTATCGGCGTAGTTTCAGGTGGGTTTGAGGTTGATGAAGTCACTCTGTAGCTAGCACACATTGCACATGTATACAATTCTCGTTCGCCATGCATACTTATGCATGATTAGTGAAAAGGTGCTTCACATTCAGTGCAGAGAACTGATCGGTTGTCCTCCAGGCAATTGCTACATAGTTGGCACATCAGCTGAGGCATATACCTGGTTGGACTTGTCTGCCTATATCTTGTGCCATCAAGTACCAGTGCTAGGTCTTGCAGAAGTGGCGTAGTTTGTGTCATTTGTAGCAAGGTGGGACTGCTGCTGACACTGTGGCTCTTCTGTGCATGGGAGCTTAAAGTAGCCTGTTGGTGGCGTTGATGAGGATCTGTTGCTGGCGAGGATAATTTAATTGATGTGGGTGGTGTGGTTACAGTAGCTGGCGCAGCATTGTCTGTAGCTGTTGGGTGATGATGAGCACGAGAAGGCAAAATCGATGTTACTGAGCTACCTAGTAAGCTGGAGGAAGTTGTAGGTAATGCTAGTTGTTTACTCACGATGGTGGCATCATCACTGCCTGCATGGCTTGGTCTGTGATCTGGACAGCTAAACGTGCGGTTATCTGTCTCTAGACATTCAATCTCTCCTGATGTGAGCTTCATACATAGATGGTGTGCCCAATGTTGGCCAGATTCACAGAAGACAGCGCGCGATTGGCAATTTCGGTTGCATTTACTGCAGCGGATATGAGATTGTTCTAAGTTATACGATTTGGCTGCACGTTTTGCTTTTTTACCATATGATACTGTTGTACTGCTGGACGCCAGAGCCGCTTCAAATAAGAATTTTAATTGCGGTTTCCAAGCTGCCAGGTTTTCACTGTAGTCGTTAACTTTGGTTGAATGTATGAGCTGGAGGAGATGTTCAAGGTCAGTGCTAAAGAAGGCCTTTACCCATTCGGTTGCACCGTTTACTAACATGGAAGATTTTGTATGGTACATGTTTAGTGTATAACCTGGATGGTTTGCAGGGCTAACTGTGTAGGTAGTCGACACCATTTTGGTCTGCTGAGGGTTGAGTGATGACTACACCGTCTGACTGTGGATAGGTGCTAAAGTAGTGATTGGCAACTTTGTACAGGAGGAAATACATCACTGGATCTTTGCGCAGGAGGAAATACATCACAGCATCTACTTCCACATAGACTCCACCCCCTGTGTTTGTGACATTTAGGTGAGTGGTACGGTTGGCAGCCCTGATCTGATTTGCCAGAACGCGCTCAGCATTGAGTTCAAATGGTTTAATGATTAATGGTGCACTGTGATTTAATGATGGTGTTCTCAGGTTTCCAGAGAGCAGCGTGTCGTGGGTGGTTATTTGGTCTGACTGGTGCTATATGCTTCGATTCATTTTTATGGCTGGGTTCATCAGGTGGATGTGATAGAAAATTGTAGATAAGTCGCTCACAGATAGTGGCAGATATTAAGAGTTTATGTGTATTTAAGAAATAATTGTGGTATTATCTCTGGTTCGTAAGTCACTGTGCGTGAACCGTTAACATTAGCTGTGGTGTGCCGCCTACAGAAATGGATCACTGACTCAAGAGTTAGCGGCAGTGTGCCACCTACGCTTGAAAGTCAGTTGCACAGCAACACTTAATTGTTGTAAGACGATATATTCAGTATATTTCGTTTTAAAAATTGTGATGATTTAATTGTTTTTAAAGTTTATTTTTATCAATAAATTGTTGAGATAGTTGTCATAGTAACGTGCCATGAAAATATATTTATATTTGAAAAGCAGATTAAAAATATATAGAAATATGTAACAACTATACTTTGGGATAACAGGTTGATTAAAACAGATTAAAAACAGAATAGAGACAGGGACATGCAAAGGAAACACCGAATGTGATATCGAGTCAGTTGAAATGAAAACCGGTGTCACGGATACAAAATATACATTTGTGAAAATACATGACACGCCAATTTATTAAGCAACAAATCCTAAAACTAAGTAATGGTATGCGCACTAAAAGAACGATAAAATTCGATAGTTTATTAAAAAATTCGACATTAAGAGCAACAGAAGTAAAAACGATTGATAAGGGGTAAATATAAAACACAATCACGAAACGAAAATTAGCGAAATTTCGGGATTGAGCGACTTACCTCCCTTGATATCTGGATTAAAGTTTCTAAAGACTCAAACCACGATTTACAGACTCTTGATTAAAAAAATGTTTTTAGTATGATAGAGGTAGCATAATACTCATGCACAACTTGGGAAATAGCTCAATTGAGACATGTTTCTTACTATTCAATAAATTGTTTTGACGATTATTTTGAAACTACTTCCTCTGGAAAGCTCTGTTGTAGTCCTATCTCTTTAAGGTCTGGGGATATGCAGAGTGCTGGGTTAGTGTTAACGTTCAAATGGGTCAAATCCAACTTCTACAGAGGGCTTGTGAGCTATCGGTTTGCAATCAAGAGGAGTCAATCTTGAAGCTATTACCCTAAATCGTATGCCTATTTAATCAAAATGCTCTATTGAATATTTTAAAACTAGTTTGTTTGGCGCCTCTGTTTAGGGTATATTGCTCGAGACCACACCCAACCTACTGTACGCAAGCACCCAAGCTGGCACACATGTATCACCACCTGCACCCTTGCATATACGCACTTGAGAACGCGCACACGCATGTGTAGGCCTACACACGGCATGAACTGGGAATAGATCAACAGATTGGCTGAATTATCTGACTTTACTATTTATAAATCAGTCTGATGAAGTTTGAAAACTTCATCTGGGTGTTGTTGCCAGTAGACCTGTGTTAAAATTTGGAGCAAAATAGTTTCAGGAAGGGTTTTCCGATACTGTTACGGGGTACGCTCTCATACACGCTCATGACATATTTCCACAAACCCTGCAACAAGCAGCCATATTTTGTGCATATAAATCTATAGTATGAATGCGGACATTATTATTATTATTATTATTATTATTATTATTATTATTATTATTATTATTATTATTATTATTAGGGTGCGTTGTGGTGGGGGTGGGGTGTGAGGGGGTGGGTGGGGAGGCGGGTCGTGTCCTGATAGCATTTTTAGGTATTTCTGTAGGATCTCGTTGCTTATGCTAAGGTCTCGTTTCCTTGATAGAAAAACCCAGTGGCTGGACATGCATGGATTGACATTTTTACTATATTAGTGTTCTTGTCAGGAAAAGATAGATCTACACTGTGACGAATCGATAAACTCTGGAGTCCTCAATGCTAAGCCTTTAGCGTATACTTTCAATCCACTTGTCTCTTCAGGCAGGACTGCACATGTACCGATCTCCTCTCGGAAGTAATCTATGGCCCCAGCCTGTATATCATCCAACATCCGGTGTTCATCATTAGTGTGGAAATCGAATACGCCATCCCACTTCCCTACTGTTAGGAGATCTTTGGGATCAACCCTAGCCTTCTGGAGAGCTAGAATTACAAGACTCTTAGTGGGGAGATTTAGTGACCTGCCCTGGGCGCTGTCAAACTTCTGGTAGAGTATCTGAGTCAATAATTCCTTTGTACTACGGGCCGGTGTGGCCACCTCTATGGCAGTCAGTATCTTCACATCAGATGGAGGTGGGACCTTGGCTCGCTCATGGATAATGTTGATGTCACGAAGTAGTCGTCGGATCCTGTCAGTTGGCAGCTGTACTGGTTTTCTCTTGGAGGCGGTGTGGTCACCAACTGGTTTCTGCCCTCCCAAGACGATCTGCTGGAGAAATTGACCAAACATCGCCGTTTAAGACCTGTATATACAGACGTTTAAACATGCAGCAGTATGTACGGCATCCAGATGGGGAAGTTGAACCTGCGGCCTCGCACGACACTGATCCTCTGAAAGACTATCTGACAGTCATTCGACCTAGTATCCATGATGCAAACCCATTATCCACAGCGGAGAAATGTAATGAAGGCTTCACAGAATTCGACTTACAACCAGACATAGAAACACCTGTCGCGGTGCCACTCTTCTCCCTCCTCGAGAACACACATGTCAACCCGGCCTTGATGCAGGGCAAGCTGTTCCTCCGGGTGTATAGCGAACATCTCCTGGATGTAACGATGACCTCTCCACGACTTCATGTGTAGCATGATGAGAACGACCAGGAACTAAAACGTGCAGGCTCTGGACAATGACTCCTACATGTAGAGCGAGAGCATCAATATATCCAGGCCGTGTCTAACCAGCGTCTAGAGTTGACATTGTAATGAGGTGCCTCGGATTCCATAGCTGTAGCAGTCTTGGTTCAGAAGGGATCGGTGGTCCATGAGGTGGGGGAGCTAGCCGACTTCAAACTTGTGGTGGCTGGGACCAACATTCTCGGTGAGGTGCGCGATCTGGCTGATTGAGGTCTCTATCGACAGAAAACAAAGTCATATACTTTACTCCGCCTGACCAGTGGCGATGGGGATCTCGAGTCAGTGCTCAAAGGTCAGTGCCACCTCGGAGGAAGGGACATCCCGCCTAACCATGGCAACCAACACAGCTTTCATATTGGGAACCTGTTCAGAGAGCAAGGGGCACTCGCCCGGTCAGAGCAACGGTGCTGTACTTTGGCTATGCAAAGGTTACTGTAACACACACCACCGGTATTCAGCTTGTAGCTCCGTGATCTGTGTAGAGCATAACACCAGCAACTGCCCCAGCTACGACCACTCCTACAGCAGCCAATACTACTATGGCCTCAGCTGTCTTCTGACCTCCTAATGCCTTATAGTCGAGTGTCAGCTCAGAGAGCTTTACAATCTCATAGTACTCATCGAGACTCGCATCAGCGTCTTGGATGTTCTGGGTGGCTTGAGCCTTTTGTTGCCATCGGCGTGCCTCCATTTGGTGCATATGCTCGAGTGCCTTGCTGTACTCAAATTTCTCCTTAGACAGCTTCTCCATCGCCTGGTTATGACGTTTTCACTCTACCACCACTGCCTTATGGTCAGCGAAGCTGAGACGCCAGTTCACCAATGCAAACACGCCTGCATTCAAGATTTCAGATGCCATGTCTATATAGGTGATTTAAATTCACCATATAGTCAGCAGGAACTACAAGCAATGTATGAACCAGAAGCTTTCGAGGATCCAGTTGAAGACTACGATGAGGACTACGATGAGGATGACTATAATGAAGACGAGGACAATGATGAGGATGCCTATGATGAGGATGCCTATGATGATGACGCCTATGATGGTGATGATGTAGAGCCAGAATCCAGCTGACTAATCCACCGAGCCAAAGGAATTTATCATACCTACATGAAGGGCTCTCTTGGCCCACTAGCGGCAGTTGGGGCTCTGATTGCTTTATTCACTGCGAAGACTGGCGAGACGGTCCGCAAAATTGCCAACAATTCTCTCCATGGATTTGAGAAAATCTCTGAGGCTATTCCAGCCATCGTCTCGGGGGTAGGCACATTCTTCGGCGTTGTCGGTCCATGGCTCCTGTATGTTGTGATAACTCTCGCAGTCATCTGGACTGCCGAACATTTAAGACATGCTATATAGGATGGCTTCTCCGCATGAGCTGGTCAAGTCCCTTAACTGGCAAGCCTTTGTCGATAGGCTTCCTTTCAGTGATGGCGCCATCGCTGAAGAGAGTAGACAACAGTGTTCACGGGTATTCGAAGAGGTGTTCAGCCACGGGGACCGCTGTCGGATGAACGATGGTCGTCTGTTTGTCTGTCTAGAGCTTGCCCGAACTGTACAGAAGAGGACAGGAGTCGACATCAGCGATGAAGTCCGAGAGTTCACCTGCGGTCTCAGTCATCCTGACTGCCTGTCTTGAAGATCTCTATTACTGGCCCAGCGGCCATTATCATGAGCCTCATCAGCTGCTCGAGGCTGCAATCGCAAGGGTAATAGATTCACATTGGAGATGGTTAGCCTGTGGCTCACCAGGCAGGCGATGTGGCAGACCCACATACCTCGTCCACGGCACGTTCAGTATGCACACTTCGATGAACCTGTACTGAACAGAGTCTGTCAGGCTGATGTGCTGTTCCTTCCACATGATCGGGTATGTTCCAGAGGAACATGCAAGACCTACAAGTACGCCCTTACCCTCGTCGATGTCGCCAGTAGATACAAGGTGGCAGAGGCTCTCATGGATAAGTCCGCAGGTCAGATGGCTGCCGGGTTCCAGAATATCTATGAGGACTTGCAAAATCCTGCGGAAACATGGTGTGACAAATAGGCAAGGTGAGGTGGGACATCACCATACCCAGGCTATCATTGAGCAGTGAAACCAGACACTGGCAGAGAGGCTGTTCCCACATCAGTATGCTCAGGAGATGGCTGTCCTGACTGGCGAGCGTTCCAGGGTATGGGTGAGAGGGTTGCCCATTGTGGTGGAGAGATCCAATGCTGAGGCTACTAGGCTGATAGGTCAGAAGCATGTCAATGCCATTCAGCGATCCTCTGTGGTCCAACCGTCGGAAAGAATATGCTCTGTTCACGAGCTGTGCTCAGAGGATAGACTTCCATCCGATTCCCTGGTTCGGTATTTGTATGAGCCTGGCGAGTTGGAGGGTGGACGTAGGTGGGCGACTGACCCCAACTGGACGATAGATGTACACAAGATTGACAGGTATGTGGATACGGCTGGACAGCCTACGCTGTACTACCTGGCACACCAGCACGGAGTGCGGAGCAGTCCTAGGCGGCCGTTTATGTGAGAGGAGCTCCAGCTTATCCCTACAGACACCCAGCTACCTCCACCAGGAGTGCTTACGTCGAGTAGACATCCTTAACATGGTGTCCACACTGAGCCCTGACTGTTGGTTGATGTCACATGATGCTCATACCAGCAGCTCTTCAACATCCATTGGAGTGATGGCATCCTTGTGACCATAAGCCAGGGTGTGAATACCATCTGGAGTGATCCATCGCTTTGTGTCTAAGGGGCTGAGACTTGTTTTGTTTTGGTAGACTCCGTAGAGGTGGTGACCCTCACGTCGCAGCATGTTCATACCATGGTGGAAGACCTTTCGCTCGAATACGCATTCCTTGTACTGCTCATGGCAAATCTGTCTAACCACAGCCCTGCGCATACCCTTTGCGTTCTTGACTTCCTGCTCATCCTACCACTTGATGGAGTACATCTTCTGGTGCAGGCCAACAAACTCCTGGATTGGTACCCCGGCACACTCATCCTTCATCTTGCTCAGGACTTTCTTGTTGGCAGTACTGTGTAGCGGGTGTGTCACTGCATAGATGCTGTCGGTGTCTGTGTACAGGAGCTCACAGTGGGCACCACATAGCCGCTTCAGCTCATTGTAGTAGAAGTCATGCATGAGGTGCTTCGAGAGGTCCAGGATGGAGATTCCCACATAGACAGGGCGGTTCAGCAGCAGGCTGATCTTGTACATGTGGAGAGCAGCTATATTATCATCGAACACGTTCGCCTGGGAGAAGTTGGGCTTGGATATTAGGCGGTGCAGCTTGTCCTCCTCTGATGACCGCACCAGCTTGACATCCACTCACTTGCGTAAGTTCGCCATGGTCTTACCGAAGACAGTGTTATTCATCAGCTTGTAGAGATCCTTCTCAAAGTTGCTGTTGACCTTCTTACAGAGCTCTGTGTTGAGTCGGATGTAAGGCTCCATCCATGCTGACTGATTGAAGTGTAGAACCATGCACACCTTCTTCAACCTAGGCTGAGGTAGAGCTTCAGGTTGCAGTAGTAGAGCACGTACTGTTCTTTGTTTCTCAGGTTAGGCGCCAGTTTTTTTTGCTGCCGTCTCCAATATTGACTCGCCCAATGCACACTGATACTCTGAGAGCCACTCTCCCTTCACCTTCATCCATTCAGGCGCCAGGAGGTAGGCATTGTGCATGTCATGCAAATCTTGTGGGTACTCAAGGTCAACCTCTAGGACGTAGCCCTTTCCATCATCATCAGGATGTTGTGTAATCTCTTTGACATCAATATCCTATTCTGTAGGAACGACCCACTCAAACCCCACAGTCGGTAAGTGTTGGCTCATTGCCCAGCCTTGCTGACCATTGATACACCACCCCTGAGTCCTTTCTCTATGAAGAGATGCATGTTGTAGTCAGTAAGGAGCTCCAGCTCCACGCCTGTCTTCCTTAGAAGTGCATCCCAGTTCAACCCCGGCCTTGTGTAATAGTGTGCTGGGTCCAGACGATACTGCTGGAGGCATGTGATGTGGAAGTTCTCAAAGACACCTGCAAGAAGCAGAGTGTCAGACCGCAGATAGAGGTCATGATAGTCTCCCATGGTCTGGCAGCCGAACTGGGCCCAGACAGCCGATGCGTGGTTGTAGGCACTGTCAGATATTCCCTTGCTAGAGAGTTTACTGTAGAAAGCAGCTTGAGGTGGGAGAGAGGTCTCATTGAAATGGTGCCGCCCATCCATGTGCTCATAGGGGTATGCACCCTTGCGGAGCAGGAGCTCATACTTGGCAGTGCTAGGTTCATACTGCTTTGTAAGTGGGAACATTGTGGAACTGGCGACCAGCTTGTCAAGTGATGGTAGGAGGAACTGGGCCGAGTCGATGAACCACAGCTGATGGAGGTTGAAGGAGATGTACTTCCCCATATTGTTAGGGATGCAGCTGATCTGTCCCTCTGTTTGGGAGATGGCCTGTATGATGAGATGAGAATCATACCCACGCAGGTTGTGGAACACGACCAGGATGGTGGTGGTCTTAGGGTTGAGGTGCAGCTTTAGATTACACACATTGTGTGCTGCTCCTCGGTAGAGACCAGTGATGTGGCAGTGATCTCTGATACTGTCTGTGACTCCGTCATGAGCTAAGGGTCTGTCACACACATGGCAACTGACTGCAGATTTATGAGCTCGCCAGTCCTCTCTAGTCATCTCCATCGGCTTAGGGTGGGTGAGCATGGTCGTTTATCTTCTCCTCTTCCCATGCCAGGAAGTGCTTAGCTGCATCTTCTCCTTGACACAGCACTGGTGGTTCACTGACACCATCACAGCAGACCACAATGTATGAGAACCCACAGATTGCATGGCGTTGCGTTTTCTGTGTGCTGCTCTGAGCAGGATTCGCCTCTGGCCCCTCAATCTTGGTTGTTAGGGCTTCAAAGTCGGCATAGATAATGAATGGCACCTTGAGTTGCTTATGGT
The DNA here is from genome assembly GCA_034401795.1 of Chaetoderma sp. LZ-2023a. Classification (NCBI taxonomy): domain Eukaryota; kingdom Metazoa; phylum Mollusca; class Caudofoveata; order Chaetodermatida; family Chaetodermatidae; genus Chaetoderma; species Chaetoderma sp. LZ-2023a. The sequence continues at coordinate 52,322,707 of CM067373.1, forward strand.
GGTTGGTGAACTGTAGCATCTTCCTGTCCTCTGTAGGCATTCTTATGCGCATTGGTTTGCCACTGATGCCGCAGCACTCCGGTTTGTGCTTGATGAGAAGGTTTTCGCGAAAATAACAGTGGAGACACCACTCGCAGAAGTGCTTTGTCCCTTTATACTGACTCTGATCATAGAGCAGATGATTCAGGTCCTTAATCCAGGTATATTGTTGCTTGCCACCCTTTTCGATAAGCAGCAGATTTGTCCTCAGAATGATGGGATCAGCCTCACTCAGATGCAGTGGGTAGACACCTTTGTCATGCCCGAATACATTAATGACCAGGCCATTCTGCCCCTCAACATGCTTAAGCTGGTGGAGAGGGGTTGGAGAGTCTACATGGCTGAAGTCAAGGGTGTCCCAGTGCCCTAAATACTTCGATGTCCGCTGGGGATTACTGTTTGTAGGATAAGCAGCAGCCAAGAGAGACCAGTGAAGACAGTGGTCGTCATTGTTCTGGACATTAACCACGGCATGTTTTCGCTTAATCGAAGTGGGGAGATCGATGTAGGACCCACCACGTAGTGGTTGATATCTGGCGATGTTGAGGTACAATGCATCAACCTGGTCGACTGCTCAGCCAGACCCCTTGCGGTGTAGTTCTCAAGGCCTTGCAGCACATTGGCTTTGGGCCACAGCCTCGCTAATATCGCTTGCCTTCAGGATGGCATGCTGTTTAGACCAGAACGTCGGATCTGTGGTGACTTCTGTCCCGTCATTCTTGTCCTTATGGAGGGTGATCTTGAGCAAGGCGAAACTTCACCCCCTTCTGGTCGAGGACCTCTTCCACCAACTTCCTCTCGATCTTGTCCAGGTTTTTATCCAGGAAAGCTGCTGCTTCTTTTCCCCCATTTCCAGAAAGTTTCCATCCCCGCAGATAGTTCTGGATTGCACGTGGGACCTTCACAAATCCTTGTGGTATGTCCCTCATTTCCTGGAGGGGGGGGGGGGGGTGGGAGGGTGGGGGTGGGGTGGTGGGAGGGAGCCGTTGGTAGCTTCCTCAATGGGACTGGGGTTGGCTTCTTGGAAGTAGTTGGTAGCTTCCTGCGTGGGGTGGGGTTGGCTTCTTGGGAAGGAGAGCTGCCAGGTTCTCAGCATAAACCCCTGCTGCAACAATCTCGCCAAATTTTGAAGTACTTCATCAATGCCCATAGCAGATATTTTACCCATACAGTTGCGTTTCTCCTAATAGTGGGATTTTGATAGTATCACCCTTTACTAATAGTGGATTTGTAGTGGGAGTTTTGTACTTTCCTGGCGTGAATAAACATATGATGTTGTAGTTGTCCTTGTCTTACATGGTCTGAACGTGGCAAATGCCTGATGGGGGGGGGGGGGTGTACCGGGAGGGGGGTTGGGGGGGGGGGGGGGGTTGGGGGCCCTACGTTGTAAAACACATCACAACTAATATATATATATATATATATATATATATATATATATATATATATATATATATATATATATATATATATATATATATATATATATATATATATATATATATATATATATATATATATATATATATATATATATATATATATATATATATAGCCTCTGTTCTGATAGCCCACCTCCCTCCTATAGCCGCTGATCGGCGATCCATGACTCCCACCGATTAAAACAGTCTACAACAGTCAGCCTCTTGTAGTCACGGATCGGCAGCTCCACCCACGGTCTGTTCTGAAACACTTATTATATCAATTACTAATGACAAATTCATGCTGCCACAAGCTGTTTTTATCCAAGACAGCAACAGTATTCAGCAACCTTGTTTCTGAACTGTAAGCCAGTCTTTCCTCTTACTTTGACAATAAGTGCTTTAACATCAGTTAAAGAAGTCATGGGGACTTGCAAATCCTGTCATTGTTGATGGAGATAACAACAACTTTCAGTCAAAATGTTTTTCGAAATATGCAATATAATACATGCTGAATACTTTGAAATGATTTGACTGAACATAGTTGATGCCACTGCCAACAATGCCTCAAATAGTTTTCAGTGACAATAACACCCGCCTTTCTTCCACTGAATCTGGAACAATTAACAATTCGGTGACAAAGAACTGATACAATCATTGAAAATACACACATTTTGCATAGAATAAATTTGTCTTAGTCTTTTTATTCTACTTGACACTGTTGATTTGTTTTATCTAGCGAGGATGTGTGAGTCCACGTATGCGTTCTTTGACTTTCTGAATGCAGATTGCAGGGAATTTTTTGACTGATTGCTAATTAGCAAATGGATAAATGGAATGCACAATTTAGCATTCGTGTAAATAATGTGAACTGGAATATTTTGAACCTAATTCGGCTCATAGTTACTTGCTGTTTAAGGTGGCAGCAGCTTCCATTCCTATTATACTTTCACAACATTCAGACTTGCAACATGAATAAATGTGTACTTCATATATCTTGTTGAAAGGGTTAGAAACTAGAAAATCGTCTGTGGAGGACCTCGGCTTTAACAAGTCATCAAGGTTCAAATGATTATTTAGTGTGTCACAGAGCAAAAGAATGGCCAGTACAATTCATATAAACAAAACGTCTACACCAGCCAACACAATAGATTCTTATCGTCGGGTTTGGGTGGGTAAGTGGCCACACAAACAAAAAGTAATCCCTTCTTGGTAGATGTGTGAAAATACTGGTCTATGTGTTGTCATGGTAGACTGATTTCCCAAAGGCCCCTCCAGCTGATAAAAAATGTACATGATTGGGAAATTGGCCCTGTCAGAAAATATGGGGAATTATGTGCGATAGCTCATACTACCAAATTCGAAAGGCAATCATTGGATACATATATTATATATATATATATATATATATATATATATATATATATATATATATATATATACTACTCCCTCACTCAGGATCAAATAGGAATCTTTGTTTACTTGGCTGCACACGCCATTTTTCGATTCACAAGTCTGTGACTCATCGCTTAGCATGTCCCCCTGAGAGTACATGAAGAGGGAGATTTCCTAATTTCAGAATATCCCTATGATGTTAAATCCCAGAGAAAATCTGAAAACCGTTTCAGAATTCTGATGAAAGGACGGTTGCAGTTGTATCAAAACCTTTCAACTGGTTATGAAATAGACAAGTTGCCTCGAATTATCCGACAGATCGTCTCAGACAATTTTACAGGCCTAAAATAGATTTGTGACACTAAAGTATGTGCAATGATGGCTAGTGCATTCTGACTCTCACCTCTCGCCTGAGACAGCTATTGACACCACTGTACATACTCTTTACTGACAATAAGGATTATGGAGTGGCGTGCAGCTCAGGGGGGGGGGGAGTTGCAAGTTGTTTGACCATGGTAGTCACGCCACGCAAATAAGTGTCATGAGAACATACTGCTTATATGTCAGAGGAAAGCGGTAGTGGGGCGACATTCCTTAAGACTTTTGACTCAAATTTTTCAGGATCAGGTAGTTTCTTGTTGTTGTTTTAAGGTTTTCTGGATGGGGAGCCGTTTTACAATTTTTGATTTTATAGAGTTTATATATTTATTCGGCACAGACATTTTACCTAGCCTATTGACATTACACAGCAGAGGCACTGCTGTAAGATTGGAATATTACAATTATAGCTGCCGATCCAGCTACGAGCTGCCTCCATATACTATGCAATCCCTTCACATGTTCTACTGGTGTTTTACGTGTCTGAATCAAATTTTGGCTCCAGAAAGTTAGATTTGCATGATACAGTAGACGAATTACTGGTAATATTGAATGCTGCATGCCATGTTTGAGGCATGATGACGTGATTCCATACAGGTGTTCCAGTGGAAGCAGAAGGAAATCTTCGATTAAAACTATATAGTGATGTAAATCGTTTACAAGTGCAGCAGCAAACTGTCGATTTGATTGGAAGATCATCTCTGTTGTTATGTGGCAGCGCATGAAGATGCGGAGGTCTTTTCAAATGTCAGACAATTCTGCTGGAACCGACAAAGACTATGAAGATGAACCAGCTCTTCATGTTGATAAGTCTAATGACATAGTTAGTAGTCCAGGTGTGGAAATAATGGTGCGAGCTGGAGTTGTCATGCGCAAACTGACTTGAGGATGAACTGAAATACTGTCTAAAGCTCTAGTTTCTGCGACATGTGTAGCAACTGTTATTTCTATCGTTGAAGTTATGCTGATCATAACCTGATGTCCTGAGCTTAAAGATAGTAACTCGATCTATTTGCTGAACAGGTTGAATAGGTGGTACACAATTTGATAACTGAGGTGGGGTTTTAGGACCGAATAATTCTAGTGAAAGTTGCTTCTCAGTGGCAGCTGCCATCTTAAGAACTGGAGTTGTGGCTGAGGATAATTCTAGCTTTCGCTTAGACTTTGGCGCAACCACTTTTATGTGACTGTGTTTTCTCACCAACATATCTAAATTAGCTGATGTTGACAATGCTGATATGGCAGTAACAGGTTTCTTAGTATTCTTATCCATGGTGGAAGTTAAAGCTCTGTTGATTTTTGTTAGTAATCGTGGCAACAGGATTCCTACGATGCGGCACGCAGCCAGACTTTGTTCTCTTATTGAAAGGTTAACTTCAGCTGCCGTCAGCTTTAAGACATGAATTGTATGATTTTTCTCTTTCCAATGTTCTCTGTCCATACACAATCTAACAGGCAAGTTGGTACAGGTAATGTAAATGTAAGTTTTACCACATCCTGCAAAATGACAGGTATGAATGCTCGAAACCTTCGTAGCAGGGGAAGCTTCACGAGTATCCTGTGCCACTTAGACCTTGACCGTTAACCTTTGACCTCAAGGTCATTGTGTGATGGTGTGCCATTATATGGAAGCATGTCACCAGGCTTGGGTCCAGTATGAATAAACAAACATGAGATATAAACAGAAAGGTTGAGCTAAACACAAATTGGATGATAACGCCACAGCCACCACTTATGTTGGACAACATGAATGGTATCACAATAGCTCGTTTTACTTTGTAAAGTCCAGCTAAAAAGTGGTAGCAGCGGAGATAGAAAGGAATCAACAGAGCGAATTTCTAAAAAAATTCCCTGTCTTAAATTTCAGAAACCTTTCTGTAAACTATCTGAAAAATAGGTACTGTCTTTTCGCACCTCTTATTACTAATTCCAAGGAATGATGGAGCATTTCACTTCATTAGTTAGCCAGATGCAGCTTGACATTTTAAAGTGAATGCCTCTAAGGGTGGCAACCATGCACGATGTGGGTGAGACATTTCCTCCCTCAATACGGGTCATCTGTATTTCATACTAAGTCAGCACATTATGGCTCTGTTGACGCAGGTGGCAGTCGTCGTTTGTAACATGTGTTAGCTCGTTGACTGGAGGATGTCTCTTTTACAGCGTGCTCAGCAGTCATCAAATCAATGCCTGGGGGTTTATGGTACCGTAGTTGCTAAGTTGGTGTGATTTTCTGATTGTTTATTCACAAAGTTTTCAGTTAGCTGTTTAATATTTAAAGGGATATGCTTCCGTGAATATTTGAAAGCTTGTCTAGTGGGAACGCAGTGACTACTCCTCAAAAACTCTGAAAATTATATACAGTACAGGTGAGATATATATGTGGATTTTTCAGGGTCAGCTGCCCGCTGCTACTTATAAAGTTATGGGAGTATATATATTTACAAAGGGCCCATCAAGTTATCTAAACTTTTCTTAGTTCTTACAACGTGCATTACATTTGTCACAATAATCACTAGTGTATAATATTGAAAAATCTAAAATTCAGTATGGCTACCTGAGTTTATTTTAATTTTTGTGCGTCTATCGCTACAGCTCTAATCGATAAATGCACATCTATAATTTCACCAATGTACATCCATCGCTACAGGAGTAATCGATAATTTATGTGCATCTATAATGTGTGTCCATCGCTACAGCCTTAATTCAGATTCACATTCAGATTGCGCATCCATTGCTACAGGGGTAATCGATAATTTGATTTACAAGTATGGTTATGATTTGCGCGTCTATGATTTCCCCAATGTGCATCCATCGCCCAGCAAACCAGGTTACACATCCATCGCTACAGAGGTAATCGATAACAGGTTGTTTTGATTGACAGATACGGGTAATATAAATAGTGGACTCTGATTTCTCCAGCTCATTGTGACACATAGCAAGCTAGAATAATAGCTAGTACTAGTGGTAATGGAACCTATAATTAGTTTACTGTTGTAGAGGTACTGTGCAAGGGAAGCAAGCCATATATTGTACACGTATATCAATGTATTTACAGGATTCACAAGAAGATGAAGTAGAAACAACAATAGGTATTTTTATAGTGTACTTTATAATATCTTAGAACAAAATGGAGTAAGACCCATATACCCATTTAAAAATAATTAAAAAATCAAAAATTAGAACTGTCTTTCTTATGTCAAGATCATTACTGATGTCACCAATGCTTGTTCTGTAAATGTATTAGAAGGGTAATGATGCGTGAAAGCAGGGGCAGAGACTCATTCCAATAGTGATGATGTCATAGTGCTACTACTACTACTACTACTACTACTACTACTACTACTACTACTACTACTACTACTACTACGGGAGGTAATGGGAGTTTACTCTAAAAGGTTTAACATTCAGAACATGTTTGTGGTGTTTCCTGTCCTAGAACAACTCAATATAGCAATGGACAATCCATGTACAGCCAATCCCTGCGTGTCTTCTATCAAGAAGATAAAGTTATCAACATAAGTTGCGAAATCCTATAGAAATACCGCAAAACATGCTATCAAGCACCCACCAGACCCCCCCCCCCCCCAGTCTTCCCGTCACACACCCATTGCTCCTAATTATAATAATATTATTAAAAATAATATTACTTATAATAATAATAATATTAATAATACGGTCTGGTCATAGATTTACACCCACTGACTGAGGGGTAACTCGCACACATCATGACGCCTTGGACTGAAATATTAACCCAAACTCCTCTCACCATGCTGCCATTTCATAGGTTATATGATATTATATCATTCTTAACTAAAAGTTATTATGGTTTTTTCACAGAATAACCCTATCATGATAGAGAGTAAAAGGTGCTGTCTTGCAAGCGCCACCGGGATGCCAAGGACACAGAAAATGCCCGGTTATCGTCGGCATCTAGAATATGAATAGAAGATGCCTCTAATGACAATAGCCTCCACATCCATCAAGAATATCCCTATGCAAAGGAGCTAATGAGGAACGAGACAATCTGGAGATAAGTTTGCGGATTTCATGGCCTATTACTCGCAAGAAAATGTATGTGAGCATTTAAAAAAAGAAATCTTTATGCAATATCATGCCATAGTAATCTGCATGCTCCTTTTATCTTTTAATTCTCACTTCGAGCCAAAATTTCATAAATAACCCCTCAGACATCTGTAATAAGCTTTTTTATACTTTGGTTTAATCTTAAGAGATCACTTATTAAGGTTAATGATGAGTACATAAAGATTATTACCGATTTCAACCTCATTAGTGAAATTACATCCGTATGAGTTACCTCCCTTTGATAACCTTTCAAAGTCAAAATGCTAAGTCATCATGAGCTATTTCCCTCGATAACATCTCCAAGTCAAAACACTAATACCTCTCGAGCGCTCTGGAGGATCTTGACATTTGATAGATTTAGGCAACCAGGAGATGGCTATTTTAAGAATTTACAACGATAATGTCTGGGAGGTTATCGTTTAGAAATTTTTTAATTAACTGATTCTCAGAGCTGCACATGCCAAGCAGGATTTACCGTAGGATCAAATTTGATGATAGGCTGGAGAATAAAATTATTATTATTATTATTATTGTTGTTATTGTTTTTACAGATAATCTCATGTCCAAACAGACTCATGGAGACAGCCGAGGCTCGAAAGTTAACCATAGTGAGAACTCTCTGTCTGTAATACCATCCTGAGATATAGTCACATCTCTAAAGCCGCAACAGAGGGTTTTTTGGGGGTGGGGGGGGGAGTGAGAGGGGAGGGTGTTAATGTCTACATTATTAGCACCATCAGAGGATTCTGTGAATCTAAAAATGGCATCATAGATTCCCTGAAGGATGATGTTCGGTTGGATGATAATAATATTAATTTTCTTATTAACTTTATCTTAAACTGAAACAAGGAAGCTGATGTGGTTAATGAGGTTGAGGTTGTAATAATAATTTCTTCTTTATGTTTCATAACTCTTACATACACACTGCTACCATGATCTACAGGCACTTCACATCCTAAAAAGTATGCTGATCATCATGGTGTTTACAAACTGTTATTTAATTCTTTAAAGCTTGGTGAAATTACACATTTTCAAAAGCTTTTATAGCAGGGAAAGGGGGGGGGGGAGAAGGACTGTGACCTGGATTGACAGAACATGCCCGAACACGTCATAACTCTGGAAAATTCCTTCAACACCTCAAATAATGGTGACCATATTAAGCGGGAGTTATGACATCATCAGTATTTAAATTAAGCTCCTCGCCTAACACTTCTTTAGCTCATTACCTGAGGAGATAGCTCTACAGGCCAAACATTGGCAACTGCATAAGTGGCTGTTCTGATTGGTTGAGAGTTATGATGTCATCAATATTTGAATTAGCCCCACAGGCATCCTAACAGCTTCATGGCTCATTACATGTGTCAGCGCCTCCACAGAACAGACATTGGTGACTGTATAAGCGGCTGTTTTGATTGATTGAGAGTTATGGCAACATCAATATTTGAATTAGGCCAAACCCAGGCCTCCTCACACCCTCAGGTTCATTATACATCTTAACCCTACAGCAGCTATGACGTCATCAATATATGAATTATCCCACCTGATAACACTTTCAGCGCTCATTACCCATGTTAATAGCTCTACAGGCCAAATATTGGCGACTGTATAAACTGCTGCACTAATAGGCAGCGAGGGGTCACATGACCTCAATTAACAACTCAGGCTCAAACAATGGTGACCATATATGCAGCTGCTCTGATAGGCCTTGGCGAGTCACATGACATCGGTTTGCACCCACCCGACCTAGACATTTCACACCTCGCCTCATTACCTATCATTGACTATGCCCCTTTCACGCATCATTCCCCCTGTCAATCATCTAAAGATTTATACCCCCAAAATGTGGCAAAGGGATGGGCAGCTAGTCTGATTGACTGAGAGTTATGATGTCAATATTTGAATTAGGCCAGACCCAATTTTTTCCTGCCAAAATATACTTGAATCTAGTTGGTCGAGAGAGAACAATAGAAAAGGCTCTCGACCAATCAGATTCGAGTATTTTTGGCAGAAAAAGTGCACGTGTCCTAAGTCAAACATCGATGACGTCATACACTCTCAGCCAATCAGGACAGCCACCCGTAGCTTTACTACTGAGAGCCAATCAACAAGTGCGTCTACCCACCCCCTCACTACTAATGTTCTGGTGAATATTTTAAAACTAATTTTAATGGGCGTATCGCAACCTAGTCAAATTAATTTCAAAATATCCATCTCTCAGCTTAGGCCTACCTGTTTAATTACCTTGAAATGGGATTCTGAGAATTCAGTGTTCAAAGTATATAAATCGATCCCAACACGCGCAAAATGTGGGCGGAGCTTAGCTAAAATCGGGCGTGGCATAGCTAGAAATAGGTTACTCTATTAGCAATACCTGCTTTGAGTTCGAAACGGAATACGTTCCAGAGCGATCTTCACGCGCAAAATTGCCTTTTTTCAGTTTGTATATTATATATGACGTAATTAATCCGAAAACATCGGGTTGTCATGGTTTGCAGATTTAGCAAAACGTTTTCTTTTTCGAACGCAAAGGCTGCCTATAGGCAGATACATTGTTTACATGTAACATGTATTAACAGGTATGCAGAGGTGGGAACACAAGTCTGACGATGTCACAATAATGATAGTGATACATACCACATACACTACAGCTTAGAAATAGGCTAGCCTAATTCCAAAACAAAAACATGTTTCTGTTCTGGTGAACATTTTGAACATAATTCGATTGGAAGACATTGCTGCATTAGGTAGCAATCTCTTCCAATCCAATTATGTTCAAAAGTTGCAACAGTAGGCCTATGTTTAAAAGTTATTTCTGCAATGTACTAGGTTTAGGGCTTGAAGTCTAGAATAGCGAAACACGTTCTCCTCGGTGTGTTGACAAGTAGGAATAAAATGGAATCATGACAAATTGATGCGCTACCAAGAATATGACCATATGATCCATATGATCATTCAATAGACTAACGCAGCAAATATCCAGTACGGTTCTATACAGTGCCCGATTAAGCTGTCGCCACGCCCTAGGCTGGATACCCAAAGGTGGGGGGAGATAGCATAAGACACGTCCCCTCTCGTCGGGGAAGTACGGGAGGGCCCTTGGAAAAAGTGTAAATCTAGATGCTATGAGGTGCATTAAGACGCGTAATTTGGCATAATGTTAGTAATTATTATTGAGGACAAAATGTGGTTTTAACGTGCTTGCCATTACGTAGTATATAGAAAAAAGCCTAAAATGCCTTTTGGTTTAGCCCTTTAATGTCTAAATGTGTCCAAAAACTAAACGAATTTCTTATAAGAATGCCCATTTGCAGATCAAGAGATTATTTTTGGAAATTTACCACATGAATGACTGGCTCGGTTAGCGAGCCAGTTATTCCAGTGGTAAATTAAAAAAAATAGTCTTCTCGTGGTCTGCAAATGGACATTTCTCAAGACAAATATAACGGCTGTTCTTGGCTGGCTTAGGCAGCAAATGGTTAAAGAGCAAGGTCCCCTTAGGAGCGAGGCCCTAGGCTGCAGCCTAGTTAGCCTAGTGGTTATTCCGGCCCTGGCTCTATATTTGTCATGGAACTGATGCATTAAATTGTAGCACAGTCTTGCCAAAGGAGCTATATATAAGTTTGCAGACTACATGTCTTTTGTTTTTCAATTAAATCCGAGTTTTACACTGTTTTCCAATTCTTTCCCATTATCGTGGATATAATTTGTTTAAATTTGACAAGCAGACCCTAACAATCATTAAAGAGATACTATCCATAAGCCGCATTAACGCATACCATTCTCTCTGTCGCGGACTACATATGTATACGGCACTATGTTTATCTTTATGCTGAAAATCTTACGATAAATTTGATTGAATGTTGTTACTAACTAAGGTATCCATAGTTTTCAGTCAAATTATTCACGAATTAAGAATTATCTGTTTCATGAAGGTCACATTTCCAAGTATGTGGGATGAAAAGAATTAACGCAGCCAGTATTTCTAAATAGTTTGGAGATAAATGCCACGTGTTTCCGGGATAAGTGTGTTAGAATTTAGCAAAACCCGATGAATTCGTATTTTAGTGTTTACTGAAAGACAAATGTTTGGGTGATTTACTCGCACCAGAGACAGATACATCGGCAAAGACAGACATTCGCACTCTCTTACACTATGTTGCTTCTTGTATGATAAATCTTCATGAATTATTTTAAAGCTCTTCGTGAACTGTCAGCTTCGTGACACGGTTTTAATTGGGGGATGGGGGGGGGGGGGGGTGGCGGCAGCCCTGGACTTGGCTAGGCAATGACAGCGATGCTGATGCTGCTGCTGATGATGATGATGAGGAAGAGGGGTGGGTGGGGTGAGGTGGGGTGGTGAGGAGGATGGGGGGGGGGGCGAGCAGCTTGCTGGCTCGATCGATCAATCGCTCGATTGATTATTCATGGATTAGGCATACTATGTACACGTCTTTTGTCACATTTTAATATTATATAGTGATGACGTCTAAATTAGAATCTGATAGTCCCTCCTAGCGCGTCGTGTGATACAACGGATAAGCTTGCGGCGGGCACTCGGAGGAATCGAACCACCACTGAATAAACATGCCTTTCACATGCCCACAGCGTCCAACAAGTGTCATAATCACCAGTCTGCTTCTTCGAGGTATCAGCAATTTTTTTTAGCAATTTAACAATTTAATGACTTGTCACCTACCGCAAGATAACAAAGGCAATTATGTTTTTTCTTAGCGGGATAGCTGATGTTTATCTTGAACGGTGTCGGTGTAAGCTGGTCCTATCCATTGAACCTCTCCAGTTTATCCATCCATCAAATGACGACATAATCAACTCCGCGACGTGGAGGATGACGTCAAAATCTATGACGTAGATAAATTTGTCACACACTTTTAATGTACCTTTTCAGTTTGTCCATCCATCATATGACGTCATAATCAACTACACGACGCGCATGATAACGCCATAACCAATGAGTGACGTAGATAAGTGCGTCACAAACGCATAGGTGATGCGTGAAGCGTTGTTGTACAAATTGTGTCTTTACTATTTAATAAACATGGTGTTTAATATTTTGAAACTAATTTGACTGCGCGCTGTTGGCAGCAACAGCACCCAGTCAAATCAGTTTCAAAATATTCAACAGTTTACCTATACAGTTTTCGGGAAATTGGTAGTCAGGCAGTTCAGGGATCGATCCCAACGCGAGCTAGGTGGACAAACAGGCAGCGTAGAAGGACAGCCAGAATAATTTATGGCATACCTAGCGATACATATCAGCGCATAGCCCGGATCACAACCAACATTCAATATTGACGAAGAAAAACAGATTCGAAAAGTCATTTACCGCCATCACGATGGATGTTCTCCAACAAGATATATCACCGGAAACAAGTCGGAATCACCGGAAATAATAAGGAAACGCATTAAGTTGAGAATTGACTAGATATGACTGGTCATCGACATCTGCCAGAGGAAATCATCGAATTTAATCATATGTAGCCATGTGCGTACTGCTGAAGTGCAAGTGACGGACATAAAGCTAGTAGACAGCTAAACAATTTAAACAAGCGTTGCTGTAAACCGTTGTTATAAAAATATAGCAAAAACTTGTAGCAAAACGGTGTTCAAAAGTACCGGTAACAAATAATTAATGTGAGTAAAGTCCCCATATATGACTGGTTATGCAGACATCTTCTGGCTTTCAACAGACGATCCTGCAGCAGAAACAGAGTAAACACATCCCCGGATATTTGTAGATCTATAGATCTCACTCGAGAATGATAGCAAGCCCTCATCGAGTACAGGATAAAACACTCTATCATGATTAATGTATTCCAAACTTCTATAATATTTACACCTACTATCGTTTATTCTTCATTTATCTAGAGCTATTACTGATTGATGTATTTATATGTAATTCCGGCTCAATCGCGCCAGATTACACGCTAGCTCGGACATATGAGCATTGCAGACGACAAATTCGTGGCAAATATACAGCTTACATAACGAATATTTTAAAAGAATTTGACAGAATGCAGTTGCTGCACGATGCACCAACAACTTTCAAACAACTTATTTTCAAAATATTTAGTAAATAAGCAGCATAGCTGCAATGCAAGCAGACAATATATTGCGGATAGAAAAGAGTCAACATGAATAAACGTATCGTGTTTATCGTTTTGACTTTTCTTCCGTATTTCCTGATGCGTTCCGTCACTTCAAAGCACCCGTCTAGGTGTATATCTTTTTAATAAATTGAAACGACTAATCTACTGCATACCACCCACCCCCCAAATTGCTATCATTTATCAGGTAAAAGATAATTTATATACAACTGCTGATAAATAAATAGTCTGATCAATGGCTGAGATTATAATGGGGCCGATTGCCATAACTAGTCTCTGGAATTCATCTTTCCAGTTTATCAATCTATCATACGACGTCATAATCAACTAAGTGGCATGTTTGCTGACGTCATAATCATGACGTTTTGAATGATTTGAAATAGTCTGTCTTTAACGCTTAATAGTTCGACACGTTATACGAATTGTATGTCTTTGCTATAAACATGCTGTTGAATATTTTGAAACTAGTTTGACTGGGCGCTGCTGCTACCATAGGCAGCACCAGCACCCAGTCAAATTAGTTTCAAAATATTCAACAGCTTACCTGCATAGTTTTCTGGGAATTGATAGTCAGGGAGTTCAGAGATCGATGGATCCAAAAACGACCGTGGTGTGGGTGGAGCTTAGACAGAGATGGGTGGGGCATAGCTAAAACTGGAAAGGTGCATTATAAGGTTCGTCATTTTCAGAAATCCTATTCCAAGTAGATAAGAAACGGCTTGACTACCAAAGGCAGCAAAGGTTTTCTGCCACAAATTTTTCCAAAATGTACGCGAAATTCCGAGCCCAGCAATAATATCTATTATAGATATCAAGAATTTATATTTTTATGAAATTCCTGGTTTATGAAATTGTGGTGGGTGTAGTCAGTACAGATTTCAGATTTTTTACCTCTAAACCAGGCGTGGGTTTTGTCAGCGCTGAAATGACGCATCATCTGCTCTTCACAAATGACACTTTAATGGGTTCCTCATTCGAAGTCTATTGGAAAAGCGTAGCAGACGATATCCCAGAGATAGCGCATCCTCCAACACGCGTTTCACCGCCCGCAGAAACGTCTGCGCATAGGCACGTGATCTATGGTACTTGCTCAAGGTTGTCAAGATCATCGCGATCATCAAACTCCTGATTTAGCTCACCTGACAAAAAAGATACAAAAGATTAGTTGAGCTTATGACATAGTGCCCGTGCTCTCTTAAATATAAGACTAATTTGATGGATTTTCATCAAATAGTGACACGCTTAATGATTAGTCAAGCGGGGTACTTACTACAGCAGGATTCTGGTTGGTCGGTTTATCCCACTACGAGCGTGTGTATGGGTTACCAGTGATTGAGCAATGACCATAGTAGTAAACATAAAGGGAATACGGTATCCGCGAAAATAACGTTACACTTGAAAAATAGTATTCCTGCAACGATTTACAATGGAGGATTCCAGTTTATCCGTCAATAATATGACGTCATAATCAAGTGCGTGACGTGTGGGATGACGTCACAATCAATTAGGTCATGCATGGTGTAGTTAAGTTCGTGAGAAATGCTTAGTTGATGATGGACTAAGCATTGTCGTACGAATTGTATGTCTTTACTATTTAAAAAAAGGTTGCTGAATATTTTGAAACTAATTTGACTGGGGCTGTTCCTGCCATAGGCAGCAACAACAACCAGTTAAATTAGTTTCAAAATATACAACAGCTTACATCTAGTTTTATGGAGATTGATAGTCAGGGAGTTTAGGGATCGGTATTTTTAGGGATCAGTAGATCCCCAAACGGCGAAATGTGGGTGGACCTTAGCTAAGATGGGCGGGGCGGGGCGGGGCGTAGCTAAAACGGGATTCCTGCATTATTTTCAAGTGTCACTGCACTAGCTATGTCGTGTGCGATATCGAGCTATGTAATCGACTTGTATAAAGTACAGCTCAGAAATAACTTAGACGCTTCCACCAAAAAACGCAGGCCTACTGTGGAATATTTTAAACTTAATTGACTAATAGTCATAGAAAATATGTTGGATATTTTGGCTTCCAAACTAAATACACAATATTCAACAGAACACTTCTTCCATCGTATTCAAAATTGTACTAACTAATATGATTTTGTTTTGGAAACTTTTAAAGTTATTTCTGAGTTATACTGTAGATATTGATATCGTGCAACCTCTCGTTAAAGGCCACCTTCTTCCGATATGGATGGCAAGAAGACGAATTTGGCGTCCACGTGGTTTCAACGATAATATTCATCTTACTTCATTGAGCATCCTCCAAATAACAATATTGCAGACAACTTATGCCCGTGACGTCAACAACGCAACCACTGCAGATTTAGCTGCACGTGTGTGTGTACATATTTTGGTGAAATCATACTTGAAATGGTATGACCCCATAGCTGAGCGAAATATATCGGTACCGCACCCCAAGGAAAACCTCTTCAATGTGTGGTCATACTAGTTAGTTCCA
This sequence comes from Chaetoderma sp. LZ-2023a, assembly GCA_034401795.1. Taxonomy (NCBI): domain Eukaryota; kingdom Metazoa; phylum Mollusca; class Caudofoveata; order Chaetodermatida; family Chaetodermatidae; genus Chaetoderma; species Chaetoderma sp. LZ-2023a. The sequence goes on from CM067373.1 coordinate 52,338,611, forward strand.
TGATTAGACGCCACCTTTCATAAACTTGTGACTAGGTAGTCAGCTTTATACGCTTGTGACTGACAAAGTAGTCAGCATTATGAGCGTGTTGCTGACCAGGTGGTCAGCGTTATGAGCCCGTGGCTGACATGCTAGTCAGCTTTATAAGCTATTGGCTGACAATCTAGCCAGCTTTATAAGCTTGTGACTGACAAGGCAGTCAGCTTTATGAGCTGGTGACTGACAAGGTAGTCAGCTTTATACGCTTGTGACTGACAAGGTAGTCAGGGGTATGAGCTTGTGACTGACAAGGTAGTCAGCTTTATACACTTATGACTGACAAGGTCGTCAGCTTTATACGCTTGTGATTGACAACGTAGTCAGCGTTATGGCCTTGTCACATACATGGTAGTTAGCTTTATACGCTTGTGACTGACAAGGTAGTCGACTGACAAGGTAGTCAGCTTTATAAGCGTGTGACTGACAAGGTAGGCAACTTTATGCGCTTGTGACTGACAGGATAGTCAGCGCTATGAGCTTGTGACTGACGAGGTATTCAGCTTTGAGTTTGTGACTGACGAGGCAGTAACCGTTATACGTTTGTGACTGACAAGGTAGTCAGCGTTATAAGCGTGTGACTCACAAGGTAGTCAGCTTTGAGCTTGTGAATGACAAGCTAGTCAGTCAGCTTTATAAGGGTTAACAAGAGGCCCAAGGGACTGTACCGCTCAACTGAACCATTAGCATTTGAACCTTTTGCATTCAAATAGACATGATGGATAATTCCAAATAAAATACATGATCGCCAGGAAAATTTACAAATCAAAATTCGCGTTTGATATGTTGAAGCCTACCGTCATAGGATCGTTCCACCATTGATTTTCTCAAAACTTTTTGGAAGCATTTAAAAACTATACTCCAATAATCCATGGCTCAATTTCAACAAGAGGCCCAAGGAGCCTGTATCGCTCACCTGCATCATAGGCATTTCAACCAGAAAGACCATCAACAATAAGTAGAACCCTACAGAGTTAAGCAGAATTATAACAAGAAAATAGAAGCCATGTTTCTTTATGTATCAACTACTTTTGAACAAAACTTAACGGCCCTTAGTCCCTTATCATATCTCCCAAATTTCGGCCCAATCCGTTCAACGATTCTGGATACGAAGTTGTTTTCGCGAAAATTATGTCATCCAAGATGGCCGCCAAGCCAATGGACCAATCAGGTTCTCTTGAACAAATTGGTTCTCCTCCTGCATTAGATGATGTTTCATGAGTTTTAAATCAAACCCCAAGCCGTTTCTGAGATCTTTAAAGACATTTCTAAAAATTGGCTGGTTTAGCCAGTGACCATCTTGAATTTTGGCCGATCAGCTTTGTTTGAACAAACTTAGACCTCTATGCCATAAGGTTGCATTCTGCCAAATATAATTGAAATCGGCCCAGTGGTTCTTGAGAAGAAGTCGTTTAAAGAATTCTCCATTGCTTTACTATGGGCCTATTGCTTTACTATGGGAGCCTATGGCGGAAAAACAAACCAAGATGGTAGCCACACCATTTAGCCGACAGTCTCTAAAGTGGCATATTTGAACTCGGCACCCTGATAAGCATATATAGAGCAATTATCGCCATTAAAATACATCAAATACTAAAAAAAACATTATGACCAACAAATGCTAAATTTTGATTAGTTGATCCCGGCCATGTTTTTTAACATACAAAGTTCCTTTGAACAAATTTGAATGGCCCTTGGTCCCTAAGCATATTTCATAAATTTCAGCTCTATCCCTTCTGCGGTTCGGGAAAAGAAGTCGTTTTCGGGAAAATCACGTGATCCAAGATGGCCGCCAAGCAAATAGGCCAATAAAGTTGGCTTGAATAAACTTGGGTCTAACGTTGCCATAGATGTTGTATTAAGAGTATTGAATCATTTCCTCCAGCGGTTTCGGAGAAGATGATTTTTTAGTGTCTAAAAATCGGCCATTTTGGCTGGCGGCCATCTTGGATTTTGACCGATCCGCTTCGTTTGAACAAACTTAGATCTCTATGCCCTATGACTGCTTCCTCCAAAATAAAATTGAAATTGGCCAAGTGGTTCTTGACAAGTCGTTTAAAGAAGTCCCCATTGCTTTACTATGGGCTCCTTGCTTTACTATGGGAGTCGATGGCGGGGAAACAAACCAAGATAGCAGTCAAACCGTGTATCCGACAGTCTCGAAAGTGGCATATTTGAACTCGCCACACTGATAAGCATATATAAAGCAATTTTCGCCATCAAAATACATCAAATACAAAAAAGCCAATATGACCAACAAGCGCTAAATTTTGATTGGTTGATGTACGAACTTCCCTTGAGCAAACTTGAATGGACCTTGGTCCCTAAGCATATTTACGAAATTTCAGGTCTATCGCTTCAGCGGTTCGGGAGAAGTCGTTTTCGCGAAAACTAGGTCATCCAAGATGGCCGCAAGCCTTGAACAAACTTGGGTCTACCGTTGCACTAGATGATGTGTTATGAGTTTTGAATCAATTCCTTCAGCGGTTTCGAAGTGTTTCTAAAAATTGGCTATTTTGCCCGGCGGCCATCTTGGATTTTGGCCGATCGGCTTTGTTTGAATAAACTTGAATCTCTATGCCATAGGGATGCTTCCTGCTAAATATAATTGAAATCGGCCAAGAGGTTCTTGAGAAGTCGTTTAAAGAAAAAGTTGATGGACAATGGCGGAAAGATCCTATGACGTAGGCTTCAACATATCAAACGAGATGGCTGCCAAAACATTCACCAATAAAAATTACCGAAGTGGTTAATGAGTAGTGTTTTAAAACGATTTCCCGCCATATTTCGGAAAATCCAAGTCGCAGTCAAAATTATGTATACCAATTCAGAAGCGTACCATCCTAGGGTCCTTCCGGCTGAGTTTGGTTTAAATCAGCCAAGTGGTTAATGAGCAGGCTTTTAACCAAGAATTTTCGAGCGGTTCACCGGAAAAATTGACCAATCGAAATTCTCGTTAGAAGTGTTGAAGCCTAGCAGCATAGAATTAGTCCATCCAAGTTTCATTAAAATCGGGCTATTTATATTGGAGGAATATCGGTTTAAATTAGTTCTGGAAGATTTTCGTTTGAACAAACTTAAGATCTCTATGGCCTAGGGGTGCTTTCTGCCAAATATAATTGAGTGGTTCTTGCTTGAGAAGTAATTTAAAGAAGTTGATGGACAGACAGAAGGACGCCACGGCAAAAGCTCACTTGGCCATTCTGGCCAGGTTAGATAAATTTGGCCAAAATCCAATATGGCCGCCAGCCAAATTGGCCGATCGGCCTCATTTGAACAAACTTTGATACCCATGCCTTAAAGGAAAGGACCAGGGAACTAACAAATGCTATTGAATGAGATTTAAATGATAATCAACCTATAGGCACAAGTAAAAAACCCAGAAATAAATATGAATACTTCGAAAAAGCAAATAAATACCATTTATGTCACTCTGGCGGGAACCAATTAGTGACGTACCTGGTGCTGTGCGCTCTGGTGGGCGCCAAGCGAATAAATAATATCCACTACAGCCGGTCATATAATCTGTCATATTCGCGTTAAACTGATTAGCCACTACTTCCCACAGGTAAAATACTGTCCAATTGTAAAAGAATGTGATTGAAAGACATTGTTTTCAGAGACAGGATCTACATTTAATTACTTCTCAAGAACCACTGGACCACTGCTCCAACAAGTCTACATCACGATACTCACTGAGCTCCCACGAAAATTCTCCTATTGGAGAGGCAATGCAACCTGTGGTTAAAGACCACCGGTCGGTCTCTCCAGTGACCATGGCGCACTCCATAGCAACTGCCCATTATGACTCAGTCCGAGCGACATTATCTTAAATAAACACAGAAAAAATGTATAAATGTTAAGGTCTGTCGCCATTCATTTGAAACCTGCTTTATACGTGTGAATATCATTATCAAGTTAAATGATAATATTGCGATTGGATAGCCTTTGAACGATCAAAAAGAATCACGAGAGAATAAATTGCGACTAACAATCGGACATTGTACTCACTATCTTTCACTGGATTCAATTTCCACAAAACTAAATTAGGCTTGTTAGCGCGTATCTAATTACACCGCAGTCTGCATGTATAACTTGCACATGTAGCGTATGGACAATGCCAATTTTTGCAGAATAATGGGCACGCTTTCAATAACTCTGCTGTCGTTTCTACATAATTCGGGTAGTACGAAGAGAATACGACTTACAGTTTGGAACAAGACTGTGGACACATTTATCTTTTGTATTTAGAAAACGCCAGTCTTGTGCCTGTATGGGTAAACGGGTATGTCATACCCAAGGCTGGAATCATCTTAGGCCCGATTTATAAGTCGAACTTCTCTTGTGCCGTGCCAGCTAAATTTGCCTGAAAATGAGTCCACTATATAAATCAAGCAGTCGTCATTAGCGCGCCGCGACAGAAAGTTCGAGTTACAAAACGGGCCTTATAGAGCTTATCTGGAATGCATGTCGTTAGCTATCCCCTGGCCTGTCTCTAAGCATATCTGAAGCTGGCAAATGTTTTGTAAAATCCACTGAATAAACAATATGCGAATTTCGACAAATGAGTTAGAGGGTTATCATATGGATCAATTTGCCCTGTAGGTGGGACTTAGAATACACCTTCCGTATCCTCTGCATGTCGTAAGAGGCGACTAAAGGAGGTAAGGGTGAGGTAACCCTAACAGAAACCGTGAGTGCTGAAGACGGAGGTTCCAGGCCGCACGGCGCACTCTAATAAACCATGGATCCACGCACTTAACGCATATGATCATGTCGATAGTCACTTACAGGACTGGCGGTATGATCAGCGAACGAAAAGAAGAAGAAGATATGGATCAATTAACCTTTCCAAAGTATCCATCTAGCTAGCATATGACTTCATAATCAGCTAGGCAGCGTGTAGGATGACATCATAATCGCGCTACGTCATAAATGATTCTATTTGGCCCATCTTTAACTCTTAATAGTCAAACACGTACAAATTGTATGTCTCTATTATTTAATACACATGCTGTTTAATATTTTGCAATTAATTTGACGGGGCGCTGTTGGTGCCTATGGCAGCAACAGCACCAATCAAGTTACTTCCAAAATATTCAATCGCTTGCCTGTATAGTTTTCTGGAAATTGAGTCAGTGAGATTATAGATCGATCGATCCAAACACGAGCGAGGTGTGGGTGGAGCTTAGCTAGAGATGGGCGGGGCATGGCTAAAACTGGAAAGGTTCATTGCAGGAATATTACATCAACATTTGCACATGCCAAAGGTGTGTGCCAGATGTGTACTAAGAATGCTCACACCAGAAATGAAGATGATCAGGGTGACCAACAGAAGGTCAGTACATACTATGTACAATGCAAATGTTGAGTGCTTTCACTCAAGATTAGGAACGTGTAATGAGACCTGGATCTAGCTCGACGAAATTGAATCCAAACGCGAGTCCGTGGATGGAAGCATGCAGGATTCCGCAGGACAAAGAAATTCACGGCAACCGAGACAATAATGGCTACAGTTTCACGGGTACACCAGATGAATCATTCATATTGATTATATGCCTCGTGGAACCACGCAAGCAGCTACCATATGTGACCTACTTAGGATATTAAGCGAATTAATCAATCAGAAACGTTGTAGAAAAGTGAACCGATATGTGCCCCTCCAACAATGACAATGCGCCAGTCCACATCTCCAAAGTTGCAATGGATGCTGTTCAAGAATGTGGATATGAACGCTTGCCTCACCCCTTCTAATTCTACAAAACTGGGTCTTAATGACTACTTTCTAATTGGCAATTTTTTTAAAGTTCCATAGTGGCAGAGAATATGAGGATGACACCGATGTGATCGCTGCTGTAGAGGGGTGGTTTGAGGCTCAATACCCGTTGGCCCAAGTCCATTGGTATAGGCGGAGACTACGTGAAGAAATGAGTAAATGAAAATAAACTATACGTTTTGTTTATGTTGGGATCAAATCTTTCTGACAAATACCTAATAGAATGACAAAAAGGAAACTAACATAAACACATATAGCACTATAAAGAGCATGAACATGGATTTTTGGAGTAAAAGAGCAGAGTTCAAAAGTCAAAATGCCATTGATGTCTCAACTAGTGACATCCCTGTCAGTCATCCGTTTCCACATTACATAGGCAAGATTGTGTCTAAATTTGGATCAAATTAGATTACACAATTCTTGAGTTCAATAACAGGAAGGCCAAAAAGAAGCAAAAACTGAACCAAAAAAGGCCCAAACTTAGGGCCTCGAGATTCAGTTAACACTTAACGCTCTTGAGCCAACATACACGAAATGTACTTAATTCACCTTTCCAGAGCACCCATCAATCATATGACGTCATAATGAACTGCACGATATGTAGAATGACATCATAATGAATGACGTTGATAAGTACGTCACGAACGCATACTTGAAGACGGTCTATGCGTTGTTGTAAAAATTGTTTGCTTTTACTATTTAATAAATATTGTGTTGAATATTTTGAAACTAATTTGACTGGGCGCTGTTGCTGCCATATAGTTTTCAGGAAATTGATAGCTAGGGCATTTGGGGATCGATCAATCGGAACACGGCGAGGTGTGGGTCGAGCTTAGCTAGTGATGCGCGGGGCATAGCTAAAAATGGAAAGGTCCATTCCAAAGGAATTTCAACACATTTGGTGTAAATGTGAGAAAAAATAATTGAACTTTGATGTAAATATCTGAAAATAATACAAAATGTACTGGATGATATTGGCTCTAATAAGGAAACTACCATATTAGTGATGCACAGTATCCGCAGCTCACACCACACTAAATCTTTCTGTAATATTGAGCAAACCGTAAAAATGCCACATATGATACACCCCACACCCAGAACGTAAGACGCACCCAGGTTTAGTGACTATAGGTGGAATCTGAATCTTGAGAATATAGACTGGACAAACATTATTTGGTGTTCATTGAACTGTAGAAGGTAGGTCCCAGTGACATACTTTTGATATATGACACACCTTTAGCAGAAGATACGTCGATACATACACAGTTTGGTTACCTGGATACATGCTCTTGAAGCTATAGTACAGACACAAATTTTCTGATATTTACTGAACTGTGAAATGTAGGTTACACTGACCGACTTTTGAGAGGTAGCCCACTATTATGCTACACTGTATCTATAAATCAAGTTTGTCGAAAAACTAGAAAATACAGCTTGTACAAGAATGTGCTATAGTGTTCACTGACGATGAAGTGGGGTAGGCTGATAGAAGGCATAGGACATGGACTTGTTTATCTGGCTTCCCCAGCCTAACACTAATAACCCAAGCCCCATCTAAGGTGTTTCATTGCTCCTATCTAGCAAGGGCCTAGAGGGTGGCTCTTTCAGACTCTACAGCTGTACTTCCTGATACTTTCCACCTTTTGGTTGATCCTGGATCATCCTTCTAAAAGACAGTCTTAGCGTTATCCCAGTTTACCTCTTGCTGTCTTAATAACTTGGTATTAACCCAATCAGCAGCAACTTCCTAACGGGATTATGCGTTTCATATTAATTCATTCCAAACACTGCCATAGTACGGTGTGTGTAATTGCGCGTAGACAAGAAATGCAGTTGCACCCCTACAGCCAATTCTCGGTTGCTGGAAAGTGGCCGATGCTAACCTATTCTCGCTATAGTATATATTTATCCGGAACTTTGTGGAAGCTGCATGCCTGGATTAAGGTACGATGGAAGGTACGTAACATGTGATTCTTTCTGGTTCAATCTGTGTAAACTATAGCCTGGTCTGGTTCCAGCGCTTTCACATCCCTACCGAGTATTTATTGTTAATCTGATCAGCAGATATCCTGATTGTGGCGGTAGCTGGACCTTACTGTTGAATATGTTATTTTATAGGGAATGGGGGTGTCTATCATTTAGCCATAGTAATTAATTTCCTGTCCACGGCAGGTGGTAGTGGTGTGTGCGTGAGTGCGTGCGTGAGTGCATGTATCTAACCTACGCATAGCAAAAGCTGCAAAAATATTCTATCCTTAAAGGTTAACAACACAGCTTCATTCTATCTAACTACATCATTTATTGGGCAAGTATAATAGCAATGGCAATGCACTGGCAGCGTTCATCAGTACATGCGGCCTGTTTGCCAATAAGACATGGCCTTGCAGACTGTCGAGGAGAGACAGGCTCCAAGGCCACAACAACTATCTTTAACTAAATTGATTGTTTAAACCAAAGTCAAGACACAACTTCAGAACCCTCAGTCATATGGCAGCAGTTCTTGTGATCAACCGACTTCAAATGAAGCATATTTACCTGACGATTAAGCGTCGTGACATCCAGTGATAAAGTCAAATTTGATCTAGACGCTCACGCGAAACAACATCACCCAAAGGCATATATGAAGACCATTGGGGAGCCAAGGAACTATTTCTGTTTGGCCATGTTCTGCGAATACCACTAGATATGCCTGCACAGATGGCCTTGGAATTTGCAGTGCTCAGGGTAAACACCTACAAAGCCTGCATAAGACGCTGCTGCACAAATCTGATAAATGTGCGACATACCAATCTGAAAGAAGCAGGACTGAGTACACTGCAGACCACGAAGGACCTGCAGGATTTGAGGATTCTGGCTGAGGATAAGAAACTGTGGCCAAAGAACTGGTTGCAACTGGATGATGTTTTCAAACGACTGCGGTCGCAGAACACCGCCACCACCACCATCGGGGAGCAGATAGCAACAATGGACATCAACTCAAATGAGGTTTTAGCCAGAGTACTCAAATACATTGAAACATCAGCCATCAATGTAGTAGGAATTGTCAAGAATAAAAACCCATTTGGACACTATACAACATATATCACCTAGGCGCAACAGGTCCTTATCTCTTAACGTGACCAGTACAGAGCAAATACTGCATAAAACTATGTCGAGAACGCAATACCATACATTGTCAGATCAACAAACGATTGAAAGAACTTGCCACCCCAATAACAGGCAACCTGGCAGATAACATCACAACCATAGATGATTTTTTGTAAGATGTTTAGAGTGATCAGAGTTCTGAGAGTTACTGGTCCACCAACATAGATTTTGGTGCATGACACTGAGGGCAACTTTATCGGACTATGGCACAAAAAGGCAGGAGAGATCATACGATGAGTGATTACATCGTTTTGTAGGTAATCTCAGGCCATTACAAACACCAATGGAACAACTGAGGTTGAGAAGGCGCATAAGACAACCCTGGACCATTAGCAGACTACCAGTCTATCGGGTTCCTCAACAGTATTTCTAATATACTGTCCAATGTGCCACATATGAGAAAATGTTGACACTTTCATGGAGCCCACTAGCGTGGCTTTAAATGAGGACACTACTGCAAATACATTGTGTCGTGTCTTGCTAATCTCAAAACACCCAGACTGGCATACGATAGGCATAGACACGCCACATGCCTTTGGCACTGCGATCAAATATCCAGGACATACTACCTCTGGCTTAATGCAATAGTGATGAGAAGCAATTAGTAGGACTGCTATTGTCTAACACAAAACTGAAAGTTGGTGAAGCAAGAGGCCCAAGCAAAGCATGAAACTTATGAACGTTTTTGTTGGAAATAGACATTTCTGTAGGAAACGTGAGAATCTAAATTGTAAATGTGAAAACTTTAGCAGGAAACAAGAGCTGGGACAGGAATGAAGGAAACTGAGTCCAAAGTTAACAAATATTCATCCGAAACAAAAGAATTTATAATCATCACCGACCCGAGCGACCAATCGGATTGACAAATATTAAATTACTAATCAGCAAGCCATAATACCATATTCGGTGTCACAATGGATGAATTCACTTACTTTTAGCTATGCTCCGCCCATCTCTAGCTAAGCTACACCCACGCTTTGCCCGTGTTGGGATAAATCGAACCATAAACTCGCTGAATCACAGAAAACTATACAGGTAAGCTGTTGACTATTTTGAAACTAATTTGACTGGGTGCTGTTGCTGCCTATGACATGCCAGACTATTATGAGTTCCTGACAACTTAGATATGCCATTCAATACACATTTTAATTGTGACATCAGCCTACCTGTGACGTATTTGATTATGACGTCATATACTTGACTGCCAGATTGGATGCCTCTATTAATCAACTGCAATAGCAATTTTGATTCGTTGATGGTGGTGCTGGTCGGCTTTATCCCTTTAGTCAGGCGCTTTGTGAAAACTAGGCCTTCCAAGATGACCACCAGACAAATAGACCAATCAGGCTTTCTCGAAAAAGCTTCTGTCAGCCATCCACAAGGTTTCCGAGATGCTTCAAGGTGTTTCTAACAATAGCACAGAATTCAAGATGGTCACTTCTCAAATAGACCAATCATCTTCATTTGTATAATTGCACATCTCGATGACAAAAAGATCATTCCTGCCAAATCTACTTGAAATCGATTCAGTGTTTCTGGAGAGGTCGTTTGAAGCTTCCCATTTTCTCCCTATAGTTTTGACAGGGGAATATGTAATCAGCACCATTTGAACAATTCTGGATCTCAATGACTCACAGTTGCTTGCTGACAAATTTAATTGAAATTAGCCAAGTGGTTCTTGAAAGGTTACTTAAAGGAAACTGATGATGGGCATGCTACAGACGGATGGACATGGCATTAGCTCACTTGACCTTTCAGGACAGGTGAGTTAAAAATGTTAATTATTAGAAGTTTGAGAGCCCTGTTCATTGGCCTCTCTATAGTGTTGTTTACCTGCTACAACGTTGTGGCCCTATCGTTCGTGCAGGAGCACCCACAAGACTAAACACCCAGTATCGACACTGGGGCTCCCTCTATAGATGAAGACCTGGACAATGAAAAGAATGAGAATCTCTCCATGAACGAAGACAAGACTAAGTTTACCCATATACACCTATCATCTATAGGCGAAGTTAGTGGCAAATGCGTCCAGCTTGGCTTCAAAGATGCGCATCTCCTATGACATGTTGCAACAAGAAAACTTTTGTAAATCATCACTATGGACAAACATATGGTTGTATGACGAAAGCTGTGCACCACCGATGTTGTACAACTGCAACAGCTGGGCAGCTCCAAAGGCAGGTCTGTATAAGCTTGATACCTGCCACCGCAAATACCTTCATATTATCATCACCTAACATCAGTGGCCTGACAGAAGTCTAGAATGATTATAAAGCGTGCAATAAGGTCCCACTATCAGTGAAAATTACACAACACGAGATAGTATGTGTGTGGCCATGTCCGACGAATGCTAGCAGACACCCCCTGCACAGAAAGCAGTGAAATTCGCTGTACCCTGAACCAACACCTACACGGCTCACAGAGAATGTCACTGCACACCACTGCTAAACGGGGTACGGAGTAGGATTGGGCAGCCTATGCACACTCAAGAACCTGCTGGAGCTCAGAATTAAGACTGGGGATAAGAAACAGTGGCCACATAAGGAATGATTGCAGCTACAGCACATCATCATCATACAGCCAAATCTCAAACTAGGCACGTTAAAAACCGTGCAGTTGGACTATATGTGAGGGCAAAGTAGTGACGGTCAAAGGCTGGATATATTTTGCGAATGCCAGAGAATATGCCTGCTCACACATTTCGATTTTCAGGAATACGAGCCAAACACGTAGAGGACGCCAGAAGACTGACTTATTAAGAATTATATTTGCGAAGTAGGCATCAAAACAAACTTTATGCAGTTCAGAAAATATTGCAGAGTATACAGTTATTAGTATTTGGACAACTGCAAATGTCCCACCACAATGATTCCCCTCCCCGCTTGGCACCCCATACAACTGTGCATGAAGATATTTCATAAGGTTATTTTATTGATATATGGAAAGTTAGGATTTGGGAAGCAAATTATGCATGTTGTTTATCACTCAGATTGCAGGAAATGGTCTCTCTGTGCATTTAATGCTAAAGTTTTCCCGATGGAGGATCACCCGTGGTTTAGAATGCCACCTTTCCCAGATCCGCCACCAACATTGATCCCCATGGGTGACACCTGCCCTTGTGTTGCCGCCCCATGCTAACAAACATTTCCTGGTGCCATCCCTGCCTATGATCGGCATATTACTTGTTAGACCTTGTGTCAACAATGCCTCAAATTGAACCTCCACACGAATACGGACGTTCCTGGGAAACCCCTTGCTCCCTTCCCTATGTTATTAGCATATGCACTAGATAAACCACTCATGAGATCCAGGTCAGATCAATAACTACATGTACGCACCACTCTTGGACTGCAACGGTAAACTGACCTATTCATTTGATGGACCATTAAAATATATGAAGAAATTAAGACATATTCAGTTTATTTTATTTTCAGTCTAATTTGTGACGAATAAGTGGGTTGGAGATAGGGATGGGGCCGGACTCCTCACCTAGGGCGCCATATCCGCTAGCACCGACCCAGATACGAGGCACCTCATCTATCTATTGGGTTAATCTTCAATGGTTCAGTTACCTCTGTGATGACAAGGCACTCTTTCCCACAACACGGTGGAAGGACTGCAAGTGCTTTCCATGTTAATAGATAATGAAATGAAGAGATCTCGAAGAGCCAGTTGATGATTTACAACAACTAAGCATAGGTGGCCACAGTAATTCATTTTAGTTAGTAAGCTTGAGCTACAAGCCAAAATTCATTACACTATGTAATAAAGAAAACACGGAGACAACTACACTGACTAAGCCTGCCAATATTATTGCATGCAACTTCTGGCTATAACGTGGCAGTAAATCATCTAGCTGTATGACACGAACCGTTCTCAGTTGGAGTGGGTATGAAATGATTACGTGGTTATGGTTTGTTGAAGTTTGAGTTACTATGGTAGGATAGATTAATACATCTTATGATGAAGTCGCCGACATGTAATTAAGGGCATGATAGGAATGTGCAGTCACGTGGGAGAAAAGCAGATTATGATATGGCATTGCATAACTGATAGGAGTGGGTGATGCGCAGAACAAGACATTTGCTGAGAATGGTAGAATAGGATGAATTGGATAAAAAAAATCATCCTATGTCGGAATGAAATGCTGACCGTGCAAGGCAAGAGCTTTTGCATAGTATGACAGGTGAGGGTAGTAGCCATAATATGGTGGTGCCTAGTAGGACACATTAAGGTAACATTGCAGTCTTTAAAAATTGTTAACATTTCGATCGAATCTCCACAAAAGTGAATGTCAGGGAAAACTTGAATAATTTATTATTGATTATAATGTTAACCCTTTAACACTCATATCAGTCAAACGTCTTCAGCAGTAGTCTTGAGAAATGTCCATTTGCAGACCAAAAGAAGACCATTTTTTTATTTTTACCACTGGAATGACTGGCTCGATAACGGAGACAGTCATTCCAGTGGTAAACTTTCAAAAATAGTCTTCTCTTGGTCTGCAAATTGACATTTTCAATGAGACAATTTAATTTTTTTTAAACAAATTCGAGGGTTAAATGGAGAGGACAAATTATTGAGCTGAATCAGCCTATTTGCTCCAGAAAAGTCTTTCTTAAATTGGAGGACATTGTATATCGTTTCAATCACTATGTTGAGTCATCGTCTGCATCATGAAGACACCATTTGATTTATAGTGTTGTTCCATCATATAGAAGGAATTACTTTCCCTCAACATATAGAAAATAATAAGCAAAATATAACAGTAAAATCCACGGGGAATAGGTTTTGTTTATTAATGCTGTCAATATCTCCATTGGCCTATGTAAGCATCAAGTAATCCAGAGAATCTGCGCCACAAACTGTCGCCCGCTTAATTGACTTTTGACAGCAACAAAGCAAAAATCAACAGAAGAGCGTTCTTAAGAATCCCAAAGGCAAGCTTCTTAACAAGTTGTGCTCATTCAGTAGAATGTTAGCTTATTGAGGCAGCAATTATTATTTTAGATTTATAGATTTTCAATTACCATGACCTGTTAATTCCAAAATTGACACAGTTCTTTCAGAACCCAAATGCAACCATCAACCCAAGCTTGGCCAAGTTCCCTTCAATAGAGTTAGCATGCCAGACATTTACTACTCTCGCCATGTAAGGGAAAGAAGAATTACATTCAGGTCTGTCTGTCTCTATAACTATCTAACAAACTACTGATCCGATTCGTCTCAAATTTTAATATAATGAATTAACTTGCCAGGCAACAGGAGTTCCATACTTTGCCTATGCCCCTAATGGAAGAACCCAGATACGGATCAGACCCAATGTTGGATCTATGGATATGTCTGGGACTACTGGCTCAATTTGGCCCAAATATTAACATATGTGGGCTTACATTAGGTGTATACAACTTTGGGACACGTTCCGAAAAATAGGAAAAAGTTTGGATAGGATTAAATTAAATTCTAGATCTAGGGATATCTCAGAAACTACTGGGCCGCTTTGGCTCAAATTTTTAATACAAGAAACGGGTCGCCGTACACTAGCATTCCACAACTTTTGATGTGATCCAAAAATATCCCCTCACCACAACCCCACACCGCAAAAAACCTAGACAATCTGACAATGTTTTATAATGTGACAAAAAATGGGAGGACAAGGATATGCAATCTCTGGTTGGTCTTATTTACCCATTTGATCGGGCCCACAAGCTCAACTATCACTTACTGCCTGAAGCAGCTTGTGAGTCCTTAGTTTGAATTAATGAATTTGGTAAAGTTTAATTGGCCAAAGTAACATTATCGCGTTGAAATGTTTGTGTAGTCTGAATTTGAACACACACACTCCCGCCCGCCCGCACGCACGCACACACACACACACACACACACACCTAAGTGAGCTTTTGTTATGAATCATTTCTATTGCTCTTGATTGCCTTAATAAGTGAGGTGACCAAATTGAGTTACAATATCCTAGAATGGGCCTGACCAATGACTTAATAAAGTAAGAAGTGTTTGACCCATGTGGAAGAATGTTCGCTTAAAGGGGCATTATCAGAGATATAAATAAACTTAGACATTTTCCATATTTTTGTTGTAATATAACGGTTCTGGTGTATTATTACTACATACTAATTTTTATACACAAATTCCGTCCCAATCACACATTTGATATTATTTGTTGTTTTTTCTGCAAACTCTTGTGAGCGGCTGAGTTTTTCAATGTAGGGAAGCATTATATTTACGAAACAATACAAATCGAAACAATACAAATCGACGGAATCGGAGAAACTTCAATATGTCTAGAAAGTTCGCCGGCGACAAACCAAATACTAACGCTACAATGATCGCCTCTCAAAACATCAAAGATACACGCTGGCAGAAAAGAAAACAAAAAAATGATATGATGACATCAAACAAATAAACTGCGCAATACCATTGGATCGTAAGATTTGCATTTTTAATTTTTATATTTGTGAAATTTAAAATCTGTCTCTTCTTGGATTTTGAGTAGTCTTGTATAAAAGAATTGATGTTAAAATGGTAGTAGTGACCCACTGGAAGTGTTTTATGGACATGGTTCTGTACGTTAAATTTCTAGATCTATCGCTCTTTCATTATGATATCCAGAAACAAGAGGCTGATATACATCTCGGTGCCAAACATCACCTAATGAGTTTTTCCCAATACAGTAGTCATCATGTCAAGAGTCCTCACATTCTCTCTCAAACTTTAGGAGTTTCAGTGACAAGCTTTCTGGAATGTAATGTGACTATGAAGATATGTATTACCAGAATTTCATAATACATAGTATTACGGACTTCTGGTATTATAGGATGGACCAATGCAAAGAAATTCCAACCCTGGAATGTTTTGGGTGTACAATCATTCTCTCAAGTGTCAAAAAAAATTTCTCAAACTGTAGGAGTTATAGCGACAAGATTTTTGGGGACGAATGAACGAACATACATACATACCTATGGACAGACGAGATGAACTGACGAAGCGGGATGGGCCAATGAAAAATGTTTAACAATAGGCACATGTTTTGGGTAGGATACAGTCATCGTGTCAAGTTTCAAACAATTCTCTGTCAAACTATACGAATTGCTGCGACAAGATTTTCGGGGCTGAACATGCAGACATATCATGTACCTATGTGGTCAGACGGGATGGGCCGACAAAATTTTTTTTTACCATTAATCGCATATTTTGGTGGTATACAATAATCTTGGATTAACCACTCCAAGATCTGAAGCATACTACGCTAGGATTCTTCCATCCAATTTTGATTGAAATTAGCCCAGTGCTTATCGATTAGGCTTTTAAGTGATTTCCAGAAAATCCAAGATAGCTGCCGCAAAAATTTATGAATCAAAATTCTGTATACAAGTGTTGAAACATACCAGCCTAGAATCCTCTCCGCTAAATCTGGTTGAAATTCCCTAAGCACTTAATTTCCCGGCATTTTCATGAAAATTCAAGATGGCCGCTGAAAAAAATTGATCAATCAAAATTATGTTCTAAAGCCTACCGCACCCCAAGCCTCCCCCCCCCCCCCCCCCCATGATCATTCATGCCACAGTAATATTAAATCCACCAAGCTGTTAACGAGTAGCGTTTTTAAGCAAAAGTTGACGGTCGGACGGTTGCCATGACATAAGCTCATTTGGCCATTCTGGCCAGGTGAGCTAATAATTGTATTGAAGGAAGTTCTGCAGTGTGAGGATGACAATGAACCGGCAGGTACTGGTTTGAAGCCTTAGACAAATCTTTCTACTACAAGGGCATCAAGGACCTGCCCCTGTTGGACCACGTGTACTGGTATCAACGACGACTATGTAGAGAAATAAGTAAAATTAATCTATCTGTTTTTGTTGTGCACAAAACTTTCTGACAGCACCTGATATTTCTGAAGAGTTTAAGAATTCAAAGATCGTTACCAAAGATTGAGAAATCAAATTTCTATTTTTTTAAATCCAAGATGTTGATCTTTGAAACAAGAGGCCCACGGGCCTGTGGCGCTCACCTGGACCATTGGCGTTTAAACCATTATAATTTAAATAGACATGATGGATGATTTTGAAGCCTACCGTCATAGGATCGTTTCACCCAGGTTTGTTGAAATTGGGCTATTAATTGAAGGAGTAATGTTTTTAAATGGTTCCAGAAAACTTTCAGAAAATCTGAGATTGCTGCCAAAACATAAATCTAATACCTATCAAGATTCTGAAAAGAATTTCTTTCTCGTAATGACAATAGGATTCATTCAGCCAAATTTGGTTGAAATTACCCAAGCGATTAATGAGGAGTAGCATTTTATACGAATTCCCATTTTTGGAAAATCCAAGATGATCACCATCAAAATGAAGCCTTCAAAATTCTGTATACAAGTTCTGAAGCATACCAGCCTAGGGTCCTTCCAGCTGAGTTTGGTTGAAATCGGCCAAGCGGTTAATGAGGTGTAGCCTTTTAACTGATTTCCCCAAATGGTCAGAAAATACAAGATGGCTGGCGGAAAAAATTACCAATCAAAATTCTGTATGCAACTTCTGAATCCTACCGCCCTAGGCTCGTTCCAGCCAGTCTGGTTGAAATCACCCAGCGGTTAATTTGTATACAATTTTCAGAAAATCCAAGATGGCTGCTGGAAAAATTAACCAATCAAAATTCTGTATACAAGTTCTGAAACCTACCAGCCTAGTATCCTTCCAGCCAAGTCTGGTTGAAATTGCTCAAGCAGTTAAAGAGTAGGCTTTTATGTAATTTCCAGAAATTTAAAGAAAATCCAAGATGGCTGGCGAAAAAATTGACCAATCAAAATTCTGAAACATACCAGTGTACTATCCTCCCAGCGAAGTCTGGCTGAAATCGTCTACACTGTTAATGAGTAGTGTTTTAAACGATACCCGCCATTTTTTTAGAAAATTCAAGATGGCTGCCAAAACAATTGATCAATCAAAATTTGGTTTACAAGTTCTAAAGCCTACCCTGATAGGATCATTCATGCCAAATTAGTTTGACATCCGTGAAGCGGTTAATGAGGAGTACCGTTTTTAAGCACGACAACCACCATGGCATAAGCTTACTTGGCCATTCTGGCCAGGTGAGCTAAAAATTGATTAGTCACATTTCTATATATGAATTCTGAAGTCTACGCTCCATACATTTTAGTTTCAATATTCAATTGTTATCAAAACTCACTGAAATCAAGATTTACAAGAACGTTGTTGATAATATCTAAGATTGTTCACATATTAACCCATGGATAAGTAGACTGATGCCTCTGCAGTGGGCTTAGGAATGTCTATTTAAATTTAGCACTCAAATGACCGTCTCGATACCCAAGTCCTGTCACAATATTTGAAAATTTAGCAATGCATGTCTCGATAATTTCATTGATACATTTTCAAAAAGTATACAAGTAGTCGTGGCATTACAGTATTTTGGCATTGACAGGGAATCGAACCCACAACAGGCAAAAGCGCTAGAGTCATAGCCCGCAACAGTTCCAGTGAACTATAATGCTTGGCTTTTTCGCTGGTTGTAGGTTCAATTCCCTGTGATTTTCAAAAATAGTCTTCTCTTGTTTTATAAATGGACATTTACGAAGCAAAAATCTAAATTTTCTTGACTAATTTTTAAATGAAGTCAGTATAAATGCTTAATCTGTCCTTATTAGCATTTAATAATTTGTTAGCAGTAAATTTTTCATGATATAAATGTTAATCTTTCATAGCCTTTAATATTAAATGGTATCTTTAATGAGTTCAACATTCAAGCTGGGGGAAAACAGCTTCTGCAGTCGTCTTGAGAAATGCCCATTTACAGAAGAGAAAACTTACCCTGGGAAAACCTGGCTTGATAACGAGGCCAGTCATTCTAATGGTTCATTTTCAAAGGTAGTCTTTTCTTGTTCTGCAAATTGATATTTTCTTACAGCATTGACATTAAGAATAATAATATGCAACAGTAAAGGGCATTATTTATTTTGTAATCATTTGCATTATTTACCGAGGAGCGTACGTCTACAATCTCTGACACTTATTTAAAGAGTACCGCCTTGTTGAAACTAGATGATATAAATCTAATAATTCCTCCCCTCCCCCCCCCCCCCTCCCCCCCCCCCCCACCCCACCACCCCCACAATGGTAGCCATGTTCGTGGGATACTCCAAGGAAAAAAATTATTGAACGAAAAATCCAAAATTTACACGGATGGACAGAAATTTAGAGATAAATGTATAGACGGACAGGCTGACTGACCTACAAACTAATGTACATTTCCCTAGTACCATTGCCAACGTTCTCATGCAGTTTCATCACACTACTTCAAGCAAACATAGTTATTGGATGAAAACCCAAAATTTGCACGGATGGACACACACAAATTCAGAGACAAAGGTATTGTTGGACGGATGGACGAGTTGACTGACCCACAAAATAATGTACATTTCCCTAGAAACATAGCCAATGCTCCCATGAAGTTTCGTCACAATACTCCAAGAAAAAATAGTTATTGAATGAAAGCCAAAATTTGCGCAGGCGGACAAACACAAATTCAGGGACAAAGGGATGGATGGACATAGAGATGGGCTGACTGACCCACAAAATAATGTACAATACAATACAAAGATAGTTATTGAATGAAACCCCCAAATTTGCATGGACGGATGGACAGATTCAGAGACAAAGGGATGGATGGACGGAGGGATGGGCTGACTGACCCACAAAATAATGTACATTTCCCTAGTACCATAGCCATTGTTCCCATGAAGTTTCCTCACAATACTCCAGGAAAAGATAGTTATTGAACGAAAACCCCAAATTTGCACAGATGGACAGACACAAATTCAGAGACAAAGGGATGGGCGGATGAGCTGACTGACCGACAAAATAATGTACATTTCCCTAGTACCATAGCCAATGTTCCCATCAAGTTTCCTCACAATACCCCAAGCAAAGATAAAGTTATTGTACGAAAACCCAAAATTTGCACGGACAGACAGACACAAATTCAGAGACAAAGGGATGGATGGATGGATGGAGGGACAGGCTGACTGACCCTCAAACTAAGGTGCATTTGCCTACTACCATAGCCAACCTTCCCATGAAGTGTTGTCACAATATTCCAAGCAAAAGTAGTTATCGAAAGAAAACCCGTGTGTGTGTGATGGACGCACGCACAGACCCACGGAAGCAAAAATATAATCCCTCCACTTTTCGCTAAATCAGGGTGGGGGGGGGGGAATAATAATGAACATCAAAGTGTAATAACTGTTCTGTAACATTTCATTTAACAAAACACAAATAACTTTTTATAATCATAAGACAAACAGTAAAAAGTTATGGGTTAACTTTATTTCACTATTACGATATGCACAATTAGCAAACAATACTTATATTTATAAGTCAATTACAGAAGACATTCAACCTCATCATAGTAACAACATAACAACAATAGTACATCAAAACACACATCATTTATCCACATAAGTCTGATTTAAAACTAATTTATTTACATTTATTATTCAAGCATGCCAAACTAATGATAGCAAAAGTTTAACACCTACTTATTAAAACTCGGATTTAAAATTGCAATTAGCTGCTAATTAGTTCACTTAATCTGACTAGTGTATCATGGAAGCCGAATCAGGTAGTCTGATGTCTGCCAATTACTCCTTTAATTCACCACATGCTTATAAGTCCCAGAATTCAGCAGACTTGGTCTTCTCTGTTGTTTCGTGTTGACTCCAATGAAGATGTTTTATCAACATGGAGAATAAGTTCCTTCGAATTAACGGAGAAAGGAGAAAACATTTTTTCACTATATGTCATGCACTCAATATACTGAGTTCTAATCAGTCACTAATAGCACAGGTAATTGTTACACTAAGTTAAACAGCCGTGTAATACTATGAGTAATTCAGATCGCGTAAATATCATTCTCCGTATATATATATCTACACAAAAGGTAAGTGTTTTTCAATAAATAAAAATAGCACTATAAGTGATATTTGCGAGATTGTCTTGCTGGCCTCACAGCAATTCACCTTTCCAGAGTATCTATCCATCATCTGACCTCGTATGACATCATAATCAGCTCAGCGCGTGTATGATGATGTCACAATCATTACATCACAAATGGTTCCACATAGACCGTCATCAAATCTCAAATAGTCTGACACGTTGTATGAATGTCCTTGGAATTCCTTGCTATTTAATAAGCATGCTGTTGAATATTTTGAAACTAATTTTACTGGGTGCTGTTGCTGCCTTAGGCAGCAACAGCACCCAGCCAAATTAGTTTCAAAATATTCAACAGCTTACCTGTGTAGCTTTTTGGAAATTCATAGACAGGGTGTTCGGAGATCGATCAATCCCAACACGAGCGAGGTGTGGGTGGAGCTTAGCTCGAGATGGGCGGGCCTAACGAAAACCGGAAAGGTCCATTGTGCTGCTGTCCTGGAGTAAATCATATATTCACTATTACTGGCTTCTAATAAGCCATGATAATTATGCTCATATTGCCGATGTGAAACCAGTCAGAAAGAATGAGAAACAACTCAATTTATAACAATGTTTATTAAAACAGTGAATGTCCATCTGCAGGCCAGGACTATTTTTGAAGTTACCACTGAAATTACTGGCTCGTTGCTCGTTTATTGAGCCAGTCACTCCAATATTAAAATTCCAAAAATAGTCTTCTTTTGGCTTGCAAATGGACATTTCTCAAGACCATTGAAGAGGCAGAGTTGACCATTAGAAGGCTTAATCATAGACAATGCAACACAGAGAGAAATAGATTGGTGTAGGGATACATTTAGAAAATATTGTAGCTGTAAACTGTTGCCATGTCAACAAAATCCTACAACACATTTTCATAAGTACTCGCTACCATGAGAAACATAATTGAAGCATTGAGACATAGTATATCTTTGCCTGAACTTACAGGAATTGAACATTCTTATACATATATAACATCTGTACAATTTGAATGATGTACATGTTCATAATTTTACATCATCTATGGTTATATACACTATCTATGATGGTAGCCCAACCGCGATGGCCAACATTTGGACATGTTCTTCAAATTTCAGACCAAGAAAGCTTCAAAATGTCAAGTACTAGGTGACAACAAGTATCAGACACTCATGATTCAATAACAACATGACTTAATCTGACTGTTACTTACTTGTGTTTTGAGATCAAACCTAGAGAAAACATGTACTCTATGATCCCGAAAGTTATGAAAAAGGACCTAAAGAAGTAGTACAATGAGCCTTTCCAGCTTTAGCTATGCCCCGCCCATCTCTTGCTAAACTCCACCCACAGCTCAATTCCTGAGCTCACTGACTATCAATTTCCAGAAAACTATACAGATAAGCTGTTAAATATTTTGAAACTAATTTGACTGGTTGCTGTTGTTGCCATATAGGCAGCAACAGTGTCCAGTCAAATTAGTTTCAAAATATCCAACAGAACAGTTATTAAATAGTAAAGACATACAATTCGAACAACAATGGATAGTCCGTCTTCAAATATGCGTTCGTGACGTACTTATATACGTCATTCATGATATCATTGATTGTGATGTCATTCGACGCTTCACGTAGTTAATTATGACGTCATATGATAGATGGATAAAGTGGAAAGGTCTATTGTCACTATAGTGCAAATGGTTTAAAATTGACAGCGTCTGGAAGTTGCACTCCTTCCAGCTGCAGAACATAGTCACTTACTCATCGTCGTCATCATTATATACACACTTATTATTATATACATATATATGTATCTGGACTAGTTTATGAAGAAATTACACTGTATCAAAGTATGGATAGAAAAGTAACATGATTGTAGATTGGTATGACTATTAGGATTACCTGCAGTTATAAAAGTGTTTTTACCGATATTTGGCTCTACTCCAACATTGTGTACTGATAGAATCATAAATTAACACAAATTCTACAAATTTAAATAGATTGACTGTCATCTGTGCCACACATTTTCAATAGATTATAGTTCATAAACTTTGTACCAATATTTCAGTGATGTTGACCTTTGATGCAGTGACCTCAATATAGTCTCTCTGTATGAACAATCATGTTTCATTCTAACAGAATAAGTTAATAATGAAACATAGGTGAAAATACACTGCTAAATGCAGACATGTGATATCAATACCGCCATGACCTTCAATCCAAAAAGTATGCATGAACATCGGGCATACTGCAATAATTTCAACACATTATCTTCAACATTTCAAACACATAGCACCGGCCACACTGTACACAACAAAATATCTCATTGAAATGATTTATCACCCGAACATAATACCCACAATCCAACAATACCTGCCCAATGATCAACTACCACCTTTTAAGGTTAATGGATTGGAAACAGGAAGGATATTACTTAAAATTGTCATGATTTCATTTCCAAGTATAGAATATATCCGCCCAAAGAATAGAACATTGTTGCCGCACGAAGCAGCAACAGCTTCCAGTAAACTCATTTTTATAAAGTATGGCAGAATATCATATCTATATGTAATTAATCCTTTCCTAGTGTGATGGTACATTAAAGAAGCATCAATGAACATTGGTCTTGGCATATTAGAAGATACATGAGCATGAAAACTGGTTAATGGCTGTTGTCACCACGTTTCCTTCCTTTAGCAGACTCGCGGCTCTGTTATCACCAGTCATCGACCATAATGGAACATTCATTGCTGTGCACGTCATATTCTCGCACCATCTGCTTGCGATGGATGTCAGTGATACGTCGTCAAAACTTATCTGAAAAAATACACATAGAATACATAGATATAAATGAAGAAGATATAGCCAGAAGGATGACACAGCAAAACTACAACCATTGTATATGGTTTCATCTTGGATCTGTGTTTAAACAAATGTACATATAAAACTGTCTTTAATGGTCTCTGTGGTCATTACAGACAGGTGGGTTTTTTGGTAGAGGGTACAGAATTTGTACTCTTGGATGTGACAGATCGAATTAAATATCTATGTTGCAATATGTTGGTGGTATATATACATGAAATGCTATATTGCAGGTAGCTATAAATGTTTCAATTAATTAAATGTGTTGAATGTTGTTGTTGTTCTGTTGTCCCGTCTCCATTATCATATGCATTGACCGTTTAACCCATAGAATTAAACAAGCAAGCCATACAGGAAAGGTATTGAATATTATCAAACTACTTTAACAGGAACAACATAGGCAAATTAGTTTCAAAATATTAACCAGAATATGCCATACATCATATATAATTTGTCGCTTTGGGTCTGTATGTGCTAACGGTTAAAGAGTCATCACGTATTTCTCTATCATGGAAATGTCTCTATAACTGAGCCAGTCATTCCAGTGATAAATTTTGGCCTACAAATTGACATTCACTGGACAAAAATTCAAATTTTCTTGACAAATCAGAACCATCATATGGCTAGTGTTCCGACACATTAGTACAACAATGAAGTATTTCCATTGGATGTGGAGTGTCATGATTGTGATGCAACAGATACCTGTCATGTCTTTCTATTATGACATTGGATGTGGAGTGTCATGATTGTGATGCAACAGATACCCATCATGTCTTTCTATTATGACATTGGATGTGGAGTGTCATGATTGTGATGCAACAGATACCTGTTATGTCTTTCTATTATGACAGTGGATGTGGAGTGTCATGATTGTGATGCAACAGATACCTGTTATGTCTTTCTATTATGACAGTGGATGTGGAGTGTCATGATTGTGATGCAACAGATACCTGTCATGTCTTTCTATTATGACATTGGATGTGGAGTGTCATGATTGTGATGCAACAGATACCTGTTATGTCTTTCTATTATGACAGTGGATGTGGAGTGTCATGATTGTGATGCAACAGATACCTGTCATGTCTTTCTATTATGACATTGGATGTGGAGTGTCATGATTGTGATGCAACAGATACCCATCATGTCTTTCTATTATGACATTGGATGTGGAGTGTCATGATTGTGATGCAACAGATACCTGTTATGTCTTTCTATTATGACAGTGGATGTGGAGTGTCATGATTGTGATGCAACAGATACCTGTTATGTCTTTCTATTATGACATTGGATGTGGAGTGTCATGATTGTGATGCAACAGATACCTGTTATGTCTTTCTATTATGACAGTGGATGTGGAGTGTCATGATTGTGATGCAACAGATACCTGTGATGTCTTTCTATTATGACATTGGATGTGGAGTGTCATGATTGTGATGCAACAGATACCCATCATGTCTTTCTATTATGACATTGGATGTGGAGTGTCATGATTGTGATGCAACAGATACCTGTGATGTCTTTCTATTATGACATTGGATGTGGAGTGTCATGATTGTGATGCAACAGATACCTGTTATGTCTTTCTATTATGACATTGGATGTGGAGTGTCATGATTGTGATGCAACAGATACCTGTCATGTCTTTCTATTATGACATTGGATGTGGAGTGTCATGATTGTGATGCAACAGATACCTGTTATGTCTTTCTATTATGACATTGGATGTGGAGTGTCATGATTGTGATGCAATAGATACATGTGATGTCTTTCTATTATGACATTGGATGTGGAGTGTCATGATTGTGATGCAACAGATACATGTTATGTCTCTCTATTATGACAGTGGATGTGGAGTGTCATGATTGTGATGCAACAGATACCTGTCATGTCTCTCTATTATGACATTGGATGTGGAGTGTCATGATTGTGATGCAACAGATACATGTGATGTCTCTCTATTATGACATTGGATGTGGAGTGTCATGATTGTGATGCAACAGATACCTGTCATGTCTCTCTATTATGACATTGGATGTGGAGTGTCATGATTGTGATGCAACAGATAGATACATGTGATGTCTCTCTATTATGACATTGGATGTGGAGTGACATGATTGTGATGCAACAGATACATATCATGTCTTTCTATTATGACATTGGATGTAGAGTGTCATGATTGTGATGCAACCGATACCATTGATGTCTTTCTATTATGACATTGGATGTGGAGTGTCATGATTGTGATGCAACAGATACCTGTGATGTCTTTCTATTATGACATTGGATGTGGAGTGTCATGATTGTGATGCAACAGATACCTGTGATGTCTTTCTATTATGACATTGGATGT
The DNA here is from genome assembly GCA_034401795.1 of Chaetoderma sp. LZ-2023a. Taxonomy (NCBI): domain Eukaryota; kingdom Metazoa; phylum Mollusca; class Caudofoveata; order Chaetodermatida; family Chaetodermatidae; genus Chaetoderma; species Chaetoderma sp. LZ-2023a. Next base: position 52,364,762 of record CM067373.1, read on the forward strand.
GGAGTGTCATGATTGTGATGCAACAGATACCTGTCATGTCTTTCTATTATGACATTGGATGTGGAGTGTCATGATTGTGATGCAACAGAGATGTAGAGTGTCATGATTGTGATGCAACCGATACCATTGATGTCTTTCTATTATGACATTGGATGTGGAGTGTCATGATTGTGATGCAACAGATACATGTGATGTCTTTCTATTATGACATTGGATGTGGAGTGTCATGATTGTGATGCAACAGATACCTGTCATGTCTTTCTATTATGACATTGGATGTGGAGTGACATGATTGTGATGCAACAGATACCTGTCATGTCTTTCTATCATGACATTGGATGTGGAGTGTCATGATTGTGATGCAACAGATACCTGTCATGTCTCTCTATTATGACATTGGATGTGGAGTGTCATGATTGTGATGCAACAGATACATGTGATGTCTCTCTATTATGACATTGGATGTGGAGTGTCATGATTGTGATGCAACAGATACCTGTCATGTCTCTCTATTATGACATTGGATGTGGAGTGTCATGATTGTGATGCAACAGATACCTGTCATGTCTTTCTATTATGACATTGGATGTGGAGTGACATGATTGTGATGCAACAGATACCTGTCATGTCTTTCTATCATGACATTGGATGTGGAGTGTCATGATTGTGATGCAACAGATACCTGTCATGTCTCTCTATTATGACATTGGATGTGGAGTGTCATGATTGTGATGCAACAGATACATGTGATGTCTCTCTATTATGACATTGGATGTGGAGTGTCATGATTGTGATGCAACAGATACCTGTCATGTCTCTCTATTATGACATTGGATGTGGAGTGTCATGATTGTGATGCAACAGATAGATACATGTGATGTCTCTCTATTATGACATTGGATGTGGAGTGACATGATTGTGATGCAACAGATACCTGTCATGTCTCTCTATTATGACATTGGATGTGGAGTGTCATGATTGTGATGCAACAGATACCTGTCATGTCTTTCTATTATGACATTGGATGTGGAGTGTCATGATTGTGATGCAACAGATACATATCATGTCTTTCTATTATGACATCAGGTAAAAATCGCTGTGTTGCTCATAAAAGGTAAAACTGACATGACTTTTACCTGTACTTCACAGATGTTATATAGATATATATATATATATATGACAAATATATGGTGTGTATATGATATAAATAAACTCATAAACCTGTTCCAATTTCATATCAAGATCAGCAACATTGTTTGGTATTATATTCACTAAACTATGTTGATAATTTTGATATATCATTACCTACCAGCGCCTCGTAACAGGAAGTACAGGTATTGTATTCGGACCTGTCAATTTGTCTGTCTGCCCCTCTCTGTGCGTGCATGCGTGTGTCTGTATATGTGCATGCTTGTGTTGGTTCAGAGCTCTATCTAAAAAACAAGAGGCTCTAGGGCCTTGACACTCACCTCGACCATTAGCATTTCAACAGACATAATTCTTTAAATTCAGTAGTAACAAGACATAACGTACAATATTGGAATTCAGTATGCACGATCACCCAATCAGATTGAACCTTAGGTTCCATCCATCCAATAAACTAGATTCTACAACCATATGATCCTTCTAGCCAAATAAATCTTTCATAAAATCTAAGAATTTCACCCAAAAAGTGACGAATCAAAATTTAATTCAAGATTCAAAATATAATTGATCCAGCCTAATCTCGTTGAAAACGGTAAAGCATTTAACAAGAAAAAGCCATTTGACAATTTCCGGTAAACTTTACCTAAAATCTAAGGTTTTCACCCAAAAAATGTACACATCAAAATTCTGAATAGAGTTCTAGAACCTACGATGATAAGATACTTCCAGACAAATATTCTTAATATCGTTCAAAATGGTAAGAAGCAATTTGACAATTTTCAGTAAATTTTTCATAAAATCTAATTTTTACACCAAAAATTGATCAATCAATATTCTGAATAGAAGTTCTGGAGCATACCAGCATCGGATCCTTCCAGCCAAATTTTTGGTAAGTTTATCATAAAATCTATGATTTTCACCAAAAAATTGATGAATCAAAATTCTGAATGGATGGATGGATGGTTTATGACCATAGGAACATATCAGCCAAATTTGGTTGAAATTGGTCAAAATGGTAAGGAGAAGCAATATGACAATTTCGGGCAAATTTATAATAAAATCTAAGATTTTGACCAACGAAATTGATGAATCAAAATTCCAGATCGAAGTTCTGGAGCAGAGCACAATACCGTATTTCGCCTATTTTAAGCCATGTTCTAATAGAAGCACACCACCTAACTTTGACATATGAGCTCCAATTATTTCTTAGCAGTTTCAAAATGGCAAAACTCTGTATTAGAAGCTCTGCCCCCCCCCCCCCCCCCCTACCAGCAGTTTGTACAGGAAATTTTTTAAGAACAGATTTGTAAGAATAGCGTGATCGCTCTACTTTACATCCATCTCTGACCGGATACATTCCCGGACTCCTAGAAATCAATACAGGCCTCGGATTTGTAGATTTCGACCACCTATTAAATTACTACTAATAGTAGTAGGACATGTATGTTCAAGATATAATAGTCTATTCCACAATTTTGTAGTCAAAATACACGTAAAACAGTCTTAGCATGATAAATACCTTCCTTATAAAAATATTTTAAGACACAATTTTATGCACCAATCAAGCAGTGACCAAGCAGTCTCTCATACTGTGTATTAATTAATCCAAAACGGAATCAAGATGTGCGACAAAAATTGCTTGAAAGTTCCGAGAATTAAAATGACCAGTTCTTATGTTGGTACGCTACTGCTGGCTCTTTTGTGATTGGAGGCACTGTATTCTCACGAGATCTCATACGCTAAAGGGAGTTTGTTATCAAACAGGTACCCCTTATTCAGATCAGACCTCAAGTACAATTCTCAGTTCCTATCATGCAATGATAATATATAGGAATTTCCAAGTTCCGAGTCCAGAATATTTATAACCGAGTACTCGCTCTAAATAGAGTTCTTTTGCAATTGGAGGCAAATCATGTGATTAATATCTTTTTGTGACAGTATTTTATGTCAAATTCAGGATTAATTTTGATGTAACAAATGATCCAATAATTTCACTTCCGCAATGATGTTTTTTAGGTATACATTAAACATAGTTGTAAGGCATCGAGAATTTGCATCAGGAAATTGAGTTCAATTATCCTGGTATTAGTTTTAACCATTTTAGAAAACTTTTTGGGAAAACTCTCTAATAAAAGCCCACCCCATCTCTCAAAGATGTTGATCTTGAAATTGAACACCTGTTGTCTTAATAGAAGCCTAGGCTTCAAATAGACGATATACGGTAGCATCCTTTGACCCAAATTTAGTTAGTCTGGCTATTGGTTAATGAGTAGCGTTTTAAAGCAAAAGGTAACGGATGGACGATGGCCAGCCAGATGGTCACCATGGCATAATCTTACATGGCGAGGTAAGCTAACCAATGATCGGATTTGTCTCAAATTTAACACCACTTATCCGTGATCCAAATTTTAAAACATGGCAGTGGATTATATAAAATTCTAAATTTATGGATATTGTATCTCAGAAACTGCTTGTCCGATTTGTAGATACATGTAGTTCTTATGTTTGGTCTGCAGATGAAAGGTCAGGTGGCAGACAAATAAGGCTTAACAGTTAACCATTTATGGCGAAGTCGGACAATTTGAACCAGCATCTGCAGTGGTGTTGAGAATGTACATTTGCAGGCGAAAAAGATATTTTTGAAAATTTACCACAAATCTTTAAAACTAGTCTTCTTTTTGCCTTGATTTGCAATTAGCAAAATATTTTGATTTTCCTGACCAGATTTAGCCATCAAAGCGTTATGGTATAAATAGCTGTTTCTGATCCAAAATTTCCCCTTTTGAAACAATCAAGAAAACGTGATATTTAACCCTTTAATGGTTAAATTTGTTCAAGAAAATTTGAATATCTGCCTATTGAATGTACATTTACAGGCCAATAGAATACAATTGATAACCGAGCCAGTCATTCCAGTGATAAATCTTCAAAAATGGTATTCTCTTGGCCTATAAATGGATATTCTACAAGACCATAACAGAGGCCGGTTTGGGTCGGTATGACCATTAACCCTTTAACAATCATACCAGCCAAAAACGGATTCTGCAGTTGTCTTGAACAATGTTCATTCGTAGAACATCAGAAGACTATGTTTGAAAATTTATCATTGGAATGACTGGCTTGATAACCGAGCCAGTAATTCCAGTGGTAAAGTTTCAAAAATAGTCTTCTCTTGGTCTCTGAATGGACGTTTTCTTTGAGAAAATTGAAATTTAAAAAAATTCAGCTGCATCGCATTGTTTCCATCATGCCAGGAAACTGAGTTAGGGTCACCGTCTGATGTAGGATCAGGGAGTGTGATTTAACCGCCAATGAGGCGGAGTTTCAGATTAACCCCAAAACACATTTTTTTCAATTAGATTGTCTTAGAACATGCTACGTTCTGGGTCATAAAAAGTCATATATTTCTACATCAATTAGATATTAATGCAGGAACAACTGAACATCAAATATTATTGGTGGTGCACAAAGGTAGGTAATAACTTTTCATAGGAGGGGTATATGGCCCTATGCCCTATTTAGCATTACGGTTGGATGGTTTGAGTGGGCAGGTGCTGTTTAGAGTTTGTCTATACTCGTGCCCATGTAGTAAGTGACAGGCTTGGTACAGACAATGATTTTTGTATGAATTTCAATGCTTTAACACGCAAGTCAACCAAAAATGTCTTTGGCAGTGGTCTTTGGAAATATAGTTTTGCAGACCAAGAGAAGACTATCCGTCAGTCATTGCAATAATACATTTTCAAACATAATCTCTTGGTCTGCAAATGGACATTTTCTATGAGGGTTAAAAAGTTGACGCTTGTCATCGGTGATAAGATTTTCCTGAAACAAAAGATTCTGTTATAGGGACTATTTTTACTAGAATTATTGACCCCTAAAGAAATATTTTCTCAGGTATGCCCACCCATACACACATACTTAATAAAAATTAATTTGCATTGGTAATTCTCAAAATGCTCTAATGAATTGGTGTCGGGTAAAATTAACAATTCTCAATAAATAACAATCTAGTGAAACATATGCCTTGAGGCCTTGAAATGAATCCACCTAAAACATCAATAAAATGACCATTTATATTGGCTCTCAGATCAATGATTACATTGGCTCTCAGATCAATCTTTTACTCCCATTGACCACCAGCATGTAATCAACCTATCTCTGGAACTGACCACATAAACTAGCCCTAAGGGCAATGCAAGGAGTACATTTCACCTGAATCAATTTGGAATTTGGACTGTTTGTATTGAAACCATTTAAAGGTCAAGCCATCTGTAGTGGTCTTGAGGATTGTTCATTTGCAGGTCATGAACATACTCTTTTTTTTAAATTTACCACTGGAATGACTGTCTTGATAACCGAGCCAGTTACTTGTGGTAAATTTTCAAAAATAGTATTCTCTTGGTCAGCAAAAGGACATTTTCTATGAGAAAATTGAAATCTTCTTTAATAAATTCAAGGGTTCAATGGTTAATAAGCATTCTGTTGTTTGAAACTAATTTGACTGGGTGCTGTTGCTGCCTATGGCAAAAAATCTTCACCAGTGTACCTGTATAGTTACCTTGAAATTATGATTCTGGGGATTCATGGTATATAAAGTATGTAAATTGATTCCAACACGCAAAGTGGGTGGAGCTTAGCTGGAAATGGGAGGGGCATATAGATAGGAATGGGAGAGGCGTAGCTAGAAATGGGAGGGGCATAGCTATAAATGGGAGGGGCATAGCTAGAAATGGGAGGGGCATAGATAGAAATGGGAGGGCATACAGCTAGGAATGGATTCCTCAATTAACCTGTAGTAAGAGACCACCTGTTCTTACCAGTAACTTTTTGCTCCTCTCACATGTGGGTGCTTAATTAGATAGGCTTCATTGTATTTTCATCAAATGAAATACACACCAGTCTCTTCATTGTGTAATCTTAAACCACATAATCATAGCCACATGACACTAGATTGGCAGAATAAGCACCTGCCCTGCATTAGTGAGGTCAAAGGTTACAGATACAGCTAATAAACATGGCTGGCATGGCTTATATATTACACGTAGGCCATTGATAAGCAGGCAATATGTTCTAATATCCTTCCTGTTATCAAAGTTAATGTAAGTTTAGCATGGTGGTCTTGCCTGTGACTGTATCAAACAAGTAATGAACTAATTACTTCATATCCCTCATGTTGAGACAGCATCCATCTGTTACTGAGTAAATACTGCAGGAGACTGTCACAAGATATGAATAAAAACATCAAGGATCAATGTAGCAGCTCTTTATAAGGTATTCAGCAAATACATTCCCCACTCCCTACCAGTACTCCATCCATGATCATTAATGAAGTCACTTTATATGCAAAGAATGATAATTCTTGGTCACAGAAAAAACAATTTTAGCATACAGATGCAGGAAAATTAATTTTTTTAAGGAGTCAGTCCTATCAGTGAAAAGTCTGGGTTAGGGAGTTAATAATGCTAGCCTGATTCTTAGATATTTGCCTGGATGAGGCTCAGTGATATTTCTGTATTGACCATCCAGGTACAGGTAGTCAGAATATGCATCCTAAAGACCTTATGTGATTATACCAGACATCTTCTATGGAATATGCTACTACAAAATAACCCTCATACTCCAAAACAAAGAGGTGATATTCTGCAGGATATGTGGTAACACAAATTAGGTAAAACAGTGTTCTTGAAGGATATGGCTAGCTGAGCTAATACAGCAACATTGCTTTAAAGATTTGCAACATGTACAATACAAGAGAGAAGTGAATAATTTTATGTAAGCTCATAAGTCTATAGTATACAAATGGCTAACTGTAATTGCTGAAAACACCGAATAATCATTAGAACTTAAAGATAGCATAATTCACTATAAGGCTTGTAAGCTAGTCCCACATATCTCTCAACCATCCTTGAATCTTCAGGAAATCAGGGATTTACCGAGCAAATTCTAATTCTTGCTTAGTAAATGACAATTTGTAGATCAAGGGAAGACCACTTTTAAAAATTTACGACGAGAATGACTGGTTAGATTATTGAGTCAGTAACTGAACATTTTTCAAGACCACTGCAAAGACACATTTTTGCCAGCTTGACCATTAAAGGTGTAACCATCTATTAATGGTCAAGTGCTAAGGAAATCAAAATATCTACTCATTGAATGGCCAAATGACCAATCAGGCTATTTTGGACAATTTACTACTGAAATGATTGGCTCAATAACAGAGCCAGCCATTCCCATCAAAAATTTTGAAAAACAGTTGTTTCTTGGCCTACGATTGGACAATGATTAAGACCAATGAAGAGGCATTCCTCTCCTCTCCCCCCCCCCCCCCCCCCCCCCCGCGGGTTTACTATTAATATGAGGACCTGAAAGCGTCAAAAGGTAACCAGACACTGTAGAAAAATTTGAAGCTAATTAATTAAAATCTAGACAGGCGCTAGGTAATACAGTACAGTTCAGAAATAACTTCAAATGTTTCCAAAACAAAAATAGAAATATTTTACTTTTTAGTGTACTTTTGAACATGATGTAAGAAATGTTCTGTCGATTATTTTGAACTAAATTGGATTGGAAGACAGCAACGTTGTCATCAAATCCACTGGACCTTTCCAGTTTTGGCTATGCTACACCCATCTCTATCTAAGCTCCACCCATACCGCGTGTTCCTGAAACGAATGTTTATTAAGGTAAAGATATACAATTCGTACGTGTCAGACTATTTAAGCGCTAAAGACGGACTATATCGAGTCATTTATGACGTCATGAATATGACATCATCCTACGTGTCATGTAGGTGATTATGACGTCGTTGTCTTACCACGTCATATGATTTATGGATAAACCTGGGAAACTTCATTATGTTCAAGTTACTTCTGAGCTGCACCGCAGCATTATCAGGACTGTTCAAAGTATGTTTTTCCCATTTTATATCTGGCTACTATATAGAATTATAGCCATTACTTCCCTTCAAACATGTTTTGATTATTGCATGGTTAAAAATATGACACACATGGAGAGAATAAGTGCTTCCCTACCAGCTACTCTGAGCACCCTGCAGAGAGGGATATAAATACTACCAATGTTCTTCTGCTATCATATATAGTGGCAATCCAAGAGCAGTGCTGATATATTTCCAAATCAATCCGAGTAAAGCTTGTTCCCAGCTTGTTCCCGCCATTAGAAGCAACAACCTTTAGCTAAATTATGCTCAAAATATTCAACTGGCTTTGTATTTAACTCTAAAGAAATAGTATTTGCAAATAATAGGGTTAAAATTTGCTTTCAATTTAGATACTTATTTATTTCACACCAGATTCCAAATTTAACACATAAAATTTTATGTGTCAATAAATCAATGGTATCCTTCAAATTTGCTGGAAATTTTAAATCTATAATATGCATTTTATTCCCTTACCCATGGAGGTCTGGAACTGTGTTAGAGCACATACGCTAATTAATTTTAATATATAGTGAAGCCGAAAGCTGGTGAGAGATTTATAAGAAAATTTATAACCAATTACTGATGGAAAGGATGTGAATTCATAGTAACTTCCATATGCTGCTATAGGGTGGTGGGTGGGGTGATGATGACTTAAATTCAGAATATTATAATTAATTAGAAGCAAGAGGGTGATAAAGAACACCAAAAAAACTGTGTGTGGCCCACAATGCCCTACACGTCTAGCTCTTTTTCCTAACCCTTTAACACTCATATTAGCCAAAAAATTGCCTTCTGCTGTCCATTTGCAGACCAAGAGAACCTTTTTTTTTAATTGACCACTAGAATGACTTCCAGTGGTCAATTTTCAAAAATAGTCTTCTCTTGATCTACAAATGGACATTTCTTTGAAAAAATTTAAGGGTTAAATGGTTAAACTTTCTCTAACTCAACACACTCTGAACAGGAGTGGGGTGCACAGTGAAAAGGGGACACCGACTGGGGTTAGGGCATTGAAATTAGAATTTGTAACTGGTTATATAGCCTGGAAATATGTAGTCAGACCTGCAGAGGGTGAACAAGAATTGTTCGATCCAGCAGGGGGTGTAAAGTGTGCAATAGACCAATCAGAATGCCACATTTGACAATAGATCTTTCCCAGATTAGCGTATTTTGGGAAAATACCTTCCCGGAATGCTTCGCGCATACCACTTCTGACTGGTAACCACGATAACTGACGTACAAACAGCATTACTTTACTATGGGAATTAGATACAGTGCACTTTAGGCAGTGAATATGAAAAACTATGTTCATAATATTTTTGAAGTCATATATCATTGGAAAGCTAAGCCAATTTTCTATACATTTCTGTATTAGTTTTTATAGTTTTATAAAATTTAATACAGTTGATTGCAATTTAAAAATATCCCCTATTGTCCACTTGATTTAATGAATCTAAGTCGAATGGTGTATTGTATATACGCAAATAATTCAGTGAAAAAGTTACGAATTGCGGTTTATTTTAGCGCAAAAATAACTCAATGCAGGTCATCGGCTTGCTGGCGGCGGTACCAGCCAGCAGTTTTGCTCTGAGCATTGATTTAGGGGAATCCTGGCGTAATGAAGTCAATGTGGGAAAGGTGTATTACTCATTTTAAACAGGCTCATGTTGAGTTTGGAGTCAAAAGGGCAATGGCCATCATAATTAAAGAGTAAGTGGGTCTCTCTGAAAAACATGTTCATTATATGTTGGCACAAGTGAATAACTTGTAAGAGCCTGAAAACAAACTAAACAAAATACTTTAATTATCCAGCCCTTCAACACTCAGAAACATACTGCTGCTGAATATTTTGAAACTAATTTTACAAGCAGCAGGTTCCCATCAAATCACCGGTAGTAAGCATATAAATCTTATACAGTAATATAGTAAGATTTCTATGGTAATGGCCGGGTTAACCCTTTAATGGTCATGTCGGCCAAAAAAGGCATTTGCGGTCGTTTTGAGAAATGTTAATTTGCAGGCCAAAAAAACGACTGTTTTTGAAATGTTACCATTATTATTTCGGTTCATACAACATAGTTGCAGCCCATTTTAGAGTTTCAGGTGATAAAACAGAAATTCCCACAACACTCAGAATAAGTGACTGTATTCGTCCATCTTTCAACATTCCAGGAAAACCCATTGCGATGGCAAGATGATGAGTAAATAACCATGATTAGGAGTCTTATAGTCTGTGATCATATATCAGATAAACACAGGCACTTTGCTAGTCACAAAGCCAGCAACTAGATTCACTGACCTTTATTTATAACCAATTCACCTTTCCACTTAATTATGCCCCGCCAATCTCTAGCTAAGCTCCACCCACAGCACGTCCGTGTTGGGATCTATCGATCTCTGAACACCCTGACATTAAATTTCCAGAAAACTAGACATGTAAGCTGTTGAATGTTTTGAAATTAATTTAACTGGGTGCTGTTGCTGCCTATGGAAGCAACAGCGCACAGTGAAATTAGTTTCAAAATATTCAACAGCATGTTTCTTAAATAGCAAAAACATACAATTTGTACCACGTGACAGACTATTATGCATTAAAGATGGGCTTAATCGAATCATTCATGATGTCATGGTTATGACGTCAGTATACACGCCGCGTAGATGATTATGATGTCATATGATTGAGTGAGGAAATGGATTCATGAATTATCATTGGGCTGTGTCCTACCACTGGATAAAATCAGTGGATAAGAGGGAGAAAGATTCCAATTTATTCTTTCTAATGATGAAGGTGCTAACACTTATATATATGCCTAGCTGATGGCATGCCTACTAGCTGATGGCAACCACAAATATGGTCAGAATTGTGTTGACAGCAATTTGACTGACTGCAAGAAACAGCAAAATGCAGTCAAATTGCTGTCCATCAAAACCATATATTTTGTAATTCAAGATGAAGATTGTTTGGGAATCTGTGTTAGTTGGCTGTACTTTGAGCTTTGTAACTCTAAATCTATTACATTGTTTACTCTGAAAAAAAAGATAATGGGAATTTAATCTAACTGAGCACCTATTCCAGAGACAGGTCTGGTAAACTTGCCACCAAACAGGCATCTTGATTATTCACAGTAATTCTTCACAAGGACGGTAAATTAGCCAGACAAAATCTAATATAAACAAAATTCCTCAAGAGATATCTATCATTAACTACTGTAAGTGAACTGCTTTACAGGCCACCTGTAACCAAATACCATTTACTAATCTGAAGCACAACAGTACATAGATCACTGTCAATAGAGATCTGCCAGAGTCATTGAGTGGCCGCTATCCATAGAAATCATATAATATAGTACATTTCTATGCCACTATCTACAAGTTTAAATGAGGTTCACTTGCCCTGTGTTATCAAGAGACTGTCAGCAACTGTGGTCATGAGGTGGATGGGATAGAGGTGGGCTCAAGGAACATGAACTGTCAATTAATAATAACAAATTGTTATTATCACTACAATATAATATTATCTGTAGCATAAATGACTTGTAGCGTAGGCAAAACTTATTGTTTGCAATATATGCCAAAGGCCATCAGGAAATGATTGAGAATATACTGATTTTACAGCCCTTTTATTTAATGGTCAAATGTGGCCTTAAAAATCAAAATATATGTTCATTGGATGTTCATTTTCAGGCCAAGAAGACTATTTTTTGAAAATTTCCCACTGGAGTGTCATACGTGTGCATGGATGGGCGATGCATGTATATGTACATGTGCGCAGCTGGTGTATGGATATGAGAGGCCATGAGATCTATCTGAATTAGTAATTGAGCCAGTCATTATAGCAGTGAATTTTCAAAAAGGTCTTCATTGGTCTGCAATTGAACATTTTTTTTTACCAAATCTGAGCATTAAGGTGTTTAACAGATGTTGTCTCAGACACACTCCACATGCCTGCTCGGAACTGATAATCTTAATCTCATCAAATTTTCAAATAAATGTCAATATGTTCTCAATCCACTTACAAATTCTAAGATTATGTAAACACAACAAACTTGGCCAATAAATGTCAGATCATAAATCTATCAAATATAAAAATACCACTAATAATCATAAAGTCATTTCAGGAATATTTGGCAATGGTTGTAACATACTGTAAACATGAACGTTTTTAGTACAAACAAACCGCCATAAACAAACATTATATTATAAATCTAAAAAATATGAACATTGGGTGCCTTTTAGATGAGGGCTACTCAGAATTAAAGAAGCCAAGTTTGGGTGGTCTAAGTCAGCTTTATATCAAAATGTCCCAGCTCATCAAAAACAAATTACCTCTGTAGTTACTGGATAAATCACCTCCCCCTGTACTATATCAATCAACAGGTTAGAGAAATTAGCCTAGCAAATTACGCACTTCATTCAGTATTTCTACAGAATACAGATTCAGAAATATGTTAAATCATCATGAATCTACTGATTATTTTGACATTAATTTAGCTGAAAGTCACTGCCACCTTACAAGTAGCAATAACTTTCAGTCCATTAAAAATATTTATAACTATAAAATAATATATAAAATATTAAGAAATATTAAAGTGTCCATTATGAAGTGTAGGGGGGTGGGGTGGGGTGGTGGGTGGTGTGGTGGGGTTGAGAAATACACAGAATAGTGTACATCTCAGAAATAACTTCACGTTTCCGTCCAATACAAAATTTTGAACACGATGTAAGAATATTTTGAAGCTAATTGGATTGTAAGATATTGCTGTCTTAGGCAGCAATGTTTTACAATCCAATTAAATTCAAAATATTAAACAGTACATTTTTATTTTGGTTTGGAAATATGTTAGGTTATTTCTGAGCTTTAGATGTTACTGCTGGCCCAATCTCCAGATCAGACCTTTAGCAGTTATTACTACTCCGGTGACAAATGATAGTCGAGGTTATTCACATAAATCTGCCATATTTACATTCCGCATGGATTAAAGCTTCCTGGTTAGCATACGGCTAATATATTACACTCCCTATAATTCATGCCTTATTGATGGTTTAACCGCTTAATCCTAAAACTTGCTCAAGAAAATTTCGATTTACCATTACAAGCTGTGTTGCTCACCTAGAGCACTATGCATTTTTGTCAAAATTGTCGGTGGGTGGTTTAGTAGTAGTCTTTTAAATGAGTTTGTGGACATTTTTGCAAGACCAATATGGCCGCCAAACATTCTACATTTTGATTGGTCCATTGCGGCCCTGTTTCTGATGTAGAACCCCCTTCGCTTGAAAAAACTTTAATGGCACTCAGTGCCTAATCATATCTACCAAATTTCAGCCCAATCCACTTAGCGGTTCTGGAGTTGTTTTGGAAAAAAATAGGTTATCGAAGATGGCCGCCAAAACATTTGGCCAATCAAGTTCCCTTGAACAAACTTGGTGCAGCTCTTGTCCTAGATGATATTTCATGCGTTTTGAATTGATCCCTCAAGCTGTTTTGGAGACGATTTTTAAAGATCTAAAAATCGACCAAAATCCAAGATAGCACGAGAAGAAATTATTTTAAATTTTCCATTACTTTAATATGGGAGATTTTGGCAGGTAAATGATTCAAGATGGTCGCTGACCCGTTTATAAGTCTGGAAAATGGCAAATTTGAAATCACAATGTGCAAAAACACATATAAAACCAATTTCGGCCTCAAAATCCATCAAATAAAAAATCCAATATGGCGGCCAAACACGCTATATATCGATTGGTCCACAGCGACCAGGTTTTTTGACGGATCAACTTCTCTTGAACAAACTTTAATAGCCCTTAGTCCCTAATCATATATCACAGATTTCGGCCTGATCGCTTCAGCGGTTCTGGGGAAGTTGTTTTTGTGAAAACGAGGTGGTCATCCACTTCACAATTTGGTCAATCAAGTTCGCTTGAACAAACTTGGGTCAGCTCTTGCCCTAGATCATATTTCATGAGGTATGAATTGATCCGTTAAACGGTTTCGGAGATTTTAAGACATTTCTAAAAATTGGCCAAAATCCAAGATGGCCACTGGCCAAATTGGCCGATCGGCTTCGTTTGAACGAAATGGAATCCCTATGCCCTAAGGATGCTTCCTGCCAAATATAATTGAACTCGGCCCATTAGTTCTCGAGAAGGTATTTTAAATTTCCCATTGCTTTAGTATGGGAGCTTTTGTTGGGAAAATGATCCAAGATAACTGCCAAACCGTTTATCCGCCAGTTTTGAAAATTGCAAATTTGAGATCAGAATACCCAACATCCTATATAAAACCAATTTCGGCCTCAAAACCCATCAAATAAAAAAATCCAATATGGCCACCAAACATGCTATATATTGATTGGCCCACGGCAGCCATCTTTTTTACGGATCAACTTCTCTTGAACAAACTTTAATGGCCCTTAGTTCCTAATCATATCTGCCAAATTTCGGCCCGATCCCTTCAGCGGTTTTCGCTAAAACTAGGTCAACCAAGATGGCCGCCAAACCATTTGACCAATCAAGTTCCCTTGAACAAACTTGGTTTAGCTCTTGCCCGTGACCATATTCTATGAGGTTTGTTTCAATCCCTCAAGCGGTTTTGCAGATTTTTTAAAGTTTCTAAAAATCGGCCAAAATCCAAGATGGCCACCGGCCAAATTGGCCGATCGGCTTCGTTTGAACAAAGTTGGATCCCTATGTCCTTAGGATACTTCCTGCCAAATATACTTGAAATCGGCCCAGTGGTTCTTGAGAAGTCGGTTAAAGTAAAAGTTGATAGACGACAGACGGACGGTCGCCACGGCATAAGCTCGCTTGGCCTTTCAGGCCAGGCGAGCTAAAAATATCTGATCGCAGACAAAGAGATTACCGGTATATTTGAAAATTTATCACCGGAATGACTGGTTTGGTTATTGAGCTAGTCATTCCAGTGGTCAATTTTCAAACAATTGCCTTTTTGGCGAGGTTGAGTGTTATATGGTTAACGTTGAAATTTGAAGATTATCACGCAGCGCTGAATTGAGTTTACTTTTTCAAAATATTAGCAGCAAACCTCAGTTTGCATTCAAACTATATTCAGCATTTTACTTGCGACTCGCAACTAGTTTGTCTGTCTGTCGAATATTGTCATTTCTGACCAAGCTGCAACTACAGCGTGTCACATCTGTTATACTTCGATTCACTTACCAAGGGAGGTAACATTTGGTCCGAGTTCCCCCTACAAATACCACTGGAGGGTTCTCCTACATTAGCCAGTGGTGGTCAGGGTCATTCTACATTGGCCAGTCAGTGGTGGTCGTATTATACATAAATCAGACAGTGGTGGTCATGGTCATGCCTACATTGGACAGTGGTGGTCAAGGCTATGCCTATATTGGGCAGTTGTGGTCAAGGTTATGCCTACATTGGACAGTGGTGGTCAGGGTTATGCCTACATTGGGCAGTGGTGGTTAGGGTTCTGCCTATATTGGACAGTGGTGGTAAAGGTAATGCCAGTACCCACCCACCTACCCACACACCATAGAAAATAACCCATATAAGTCTATAACCCCAGAATCACATAATGGTGAATATTTCCCAAGAAAATAGCATTTTTACTCTGTGAATGCCCCATTGCAGGCCAAGGGAGGATTATATCGGAACATTTTTTAATTAAAAATGCAAATGAACATTTCTGAAGACAACTGAAAAAGCTGGTTTTGGTCGGCTTGACCAGTAAAATGTTAGATCCTATTTAACTGTCTTCCTGCTGAATTTCTGCAGACAACATTTTTAATGGGATTTATTTCTGGATATGCTGAATACTTTGAAAACTATTTGACTGAAAGTTGTTGATGGCTAAACCACCAAAAATTTCAGTCAAATTGTGTTCTAAATAGTCAGCAAGTCCAGAGTTATTGCCCATTGAAATTATTGTCTTGTGGCTTCTTGTAATGGTCAAGCCAGCCAAAACCAACCTCTACAGTGGTCTTGGAGAAGATCCATTTGCAGGCCAAGACTATTTTTGAAAATTTACCACTGGAAGGCCTGGCTCCATAACCGAGCCGGTTATTACAGTGGTAAATAATAAAAAATAGTCCTCTCTTGGCCTGCAAATAGACATTCAGCTAGCAAATATTTGGATTTTCTTGACCAAATATGACCATTAAAGGGTTAAACTTGAAAACGTTGTTTGACTCAGAGGGCCCGCAATCACTGGAAATTCCTCCTCTATGGAATAGGTAGGAATTTTATTCAAAGCCTTCATTCATATTATTAAAAAAAATAATTTTAATCTGCATATCATAACTGAGGCATACACCAAGTTTCATTAAAATATCTGAAGTGATTCTGTATGACATGCTGTTTAATAGGAAATTGACAAAAATCATGAGTTTTGCATTAAAACACCCCTTTTCAACCAAAATATTGAACATATAAAGGTGAATCCTTCAAAAGACACACCTAGCCATCATAAAGAAGCCACCTGCCAAGTTTCAATAAATTATTTTAAGCAATTCTGTATGATATGCCGTGTTTACGAAGAAATTGACAAAAATCATGCGTTTCTGCATTAAAACACCCATTTTCGCCCAAGATATTAACCTATAAGGGTGAATTTTTCAAAAGGCACATCTGCGTATCATAACTGCGGCATACACCAAGTTTCATTGAAATATCTGAAGCGGTTCTGTATGATATGCTGTTTACGAGATATTGTGGATGGACGGACAGATGGACGGAGACGTGGTGATTACTATAGGGCTTCCGGAAGGTGCGGGGGCCCTGACTTAGCCTCATAATTTTCACCAGAGCATTGCCTATCAGTCTGATAGAATAGGCAAAGAATGTGTGATATTTGGCTGTTAGCATTACAAGGGTTAAAACACGAGATATTATTACCAGCACTACAGACATTAGTTCTCATATATACGCAGATTGTTACAGCTCATATGAAAGAAATTCTCATCAACCATTGGAATCCTGTAAGTCATATAGGATGCTTAATATACACTGTATTTGAACTGCTACTTCCTATTTTGAAAAAAAATTTAACCGAGTCTGCAGTATTCGGCAGCAAAGACTCAAATTAATTTGTTTTCAAAATAAGCAATATACTTGATACTTAGCGCTGTTGAAAGTTGGTTTCGGGAAATTCAGGAACAATAGGGTTAAATATATTCTGGCAATTTTTCTGATAAAATTGTTTGTATTTATTATAAACTATTCTCAGTTGTAGTTTATTTGATGAAATATCAATCTGGGAAGGTATTTGTTGAAAACTTATCTAAACAAAGTGGATGATAATATTCTCATTAAACTTAGACTCCACCTATCTGTCTGATAGTGGTAATGTATTTATTATCTGGACTACAGAGAACAAGCAAAAGAAAAATCACATTTACAAGTGAATAAAACTCATATTTCATAAAGAACTCACTGAGAATGTAGGAGGGGAGAGCAAGCGAAAGAGGGATAGCAGTGTGTGTGTGTGTGTGTGTGCGTGCGTGCGTGCGTGCGTGTGCATGCGCGTGTATGAATGCATTGGATGCATGGAGAGGGAGGGAAGGGAGGAAGGAAGGAGGGAAGAAGGGATGGAGAGATGGACAAAATGAAGCAGGAGTGAGGTGGGTCTGTATGTGAAAGAGGGGGGGGGGGAGGGTGGAGGGGTAGGAAATTTTAATTGTAAAATTTTAATCTAAAACAACAAACTCTCTACATCTAGGTTTAACTTAACAGTAAGGCCAACTTGTACTAATCAATATAACATTAGTCTATTTTTGAAAATTTACCACTAGAATGACTGGCTCGATAACCGAGCCAGTCATTCCAGTGCTAAACATTCAAAGTCTTCATTTGGTTTGCAAATTTACATTTTCTTTGAAAGAATTTAGATTTTCTTGAACAAATTCAAGGCTTAAAGGGTTAAGACCACAGTGTCCTGTCCGAAGAGTGAAGATCATTGTCTACTGCTATCTCTCCAGTCTGTTAATGTGGTCATGTTGAGGGCCATAGCCACCATTTCAGTTTTGCCTGTGTATTCTGAACTTTGAACTGCTGGAATGATCATATCAGTCATAATAGTGGCAAATTTAAACTAGAGCCTACACCCAAAAGATCCTTCCAGACAAATTTGGCTAAAATCAGCCAAGCGCTTTAGGAGACACCGTTTAAAGCAAAAGTTTACAGGTGACGGGCAGATGACAGGACGGTCGGCATGGCAATAAGATGGCACACAGGTAACCTCACTTGGCTATTCTGGAGAGATGAAATTATTTTTGCTTGGCTTGTAGATGAACATTTCTCAAGACCACTGTCCGGCTAGTTTTGATAAGTTTGAACTTTAAATGATTAAAACTAATTTACTCAGATTTATAAGCGTTAGCTGCTGCTTATCAACTCATCCATAGCTGAAGCAGATAGAGTATGTAATAATGGACCTTTCCAAATGTAGCTATGCCCCGCCCATCTCTATCAGAACTCCACCCACAACTCACTGGTGTTGGGATCGATCGATCCCTGAACTCCCAGACTATCAATTTCCAGAATACTATACAGGTAAACTGTTGAATATTTTGAAACCAATTTGACTGGGTGTTGTTGCTGGCAGCAACAGCGCCCAGTCAAATTAGTTTCAAAATATTCAACCGCATATTTCTTTAATAGCAACAAGGGCCATTAGAAGACGGCATATCCCACCCGGATCCAAACATTTCAGATAAACATACATCAAGAGTGGACATACATGTAACGTTAATTGTAAAGGACAATATTTTAGAAAAACTAATCAATGAAAAATGCAACTCCTCCTAAAACCTAAATTCCTTTGTCACTAAGTGTAATGCAGTTTATGTATCGGCTTTAAGATATTTAAAGGGTGATAACTGTGTAATGAAAGATTTTTTGGACGTGAAAAAAGCACATGCACATCTGCACATGATACTGATAATGTCGACAAAATTTAAAGTTAATCCATTAAGACCTCTAGGAGGAGTTGCGTTGACAAGATATGATTGTCAGAGATGGATGGACTGACAGACAGACATATATACATTTTGGAGAGACAGATGGACGTACAGGTATATGGATAGCACATGCACACCTTCACGTGGTAATGATAACACTTTCCAAGTTTCAAAACAATCGGAGACAAACTGTAGCAGTTGCGTTGACAAGAAATGATTGGCAATGCAGTTTATGTATCAGCTTTAAGATATTTAAAGGGGGATAACTCTGTAATGAAACAATTTTTGGACGCGAAAAAAAGCACATGCACATCTGGACATGATACTGAAAATGTGGATGAAATTTAAAGTTAATCCATTGAGACCTCTAGAGGACTTGCATTGATAAGAAACCATTGTCAGAGATGGATGGACTGACAGACGGATATACATACATTTTGGACAGATGGATGGATGTACAGGCAGAGTTGCCCTTATGAGTCCTTTTGCGCGTATATATGCATAAAAATGGCAGAGGGACGCATAGAAATTAACGCTCTGCATCCCCTGAGGACGCATGAGGGATGCAGTGAAAAAGGGTAACGAAACTGGTAACTGCGTGTGCTTAATTATTGATTATTTTATCGTGTGTGTATATTTATTTGTGCATGTTTTTACTTTAAAAAATATACCTAATGTATTGCGTGATCAATAAAAACGAACGTACTGCATTGTTTAAGACTGATTTGTTGTATGTTTTCTTGCACAACTCAATATTGTTAGTGCCCATAAATCAGATTCAACCACCACATTTAATTGTAAACACAATCCCCAAATCATCCTTAGTATTCAATTTGATCTAATTTGTATAAATAATGAGTTTACAAGCCCGATGTTAGTCGCCTTGTTTGGCCTACAAATTGCAAAAATACCCGCCATGTTTCTGTCTGTTGTGCTAAACGTCAGTGTGATGTGTCAGTATTTGATTGGATACCAGCAGAATCGCCCTCTAGAGGAACTCACGCTTGAGAAATCCAATACAACTGATCAAGCGTATACAAACGTGTCTGGGCGTCTTAACCCTTTCACAGATCAGAACATTGGACAGATCACAAAGTTGTTATCACTAATCTGCTGAATATTTTGAAATTAATTTGCATATGCCTACTTGCCTAAAGCAGCAACGACTTACAGGCAAAGTATTTTTTTCTATTTACTTATCAAAATATCTAAATGGATGAAGGAATATATGGAAGATATTGTGATATCTTTTACATTTGAATGGTCATTTGACGGATTAGCGGCGATGTCTTTGTATTGCTGTTTGAATAACGGTATCAATACGCGCTATAAGCCGTCTTTTATTTAGCAATAGCGGCTGCTTGATTGACTGATGGAGTAGGGTTTATAATGTTTAACAATACTCGATCGTTAGGTGTTCCCAATTTCTCAACTAAAAAGCTCATCCCAGCAGCGATGTTCAACGATATCGTCGATCTACAGGTAGGCATACGTTAAAATATTGATTTTTTTCCAAACAGCGTATAGCTCAGTTCCCCGATACAAGCGTCCTTATTGGATACACGCTAATGCGTTATCTATGCTTCAGCCTATCAGCAATCGCGTTACATAGTTACTCATATTGAATTAGACATATCCGGTTATTGGCTGATATATTTTCACTAATTACGCAGTTTAATCTGATTTATACAGATTATTTTTGATAAGTTATTGTTTTGTCTGCTCTTAACCTATGTATTCCACTATATTTAGTCATTCCAGTTACATTACAAAAATTATGCGCGCATTATATCGAAGAAGGTCAAGTCGTCCTTGAGCAAACTCGCCCCAGATACTCGTAATTTTTCAATTCGTCCAAAGTCAAGTTAGGGTTTTACAGAAAAACTAATGCAGTGGTCTTTGCTAATTACTAATGTAGTGGTCTTTGGAAATGTTAATCATACAAGGTTGTCAGTGTAGGTTGGTTGGTTTATCAGACAACAAACAAGTACAGTGCTTTACGTTATAGTTTATTGACATGCAGTTCAAATGTTATTAGTTAAATACACAAGGGCCATTTCAATAGATCAATTTTAGCCACCATTGTAGATCACAGAATACATATTTTTGAAAAATTACCACTGGAATGACTGGCACTGTTTAGAGCCAGTCATTCCAGTGTTAAACTTTCAAAAATAGGTATTTTGGTGATTTACAATGGTGGCCAAAAGTGTTAAGTTAGTTATTATTCTCTATATATACATTAACAGTATTTACACAATGTCATAACTAGTGCTTTCAACATGTTTAATAAAGTGCTTTATAATTAGATCAATGTGTTGTGTTTATTTTAAGAAAAAACATGGGACCCCCATATTTCAGATGAGGACTCCATGGGACCCCCAGATTTTACAGTGGGACCTCCAAATCTGAGTGTGGGGTCCTTGGCACCCCCAAAAATCAGATGTTGTGGGCAACACTGCGTACAGGTATACGGATAGCACATGCACACCTTCACGTGGTAATGATAACACTTACTAAGTTTCAAAAGAATCGGCGCTAAACTGTAGGAGTTGCGTTGACAAGAAATGATTGGCAATGCAGTTTATGTATTGGCTTTAAGATATTTAAAGGGGGATAACTCTGTAATGAACAATTTTTTGGTCACGAAAAAAGCACATGCACATCTACACATGATTACTGATGATGTGGACGAAATTTTAAGTTAATCCATTGAGACCTCTAGGAGTTGTGTTGACAAGATGGGGATGGACAGACGGACAGACATGCTGATTGCTATATTCCACCCCATTCTAGTGAGAAATTTTCTAAAATAATCTCATGGTCTGCAAATGGACATTTTCCACAAGAAAATTGAAATGTTTTACAATAAATTTGAGAATTACAGGGTTAATGTGATCAGATCATGAATCACCAGCTTAACCCTTTCACTGATGAATTCTCACACATCTCATTTTAATGATACCATACAGGAAAATTATTAAATATTTTGAAATTTGGTTGACTGGAAGACGATGCTGCCTAAGGCAGAAACGGCTTGCATCAAACAACTTCAAAATATTCAACAGAATAAGTTTTATATAGTAAGGATTATACTTTTCAGGGATTTGTGGGTGAAAGGGTTAATTCGCTTTAGCATAATAAACAGTATTCATTCTACAACCAGTGTTGCTAAAGGCTGTTGCTGTTTATGATACATTTGTAGCAACCAATTTCAATCTCACCATCCTAAAAATGTACATCAATTTTCACTTCTGCTGCAGCACAATACAGGTTAATACAATTCAAAATGCCTTTCTTCACACACCCAACATGAGTCACATGATGAGGGTGTAAGCACAAAACTCCTGACATATCTATTGCAGTGGTTATTATTAAATTCTGGCACCTAAATAAACAAATTAACTAGGAAGTTGTCATCATAGAACTTTGATCTTTGCTGTTTTGTTACTCCAAGTACCCACACCCATCAAATGGTAGCCAACTCTGCAAGGTTCTGCATGGCCACGCATATGTATGGAGAAAGACAACTGACCGCCATAAAAAATGCCTGAGTACTAAGTAGAAGATACATGCAATTTGAAGATCGATGTTGAGAAAGCTAACACTGTTCTTGATAGTTCAAATAATCAAATTCAAAGTTACTTTATTTCATAATTTTTGTATACTTACAAATAAACTATAAACAGGCAGTCCATCAAAGGCATGGTCTATAAAGCGATTCCTTACACATATCACAAAACATTTGTACATTAATATATATGACACCTATCACAAGACAATGGCACAGTGACAGAATGCTAAAAAGATACCTTGATATGAATATTTAGATACAGGAACCAGACTTCCCTTCTGGAATTATTAACCTATTTGGGGATTTTATTAGCCATACATTGACTCTCTGTGAAAAAGATACGAATCTCGCCTCAGACTTTATATTGTACAATAGATCACATATATGAATATACACATACACACGCACGCGCACACACGCACACACACACACACACACACACACACACACACACACACACACACACACACACACACACACACACACACACACACACACACACACACACACACACACACACCCACCCCCACCCACACACACACACACACACACACACACACGCTGACTAACTAAAATAGTGGTTGGTTAGTGGTCAAGCAGTGCATAAAGTATTCAAGCAATGGATAAAGTGGTTAACCCTTTAATGGTCATACCGGCCAAAACCGGCATCTGCTATGGTGTTGTGGAATATCCATTTACAGGCCAAGAGAATACAATTTTTGAAAATTTATCACTGAAATGACTGGCTCGATAACCGAGCCAGTCATTCCAATGATAAATTTTCAAAAATTGTATTCTCTCAGCCTGTAAATGGACATTCAATAAGAAAATATTTAAATTTTCTTGACCAAATTTGACCATTAAAGGGTTAAGCAGTGACTACTTGGAATAGCATCGTGACTCCATTCATCATCAATCAATGGATGAATCCAGTTTTAGCTATGCTCTACCCATTCCTAGCTAAGCTCCGTCCGTACTTTGTCCATGTTGGGTTCGATCGAACCCTGAACACCCTGAATCCTAATTTCCAGAAAACCAGACAGGTAAACTGTTGAATATTTTGAAATAATTTGACTGTGTTTAAGCAGAAACAGCACCAAGTCAAATTAATTCCAAAATATTCAAGTGTTTATTAATATAAATAATAAAGACATACAATTCGTACAACTTGACTGACTATTTAGCATTCCTGAAAGACTGAAATAGGCCATTCACGACGTGGTTGATTGTGACGTCAGCCTACATGTGACGTAATTGATTATAATGTCATATATTTGTTCATCATATACTTGTTCGACAATTGAATTCCTCTATTATAGACAGCCAACTGTTGAAGCATCTATTAGATTGCATCAGTGTCATGCGCATCATACAAGAATTGAGAATTTTGTTCAATGAGTATTTGCAGGCAAAAAGACTACTTTTTAAAAATTTACCACAGGAATGACTGGCTTGGTTATCGAGCCAGAAGTGGTAAAATAGTCTTCTCTTGACGTGCAAATGGACATTTCTCAAGACCATCATAAAGGCGGGTTTGACTATTAAAGGGTAATTCCACAGAACATATCCTATTATTACCACTGTGATAATAATTGACTGATTAACTTTGCCCTATAAGGGGAAGGACGTATTGCAATGTGTGTGCATGCATGCGTGCGTGACCACACCTCTACCTCAGAAACAATTGATCTGATTTGACAGGTTTTAATACGAGAAAGCTTGTTAACTTCAACTAGAATTTCCACACTTTAGTCATCACACAGGTTTAAAATAAACAGATTCAATTCGGATCAAGTTCTGGATCTATGGATATCTCTGAAAATACTGATCCAAATATTATCCCAAAACTGTTGCTATGCTACCATAAAATAGGATTTTGGCTGTGATTCAGATTTATAAACTTTGCTCTGAATTCAAATCATATTTGGGATTTTAAAATGAAACGGTTATATACATTGTGCAAAAGTGTGAATAATGGTGATGGGCTGCATTCTGAAATTGCTATTGTTTTCATTCCTTATCTTTTATGTTATATTCCTGAGTTATCTGCTCAATCTGAAAACTATTCAGACCAATTGATTTCAAAACATTGATCAGTGTGAAAATGGTTAATGCTATCTTTTACTCAATAAATGGACTGCCTCTTATGAGACCTGGACAAATATTTATTGAAAAAAATATTACATATATGTTACACTCCATTTATTGTCTCGAGATAACTTGAAGCATACACATTCAATATCCCGCTTGTTCATTATTTAACAGTGCACAGATTCAAATCAAATCATAGACTTTATTTGTTATTATTTATGAATATATATGCATTAGCTAACAGAAATCCATCAAATGCAGTGCATATAGGCTGATGGGTCCTTCACATATTATAACACATACAGACATCACAGTATGGAGGAGACAATACAACAAATTACTAAAATGCTACGTCACATAAACGCAACAAAATGAGGAACAAAACTGGATAGATCAGACACATCGAGAATAAATGGCTTCATGGAGATGTAATCTATTCTATTCATTCAAGGGAAATAACTATTAACGACCGAGTATAAATTATAATGCATAAAGAGTTACTCCTCTTTTTATTTGTAGACCACAATAGAGTCAATAGTATCGCAAGAGTTTGATCACTCTAAAGCGCATGATGTCCAGTTATTTGCCACTTAGACTATTGCATATTGATATAAATACTGAGCGGATATGAAATTTTTGAAGGGGGGGGGGGGTTGTCACAGAAACTTCCAAATAGTATATCTTAATAGAGGCCACCAAGTAGGGTGTTCAGATATCTCCAACCGGAAAATCTATCATACAGTCGAAGATCCTTATAGAAAGTGACTACACATTTGTACAAATCCATTTACGGCATTTTGTAACAATAAAGTGTCTGAACACCCTGACCTGTCACCTGACCCACCACTCCCTCTGGATTCTTACCTGAAATACATGTACATTGTATAATAATAAAAACATGCACTTTCATAGGTGAAGGGGAAATCAATGGCCCAAGTTTCAAACACGAAACGATGTATACTGTGGACATATAGGGAGGATTAAAAAAGCATGGCTAGACTTGTCTTACAGGGTCACCTTAGGGAACACCAAACAGTTGTCACTTAAAGCCAGGTGGTCTGTTAATATAGGCAAGCTAAACACAAGAAATACCGTTTGAACTGCACAATAGTGACTGCTCAAAGAAGCTATGCTTTGGTCCTTAAAGACACATGGCTTTAACAGATAGTTTTAATAGCAGAATGGGCATAAACAGAAGACCCCCACCACCTACCCTCCAACACCACCCGTTAGTAAAATAGCACAAATATCTATGACATGAATTAACAGATGAAGAGTCCCAAAAGTTCACACAATGAAACATGTGCACACATTCTCACTCCCAATCTCTCTACCTACCTACCTACCTGCCCCTCCTCACCCTGCATTGGGGCTCTCTCACCCTCCATTGACACCAACGCTCAATCTCTAACTCTGCATCCATCATTTTACAGCCTCTCTATCACCCACCATTCTCACCACCCTCATCCTGATATTCTCTCAATTCATTCTCACACTCACTCTTGAGCTCACTCACATTCACCCCTTCTCATCCCTCTCCTCCCCACTCTCTTCCATCCACACGCCTTCACTCACTGAACACTCCCACCGCAACCCCACCACTACCCACATATTTGGTCCATTCCCACTAATGATCCCACACATTGTCAGGCTTGCTCACTCACATGCACGCACGCTCACTCATTCAGACATGTTTGTTCCATCTCACCCAACCACCCGCCTGCCCCTCATTCAGCTCTCACATATTCACATGCTCTCACACACAACCTTAGTCAGTTGGTGAGTCAGTAATTCGCATTTGCACTCAATCATTCACTCAAATACTCTCTCATCCGCCTGTCCGCTCACCTTCTCACTATAATAGGCAAGTCGAAGCAAACAGCCAATCAAATAAGCAAGCTAACAAATAAGCAATCATTACAGAATTATATCTAAGTTTCACCAACAGTTTTTATACTGCCTAAAAAGTGCTATCATCTCCAAAACATTCAAACTAGAAATTATTCGAATGAGCGGGAGTTGAGTGAGATGTGGGTTCACAACATAGTAATTTTTGCTTGTGGAGATACCTTTATAAGATTGTAATCCAGAGCAATTCAATGCCATAGTGGAGTGATTTGTAATCATTGTAAAGCTAAGCAACGCACATTATTTACAAATGGTGCCGTATACAAGTCTGATGTGATAAGACAATGATCTGACAGATACGCTAGTAAAAGACATCGTCATTGAAAACCAACACGCACTAGCTTTGTCCTATCAAGTTATACTCATTATCGCGAACACGTTAAACCGACGCAAAAACAAAGAAGCAATACGAATGCTTTTTCATAATTAGAGAGCGCATACACACGCACGCATGTATCCATGCAAATAGTAAGCTTCAGTTGTTTTTAAATTAACGACGCATACATAAACAAATTTCTTTTAAACGCATGCAAAAATGGCTGCATTCCAATAAACAAAATCTGTCGACGTCAGTTCATGTGACTGTTGATTTTGGCTTCAAACGACACCAACACATCGCAGATACAATGAAATGAGCTTTATATCTTGTCACATCAGTCTAGTATATGGCACTATATACAACAAAACAAATGCCAGTACAATATACGTGCATCTAATAAACTGTGTACTCCTCTTAACACTACCTTAAACAAGGTACTTTCCATAAGATGTGTTCAAAGCTGCATTAGACTCTCCCTCTTCCTGCCTCCCTGCCTCTCTTCCTCCCTCCCTCCTTCCCATTCCCACACACCTCTCTCCTCCCACCCACACACACCCATCCCTCTCTCCCCCCCATCTCTTCCCTGCACCCCCCTCTCTTGTTCGCTCGCTCTCGCATGCTCGCTCGCTCAATCTCTCATGCTCGCTCGCTCAATCTCTCATGCTCGCTCGCTCACACTTTCGCCTTCACAATCTTCCTCACCCTCTCTGTCACACTCTCACATACACTCATTCACTTCACTCTCTCTCATGCTCCAGACTATTACAGCAACAGATCTCATCTTTAAAACTGGGAATAGGATGAAATTTCTCACTCATATACACTCCCACCCACCATCCATCCCTCTCTCTCCCACCCATGCACACAGATTTTGCTCCGTACCCATCCAGCTAGCCACCCTCATTCCCCCACCATCTGCCCCTCAATTGGCATTGCGGAATGAGTTGTAATCTTTATAAAGATGAAAAAGGAACGTTATTTACGACAGGGTGTTACACACAAGTCAGATGTGACAAGACACTGATCTGACAGATACATTAGTAAAAAGACTT
Organism: Chaetoderma sp. LZ-2023a; assembly: GCA_034401795.1. Classification (NCBI taxonomy): domain Eukaryota; kingdom Metazoa; phylum Mollusca; class Caudofoveata; order Chaetodermatida; family Chaetodermatidae; genus Chaetoderma; species Chaetoderma sp. LZ-2023a. Next base: position 52,392,726 of record CM067373.1, read on the forward strand.
TACGTGAATTGGTTCGTGGTTGACTGGCGCAGTCTGTGGTTCACGTGTTCTGGTGTTCCAGAAGTGGAATATTTACTGACGTGATCTGAACCAAGTTTTGATCTCGGTTCGTTGTCGCCAATGGTGACTGGTTCGTAAATTTCAAGATGGCGATGCCAAGCTAAATTTTACAACTTATTTGAATGACAAAATCTTGTTTGAGGGTTCAGAACATTACCACAAAATTGCAATCAGCAAGCATAAATGCCGTTTTGGTGTTTCTGATTCATGGTCAGTCGTTCCTGGATCATGGTTTCACGAAGCAATTCAGATGTGAAAATGAACCCATGGTATTCGCAATACACCGCCTACTGGCCTAATTTTTGATGCAAAAATCAATAAGCTAAGTAAGAAACCACGTAAAAATATTGACAAAATTTTTAAATCATTGCACTTATGATGGAGATTAGATGCAATGATGGTATACATTAAATGTGTAAAGCTTTAAAGATCGGATAACATTTACCTAATTCTTGATGCTAAATTATAAGCTCCAAGTCGAAAGCACCCAAAGATAAGGAAAAGATTTGAAAATGATTTCAATTATGATGGAGACCGGATGGTGTAGATCAAATCTGTAGTTTTATTAAGATCAGATAATTCTTTCATGAATTAAATGTACATTGAAAAACCGTAACATTTACTTAATTCTTGGTGCACTTCCCTTATGATGCAGACTGGCTGCAATGACACCATAGAACAAATCTGTACAGTTTTATTGAGATCTGATAAGCCCGTGATAAATTAAAGGTACATTAAAAAACCTAACATTATTCTAATACTTTGTGAAATATAGACCAAGTCCAAACATCGTAAACGTATGGAAAAAAATGTTATATTATTTTAATAATGATGGAGACTGGATACAATGATGGTATAGAAGAAATCTGTAAAATTTCATTAAGATCTGATAAGCCCTTGATGAGTTAAATGTACATAGAATGCTACACGCCATTTGGATCTCTCTGTCGAGCCATCCTATGCTTCGCATAGGGCTCAACATAAAGCATCTATGCTGAATACATACAAAATATGATTTCAGAAGAAAGCTTCATTCATCAGTTGTATTGCCTTATTAAAGATATATTCATGACCAAAAACGCTTGCAAAAATAAATAAAGTCTGTCAGCGTCAGATCATGAGACTTGATTTGGGCATCATATGGCACCAACACGTCCGACATACACTGCAATGAGGTTCATACATGTATCGTATCACATCAGTCTAGTATATGGCACTATATACAACAACCAAAGGCCAATACAATATACGTGCATCTAATAAACTACATACTCCTCTTAACATTTGTACTACAGACTTATTCCATTTGTCATTTAGTATGCTAACTAGCATTTGCCTGAAAAGAAAATTCAGAAACGTGTTGCTGACAAAATTAGCAACACCTTTCAGAAATAACATAAGGATTTAACATACCATCTGTCTGGTCATGTCATCAGTCTGAGCATGCCATCATTTTACCAGCTGTTAGCTACTGGAAGTAATAATGAATTTATAACATGATATTACAGTATATTTTTCAAGACCAAACTACACTCAAGGTGTGTTGCCATATTAAGCACAGGCAGATTTTCATCTCTACAACTATCTAGATATAAAACAATTGTAGGACAGACATGGAGCTGAACATGGCACTTCACTGTAAGCCAACAAATATGTAAACATTACAGAATTATTTCCAAGTTCCAAACATATATTGTCTAAACATGATATCAATCTTCAATATGTTTAAAGATAAAGTAGAAATTATTAGAATAAATTGGGCAGGGTGTGTGAGAATTGAGTCGCCCATGATTTTTTGTCACTCATTTACTCATTTGAAATTGTACACTCTCTCCCTCCCACCCTCCACCAACCTTACTCACTTACACACTTCCTCCCTCTCACCATCTCCCCACTCCCACCCACTCACACAACCATTCACTGACCCACTATAAGGAGGCAAGCAAACAAATAAGTAAACATTAAAGAATTATTCTTGGTTCCAAATATTTTTTATATCATTCAAAATGTGACATTAATCTCAATACTTTCAAAGTTAAAGTAGAAATTATTAGAATGACTTGGATGTGGGGTGAGATGTGGGTTCCCAACTCAGCAAATTTTTGTGTCTATATTTTCAGCATTTAGTGATTCACAAAGTAGCAATATGTTCACGAATATACTTGCTCGCAGACAGGTACTTGTTAACAGTATTAGCTAAATATGGCTAATTGACAAACACATCTACATTAAAGCCTCTAAATGTATCAGGTTTTCCTAATCTATTGGTAGATAAGATTATTAACAAACATCACTAGTAAAGGTTAAAATAACAATTCACGGAAATACATTTATTATGAACAAGGCACATTAAATGCTACAACACACAAGTCTAATGCGATAAGACACTGATCTGACTAAGACAAGTCTAATGCGATAAGACACTGATCTGACATATACGCTAGTAATACATATGGTCATCGGGACCCAATGCCGACATTATCCTATCATGTCCTATCAATATTGCCAAAACAATAAACCGACGCAATAATAACGATACAATACAACGAGTGTTCTCATATTCTTTCATAATAAGAGAACACATACACAGATTTATTGTTTATTTGTATTGACTAATTAATGACACATTCATGAACGAATTTCTGTAAACGTTTGCAAAAATGGCCATATTCCAATAAATAAAATCGGTTGATTTTGGTATCATATGACACCAACACATCATAGATACAATGAAATTGAATTTCCTATCACATCAGTCTAGTATATGGCAGCAGAAACAACAAAGACCAGTACAATATACACGCATCTAATAAACTGCGTACTCCTCTTAACTCATGTACTGCAGACTTGTGTCACTTGTCACTTGCCTGCCTACCCTCCTGCCCACCCTAACTCCCTCTCATCCACACGTTCCACCTCTCCCTCCATCCCTCTCCCCCTCCATCTCTCCTTCCCTCACCCCTCTCCCCCTCGCTGCCCTCCCTCTCACCCCTTCTAGTATAGTATATGGCATCATATACAACAAAGAACAGTACAATATACATGCATCTAATAAAGTGTCTACTCCTCTTAACACTTCTACTGTAGACTTGTCACTTCTCACTTGCTTGCCCACCCGCCTGCGCACCCTACTCCATCGCCACCCCCTTCCTCCATCTCCCGCTATATCCCTCCATCTCCTGCACGCCCTTTCCCCATCCTCACTCCTCCCCCTCCCCTCCCTTCTGCTTACTCTTCTCCCCCTTCCCATCCCTCTAGTATATTATATGGCAACATATACAACAAGCAAAGGCCAGTACAATGTACATGCATCTAATGAAATGTCTACTTTCAACAATTGTACTGGAGACTTGTCATATCATATTTAGATTCCTTTAATATGCTAATTGGCATTTGTTATGAAAACATATTCTGAAAGGTGTTGCTGACAAAGATAACACCACGTTTCAGAAATAACGTAATAATGATTTACCATGTCATCAGTGTAACAGTGTCATCAATTTACCAGCTGCTAGGTTCTTATTCTTGGATTATAAAGGTCACTGGATATTTTCTGGAGGTTAGAGTGATTTTATAGCATGATATTGTCGTCTATGTTAAACACTCAAGATGTGCTGTCATTACCACGACCAGATTCTATCGCATCTCTAAAACTGGGAATAGGAAGGGGTTGCTCTTAATCAATTAAGCAGTTCACCAGAACAAGAAGTAATATATTTGTGGTATAAATATCTATAATCACATACTAGACTCATATCACAGAAGAGGTACTCAGATATGACACGCCAAGTCAATGACATGTGACTAAAATAGTAAAATTGACTCATTAAGATATCTGATATGCTCACATAATTACGTTTCAAGGAGAAGTACTTACTAAGTTCATAAACTTCTAAAACATCTACATTTTACTAAGACAGGTAGCATTACTAAGAAAGGCATCATAATGTCTTAGACAATCATTTCCTCAGAACAAGGGAGATAAATTATATTGTATTATACTGATGATGATGATGATGATGATGGATTAATTAATCAAGTATCTACCATCTTGGTGTGATCGACTCTACATGTTTTGCATAACAATTATTGCGAAACACTCAATCCATTACATATGAAGCTGAAGCATGAGTTCTTACATATTACATCAATTGCTCCTCTTTATAAAAGATCAGATGTCGTCTACAGTGACAATGCATTTCCTCCAGATTGGTGATTACAAATCTAGTTTATATTAAAGTTACATGGCTACAAGATATTCACACATAGCTAGCTGACAATATTTAATTTACTTCAATTTTATTCCCTTCCTGAAAATTCTACTTAATTTCAGGTTCATAGGAAAAACAATCACTGACCCTCACCCAACCCCTATATTCAGTTTTCATGCCACCCACAACACCAAATCTATCCTCACCCTTCCCCATACCACATTCCACCTTTGGTACGTATATGAGTGAGACACATCGATAGACATGATACAGAGACAAAGCCAATTGCAATACCCTCTTCCCTTTTGATTGAGGGCTACATGTAACAGGGAATACTACATTTAGAGTCACACTTCTTCACTGGAACAGCGTAGAAACTATTTCTGGACACACACATGTAGCATTTAAATGTGTATCATATTTAAATGCTACCAACATTAAAATTATTATTATTATTATTATTATTATTATTATTATTATTAAAGAAAACCTTACCATTTACCAACTGGAGATATCAATCAAAAGTACTTAGTTCTGTTAAGTGCACGTTCAGCGCTTGATTCGTCAGTGATCCGCTCCCAATCTTGCGCAGTTTGCCCTACAATAAATCCTAGCTCTCGTCTCTGAACCTGCTGTTTCTTCTCCTCTATATCAGCCCAGCGTACCTGTAAGAAAAAAATGTACACACATTTTCAACTGTCTTAATCATTCACTAATTCGTTGTCTAAGTCCTTAAAGTTTAAAGGTTAGAATGCTCTATGTGAATTTAGTACTGGTATTTAGCAAGCTTGTTTATCAAGTATCAGATAGATTAGTTCTAGTAGGTCTACATAAAAACACATTTTATCATGTATGAACAGCGTCCAACTAAACACAAAACTTAGCACAAAGTGATGGTCCCTATGCTTAAAATACAAGTTAATATAAATGTGATGTGGTTATTTATAACAAGAGGTCCAAGGGTCCATAGAATCTCAAAGATTAGCAGGACCGAAAGCATACAAGCTAAGGTTATCAAAGTTTGTTGAAAACATGCCGTACATACATTCAGACGCTTACCACGCTACAGTACTTTCTGCCAAGTGTGCCTGAAATCAGCCCACCCCTTAATGGGGAGTAAGCTTTAAAAAAATTTCTGAACAATTTAAGAAATCCATGCTGGTAGCCAGAAAAATATACCAATAAGATTTCTGTAAGGAAGTTCTGTTTTGGAAAATTGTCATCAAAAGAATTGTTCAAATTTCTGTAAGGTTCTGAAGCCTACCAAAAGAAAATACATCCAGCCATGTTTTTTTTAAATCGGTCCAGTGAATGAGTAGTAGGCTTTTAAAGAATATCCTGAATTTTTTGGAAATCCAAGATGACTACCAGAAAAAAAATCGGCCAATAAAATTTGAGCATAGTACCTCTGAAGCCTACCATGGTATGATCCTTCCAAACACATTTGGCAGAAATTAGTCAACTTCTGTTATTGAGTCAAAGCAATGTAATTTTCTGTGATAGAAGCGAGCTACCAGAATATTTAATAATCAAGTGTCTAAATAGTTTTAAGGCTTACGACTATATGATTGTTCCAGCCGGATTGGATTAGAATCTGCCAAGTGGTTAATGACAAACAGTCTCTTACTTAATCTCCAGAACATTTTGTTTAAATCCAAGATAGCCACCAAATAAAATTGACAAAGACATTTTTGTAGAATTGCATGCCTACTAGATATGATTATTTTGGCTATATAATAAATAGACTTTGCCACATGGGAAACAAAAATAAGGTACCGACAATTGTGAAGAATCCCCATATGTACACATACCCGCTTCTGATTTGGGGTGACATCACTATATGTGTCTAACTGTAAATATTCTTCTAAATTCTGAGGTGATGGAGTCCGCTTTCTCTTGCCAACACGAATGCCATCGAGTTTATCTGGGAAATATCAGCAAATAAATATGTTATTCGAAACATTTAAAAAGAATTAAATCAACATATTCATAAATAAATTTCAAACACTAAGTAAAGGTTGATTAATGAACAAAGTCTAAATAACTGTCAACTGACAGACACTCAGCCCTTGTCAACTCTGTCTTTATAAACTCAGTCCTTGTCAACTCAGTCTTTGTCAACTCAGTCCTTGTCAACTCAGTTCTTATCAACTCAGTCCTTGTCAACTCAGTCTTTTTAAATTCAGTCCTTGTCAACTCAATCTTTGTCAACTCACTCTTTATCAACTCAGTCTTTGTCAACTCTGTCTTTGTCAACTCAGTCTGTCAACTCAGTCCTTGATAACTCAGTCTTTTTAAATTCAGTCCTTGTCAACTCAGTCTTTGTCAACTCACTCTTTGTCAACTCAGTCCTTGTCAACTCAGTCCTTGTCAACTCAGTCCTTGTCAACTCAGTCATTGTCAACTCAGACCTTGTCAACTCAGTTTTTGTCAACTCAGTCTTTGTCAACTGTCTTTGTCAACTCACTCTTTGTCAACTCAGTCTTTGTCAACTGTCTTTGTCAACTCAGTCCTTGCCAACTCAGTCTTTGTGAGCTCAGTCTTTGTCAACTCAGTCCTTGTCAAGTCAGTTTTGTCAACTCAGTCTTTGTCCACTCAGTCTTTGATAACTCAGTCTTTGTCAACTCAGTCCTTGTCAACTCAGTCTTTATGAGCTGTCCTTGTCAACTCAGTTTTTGTGAGTTCAGTCTTTGTCAACTCAGTCTTTGTCAACTCAGTCTTTATGAGCTCAGTCCTTGTCAACTTAATCCTTGCAATGTTGTTAACAAGACGGAATAAACTAACAAAATCAATGGATAAATTCAATCTGTTACTAAAGTATATGGCATCATAATCAATTACATCACATGTAGGCGGACGTCGCAATTATAATTGGCAGAGAATACTTTGTCATGAAGCTGGAATAATCTGTCAAGTGTACCATATGCAGCAACAGCACCCACTCAAATTAGTTGCAAAATATTCAACAGCTTACTTGTATAGTTAGCTTGAAATTGGGATTCTGAGAATTCAGGGATCATAGAATAGAAATCACTCCCAACACATGTAAAGTGTGGGCAGAGCTTACCTAAAATAGGCGTGGCATAGCGAGAAATGGAATCCCTATATTATGATGTCATGGCTGCCATTTAAAGCAAGTCTCCCCAGACTATGCATTCATGAATGTTGACTTTCTGCAGTAACTTTTACTGTCACAGACTTCTAGGACTTGTTAAAACAGGGCTATCTCATAATGACTATGTCATCAATAAATCTCTATGATGAAATTTGGAAATATGGATACAAGAAATCAAACTAATCAGGCAATGGCTTAATCAACTTAAAAGGGCATACAAATCAATCTCAAAATGGTGTAATACATATTCTGTTGATTATTTTAACATTAACTTAACTGGAAGCCAAAAATTCATTTTGTATAGTTGTCTTGATATAAAAATACTTAGTATCAGGGATGAAATACTAAACCCTTCAATGGTCAAGCTGCCCAAAACCTGTCTCTGCAGTCGTCTTTACAAATGTCCATTTGCAGGCCAAGAGAAGACTATTTTGAAAATTTACCACCTTGAACATGTTGAATGATTGGCTCGATCACTGAGCCAGTCATTTCACTAGAAAATTTTCCAAAATAGTCTAGTCTTGACCTGCAAATAGACATTCAGTAAGCAAATATTTAATTTTCTTGTTTAAAATTTAGGTTAACCAATTTTAATCTACCAGACCAGACACAAACTGCGCATTAAGTAAGCTAATTATTATAGAGGCAATCAGCTGTCAAATATACTGAAATAATTTGATTAAAAACTGCTGAAATCACAGGCAGCAAAAACTTTCAATCAAGTTATTTACAAAATATCATGCATCTATCAGTATTGAGCGCAACAGCTTGGATTTATGGGCTAAAAGATATTGCTGCAACAGTAAAGAGAAACTATAATGCACCTTTCCATTTTTCCCTATACCCCTCCTATCTCCAGCTAAGTTCCACCTACACTTGACCGTCTTGGGATTGGTCAATCCCCGAATGCCCTGACTATCAATTCCTGAAAAATATACAGCTAAGTTGTTGAATATTTTGAAACTAATTTGACTTGGTGCTGTTGCTGCCTATGGTGCAATCAAATTAGTTTCAAAATATTTCAATAGGATATTTATTAAATAGTAAAAAAATTATACGTACGTGATGTACTTATCTACGTCATTCATGATGTGATAATGACATCATTGATTGTGATGCCAATCTATACGTCACGTAGTTGATTATGACGTCAGATTGATAGATGGATACTCTGGAAAGTTTAATTACGAGTCGTAATAGACAATTAAATGATTATTATTACCTAGGTTTTCGCCAGAAGTATCAAGCTCCCATTTGCTTTTCACAAAAGGTACCTGTAATATTCATCAGCAAAAACAAACAGTTACAGTGAGAAGATAAAAGTACAGATACACCTGCAAGTAAAAAGATTAACAAAAACTCATAAATAATTCTTAATATCATCAATAAAAGATATACATATTTAACCCATTTCAGTGTACATTTATAGAAGTATGATTTCAAATTAGTTACAAATCCACAGATTATTCGATAAACAATTTGACTGAGAATTATTATTGCTTTAGGCATCACCAAATAAAAGTCAAATTATAATTTAAATAATAACCAGCATTAGGATAGCTATAACTTGTCGTGAATATGATCTGTGGATTGTATATAGACTGAAATGGATTAAACATTATTAGTTGTTCATCCATGTATTTTCACTCATTTATTACTGATAACAACTATAAACCTACCTCAAAATACAACAGATCAGCATGTCATCAAAGGAGACCATAAAGTATTGTCAACATAGTTTGTTATTTTTTCAACATTAATCCAGGCCAATTGTAGATATGCACTATTACCGAGAGTGCAAGCAACGTGTATCTTATTCTGCTTTTTTGTCGTTGATTGGTTGTTCTTATGGGACTTTTCAGGCTTTTTTTTTGGGGGGGGATGGGGGTAGGCTGGTACAGGTATACTGTGAGAGCAAGGTGGGATATCATGCAACTTTACATAAACCCTTGTAAACTTGTTTTTAAGAATGTTCTTTTTGATTCTACAGGGAGAATCATAAATCAAAACATGGGGTACTGGAATTATTTCAATGTTTTCAGAATTACGAATCACCTTCTATTGCACAGCATTGCTTACGCACAGCAAAATATATTAGCACAGTCTCAAACTGTCTATAATCGCCCAATATGTTCAATCTATAACAACGTCTTGTTTATGAGGACATGAGACTGTATTGCAAGGCAGCATCCGGCGGACAATCAAACCGCACTGGTGCACATAGTTGTAGATCACAAGGTACCAATGCAATCGTGGCAGCAAATGCCTAAGTCCTATACAGTTCTGTATCGCAATTCACTGCACTAACATTCAATTCATCAGTGTCGTTATCGGATCAAATAATTAGTCAATAATATTCTCATGATCTTCAAAATCATATCGGCAAAATTATATATATAATTATTCTTTCAGTGTAGTTGGTCACAGTGGCGACATACAACATGCCGAAGTATGGCACAGAAATGGGGCGTATGGCAGTGTGTCCTCCTGCTTCACACTGAACATAATAATGGAAAGTGGAAATAGTTTTGTTCACATAATCTAATGGACATTTCATTAAAGTATATATGATTACTTTGGGTCAATGGCACTCAGAAATTGTCTGTAATTAACTTTGATTATATCAGGAACACAATATCCTTATATATTTCAAGTCATACGACTAACAAATAGTGATGGCAGTCTACTTGAAGTCTTGATGTGGAACGTAACCTTCATCAGTCATTCAAGCTATGTTAAAAATTAATGCTTAAAATACTGACTTCTCAATTTATATAGTTCAATATTCACTTTTCATAATGGGTGTTATTGACTTGCTGTTATCAATTTACTAACACAGCTGTGCAAATTCTGCTAGTTTCAGTTCGTAGATATATGGTATTAGATCCAAGTGGGGTCCATCCACTCGTACATTATTACATAACGTCAGACAATATTGTAGTACAATACATCACACAGGCAATGAGCTGATATTACTATATAAATATTTCTTTACATGGCATTAGTCACTTAAAACCTTATGCTTTATTGCATACACACAATGCACCATTATGCAAAATGAGTTCTGCTAAAAAAGCACATAACATGATTCTATCTCACATCATGAAGCGTACTGGCATTGAGCGCTTAGAGTATCATACAGTATTATAACAGTTTCATGGACCAATGTGTGTGCATGCATGGGGTAGAGGGTGGGGAGATGTCAAGCAAGACTCGACATAATTACTAGAGATATTTATTACTTCTATGGAATATCAACATACCTGACCTGGAGAAAGTTCTTTTCTAATATGTATATGGGATTTATACCAAGATTCTACGAAATATTACCAATGCCATAAGTAATGTTACAGACAATTAACGTAGAATTACAATTTAAAAGAACTTCAATGTCCAAAACCATTGTATTTGTATTTACCATAAAACTTCAAAAATAGATACTTAAATTGATCTCGCGATACAGATCACATATTATCATGCCATTAAACCAGCCCAATTCTTACTTTCACCAAATTCACATGCTCCACCCCAGCCACAACGCTCAGATCCAACCACATAATCTGGCCCACCTCATTAGAGACTTGTAATGGACTACATTGGCAAACATTTCTATGAATGTGAGTTATTACCGAAGGTGTTTTATATATATATATGTCTAAGTATTTGACTCAAAATTTAAATGAAATGATTGAGGGATAAATTGATGACGAGTCTATTTTGATAACCCTTAACTGAGTAATCCCGCAGTTATGTTCAAATATGATACTGCTAACCGAATGATACTAACAAATCAGCACTACTGTGAGATAGCGAGTGAGAGTTTACGACTGAGTGTGTTTTGTTCCAAGATACAAGCCAGATGTTCTTTAATTTAGAATTAACTGCAAAAGATTTAAATCTTGATTTCAAGACCTGTTAATAAAGTTGTTATTTTATTTGAAGGTTTATAAAGTATGTTTGTACACATTTTGAATCCTTGTGTTTTAAAAGTTTGTTAAACTTTAATAGGTTTGTGGACTGTGGTCGGCATCAGTATTGGTCAGCATGGCCATAAATGAAGGATTATAGTTTCTCAGTTACGTCATAATCAATTACGTGGCATGTAGCATGATGTCATAATCAATTACACCAAGAATGATGTAGCTAAGTTTGCCACGAACGCATAACTGATAATGGACTCAGCGTTGTTGTACAAATTGTATGTTTATAATATTTAATAAACATGCTGTGCAATATTTTGAAAGTAATTTGACTTCCCTAGTTTCAAATTATACAAAAGCTTACTTGTATAGTTTTCTGGAAATTCATAGTCACAGAGTTCATGGATCGATCGATCCCACGTCCCAACAGGGGTGAAATGTGGGTGGAGCTTACCTAATGATGGACGGGGCATAGGTAACACTGGATTTCTGCATTGTGCCACCATCTGGGACAGCTGGTTCAAGCAGGTACATGTAGACAATGGTAAGTCTAAAGGTGACGCTTCATTTCAAAATGCTGTTGAGCCACATTTTGCACATTTGTCGCTTGTCACGGAAGCTAATTTAGCTGATCTGCTTGTTTTTCATAAATTATTAATTTTTGGGATTCAAATTTCACATGTTTTTACATAGATATACCTGGAAATTGTGGCAAGATATTGGCACTACACTGCCCCCCCCCCCACCCCACCCCCTCCAATCCCAACCCAGCATAGTTCTTACAGTCTCTCGAAATCCTCAATATATAACATATTAATCACAAAATTAATATACAGTACACCTCAGAAATAGCTTTAAATGCTTCCTAAGCAAAATAAAATGTACTGTTGAATATTTTGAACATAATTGGATTGGATGACATTGCTGCCTAAAAAGTATCTAAAAACTACGTTCAAAATATTCAAGTCTTTTTGTTTTGGAAATATTCTAACTTATTTATGAGTTGTAGTGTATGTCTATATTATAGGGAAGTACAATCAAAGGTTGTTTAAGACATTAATTGTCAAAATTTGTCAAGATTTCACTCTTTTTTTTAGTGAATGTCCACGATTGTCGTTAGCTACATGTGGAATTGATCAAACATTGCTAAACTATTCTGCAGAAATACATATTCAACACTTTAGTGGCAAACGCTGGCCTTTACAGTGGTCTTTAGAACACGTCCATTTGCAGGACAATTCGTAAATTTTTAAAACTTTACCACTGGAATTGCTGGCTTGGTTTTTATCTCTACATCCATTGCGAATGACAGATCAGCATGATTGGATGTGGTAATTTTGGCTTTGTTTGATGGTAGAGATGATTGGATGTGGTTATGGTGGCTTTGTTTGGCGGTAGAGATGATTGGATGTGGTCATGGTGACTTTGTTTGGTGGTAGAGATGATTGGATGTGGTCATGGTGGCTTTGTTTGGCGGTAGACATGATTGGATGTGGTCATGGTGGCTTTGTTTGGCGGTAGAGATGATTGGACGTGGTCATGGTGGCTTTGTTTGGTGGTAGAGATGATTGGATGTGCGTGCGTGTGCGTGTGCGTGTGTGCGTGTGCGTGTGTGTGTGTGCGTGTGCTTGTTTTGTTCAGGTGTAGCACATAGTGGTGTGGCATGGTGACACAGAGTGATGACATGTAGCGTGGTGTCATATGATGCAGTCTTGCATTGTTGTGCTTGTTGTAGTGTGGAATGGTATAATAAAGAATGTTGCAGCACAAAAAACACTTGAGATTGTAATATTTCTATGTGAATTTCCTTCTACTGCCAGTTCCACAACAATCCTTGATGGCTTTTTTGTCTGTACATAGGCACAGTATCCATGGAAAGGAGTTTTTATTTGGGCATGAAGTGGGGCAAGGGAATGTTCATCTCTCTGGCAGGGTCAAGACAGCTAAAACTGGCACACTTTTCACCACTGTAATGACTGGCTTGATAACAAACTGAATGTGATTTTATGGAATCATTATGGCATAATCTATTAGTACAAAAAGATATATTAGATGACAGAATTCCTTTAAAATGATGGAGCCTTAGGAAAGGCTAAGGTTACAAAAGGTAACTGAGCAAAGATGTCAGTTGCTAGACTGCTCACATGAATGTGCATATCGAGTCCTGATTTGTGACCCTCTGGAAATTTTCAAATATAAATGTTCCCAGACGTAGTTTCCTACATTTCTGGTGGTAAATATAATCAATCTGTTTTGTACGCATGTTCTCTGAAAAATATACTTGATCTCACCAATCGGGATTAACCTGCATATCATAGCTAACTGAACTCTCTGTAGCATGTACTTAATCTCTGAGAAAATTCAGTTAACCATGATTATTGTTAAAATTGCAGACAATCCCGTTTTCCAAATATAGCCATACAACAACATAAATATTGTGATGATCTGTCAAAATCGTCTAACAATATTTCTAAGATTCTGCATGTGAATGTGGAATTGAATCTTCAGTGGCATGAACTGATTTTGCCACACTAACATGGAATTTAAATTCCGTGGAAAATTCTATTTAAAACAAGAGGGCCAAGGGCCTGTGGCACTCACCTGGACCATTAGCATTTGAACTATTAGCAGTTAAAGACATAATGGATCATTTTTGGAAAATCCAAGATGGCCAGCAAAAGAATTGACCTATCAAAATTCTGTATATATGTTCTCTTCAAGCGGTTAATGAGGTGTAGGCTTTTAACTAATTTACCAAAACTTTTGAAAAATCCAAGATGACCACCCAAAAACTGACCAATCAAAATTCTGCATACTAGATCTGAAGCCTGCCAGCATAGGGTCCTTCCATCCAGCTCTGGTTGAATTTGCCCAAGCAGTTAATGAGGAGTAGCATTTTAAGCGATATCCAGTAAATTTTCATAAAATTTGAGATTTTCACACACAAATTTACCACTCAAAATTTCGAATACAAGTTCAGAAACCTACACACATAGTTCCAGCCAAACTAGGTACAATCCGCCAAGCGGTTAATGAGGAGTAGCGTTTTGACAATTTCTGGCAATCAATCAAAATTCTGCACTGGTGTTCTAAAGCCTACCACCATAGAATCCATCTAGTAATATTTGGTTGAAATATGTCAGGAAGCTAAGGAGGAATAGGCATTTTGACCATTTCCGGTAGATTTTTAATAAAATCTAAGGTTTTCACCGCAAAAAATTTACCAACTAAAATTCTAAAAAGACTATCTAGAGCCTACCACCACCGAATCCGTCTAGTCAAATTTGGTTGAAGTATGTCAAGCAGCTAAGGAGGAGTAGCATTTTCACCATTTTCGGAGGATTTGTCATAAAATCTATGGTTTCACCCAAAAAATTGATCAATCAACGTTCTGAAAAAGCATCTGAAGGGTACCAGCTTAGGATCATTCCAGCCAAATTTGGTTGAAATCCGTCAAATCATGTCTTATCGGTTGGACGGCTGGACAGACGACGGACAGCCACCATGGCATAAATCCACATAGCCAGGTAAGCTAACAATACTGTATTGTTCCCTTCCACGCCAACCCATTTACCTACACATTCAACCACCATAACCATCCACCCATTCATCACCCCACCGCTATCCATCTACCTACCCATCCATCACCCCACCCCCATCTATCCACCGACCCCTCTCCCATCTATCACTACACCAATCCATCCATCTATTTACACAATGGTACTCATGACATCTACATTTTGGAGGTCCCAGAGACCACCCCACACCCTGAAATATGGGGTCCCGTCCCCAGATAGTAAATTACTGAAATCTGGTGTTCGCGAACAGTATTTCTTATCAATGCTAAAATTACAGGGTACCATGGACTCACAACTATCAATGCCATTTTTGCACCAAAGCCTATAAAACTACTTTATATTTAAGTATTACAAGATGTTCAGGGGTCCCATGGGACCCAGTCCCACTAGTTTTGGGTATATACCCTCAAAAGGACCCTTATGAGAATCTATATATATATATATATATATATATATATATATATCAGGGCTCCCGAAACTGTCCTATTTTCCGGACATGTCCGAGAAACATTCTCAATGACCGACAGTATATGAACGCAATCGGACATCTTAACACATTTTTGTGACAAAGTGGAGAAAAAATAAATCAATATTTACTGGTGCATTGCAATAACTTTTTGCGGAAATATTATCGAAATTACGACACTTCTATGTATGCAATGCCCTTATGCCGATCGGATCGAATAATAATCGGATAATACTAGGTCACCATCTATTAGAAGCCGTGGCCGCAAATAAGTGATTTATGGTAATTAATTTCAGTTACCCTGGATATCGCAAAAGCTGCCATGGCTCTAGTGTTTTCACAATACTGGAGCATTGGCGGTTCGGTTTCGATAGGTAGAGATGACGAGGAACCTGGCCTGTATGTAGTCCTCCACCATGATATCTGTTCATTTAACCGGTCATCTGATACTGGTTCGATGACCTGAAGATGAAACTCTGACTGACTCCAAGGGCAACAGCTACTCTTTACCGCACCCAGCCGCCTTGCAGCAGAGCAATGCCAAGGGAAATGTCCTGCGTCTGCATGGCATTAGTACACAAAATGAATCAGCATATTCCTTCAAATGCAATGAGGAAAGGATTTCTATAGTCACAATGTCCATTTCACTGTCAGTTTCTTTAATCTCATTAAGATTAGGTTAGTATTAGGATTCCTTTGGGGGGAGGAGGCAAATCTACCTTCTCTGGTATTTATGTATATTTATATATATTTGGTAGTAGCTCAATAAATTGTCATGTCTCTTAGTTAGTCAGTCAGGTTGGTTACAAGGTTTATTCCGGGTTGTAGTTTCAAGAGCTTTTGGTATACAGTAATTAAACTTAGGGGAAATGTTGCCCATGGAGTTTTGAAGATATGTGATAAATTTGCGGTCAAGGCAACAGCGACCAGATTAATCAAAATATCATTATTTTTTAAACTAATTTGTCAATAAGTCTGGATCTATTGGAGGTATCTTGGCTATGAGGTCCCTTAGAAGTCTCATTTGCTATCCAAATGTCAAATATCAAGGCCACAGTGACATAATTAAAAATTCTTCCAAAGGCGAATGACATGTGCTTGTTTACATATGTAGAGCAGTCGTTGGATACTTGAGACAAGTGTTCAACTGGTCATGCGGTCGTCATCAGTCAGTCACAAAAACTTATTCTGGGCTGTTGTTTAACATTCTGTTTTCATGTATACATGTATTTATGTTCTTGTTTTACGATAAACATTCTGTTTTCATGTACGCATGTAGGTATGAGCTTGTCTTACAATATATGTGTATGTATGAACATGTACTGGTTTAACGCTAAGCGTTCTGTTTTCAAGTATGCATAGTCTTTGTGATTGTCATGTATGCATATAGTTATGTATGTTAGTCTATCACTAAACGGTATCATTTGTCTGCAGTATATGCATAGTTGTACACACATCGTCATGTAACTACTGTATTGAAAACACCTCTCTACATGCCTTTTCAATCACCTTCGGATTGATCATCCATTTAAAACACACCGCATGAAAGATATTTCTGACACATGGATGCCATATATGTGCATCATAGCATAATTTTATTTTTCGGATTCAAGAATATTGACGAGCACACTTAAATAGCTGTTTACTAGTTGTAGTGACGACTGTAGACATCATGTATGGGCCGATCTACAGTCCGGTCGGTACACTATCAAAATCACGCTAATAATAAAAATAAATTTCGTGTCCAAACTATGCTCAATCGAGTACTCGTTTTATTCGTGAGATAAAGGGGATTTCCCTGTGAATCTTCATCGGAATTTTACAAATTGTAAAATTTACTGATGCGCTTCCCTCCTGATTTAAGCCATTTACGTCCATAAAACAGTGTTAAATGATGAAAATAGAATGTTTTGAGATGACTTTCTAACTAATACTATCATTATTAGTCATTTCACGGCTTTAAAAGTGATCGAAATGCCTAGAATTTAGACAAGATGGCGGATCGCATTTTGCAATTATTCCCTAGAGGGGGGTAATTGAATTGACGCTATTGACAAATGTCTAGGGCTACAGTAAAACTTTCGTCTGCTTCAATAACCATGAAATAATAATAAAATCTGTCCTTTTCAAATTCAAACACTATAATGAGTTTACTTTGCTTTGGTTGACTTCAGTCTAGTTTCTGAATAATTCTGACTTCTGAGTGTACTCCATGCTATTGGTAAACTCATGCTGATCATTTTTTTTTAATCCTTAACACCCTGTCAAAATTTTCAATTTTCAAATTTAATTAAAAGATGAACTGGTGTTCATTTTTCAACAAATTTGCTGGGAGATGGTGCTGTCATAGACAGCAACATCTTCAAAACAAAATTGTTTAAAAATGTACAGTCTCTTAGATATTGACACAGTAAAAGATAGAATATTGACATCAGAGTCGTAAGGGTTAAAGCCATTTGACTGAAACTGGGTGTTTTCTAAGACACCAAACTAATTTGAGTCAATCTCTAACCTAATTACTGTTACCATTAGTAATAAAAACTTTCTGTGAGACCGGAGGCACAGGAATAAGTTAGGATTTGTAGCAACAGGCTTGGAAGATGAGAAGACTAAGTAATTTCAATATAAACAATTTTTATTTTATGAAAACATACATGTTACTGCTGATCCTATGAAGACGGTACCATCCATCCCTCATCCACTAGTAGCAACAGTAAGCTAATACTCTCTCTTTAGGTGATTTCCTTGCACAATGCAAGCTTTGACTGCCATTATCCTCCATTTGTGCAACACAACTTAGCTCATTAGGTTATTAGTAAGAGACTTCAGAAATTCTTGTGCTCATAATTTCTTGTCTAATGTAATGAAGCCTGCTACAGAGAGACTGGCTCTGATTTCACCTGTGTTATATAGATATCTTATGCATAATGTTGCACAGAATATTCACTCCACAGTTGTACAAGGCATGTAACATCTCAGTTGATAAGACCTGCTTTTCTCCTGCCATATCTTTTGAACACCTTAATGGTCAAAATATATATCTTTGTGTATTTGATCTCCATTTACAGGCAAAGATAACTGTTTTTGAAAATTTACCACTGGAATGACTGCCTCAGTTATCGAGCCAGTCATTCCAGTGGTAAATGTTCAAAAATAGTTTTCTCTTGTCCTGTAAAATTAAAGTTCTCAAGACCACTGCTACGACCACAGGTGAAGACCATTTTAGTTTTAATCTTGGCTATTTCTGGGCCATCCCCAGACTTGCTATTGAAGATGGATCTCCGGAGTCCTTTACAAAATCTGGCTTATAAATGCATTTTTGCCATTCTGTTGGGTATTATTTCCTTTTGGTTATTTTAGATCCGTGACCCTCAGATTTGATGTGCCTTTTCTGCCCATAATGCCGTTGTAAATACAATGTTCACTCAATCAGTCAATTCTTCTGGCGTGGAAGACTTCTTTTGCAATTCAATGTCCAAAAGTTCTAAGACTTCATTAACGGTTAAGCATCCATTTTTTCACGGCATGTTTTTCATCAACAGCTTGTTAAGCCGTGTTTGCACTGTTCTACATGCCTGGACTGGAGGAAGCAGAGAAATTGAAATCTTGAGATCCACATACATCAGGCTCTAGAACTAATTTTTCTATGTCGAGAGTTTAAATAGCAAGGATAACACTACAAGCTGTGGTCCCGTCTACTACCTGCACCCAGGTATGGTTTAAGAGTAGATTACAATCTTCATACATCTTTCATCGATTCCAACAAAGTCATTTGGTTTTCTGGTACAATCAGACAGGCTTTTTTTTTGCAATAATTACCAGTACTTATTGCAGCATGTCCTATGTGATGCTCTCTCCAAGTCGATATAAAGTGGTGTCCATGAGGTCTTTCTCACTTTATTTTTATGAGGCTCACTCTATTAGAGACCAGGCAGTATCATGTTAGACTTTCTGAAATAGTAGGTTTATTAAGAAAATCTTTTAGTTGGTTCACATTAGTTTGGTGTCACAAGTACAGTACCATCAAGAACAAACTTAACTGTCCGGCTGACTAAATGTGCGTGTTATAAATGAAAACATTTGTCTCAAAATAAACAGGAGCAATCACACATTGCAAACCCTTTACTATGAGAATTCAAATTTTGTTCAAACTTCCCAAATTCTCTTTACGAATTCTGACCAAATCTATGCAGTCCAAGCATTCACAAGATTAAAAAAAAAATCTGCATCACAGCTAAAGTCTGGATATCATGTTTTATGGTAACCGCATCTGTTGGGTTAGAATCTGAGCCAATATCACGAGTTTATTAGATAAAGCTCTGGTATGTCCAAAGACAGACAGACAGACAGACAGACAGATGGACGAACGGACAGACAGATGCACAGATGTGCATGCCCCTACACACAGACTTGAAGGGAAATCATACCGTCTTCCACCTTATGTAGCAAGGGTAATGAGACTGTGGGCAATTTCTATGTGCTTCCTATGCGTTTTGTTGAATTTGCTGACAGTCGTCATTGGAAAAATATATACGGATGATGAAAGGCTTGATGCAATGTGCTTCAGATATCGGCGGCCTACTAAATGTTTCTATTTAATATTTAACTCAGATTTTGTGAGTTATTGTTATATTTGATAAGCTTGCCATTTGGCACATTTCCCTCTGGATTTTTACAAAAATAGAATGCGAGCAACCGAATGCTGTATATTTATTACCCTCGCCGCACAAGGGGAAGAGGGTATTGCGATTTTATGTGCATGCGCGCGTGCATGTGTCCGCATCTGTATCTAAAAAACCACTGATACGATTTGACTCCAATTTTAACACAACGAAGGAACATACGGTGTAAGAGTATTTCCAGAGGTTGGCTGTGATCCGTTTAAGAGAACCTGTATCCAGATCAGATCATAATCTGGATCTGTGGATATCTTGAAAACTGCTGATCCGATTTGGCTCAAATTTTAGCACATGAAAGTGTGTGACCCTACACTAGGATTCCACAACTTTGCGCGTGATCCAGGAAACTCCCAAAATTGGTAAAAATCTGAACCGAAGAAATCTGGAAAATCCAAAAACGTTTAACTATGTGACAAAAATGGGAGGTTGAGGGTCTGCAATCTGTGATTGCTCTTATTCATAATGCCCCAGAGTACAAAATCCCTGTAAAATCGTTCACGTTTTATGAGATTTCTACTAACTGCTGTATGAGGAACATTATCCATTCAAAATGGCTAGAATGATAAAGAAAGATGATCCAATCAACATTCAGAAGTACATGTATATTATATGCTCTTCATCATATGTTTGCATTTCACAATCAATCAACGCGTTTCTCCAGAAATTAAATTTGACTGATGCCTTAATCATTACAAAACATCTTTTCTCTGACTTTCAAAATTTTGGCCAAAACCTCTGCTTTCAAATAAAATTATTATAGGAATGTGGGTTGTGTGAATTTTAACACTTATTTTGAAAAAATGTATAAAGTGGCGCAATTATTTTCGCATTCGTTGATAAATGCATAATGTAGTGGGAAAAATCAAGGTACATTATCAACATAGGTATTACTTTCAAAATGCGATATTTTCTTTCCCAACTAATTCAAACCAAATTTTATTCTATACATGGGTTTGTAAAATATTTTGATTCTGTAACTCTTTTGCTTCCGAAGGAATCAAATTGTTGGGGCATTTTCAAACAACACAAAACCTTTTCTTTCGACAGGGTTCGTACAGGTTTGGGAAAATCAAATTCAAGCACTATTTAAGCACTTTTCAAGGACAATATATATCATTTTCAGGGACTATTTTCCCATTCCGAACAACAAAATTTGAAGCAAATGATCGATCTCCTTGAGTTTACACAAGAGGTGTTCAATTTCCAACCAAACATCTCTGAGAAAGGGGGTGGGCTTATATTACAGTTTTCCCAAAAGTTTTCTAAAATTGATACCACGGAAATTCAACGTAATTTCTCCCGTAAAAATTCCCACCGCCTACGCCTATGTTTAATGTATACCTCAAAACATCACCGGGGAAGTGAAATTATTTGATTTGAGCGCCTAAATATTGCGTATCCCTTAATAAAGCTCGTTTATCACATCAAAATGAATCCACAATTTGATATAAAATGGCGCCACGAAAAAATACAAATCACGTGATTCGCCTCCAATTGAAGAGTTTATTTTAGAGCGAGTACTCGGATATAAATATTCTGGAATCGGGGACTCGGAACTCGGGAATATCCATGTATTATCATTGCGCGATAGGAACTGATTATTATACTGATTTTAAAAAATGGGTACCCGTTTGATAAACTCCCATTAGCGTATATCTCGCGAGAACATGATGCCTCCCATCGCAAGAACCGCTGGCTCACCAACTTAAGAAGCCGACTATATTGTCGTTCGTAATAATTCAATTTGGATCATTTAATGTTGATCGGCGTTACAAAATTGATGCACATTTTCTCCCGTCCTTGTTGTTTGGTACATAAATTTGGTCTTAAAATATATTTATAAGGAAGGTATTTAATCACGGCAAGACTGGTTTTTTCGGTGATTCGCGGTTAACCATAGGGGGTGCATCATTTTTGTCAAATTCAAGCACTTTTCAAGGCAGCTCATGCGTTTTCAAGTACTTTTCAAGGTTGACACAAAATTCAAGCACTTTTCAAGGCAAGGGGCAATATTCAAGCACTATTCATTTTTGTGCGAACCCTGTTCGATGCATAGTAGTAGTCTGTGGGACAATTGTTATTTTTGGCTGGTACTGTACCAGGGTCCATACAGCTGGTAGGTTTTCTTATTCAAGGACTTTTCAAGGACTTTCAAAACTAAAAAAGTTGATTTCTCAAGGTCTCAGAACCAGCATCCCGGACAAAGTGAGAATATGACAATGGTGAAAAATTTCATACAGCTTACCTTTAGAACCTTTCAAATTACAGTTTGAAATTTGGAACTTACTCGGTTCCAGATAGTTTTTCCAGTCAAATTGCCGATCAAATTTTCTTAAATCTTTATTTCCATCAGTACGTGAACGTTTTGCAGACAGTAAAAATCATATGGGAGGAAATGTGGATTTCCAAGGGATTTTCAAGGCAGATGAGTTACATTCCAGTACTTTTCAATACAAATTTCAAATTTAAGGCTTTTCAAGGCAGAAGCCAAAATTCAAGGGATTTTCAAGTTTGTACGAACCCTGTGTACATGATTATGTATTCTACACTCATAGCTTCTGGCTTCTGTCCACCTTCACGCATGCTTAGGATCTTGATTCCCTTTCTCTTCATCTCTTACAATACATTGTCACCTTTGTTTACACTGCTGGTAGATTTCTAACATTCCATTTCCAGCTTCTCTTGTTTACTCACAAATACTAGTGTTAACCCTTACCACTCTGATGTCGAATTTGAAAGTTTCAAATTAAATTAAAAGACAAACTGGTGTTCATTTTTCAACAGATTTGGTGGAAGATGGTGCTGTCGCAGACAGCAACATCGTCCACCAAAATTGTTGAAAAATGTACACCAGTTTCTTTTCTATTGGCGTAGTAAAAGATAGAATATTGACATCAGAGTGGTCAGGGTTAACTGGACAATGGTGGGCTTTCATGTAGCATATACTGAGGGAAGTGTTGCTCGTTTAGATGCTTCTTTTAACAAAAAGGTTTTCACTATTTTCATTTTGTTCAATCATGGCTGGGCTGGACATTATAAGACAACAGTAGTTTGCCATTGCTTTCTGCAGGCGGTGTACTCAAATACGTTGAGCTGCTGATCTCTTCCAGGATATGGCCACGCAATCTTTATTCCCGTAGCTTCCAGCCCTGTCCAGCTTACTCCATGCATGGCATTGCACGCCACAGTACCGCTCGGTGAAAATATTCAGACATTGTGCTTCCTTTGTCCTTGTTGCGAAAGCAATCTTCTGCTAGAGAAAGAGTGCCATATAGCCCTGAAGGAGGTAACAATCTTGCTTGGGTCTGTGTTAAAATTTGAGCTAAATCAGATCAATGGAGGAATCCAGGTTTTAGCTGCACCCACCCATCTCTAGCTAAGCGCCACCCTCGCCTTGCCTGTATTGGGATCGATCAATCCTTGTACTCTCTGAATCTCAGTTTCCACAAAAACCATACAGCACCAAGTTAAATTAGTTTCAAAATATTCAACAGCATGTTTAGTAAATAGTACAGACATACAAATTGTACAACCTGACAGGCTATAAAGAGTCTAAGACTTGATTATGACGTGATCCTACACGTCGCGTAGTTGATTATGACATCATTTGATTGATGGAAAAACATCCATAAACATAATCAACAAGCAGACAGACATGCCTGAATATAATACACACTATCACATATGACATGACAGGGAATTAAAATGTGTTATGTCAGTGGGAGATAAGGTTTCTCAGTACATTCATGAATCAGACTTCAATCATTCTGCCTGGGTGGGAATGACAATCAGAGGATGTTTGTTAGTTTTTTAACACGTTCTTAACTGCATTGATGTAGTTGTGCCTGGCACAATATTACAATGCTTATGCAGAGTTTGATGTTTTCTGACTCAAGTTCTATGTAGTTCTGTTTCTAATCTTTCTATGTAATGAACCGTTCCACTTTTAGCTTTGCCTCACCCATCCCAATCTAATCTCCACCCGCACCACATCTGTGTTGGCATCGATCGATCTCTGAACTCCCTGACTATCAATTTCAAGAAAACTATACAGGTAAGCTATTAAATATTTTGGAACTAATTTGACTGGGCGCTGTTGCTGCCTATGGCAACAACAGCATCCAGTCAAATTAGTTTCAAAATATTCAACAGCATGTTTATTAAATAGTACAATATACATACAATTCGTACAATGTATCGAACTATTAAGAGTTAAAGAAGGGCTAAATTGAATCATATATGACGCAATGATTATGACATCATCCTACACGTCGCTTAGCTGATTATGATGTCATATGACATCAGATGATAGATGGATACTCTAGAAAGGTGAATTGTTTTGTATCACTTAATGTAAGCACATGCATGAGTACACTCCAATCCCTTTCCTGTGCATATTAGTACCCATGCTTTTCTCAATATGCCTAATTCACCTTTCCAGAGTATCCATCCATCAGCTGAACTCGTATGACATCATAATCTGCTTAGCGCGTGTATGATGATGTCATAATCATTATGTCACAAAGGGTTCCATATAGACCGTTACCAGATCTCAAACACTCCGACAAATTGTATGAATTGTATGTCTTTGTCATTCTTTGCTATTTAAGAAACATGCTGTTGAATATTTTGAAACTAATTTGACTGGGTGCCTTAGGCAGCAACAGCACCCAGTCACATTAGTTACAAAATATTCACCAGCTTACCTGTATAGTTTTCTTGAGATCCATAGTCAGGGAGTTCAGAGATCGATCGATCCTAACACGAGCGAGGTGTGGATGGAGTGTATCTAGAGATGGGCGGGGCATAGCTAATACTGGAAAGGTCCATTGTGGAGTTCGGCTAGACACCGGCTGGTGTGACAAACTATGAACAGAGATCACAAGAGCAATGGTACCAAGTCAACTCTGATTAGACTACCTGGGTTTCTAAACCAAAGCTGTAATGTTTTAATTATAGGGTGGCTACCAGTTTCATGGAATGGAATTGTTTGGTGAAGTTGTAAGAGCAGATAATCAACAGCTGTTTATACAGCTCACCCACACTGTCACCCACCCTTACATTTAAACAATGTTCATCATAATCATTATTGACAATCGCAATACTTATTGATACATTTATTTTATCAAAGATTCAAAGCTAAGAATCTAGGATATTTCCTAATCAGCATACTCCTATATGATTGAATAGAGAAATCTAAATGGAGTGGCTGTTCATGGAGCAGTGGCACATTCTGCAATAGGAGTTAAGATCAGCTCAGAATCAATGTAATTAAAGTGCTTAATAACTATGTTATACAGTACAAACATGAACTCTGTCAGTGCTGCACTGCTGCAGCTAGAGATCCAATGCCTGGTAAATCTCAAAACTTAATATAGACGTGTATAAAACAGTTCTAGTATGGCAATACTCACACTTGAACAGCGTTTCTTATTGCGACCACTCAATAGTAAAAAAATATGCAAAATATTAAAATTGCAAACATAAACAGACATAACAAATTTCACGAGAACGCCAGAGCATTTAGTAGGCTTGGGCGCTTTTGCGTTACGTAATCATAGCGATATCAGCAACTGATTAAATCGTTTGAAATCGGCTCTATAAATTAGTTGCTCGGCGCTGTTGGGTTTTGATCTTTGAGGGTGGCACCACTATTTTCGGTGCTTGTCTAGACATATTTAAGAGTTTCTGAGTTCTCCCCAATCTGAGAGATCTGTAAATAAATGTGAGAAACTTTCTTGTGTGTGGCTAGACACAGTAGCAGCCACAAAAAACATATCAGCACTTGTAGGTTCACTATCAGAATCGATTTTATCAGAGAGCGACCGCTGTACTTATCACATATCGGAAGAGATACATGCAATAGTTGATTACTGAAATGAACTTCTTATAATCAAGGTAAAATGTATCTTTGAAAAGCTGAATAGTTCTCAAAAACACATGTTTCCCTTCCCATATCTTGTTATTAATATTGATAAAACAGTTTGTGATACATGATGAATTATTTTAACTTAGTTCATTTAAACCATGATCTGGTTAATGTCAATATATTAAAGTTAACCTGTCAATCTTCCAATTTATCACGTATCACAAACTATTTTATTATAGGCAACCAAATCTCGGCAGATTATGCTGAAGATGACGACGTAGTGCGTCACAAAATTTAATTATTGATTACAACATATTAACGCTTCCTTATATCGCAATTTAGGATTATGTTGCCACGGGTAGGTCATGTGTGCACTGTTTATGAAACATATGCAACCGCCGCAGATTATTTGATCAATCTAATTCAGCACGATAGCTCGGAATCGATATATCGTTTGATTAATTCAGAATTGCGCGAATGATCTGAGTTAATCAGCGCGACGTTCACGATTTCTTCCTGAGAAAATTGCAGAACAATTGTCTGTTTGTGGCTTACAGGTATGCAAAACACACAAAGATCCATTCTCATGACATCTTATAAGGTGTCAGTAAATTTATCATAATACTATAAAACAATATTTCTAAGTTCTAATGTATTATTAATTGAATTTACATTATTATAAATAAATACCTGTTAACTGCCACACCTGTGGAATAATCAATCAATCAATAATCAGTCCTATGAATTTACCAATCAATCAATCAGTCAATCAATCAATCAATCAATCAATCAAACCAAATGTGTTCATTCTTAATAATTCAATTAATAAGAAAGCATGAAACATGTATTTTGCAATAGTGCTAGAAAATGTGGTTACCACGTCTTCATCTTCTTCTTGTGAGTCCTGCTTGGTGTCATCTTCAGGCTTCGTGTCCTCTGGTTCTGTAGAATCTTCCATCTCAACCTGGACATATAGAGAGCAGATTAACACCTTAATGGCTAAGCAAGCGAAAAATGGATTCAACAGTGGTCGTGACAGATGTCCATCATCAGTGACACTTATTCCAGTAGGAAGTGTTCAAATGTAGCAATTTTCTTGCATAATCTTGATCATTGAAGGATTAACTGAATAGTAATCTATACAGGATAAGATTATAGTTTAATTATAGTTTAATGTTTTAATCCTCAAATTTGTTTTTAAAAACTGTTAATTTTCTCATAGAAATTGTTGATTTCTTTGGCTGGCTTGAGAGTTAAGCAGTCAAGCCCATCAACCATTTACATCGCAAATTCTCTGCAATGTAGGAGATATTCTGTTGAGAATAACTGAACAATGATAGCTGAGTGGGGATGTCCCCATGGTGGTGAGACAAGGGTAGTTGTGGATCTCTCACCTAGCCTTGATGTATATGCTACATTACATTATTGTGAAACATGATTAAGATATCGAACAAACATCATAGAAAAAGTATATATATGCATGGTGTTAACAAAGACAAAACAGTCAGCTGCTAGTGGCAGTGATGACCATGGTCAAGGGCCAAAATGTTTGAAAATTTGAAGTCATCCATGGCAATGATCTCAGATTTAATGAGGTCATCCAAATTGAACTGAAGTCATCCTTTAATAATAAGCAATGCAAATTTCCAGGATTTGAATTCATCCATGGATGACCTCACTTTTCCATAGCAATTTAAGGTCTTAAAAAAGAGTGGAAGAGTGAACGGTTTGACCCCTGACCATGGTAGTGTTGGTGATACAGTGCTGGTAAAGCACAAGTAGATGCACCATAAACATAAACAATGGCCCTTTAATGGTCAAGCTGGCCAAAATCAGCCTCTGTAGTGGTCTTGAGGAATGACCATTTCAGGCCAAGCGATTATTTTTATGATTTACCGCTGGAATGCCTGGCTCGATAACTGAGTCAGTCCAATAGCAAAATATCAAGAAATTATCTTTTAATGGCTTGCAATCGCACACCTACTTAACCCGTTAACACTCATATCAGCCAAAAACCGCTTCTGCACTGGTCTTGAGAATTGTCCACTTGCAGACCAAGAGAAGACTATTTTTGAAACTTTACCAGTGGAATGATAACCAAGCCAGTCATTCCAGTGGTAAATTTTCAAAAATAGTCTTTTTTTGGTCTGCAAATGGACATTTTCTATGAGAAAATTGAAATTTTCTTGAATAAATTCGAGGGTGAAAGGGTTAAGCAAATACAAGATTTGACCATTAAAGGGTTAAATAAGCTTGCCACCCATACACAACACTTGCACAGCTCCGAACTAGAGAGGCAACGCACACACTTATAATGGGGTAACATTTCCAGAATTCAGGAATCAATGCGGAGATCCATGGTGGGGCCAACAATATTACACTAGAGCTGGGGAACCAACACGGACACAGAGTCAATGGGGACATGGATGACACAGCATATTATGGAATGGTTTTCAAACACACGTCTTCTCTTCCCATATTGTGCAAGTCATTTACAAATATGACTAATAATAGAATGCATTTATTACCTCTGTGATATCAGCATCTTGTAGAAGAGTGCGAATGTCCAGCTGGACACAATATCTTGGTGTCAGCTCCCAGTCCTTGGCGAGCTGGAATAAACCATCATAAGACATGCACATTATTAATCCTTTAAGCCTTAAATTCTTTCAAGAAAAATTTCAATTTTCTTAAATGTTAATTTGCAGACCAAGAGAAGACTATTTTTCAAAATTTAGCACTGTTATGACTGACTGGCTAGCCAGTTGTAAATTTTCAAAAATTGTCTACTCTTGGTCTGCAAATGGACATTTCTCAAGACCACTGCAGATGTAATTTTTACTGATATGAGTGTTAAAGTGTTAGCAGATGTCAAACTCTGTGCTTGTGTGTGATGTTTGTTTTCTAAATGATGCTGACAGCAATAACATTCAGTCTGAGTAAAGATTTTTTCATATTCAGCAGATTACATACTCACGCAGGTTATTTTTAACACTTTAATGACCACATTTGGTCAAGAAAATCTAAATATTTCCTTATGTCTATTTGCAGGCCAAGAGATTATTTTTGAGAATTTATCACTGAAATGGCCGGCTCAGTTCCGAGCCAGACATCCCAGTGGTAGATTTTCAGAAATTGTCTTCTCTTGACCTGAAATTGGGCATTTAGAAACACCACTGTAGAGGCCGATTTCGGCTGGCTTGGTCATGAAAGGGTTAATGGTCAATATTTGTCAAGATAGTTGAGATTTTTTCTCAATTAATATATATTTGCAGGCTAAAACATTTTAGAAAATCTACCACTAGAGTGACTGGCTCGGTTATCAAGGCTGTCTATCATTCCAGAGGTAAATTTTCTAAAATAGTCTGTTGCACGGGCACCTACATGGTGATGTCATACGCGTTTGCTACTCTCTATGTATATATACATGTATATATAGACAAGGTGGGAAAGTGATATTAGGATAGGTGTAATCATCGGCCTATCAGGAAAAAGCAAGTATATGCACCAATTAAATAATACACTGGACCGCGAGCAGATACATGCATCTTCCAAATGGTGTATAAATTTATGTCGCCAGTAGTACAATATATTAAAAACTTTAAAGAAAACTGATACATTTTCATGTCAACCGTATACATTTTACCGGCTCCTGGTGTTTTGATAAACAACGACAAACTTTGGAGTCAGGTAATTGAGCTATACCATTTAAACATGATCGTTTGCAGCTTGAAAGGAATGATTACAAATCTATATCCAGTAACATTGATTTTCTACAGGATTTTTTCAAAACAGAACTTATATTAGCTATATTTATGGGTGGATTTTGGATGTCACTTTCTGGATTTTCTTACTCATTCAGGATTCTCTAAGAACTTTGGTAGGCAGGACAAGTTATTGACGTTTGTAACCAGGGACTTGATTCCACCCAATGGAGCCGGATAATTGCTCTAACGAACTTGGACATTTTGAAATTTGCTGCAGAGGCTAGGTTCTGTGAGATCTCTGGGAAACCCAGCGCCTTCGCTCGCTTCAGTGTGTGTGTGCGTGCGTGCATGCCTGTGTGCTTGCGAGAGGGCATGTGTATGTAATGAGACAATATTATCTGACCCGACATTGGATAATAGCTAGATTTGCCAACAAACAACAAACATCCACTCAACTCCCGACACCACCTCCGAGATATCAACACCTGATGTTAGAAATTCTTATCATTATAAAGTATATATAGAAATTGCAAATCAAAGACACATAACAAACCTGTTCTATTTCAATCTCTTTCCTGTTGTGAATGTTACGCTTAAAGCACACAGTTGTTTCAGCTTCCACTTCAGCGACAAATACCTACAATAGAAGAATAGGGACAGTAAATGACTAAATCGAGGCAGATATATACCATGGAACAAGAGCTCCGCAAATGGCGCATAATACCCCGCCATGATGACAAACCAATGAATGAGAGCTATCAGACAATATACATTTTTTCCTCAGCCCCATCAGACCAGTCATCCTTATGAAGTGTCAAAACGATCCGTTAAATGGTCTAGGAGGTATCGTCCGGAAACCAATTTTCAAGATGGCTGCCGCTGACTGGCGGCCATGTTAGATTTTGGATTATCGTAAATTTTGATAAGTTTCTTCACCAGACAATGACAATACGAAGTGATCCAATAAATGAAATCCAGAAACCACCTTTCAAGATGGCAGCCCATGGCCGGCGGCCATCTTGGAGTTCAGATCGTCCATTTCGATAGGTTTCTTCTCCATACCTAGTCCAACCACCATATGAGGTTTCAAAGGGATCCGATAAACGGTAACGGAATTATCATTTGGAAACCAATTTTCAAGATGGCCACCGGTGGCTGGCAGCCATCTTGGAGTTCGTATCATTGTCAATCCTGATAGGTTTCTTTCCCAGACATAGTTGAACTACCCTATGAAATTTCATAGCGATCTGATGAACGATAACGGAGTTATCATCTGCAAACCAATTTTCAAGATCCCCACCAGTGGCTGGCGGCCATCTTGGATTTCGGATCATTGTCGATTTCAATAGCTTTCTTCCTCAGACTTAGTCCAACCACTCTATGAAGTTTCAAAGCGATCCGATAAAGGGTAAAGGAGTTATCAGTCAGAAACCAATTTTCAAGATGGCCGCCAGTCACTGGTGGCCATCTAGGATTTCGGATCATCGTCGATTTCGATAGGTTTCTTCCCTAGGCCCACCACCCTATGAAGTTTCAATGCGATCCGACAAATGGTAATGGAGTTATCATCCGAAAACCAATTTTCAAGATGGACACCGTTGGCTGGCGGCCATCTTGGATTTCGGATCACCGTTGATTTCGATAGGTTTCTTCCCAAGACCTAGTCCAACCACCTTATGAAGTTTCAATGCAATCCGACAAACGGTAACAGAGTTATCATCCGGAAACCGCTCTGCCACCCGACCGCCCGTCCGGTGCCATTACATAATAACCTACCAAACTTTTTGGCGGGGTATAAAAAGGTAGTTGTCTTTATAGATATGTGGTATTTGAATTGGGGGTCAAACAGAAATCATGACGTTCTAATTTTGCTTATTTACAGCACAGAGACAATCTTATTATACAAAAATTCATGTGTAAATTTCAATCATCTTTGGACATTCCAGAGGTCAATATATTGCACAGGTAATAAACGTGTGTCTGATAGTCATATCTGGTTTCCTGTGTTTACAGGGCTAAAATAACACAATGACTCACACTAAAGTCATGACTCTGTGAATAGGAGAGAAATTCTTCAAAATGTTTGAATTTGTTATTGACAGCATCAACGATGACAAATGAGAAAAATCCATCATCAATCGTCTTCTTGAAGGACTTGAGAAAACTCTGATGATAATATGGTTCCATGTCCGATTCATATTCATATTCAAGAACCTACAAAACAGAAATTAGAGAACATCCATGTACATAGATGAATGACTGAATGCGAGAATGCACATGCATACACGCACGCATGCATGCACGCACATCTCTATGTTTGACTCATATTCACACTCATGAACATGTAAATCAAATAACAATGGTACAATTAATGGTAAACATGAATAATTAGTGCATAGGGAATGTTGAAAAGCAGAGGTCAAATAGCAAGGTTAGAATGACTGACCTTTGATCTAGTGACTTCACAATCATCATGCTGCCTCCTTATGATATAAGCAAACATGTGTCCAAGTTTGGTTTGAGTAGGATTAAGCAATCATAAAAGACTGAATTTTAGGCAAATCCTAAACGCTGACGGACATATAACAGGAGAGACAAGGTATGTGAGCGCACTCTTCTCTTACCTTGCTCATGATTTTCTTCCCACTCTCTGAGTCAACAACCTCCTTCTCGACTTCCACCATAAAGTAATCGTCCAAACACAGCATTCTGGGAGCAGCACCGCCCTGAGCTACTTCCTTCTCCTAAAATTACAACAATAACTTAAATGCATATACCTTTAATCCTTAAAGTTTCAGTGTCTCAATTTCAAAACAAATATACAGCTAAGCTGCTGCATATCTTGAAAATAATTTGACTGGAAGCCATTGATGCCTATAGCCTATGGCAGCAACAGCTCCCAGTCACATTAGTTTCAAAATATTCAACAGCATATTCCTTACATCATCAAGAATTTGTTGTGTGTCGATAACCATAAATGTTAAAGTGTTAAATCTTTCTTTAATGGCCAAGGCAGCCATAACTTGCCTCGGCAGTGGTCTAGAGGAATGTCCATTTGTAGGCCAACAGATGACAGTATATTCCTGATGTCACCCTCAACAGTGAATACTCACATTTTACTCATTTCTTTGTCCAAGCAATGATATGGCTACTACGACCTGCATCCGCACTCTTACAGAAACACAAGCATCATTACCGTCACTATACAAGCTTGTACTTCTCACAGAAAAGCCAGCAGAAGAAGGCGAAGAGGGCACAGAGGAAATATCTGCCGTCTCTACAATCAGAGAGGTTGAGGTTATGGACACTTGTCCTCAACTAACTCTCAGAAAGCGACCATACTCAGACCAGGAACATGGAGTAGAGCCAAGCCAAGCACTCCTGCAGTTCAAAAGCGCACCTATTGCCAGGAAGATAATCAAGTAAACCATCTTCAAAGCAACAGAAAAGAGGAAAATACCCATGCCTACTGGGAAACTAATGACAACCACCCATCAGAAGGCAAAACACAACAAACAGAAAACAGTCAGGCTCACAAAGCATGAACCTGACAGAGGCCACCACCATACCAAAAGGCATCCAACACAGAACTTAGGGACCCACCATTGGAATTCCAAAATCTATAAACATTGTGCTAAAAAACATCACTGAGCAAACTGCCAATAAAAAACAGCAACTGTATTTTTTAACAAGATTATACAAAATTTTCCTCAAATTCATTAATTCAAATTTGTTGTCAACCCCTTCAAAGGCAATCATGAACCCATGTCCACCTCTGACTTAGACAACTTCAAAACCTGCAGCCTAACATTTATCCACTACTGTATGTGGGGGTAACAAAGAATTTAGAACTAAGACAAGAGCACTCTAGTGACATAATGATTAAAAACACACTTTAGCCCTTTAAACTTAAATTTGCCTCGAGTTTATTCAAGAAAATTTCAATTTTCTCAAAGAAAATGTAAATTTGCAGACCAAGAGAAGACTATTTTTGAAAATTTACCACTGGAATAACAGACTGTTATCGAGCAAGGCGCTCCAGTTGTAAATTTTGAAAAATAGTCTTCTCTTGTTTTGCAAATGGACATTTCTCAAGACCACTGCAGAAATCGGTTTTGGCTGATATGAGTGTTAAAAGATTTAAATTGGCCCACCACTCTAAGTACAATGTCTCATATCACACAAGCACGGTCTAACGCGCAGAACACACACAGGACAAATCAGAAGGAAAAAGAACCTAATTGGATACAATAATTTTACTCCATGGACCCGATAGGTATTAACTAAATCGGGTAAAAGAACATATTGACCTCTTCTTACATCATATGTCCAAGTCAAATAAACGGAGAAGCATTTCAAAATTACCACGCATAAACTAATCCTTTTCTTATAAATATACAAATCTGTGGGAGGTCTGGGGAGATTATATTGACAGATTTTAGTGAATCGTGATGTGTCATGAAGTATACAATGTATCAGATTTGAGCAGGATCCATAGAGGTGATATAAAGCTCAGATAAAACTATGGTCTTAAAACAAATCTGAACATGTACTTATAAAACAAGGCCTGAACCACTGATTTTGAACCCGCTATAAAGGGTTTGGGTGCCAAAATTATGAAAAAGCGAATAAAAACCTCATAGGGGAGCTGTATGGTATCTTCTTATACTTTGTTTTCACAAATTTGTGTGAAATATCACCTCCGAGGCACCTTTTTGCACCATTTACACAGCTACGGGTGCCCAAACTAAAACCCTGTATCAGGCCCTGTGAACAGAGTGGATACAACACTCACCCTTATAAGCTTGCTGACATATGTCTTCCCAGAACCAGGCAGTCCTCTCAAGATAATCACAATGCGTGCCGGGCGATTGTTACGTTTCGGCTTCATTAACAGATCATCAATACAAAACACTGTAGGTTTAACTTCAACACGGCCCATGTCAACAGTCCTCAACCCTAACATTGAACTGAAAATATGACATCATAATCCTCATTATTATTATTATTATTATTATTATTATTTTTATTATTATTATTACTATTATTATTATTATTATTATTATTATTATTATTATTATTATTCATTTATTGTTAACCAATCAACAATCAGATGTACAGAATTCTTCTCTCTAGCCCTGCTTCACTGTAATCCAAGTTGGAGACATTGTTTCTTTGCCTTAGGTCTTTAACACTCATATCAGCTAAAAAGGACTTCTGCAGTGGTCTTGAGAAATGTCCATTTGCAGAACAAGATTATTTTTGAAAATTTCCCACTGGAATGTTATTCCAGTGGTAAAATTAAAAAAATAGTCATCTCTTGGTCTGCAAATGGACATTTTCTATGAGAAAATTTGAATTTTCTTGAACAAATTCGAGGGTTAGTTAAAATCTGGCTCCTCACCACCTGCACAATACATCTCAGAAATAAGCTAAGATGTTTCCAATACAAAAACAGAAACATGTTAGTTAGTACATATTGGATAGTTTGGACTTAATTTGATTGGTAGCCATTGCCGCCTTATTCAACAGTATGGGTCTTTACCCGCATCGCTAAATGTAAGGATATGTGCGCGCATGGAGTGCTTCCTGTTTTTGTTCTCAAAACATTTCTGAATAACTCTGGTTCGACTGGAGGGATCTTCACCTAAATTGGAGGGAAGTATGCACGTGTGGTTCCCAGCGGATATGCCAATTTTGGGGCCTAAAATGCAACAGCAACAGCTTTTAGCAATAGTTTTCAAAATAGATATTTTCACACATTCTTCAATAACTTTGGTTCTACTGCTTCAAACATGGGTGGAAGCTTGCCCATGTGCCACATATGCCAATTGTGTGGCCAAAGGCTAAAACGCAACAGCTTTCAGCAACATTGTTTTCTTTTACGAACTTGGGTTGATGTGTGTCTATGGGGTTCCAAAGCAGACGGACGGATGATGGACGACGGACGATAGACAGATCATGGAAGCCACCATGGCATAAGCTCACTTGACCTTTCAGGCCAGGTGAGCTAAAAACCAAGATGTCTGATAGACCAACAGATAAACTGAATGATTAACTGACTTCCAGTTGCAAGTCACAGCTCAAATTTGAATGAATCCATTCTAGTGTTAGGCAGCAGCAACGTACTATCAAATTATATGCAACATATTCTACTCCATATTGCTCCATTATTACAGCCCATACAGCTCATATAGTTGATTGTCAATATAGTTGTGATTCTCATTGTATAGCTATATCATGGCAAACAATGTCGTACGGTCTGCACAAAGAAGCGATTACTATGGAATTTAGAGTTTTTGACAGCAGGACGTAATCTAGATATAAACAAGAATTCTGCAAGTATTGCTTTCCAATATATGTCCCCTACCTGGTGATATAAATCTTTAGAGATTGACAGTCAAAGATTTCACTAAAAATTGTCAGAAGCAACTGAAACTCAAACTTGATCTGTAACTTCTCATAACATAGCAATAAACCAAGTTTCAGTTACATATGGTGAAGGAGAAGTGGTAAACACACCACCATCACAGATTTCAACCAAACTTTGTGTGTATGGTCATTTGAGGTTAAAAATGCAAAATTTAAAATATTTCCGAAATCCGACAAATGGATCAAGAGTTATGGCCCTTTAAAAATGTAAACAAGAGCTCCGCAAACGGCGCATAATACCCTGCCATGATGACAAACTAATAAATGACAGCTATTAGAAAATATTTATTTCTTCCTCAGACCAGTAATCCTTATTAAGTGTCAAAGCGATCCGCTAAATGGTCAAGGAGGTATTGTCAGGAAACCAATTTTCAAGATGGCTGCCACTGACTGGTGGCCATATTGGATTTCGGATTATCGTAAATTTCGATAGGTTTCTTCATGAGACATATTCCAACGACCCTAGGAAGTGATCCGATAAATGGTAACGGAGATATCATCCAGAAACCAACTTTCAAGATGGCAGCCCGTGGCTGGTGGCCATCTTGGATTTCGGATCAGTGTCAATTTCGATAAGTTTCTTCCTCAGACCTAGTCCAACCACTCTATGAAGTTTCAAAGCAATCCGATAAACGGTAACCGAGTTATCATCTGGAAACAAATTTTCAAGATGGCCACCGGTGGCTGGCAGTCATCTTGGATTTCGGATCATTGTCAATCTAGATAGGTTGCTTCACCAGAGGTAGTCGAACCAACCGATGAAGTTTAAAAGCAATCCGATAAACGATAACGGCATTATCATCTGGAAACCAATTTTCAAGATGGCCACCGATGACCCTAGAAAGTGATCCGATAAATGGTAACGGAGATATCATCCAGAAACCAACTTTCAAGATGGCAGCCCGTGGCTGGCGGCCATCTTTGATTTCGGACCATCGTCGATTTCGATAGGTTTCTTCCCCAGACCTAGTCCAACCACCCTATGAAGTTTCAATGCGATCCGACAAACGGTAACAGAGTTATACTTCGGAAACACTCTGCCGCCCGCATGCCCGCCCACCCAGACGGATGGCGGCATTACATAATACCCCGCCAATTTTTTGGCGGGGTATAAAAATCACAAAAATGGACGTGACCACCATTATTGAGCAAGCTGTAACTCAAAAAGTATCAGCCCAATTTTGATGAAATAAATGTTGTCTTAAAGCTAATGGCATAAGGATTCCAAATGTCTTTTCACAATTGAAATCTGACAATTATGACCATTAATGACCTTTGCAATGCCCTTGAAAATAATCCTGTGGAACTCGTGATCTGAAAAGGAAATTTACATCTGTAGATTGTCTGTTAATTTGGCTAAAACATATAATAAAAGCTAAGGCATTTTTTCCTTTAATTTGTTTCAAGGAATATACCTGCTAAATTTGATTTTAATCCATCAACAATTGGCGAAAACATGTATTTTCCATATATGGCTCAATACTTAAAAACACCTCCATGAAACCTGAGTTATGGCCCTTGTTTAAGGGTGTGGTCACTTCATATTCATAGCTCCAATAGATGTTGCTTAAAGGAGCATATCTACTAAATTTAGTTGTAATAAATGACGAAACATGCCACAAACGTATTTTCCCCATATGCTTCAATACTTAAAAATCCATTAATGAACCAGTTATGGCCCTTGTTTAAGGGTGTAGCCACTTCAGCCGTATAGCCCAAATAGATATTGTCTAAAGAAACATGTCTGCCAAATTTGGTTTTAATCAATTGATAAATGACAAAATGTGCCACAAACATTTTCCCCATAGGCTTCAATACTTCGAAAATAAAGCAAGGGCCATAACTCTGCTATTTGCGGGCGGGGCCACTTCATCTTCATAAACCAAATAGATAGTGGGAAAAGGAACATATTTGCCAAATTTAGTTTTAATCCATCAACAAATGGTGAAACGTGCCACAATTGTTGACAGACGATAGACAGACAAATCGCGATTGCATAAGCTCACGTAGGCGAGCTAAAAATTGACAGATATGATGGTACATGGATACAAGGACATAATCTAGACATAAACCATTGACAGATATGATGTTACATAGTATATATTGAAACAACTTTTTCAAAGAAAATATTGATTTGCAGACTATTATGTTTTAACATTTACCATTGAAATCCCTGGCTCGTTGACCAGTTGTTATTCCAGTGGTAAATTTGAAAAAAGTCTTCGCTTGGTCTGCCAATGAAAATTTTCTATGAGAAAATTTGAATGTTTTATTGAATTTGCCCATTAAAGGGACAAACATTAACACATAGTAAAACACTGAGATGTACTAAAGACTTGGAAATAAACAATGAGTTAATATCAGATCAATTTTGCCCACATAATCCCTACAAACAAATCAATTATTAGTATTATCGACTACCAATTTCTTGAAGAGACAACACAAAATTCTGATCGTGATAATGATCTGGAGTTAATTGGATTGACTCAGTTGCTCAAATATGGAATTTGATATATTTTTTAGCTTCCGATCTAAAATGGGTGTTAATTAGCTTTAGTATATCCAAATATGACCACCATACATCACCCAGACATCAATCTCAAACAGGTGACACTTCAATAATCACAATGGATAGGATGAATGACAGCAGTGGCTATCAGCAACAGCATGATCATTGATCAAAATCTATACTGGTCAGGTATCATGCATAGAAACGAATAGGGGAAACCGTTTCCTCACGACTACAATACTATAACAAGAACTCCGCAAACGGGGCATAATACCCCGCCATGATGACATAAACATAACTGAGAGCTTTCAGAAAATAGCGATTTCTTCCTCAGACTTAGACCAGTCATTCGAGTTTTCAAAGCGATCCACTAAACGGTCATGGAGTTATCATCCGGAAAATAATTTTTTTAAATGCCGCCCAGTGGCTGGTCGCCACATTCAATTTCAGATCATCTACAAATTCGATGTTTCTTCCAAGAAGCCTATGAAGTTTCAAAGCGATCCACTAAACAAAACTGGAGTTATCATTCAGAAACCAATTCTCAAGATGGCCATTAGGATCGTGGTCAATTTCGATTATTTCTTATAAAGTTTCAAAGCAATCCGATAAACGGTAATGGAGTTATTGTTCGGAAACAAATTTTCAAGACGGCCACAGGTTGCTGGTGGCCATCTTGGATTTCTCATCATCGTCATTATCGATAATTTTCTTCCGTATGCCTGGCCACCACCATATCAAGTTTCAATGTGATCCGATAAACGCTAACAGAGTTATCATCTGGAAACCAATTTTCAAGATACTGGCGGCCATCTTGGATTTCGGATCATTATCTATTTCGATAGGTTTCCTCCCGAGACCTAGTCCAATCATCCTATGAAATTTCAAAGCGATCCGATAAATGGTAGCAGAGTTATTGTGCTGAAACCAATTTTCAAGATGCTCGACGGTTGCTGGCTGTCATCTTGGATTTTGTTTGGTTCATCGTCGATTTCGATAGGTTTCTTCTCCAGACTTAATCCAATCGTCCTATGAAATTTCAAAACTATCCGATAATTGGTAGCGGAGTGATCGTGTGGAAACCACGCTCTCTGTTAATGAGTAGTGTTTTTAAACAAAGGTTGATGGATGGATGATAGATGACGGATGACAGACGGTCAGCATACATATCAGTGACGTTGACCTTTAGATCAAAACATCATTGTATAATGCTGTGTCATTATACGGAGACATGTGCACAAGTTCGGTTCCCATTATAATTAACCAAACCTGAGATATAAACAGAAAAGTTCAGCTAAACGTAAAATGTAAATGTTGAAAAAATAAGGTTTTTACCAAGGTCACAGTGACCTTGACCTTCGACCTTTTTACCATAACCTAATTGTGTGATGTCAGGTTCATTATAAGGAGGCATGTGTCCAAGTTTGGCTCCCGTATGATTAACCAAATCTGAGACATAAACAGAAAAGCTGAGCTAAACGGAAAATGTAATGTTGAAATAAACAAGGTTTTATACCAAGGTCACAGTGCCCTTGACCGTTGACCTCAAGGTCATCGTGAGATGACAGACGGTCGGCATACATATC
This sequence comes from Chaetoderma sp. LZ-2023a, assembly GCA_034401795.1. NCBI lineage: Eukaryota > Metazoa > Mollusca > Caudofoveata > Chaetodermatida > Chaetodermatidae > Chaetoderma > Chaetoderma sp. LZ-2023a. The sequence goes on from CM067373.1 coordinate 52,432,858, forward strand.
AGTGACCTTGACCTTTAGACAAAAACATCATTGTATAATGCTGTGTCATTATACGGAGGCATGTGTCCAAGTTCGGTTCCCATTATAACAAGAGGCCCAAGGGGGCCTGTGTGTCGCTCACCTGGAGCACCATTAATTTTTGTCAAAATTGTTGATGGTTGGTTTAGCAGTCTTTTAAATGAGTTTGTGGACATTTTTACAGGTGCAATATGGCCGCCAAACACACCATATTTTGATTGGCCCAGGGCGCCCATGTTTTTTTTGATGGATCAACTTCCCTTGAACAAATTTTAATGGCCCAAATCTTGGCCTGATCCCTTCAGCGGTTCTGGAGGAGCCGTTTTTGGGAAAACTACGTCATCCAAGATGGTCACCGAACCATTTGGTCAATCAAGTCCTTTTGAACAAACTTGGCTTATCTCTTGGCCTAGATGAAGCTTCCCCAAGCGGTTTCGGAGAAGATTTTTAAAGACATTTCCTAAAATCTGCCGAAATCCAAAATGGTCGCCAGGCAAATTGGCCGATCGGGTTCATTTGAACAAACTTGGATCCCTATGCCCTAAAGGATGCTTCCTGCAAAACATAATTGAAATCGGCCTAGTTGTTCTCGAGAAGACATTTTAAATTTCCCATTGCTTTAGCATGGGAGCTTTTGACGAGAAAATTATCCAAGATAGCCGTCAAACTGTTTATCCAACAATTTCGAAAATTGCAAATTTGAGCTCAGAATAATCCAATATGACCACCAAATAGGCTCCATTTTGATTGGCCCACGGTGACCATTTTTTTTTTACGGAGCACCTTCCCTTGAACAAACTTTAATGGCCCTTAGTCCCTGATCATATCTCCCAAATTTTGGCCTGATCCCTTCAGCAGTTCTGGAGAAGTCGTTTTCAGGAAAACTAGGTCATCTATGATGGCCGCCGAACCATTCTGTCAATCAAGTCGTCTTGAGCAAATTTGGCGTACGTCTTTCCCTAGATGAGGTTTCATAAGTTTTGAATCGATTCCCCAAGCGATTTCGGAGACTTTCAGACATTTCTTAAAATCAGCCGAAATCTAAGCTGGCCACCGGCCCAATTGGCCGATTGGCTCCATTTGAACAAACTTGGATCCCTATGCCCTAAGGATGCTTCCTGCTAAATATAATTCAAATTGGCCCAGTGGTTCCTGAGAAGTTGTTTAAAGGAAAAGTTGACAGACAGATGGACGATGGACAGACGGTCACCACGGCATAAGCTCACTTGGCCTTTCAGGCTAGGTGAGCTAATTAACCAAACCTGAGATACAAACAGAAAAGTTGAGCTAAACGGAAAATGCTAATGTTGAAAAAAAATTCAAAAAAACATCATTGTATAATGCTGTGTCATTATACGGAGACATGTGCCAAAGTTCGGTTCCCATTATAATTAACCAAACCTGAGATATAAACAGAAAGGTTTACCATAACCTAATTGTGTGATGTCAGGTTCATTATAAGGAGGCATGTGTCCAAGCTTGGCTCCAGTATGATTTACCAAGATATAAGCAGAAAAGTTGAGCTAAATGGAAAATGTTAATGTTGAAATAAACAAGGTTTTTACCAAGGTCACAGTGCCCTTGACCTCAAGGCCATTGCGAGATGCCGTATCATTATAAGGAAGCATGTGTCCAACTTTGGGTCCAGAATGATTAACCAAACCTGATATCTAAACAAAAAGGTTGAGCTAAACGCAAATTGGACGACGATGCCATCGCTGCACAGCGTGCAGGGTATCACAATAGCTCGTTTTACTATGCAAAGTTGAGCTAATAAATATAATTTCTGTCATATCGGAGAACATATGTTTAACTGAGTGACACACTTACGCTTCATCATCAAATGTCATGATTCTTGCCTGTGGATAATCACGATTTCTCTCTCTGCTAAAGTTATCTCTGCCTCGTCTGTCAGGGCTATCTCTATAACCAGCACCATCTCTACCCCTGTCTCGATGTCTGTCATATGCACGATCTTGTTCGGCAGAATCACGTACTCGGGAGATATCCCCTCGATCTGGTAACCGTCTTCTGTCTCTAGGTGAATTGTAATCATCATAATTATCATCATTCAGATTAGAATCGCCTACACTAGAATCAGCAAGCTGACGAAGCTTATCCCACTCCTCGTCCATCCATTTGTCTAACTGTTCCATATCATCAAAATTATCATCACCTTGATCCCGAGCACCTCTCATTCGATCTCGCTGATCTCGTCTGTCACGCTGATCTCGTTGATCTCTTCCGCCTCGTCTCTCTTCATAAGCACGATTTCTACTTCCCACATCATAATCCACTCTGTTATCTGGAGTTGCGCGTCTCTCCTGTTGATAAGCATCACCATTATCAGCATGTTTTCTTTCTTCTACATCACGATCGTCCCAAGCAAATGCTCCCACTGGCTCCCTCTGAGGCTCTCTCTGTCTTCTATCTCTCTCCTCAAAATTCCTGTAATTCTCTGGATCATCTGCTCGAAGCTCATGGCCACGTTCTTGAGATGAGTGCCGTGATTCTGCAATAATGAAAGGATGGACTAACGATTTACACACAAAAAATACCAGTTAATTAAAGGAAGGGTAAGGGGAAATAAGAAATGATGTTTATTGGTAATTTCATACAATATTAAATAACTTACCATCGGTAAAAAATGGAAATGAATCAGGATTATTTAAGAAAAAGAAATTACTAAATCTAGGAGTGCTTAACTTGGAGCCAATTAGTGACCGTGCTGGTGCTTCGCACGAATGAATGCAAAACAGAGTTCACCTACATATACCTATCTACAAAGCATGGAACTAGAGAAAATGACGGTCCAGTTTGTGGCAGCGAACCATGGACGAAAAGTAAAATCCTGAGCTCACTGCTCTGCAGTACTGCTGACATTGCTGCATCATGGGGAACATAGCTTTCCAGCCCTCCTGGAAGCTATGGATTCGCAGATCAAAGATGCCCTTGATAAAAAGGATACGTTTATACAATGCAACTTGAGTATCCTTGACGATGTATAACTGTAACAGCTAGGCAGCTCTAGACAAACTCGATGCCTGCCACTGCAAACACCTACGCACCATCGCTGGACACCGATGGGCAGACAGCATAATTTCCAATGATGCACTATACAAGATGTGTAATACGTCGCCGCTGTCTGTAAAAGTCGCCCAGCAAAGATGTTTGGCCATGTGCTAAAGATGCCAGGGGACACACCAGCAGAGAGCCTTGGAATTCGCCCTACTGGGAGCCAGTAGAGGCCATAATTGCATAAATCTAATAAGCGTGCTGCTTGCTATGCGGTGACCTCAAGTAAGCAGGACTCGGTACAGTCAAATCAAGAATGGAAGCTGAGGCTAAATATTTTGGCCGAGAAAAAGACACAGTGACCAAAAGCGAAGAAGGACTGATTACAGCCATTTAATATTTCTACTACTACCATGGCTACAGATGCAGAATACAGTAATCAAACATATATACATGCGTCTAAGTTTGGGTCCAGTATAATTAACCAAAGTTGAGATATGAACTGCTATGCTGAGCCAAACGGAGAATGTTAATGTTGCAAAAACAAAGATTGGGTCCAGTATGATTAACCAACCATCAGATAAACAGAAAAGTTGAGCCAAACATAAAATGTTATGTTGAAAGAAAAAGGTTATTACCAAGGTAACAGTGACCTTTGACATTTTGAGCCCACCATTATTGCGTGATGTGTCATTATAACGAAGCATTTGCCCACGGTTGGGTCCAGTATGATTAACTAAATGAGACATAAACAGAAGTTGAGATTAACGGAAAATTTTAATGTTGAAAATTCTTTTTAACAATGTCACAGTGACCTTGAGAAGAAAATTAAAGCTGAAGCCGTTGTCGATGTCATTGGAAAAGTGATACCTATGTCTCGCATTCTGTTTCACAGGTGAGAGAAAAATGTAGAGATAAAAGCAAAACCATTGGCCTAGTGAACTTAATCTCACTGCATGGCATAACAAGAGGCCCAATGGGCCTGTATCGCTCACCTGGAACATTGGCATATCAAACTAATCTTACTTAAGTTTTACATCTATCGGTGTCACTTCCAATGACTTTCAGTCAAATGATTTAGTTTTCGAGATATTGACAACAATCTCTGGACTGTTTTTTTTGCATTAGTGATTTTGAACAATGTTTAAGTGAAAATAGATGATATCAGTGCTAACAACAGCTGGTTTCTTAACTGTCTCACTGCTGCAAGCCAGTGCAGCCAATAATTTCAATTTTCAAAAGCTCTTGACTAGTTGAATATTTTGAAAACAATTCGACTGAAAGTTGTTGGTGGCTTAGCCACCAACAACTTACAGTCCAATTGTTTTCAAAATATTTATCACATTCAGAGATATAACCTTTGGAATATGTTGTCTGCAAAAACTCAGTCAGACGCTTACTAGAGGTTTAAATACAATTTGAAGAAAATGGTCTCTAAAGGCAGGTAGGTGGTCTTTATAGCAGGTTATTCCCCATCACCACACAATCCATTTAACACATGCACATCTGGCTGAATCACCGAGTTAGCAGCAGGGGTAGGGTGAGCTGGAGTTGATTTAGAAAATAATTTGACTGAAAGTCATTGCTGCCTTAGGCAGCAACAACTTTCATTGCTGCCAAAGGCAGCAACAAATTTCAATCAAATACATTTCAAATATATTTAAGAGCATAGATGTCAGAGCACATAATACATATCTTAAATATTTCTGCAGTATTGGAAAGGTTAATCTGTTAATTGGAATTTAATATCTAGTTTGGCAATAAAATCTGACATGGTGATAAGACGGTGGGAACAAACCATTTGCCCTATGAAAGTGAGACAGCAAATATTTAAGGATGTCCTATCAGTTTCATTTTCACAACACAGATATTAGATGCCGTCATTAACATTGTGACCAAGTTTGGTGTCAATCCGTCAAGAAATAACAAAATGAGCCGTCATTGTTGGTGATGGACAAACAGATGGATGGACGGACATACAGAAGACGGATAGGGTTATCGCTATACGATAGCTGACTGACAAGTTAGCGGAGCTAAGAAAACCAATTTCGGCTTCACAAGCCATCAAATAAAAAAATTGAATATGGCAGCCAAACACGCTAAAATTTGATTGGTCCATGGCGGCCATGTTTTTTACCAATCAACTTCCCATGAACAACCTTTAATGGCCCTTAGTCCATAATCATATCCCCAAAATTTTAGCCCGATCCATTCAGCGGGTCTGCAGAATAAGTCGTTTTTACGAAAACTAAGTCATCCAAGATGGCCGCCGAACCATTTGGCCAATCAAGTTCCTTCGAACAAACTTGGTTCAGCCCTTGCCCTATATGATATTTTGTGAGTTTTGAATCAATCCACCAAGCGGTTTCAGAGATTTTTAAAGCCATTTCCTAAAATCGGCCAAAATCAAAGATGGCCACCGGCCAAATCGGCTTTGTTTCTGGCCAGGTGAGCTAACAATAGTTATCAAACAATCCAGAAAAGATTAGCACAAAAATGTTCTATCTACAAACCATCATGCACTTGAGATCCTTCAGGCTTTGCATGGTCACTCACTGTTTTGCCATGTCCATAGTCAATCACTTCTGGGACTGTACTCTGACTGGGATCTACAGAAGAATAAATATTGCTGGATAGACCATCCACCAGAAACTATGCACATTTGTACACCAGAGGCTTGTATGATTTTTCGTAATTCACCTTACCAGCGTATCCATCCATTATCTGACCTTGTATGTCATAATCAGCTCAGCATGTGCATGACGACGTCACAATCATTACATCACAAAGGGTTTCATATAGACCATCATCAAATCTCAAATATTCCAACACGTTGTATGAATTGTATGTCTTTGTAATTCTTTGCTATTTAATAAACATGCTGTTGAATATTTTGAAACTAATTTGACTTTTTTAAATGATAGTCAGGGTGTTCAGAGATCGATCGATCCCAACATGAGCGAGGTGTGGATGGAGCTTAGCTGGAGACGGGCGGGGCATAGCTAAAACTGGAAAGGTTCATTCAAAGTCAACTCACCCATCAAGAAGTTATACATAGTAATGTAATATCTCACAAGATCATAATCTATCTTAATTCATAATGGGAAAAATTCTTCTATACGCCCAGAGGAAGTAAATCAGCCCACTCAAGCTTGGATTCTTTACTTCAGATTACCAGCCCACACCTTGCAACCAATGTTGTTAACCCTTTAACACTCAAGGCGGACAGAAACGGCATCTGCACTGGTATTGGGAAATGTCCATTTGCACACTTTTTTTTTTAATTTACCACCGAAATGGCTGGCTCGATAACCGAGGTGGACATTCCATTAGTAAATTTTCAAAAATAGTCCTCTCTTGGTCTGCAAATGGACATTTTCTTTGAGAAAATTAAGATTTTGACCAAATTTAAGGATTAAAGAAAGAGGGCCAGAAGGCCCGTATCCCTCACCTTGAACATTTGAATTTTAATTACCATATCCTACATTCAACCCCCTATATCTTACATCTAAAGCCCTAATTTGCCCAAAATGCAACAATTCTGTCCAGAAACATAGAAATTTTAAAAGCAGAAATTTTACAGATTGTGTTTTAGTAGTGTTTTAGTAGTCTTTCAAATGAGCTCATGGATATATTCAGAAATCCAAGATAGCCACCAAACGAATTTTAAACTGGTAAAACGTGGAATGCCATGATGCTGGAAGAATAGCTTGGCCTTGAGTGGACAAGTGAGCTAATAAGTAGTCTTTAACACATTTCTTGGGAATATTTTTACATCCAAGTTTGCCACTGAAATAATCAACAAATCAAATTTCTTTACATAGAACTTCTGAAGGCTGTTCCTATGGTTCTTCCAGCCACGTTTGATTGAAATCGGCCAATCACTACAATTTCCTGAACCCGTTCGAGAATCCAAGATAAAAAAGGTAACCAGTCAGTGGTCTATATAAATTTCCAGAATCCTTAGCAGCATTACACACCTATTACAGTTGAATTTTGGACATTTTGGAAATCCAAGATAGGTTCCAGAAAAATTAACCAATAAAATTTCAGAATACATAAAAGGGGGATGAGGTGGCCCTATTCATTCTTTCTCTTCTGAGCTAATGTTATATTTTACTCCATGCATAAATAGTATTGGGCACAGCAGAACACTTAGGTAACTGGATGCAGGAAAGATCTCAAAATAGATTTCTTTCCTAAGATGCCAACAAACCTCGACCAAGTCTGTCTAAAAGCGTATCTTTGGTGGCTTGATCGAGTGCAGGTTTATGTGCATAATCAATGGGCTCCGCAACTGGCAGTTGTTCATGTTCACGTTCTGGCTCTTGCCTCTCAAGCAGTCTGGCCTCACGCTCATAGAAATCCTGATAGTATGCCCTATATTGTGATGAAAAACAACTGCAATAGAGATTTTTTTAATAGTTACTAGATTATCCTATTTGACAGAGAATCGAACCCACAAATGGCGGTAGAACCTAACATAGCACACAAACGCTTCCATCACATCAACGCCGCAAGACAAAGGTCTTACTTTGCCGGTGAGGCTTTCACAATGTGGGTTTCTGATACACAGTGAACTTCTGTGGTAGCTGATTCGGACTGCAATTACTGTAACTGGCTAGCCAGTTGGTGATTTGTGTGCACAGAGGGTCACACAGTACCTCGCATGTACACACATCAGGCGAGGTGCTGTGTGACCCTCTCAGCTTAATCCCCAAGTGATTTCAATATAGTTGGTTTCAATAGCTCAAAATAATACAAAGTGTACTTGTTGAATGTCTTAGTTTTGTTTCTAATATGAAAATTAACCTTTGACGTCAGTGTATATTCTCCAGACTGACATAGGTCTTAAAGGCCTGGTAGTTTATTGCCAAACCCAACAAATTAGAAGTCAATATCTCTAATTATTGTACAAACATGGCTTTCAGCCCATTTAATATTTCTCGATACGAACACACTGTATGTAATATTCAAAGAACTTTTAGCAAGTGAGTGTCGCAGCGACAAAAACAAACAGAACAAAATGGCACCCGTAAACCAGTTTCAGGGATTAACTTTATTTGAAAATTCATCAGAATATCAGTTTATATGATAAATAGAATCTCAAACGCGGTTGCATTTCATACCACTCGCTAAAGCTTATGCAATGTGATAATTTTAAACTCACTGGGAACTCGTTTCAGATCGTCTATATATGACAAAATGTGACACCAAACTACTATTTGACCCCATTGGCTCCATAACATTTACATGGGCCATAACTCAGATGGATGACATTCGATAAATGTTATTTACAGAACAGCGCAGAAATGTTTCCAAAACAAAAAACCCATTGGATTGAAGGCCATTGTTGCCTAATGCTTCCAAACAGATTAAGTCATAAATATTCAACAGAAAATTTCTTAACTCATGTTCAAAATTGTACTAGCAAACATGTCTCTGTTTTTGCTATGGAAACATGTTAACTTATTTATGAGCTGTACTGTACACAATGCAAATTTCAGATGCCCAGGATAATTGTAACCAGATGTGGTACAAATTTCTTAAAAGAGGTTGATTGAATAATTTACATGTACTATTGGTTCCAATAACAAAATTCACAATTGACCTATGTTATCCAGAAAGTAGGTTGGTTAGATTGACGTAGTTCTTATATGGATCGTAGGTTATGCCAAAAGGTACTCACCTACCAATTTAGAAGTCAAGAACTCTAAAGAGGACAAAACATGCCATGACAGTCACATCTTTCCTCACTGGACGCTATACTTAAGATTTTCAGGGACACAGACTCTGTTTGACACTGGAACAACTTTATTTACACAATGCAAATATTAGATGCGAATAGGATCACTTTGGTCAGATTCTGTATAAATTACCCAAAGATGATAGAGGGCCAACTGATAAATTTATTATTGGTTCCAATCTCAAAATTCACCCTTTGACATACCGTACATTCCCAAAGATAGTCCACTAGCGTGTATAGTGCGCACCCCTAAATTTGACGCAAATCTGATGGAAAAATACTTGTTTTCGTATATAAGCCATTGTCACCTGTGAGATCGAGACAAGTGAAAGAAAACTAGTAACAAAATAGCCACTGCACTTCTGTTATACAAGCCAGTTTCCGTTGGTTTTTTAAAAATTATATCATTGGTCTAATCCTTTAATAAATATTTTGGATTAAATCTTATTTACTGGCATGATCACACTAACTGCTGAATAGTTCAAAATCGGCTATTACCAATTCACCCAAATTTTCGCCAAAAATATGCTGTTCATATTTCCGCAACAAGTTGACAATATTAATACTATCATTGAAATTCTTAGTTAGCACTGAGTAGTAGACGAATATCTGGTTAAATTTATGAAATATTTGCGTTTGATTTCTAAATCTAATGAGAAAATGTATCATATATGACTGGTCATATTGTAATGTAAGTGACCAACATAAAATGATCTGAAACAAAATGAGATGTACGAGAAAAACTGCTTGAAAGCTGAGGAATTAAAATAAGTTAGACTCCTTATTTTGGCACCCAGCCAGGCGGCATGCACTAATGGGAAGGGTAAATCACACTGCCGAATTGTATTGCCACGTTCCGAGTCCAGGATATTTATATATCAGATTACTCGCTCTAAACATTTTGTGTTTGGATGTGCAAGATACTGCTCTCAAATTTTATTTAACCTGAGCGGATTCTTAAGATCACATGCCGTAAATATTTTCAAGGCAACATTTTATGTCAATTTTAGGATTAATTTTGATGGAATAACTGATCTTTATTAAAGGGTACGCAATATTTAGGCGGTTCAATTTAATAATTTCACTTGCACAATGTTTTTGAGATATACTTTAAACATAGTCACAAAGTGGCAAGAATTTGTTCCGCGAATTGTGTTAAATTTTCCTTGTATATAAGTTTAGAAATGTTTCAAAATTCAGAGCAAAACAACGTGACTAAGTTATATCCTTGTATATAGTGCGCACTAACTTTTTAGAACATGTATATTGAGCAGAAATTTGTGGACTATACATCAAGAAAGTACCTGTAGGTCATACTAACCTAGTGTTTATATGGATGGTGGTTTATGACCAGAAAGTTAGAAGTAAAATATGACGAAGGTGAAACATATATTTTAGGTCTAGCCAAATTGTACTGCTTTCAGAAATTGTAATCCTCTAATGTTCTCAATAACAAGAGAGCCAAGGGCCTGTGGCACTCACCTGGATCATTAGCATTTGAGAAATTTGCATTTAAACATACACAATACTTTAGGTTTGGAATTAAGACACCAAATACCATATTAGAAGTTTCAAAGCCATCTGACAGATGGTAGTGGAGTTAACATCCAGAAACTAATTTTAAGGTGGCAGCTAGCAACCATCTTGGATTTCAGATCATCGTTAACTTCGATAGGTTTTTGCACAGACCTAGTCCAAAGTAGTTTCAAAGATATCACCAAGAAACCACTCTGCCGCCCTCAGAAAATCCAAGATGACCAGCCAAAAAATGTAACCAATCAAAATTCTCATTTGATGTGCTGAGGCCTTCACCACAGGATGGTTCCACCTGCGTTTCATTAAAATCAGGCCTTAGATTAAGGAGTAGCATTTCAAATGGTTCCCGAAAATCCTCAGAAAATCCAAGATGGTCACCAGATAAAACCAAATAATTAAAATTCTGAAGGGATGTTCTTGAACATACATGTACCACCATAAGACATGTGCAACCAAATTTAGTTATAATCTTCCAAGTCGTTAATTTCTGGAAATTTTGTGGAAAATCCAAATGCCTACTGAAACATCAACCAATCAAATTTTGAATAGATGTACTGGGGCCCACCACTATTAGATAAAGCCAAATTTGGTTTAAAAACCGGCAAGCGCTTTAAGAGCTCCTTATTAAAGGATTTCAGTGTATATTCTCCAGACTTTTCGATTAATCCAAGATGGCCGCCAAAAAGTAAAACAATCAAAATTCTGAATAGATTTACAACCATACGATCCTTCCAGCCAAATTTGATTAAACTCTGCAACACTATGATAATTAAAGAATTTTAAAGAATTTCTGGACAATTAAAAAAATTCCAAGATCCTCGACAAAACAATTTAACGACCAAAATTCTTGTTTGATATGTTGGAGCCTAACGTGATACGAGAGTTCCAATCAAGTTTGATGGGAATTGAACTATTGATTTAGCCTTTTAAAGGTTTCTGGAAAATATTTCCAGAAAATGTTCTTAAAATCCAAGATGGCCACCAGAAAAATCGACCAATTAAAACTATGAATACATATTATGGAGCCAACTGCTATAAGATCCTTCCAGTCCAATTTTGGCCATTCTGGCCAGGTGAGATACAAAATGTAACGTTAACAACGCAACTTGCACCAGAAAAGTGATACAGATGGGTTTTTTGTTTCCAAGCGGAGACAATAACCACCATTTTATGGCCTCATGTAAGGCGGGATGAAAGTGTTTTGCTCTTAGTCTGTAAATGGACATTTCTCAAGCCAGGTGGACTAGACCATTAAAGTGTTAACTAATTGAAAGGTACATTAGGTACAACAAATAAGCATACCTATCTCTGGCATACGGGTCATCCAGAGCTTCTCTGCGTCGCCAATCATACTCAGGATGTGGGTGTGGTGGTGATCGTCTGTAATATGGATGTCCTGGTGCAGGTGCTGGTCCTCTGTATGGGTCATGGAATTCTCTCATACGATCATAATAATATGGGTCATCATAAGGATAAGCTGGCTCCTCTTCCTAAAGACAAAGTATATGAGCATAAACTCATTTAAATGCTTTAATGGTCATGCTCGCATAATGACCTCTACAATGTTACCGAGTTATTCCAGTGGTAAATTTTCAAAAAGAATTTTTTGTTGATCTGAATCTGAAAAACATTTTCTTGAACACTTTTGTGGATTAAAGTTTTAATGTATCAGCATCAGACAGCAACAGCTTACAGCAACTTTCTTATGAACAAGAGACCTAAGGGGCCTGTATTGCTCACCTGGACCATAGGCATTTCAACTAGAATGCTCTTTATCAAAAAGATGGCCACTAATCTGTTTATCCGACAGTTTCGAAAATTGCAAATTTGAGATCAGAATACCCAAAAACACACATAAAACAAATTTTCTGATGGATCAACTTCCCTTGAACAAACTTTAATGGCCCTTGGTGCCTAATCATATCTGCCAAATTTCGGCCCGATCCCTTCAGCGGTTCTGAAGAAGTCGTTTTCGCTACAACTAGGTCAACCAAGACGGCCACCAAACCATTTGACAAATCAAGTTCCCTTGAACAAACTTGGTTGAGCTCTTGCCCTAAATCATATTTCATCAGGTTTGCATCAATCCCATAAGCGGTTTCGGAGAAGATTTTTAAAGACGTTTCTAAAAATCTGCCAAAATCCAAGATGGCCACCGGCCCAATTGGCCGATCGGCTTCGTTTGAACAAACTTGAATCTCTACACCCTAAGGATGCTTTCTGCCACATATAATTGATATCGACCAGGTAGTTCTCGAGAAAACATTTAAAATTTCCCATTGCTTTAGCATGGGAGCTTTTAGCGGGAAAATGATCCAAGATGGCTGCCAAACCGGTTATCCGACAGTTTCGAAAATTTCAAATCTGAGCTCAGAATACCCCAAAACAAATACAAAACCAATTTCGGCGTCAAAATTCATCAAATAATAAAAATTCAATATGCCCGCCAAACATGCTATATTTTGATTGGCCCACGGCGGCCATGTTTTTTTGACGGATCAACTTCTCTTGAACAAACTTTAATGGTCCTTAGGCACTAATTACATCTGCCAAATTTCGGCCCAATCCATTCAGAGGTTCTGGAGAAGTCATTTTCGCTACAACTAGGTCAACCAAGATGGCCGCCGAACCATTTGACCAATTTATTTCCCTTGAACAAAATTGGGTCAGCACTTGCCCTAAATCATATTTCATGAAGTTTGCATCAATCCCCCAAGCAGTTTTGGAGAAGATTTTTAGACGTTTCTAAAAATCGGCCATAATCCAAGATGGCCACCGGCCCAACTGGACGATCGGCTTTGTTTGAAGAAACTTGAATCTCTATGCCCTAAGGATGCTTTCTGCCAAATATAATTGAAATCGGCCCACTGGTTCTTGAGAAGAAGTCGTTTCAATGAAAAGTTGATGGACGGATGACGGACCTTGCCATAAGCTCACTTGGCCTTTCAGGCCACGTGAGCTAAAAATCAAACCAGTTGTCACATGAATGGGAAGGGAAATTAGGGATCTAAAATCTCAGCGGCCTCACTACCATTTAATGGTTAAAATTTGACAAGAAATTAAAATTGTTGGAATGCGCTTGCAGTCTAAGAAGACAGATTTGTCCAAATTTACCATAGGAATGACAAGCCAGTCATTTCAGTGGTAAATTTTCAAAAATAGTCCTCGCTTGACCTGCACATGGACATCCCTCAAGACCACTGTAGAAGCCAGTTTTGGCCAGATTGAACATTAAAGGACTAAAGAGCCAATATACTCTAAGTGTAAGATTGTCAGAAATCAATTTCTCATAAGAGTTATCTCTCTTTGTGCATGTGATCAGCAGAAGCTAAAACAGAAGCTTCAGGAGAAGGTGAAGATGTTCATTGTAGGTAATACACAATAGATATATGCAAATTAGCTTACCTGCGGAGGCGGAATGTATCCATCATCGGACTGTTCATCACCATATTGATGACCATTGCCACCACGACCTCGTCCACCTCTCCCTCTTCCTCCACGACCTCTCTCAGAATACTGATCATACTCATCATACTCCTCTTCTTCTTGAAATTCCCATCCACGCCCACGCCCCCGTATGGCTGGTCCTCCTCTATTGCCACGCGTACCGTGACCTCTGTTAAAGTCAGATGCTTCATCAGCATGTCCTCTACCTGCTGCTTCAGTTGGTGGCTCCTCCTCTCTTCCCTGACCCATAACAATACCTAGAAGGCAATAATACTAATCAGTTCTAGATGACATTACAGAAAGTCAGTGCCATTCAAAATGTTCTTTATGGTCAAAATAATATGGTTAGTTATTTCAACCAAGATTGCAATAACCAGATTTGGCAGTGGTCTTTAGAAATGTCCCTTTATTGGCCCACAGAAGACTAGTTTTTACATTTTAGTACTGGAATGAGTGGTAAAATTAAAAAAAATAGTCTTCATTTGACCTGCAACTGTACATCTCTCAAAATTGCAAAACCAGTTTTTGGAAGCGACATTACAATTAATGGGTTAAAATAATGTACTACTACTGCTACTACCAATGCTGCTGCTACTACCAATGCTGCTGCTACTACCAATGCTGCTGCTACTGCTGCTGCTACTACCAATGCTGCTGCTACTACCAATGCTGCTGCTACTACCAATGCTGCTGCTACTACCAATGCTGCTGCTACTACCAATGCTGCTGCTACTACCAATGCTGCTGCTACTACCAATGCTGCTGCTACTACCAATGCTGCTGCTACTGCTACTGCTGCTGCTACTACCAATGCTGCTTCTACTACCAATGCTGCTGCTACTACCAATGCTGCTGCTACTACCAATGCTGCTGCTACTACCAATGCTGCTGCTACTACCAATGCTGCTACTATCAATGCTGCTGCTACTACCAATGCTGCTGCTACTACCAATGCTGCTGCTACTACCAATGCTGCTGCTACTACCAATGCTGCTGCTACTACCAATGCTGCTGCTACCAATGCTGCTGCTACTACCAATGCTGCTGCTACTACCAATGCTGCTACTACCAATGCTGCTGCTACCAATGCTGCTGCTACTACCAATGCTGCTGCTACTACCAATGCTGCTGCTACTACCAATGCTGCTGCTACTACCAATGCTGCTGCTACCAATGCTGCTGCTACTACCAATGCTGCTGCTACTACCAATGCTGCTGCTACTACCAATGCTGCTGCTACTACCAATGCTGCTGCTACTACCAATGCTGCTGCTACTACCAATGCTGCTGCTACTACCAATGCTGCTGCTACTACCAATGCTGCTGCTACTACCAATGCTGCTGCTACTACCAATCCTGCTGCTACTACTGCTGCTGCTGCTACTACTACCAATGATGCTGCTACTACTGCTGCTACTACTACCAATGATGCTGCTACTACTGCTGCTACTACCAATGATGCTACTACTATCAATGATGCTACTACTATACTGCTGCTATCACCAATGATGCTACTACTAATGCTGCTGCTACTACCAATGCTGCTACTACTGCTGCTACTACTACCAATGATGCTGCTGCTACTGCTGCTACTACTGCTGCTACTACCAATGATGCTACTACTACCAATGATGCTGCTACTACTGCTACTGCTGCTGCTACTACTACCAATGATGCTGCTACTACTGCTGCTACTACCAATGATGCTACTACTACCAATGATGCAACTACTATACTGCTGCTATCACCAATGATGCTACTACTAATGCTGCTGCTACTACCAATGCTGCTGCTACTACCAATGCTGCTGCTACTACCAATGCTGCTGCTACTACCAATGCTGCTGCTACTACCAATGCTGCTGCTACTACCAATGCTGCTGCTACTACCAATGCTGCTGCTACTACCAATGCTGCTGCTACTACCAATGCTGCTGCTACTACCAAAGCTGCTGCTACTACCAATGCTGCTGCTACTACCAATGCTGCTGCTACTGCTACTGCTGCTGCTACTACCAATGCTGCTTCTACTACCAATGCTGCTGCTACTACCAATGCTGCTGCTACTACCAATGCTGCTGCTACTACCAATGCTGCTGCTACTACCAATGCTGCTGCTACTACCAATGCTGCTACTATCAATGCTGCTGCTACTACCAATGCTGCTGCTACTACCAATGCTGCTGCTACTACCAATGCTGCTGCTACTACCAATGCTGCTGCTACTACCAATGCTGCTGCTACTACCAATGCTGCTGCTACCAATGCTGCTGCTACTACCAATGCTGCTGCTACTACCAATGCTGCTACTACCAATGCTGCTGCTACCAATGCTGCTGCTACTACCAATGCTGCTGCTACTACCAATGCTGCTGCTACTACCAATGCTGCTGCTACTACCAATGCTGCTGCTACCAATGCTGCTGCTACTACCAATGCTGCTGCTACTACCAATGCTGCTGCTACTACCAATGCTGCTGCTACCAATGCTGCTGCTACTACCAATGCTGCTGCTACTACCAATGCTGCTACTACCAATGCTGCTGCTACTACCAATGCTGCTGCTACTACCAATGATGCTACTACCAATCCTGCTGCTACTACTGCTGCTGCTGCTACTACTACCAATGATGCTGCTACTACTGCTGCTACTACTACCAATGATGCTGCTACTACTGCTGCTACTACCAATGATGCTACTACTATCAATGATGCTACTACTATACTGCTGCTATCACCAATGATGCTACTACTAATGCTGCTGCTACTACCAATGTTGCTGCTACTGCTGCTGCTACTACTGCTGCTACTACTACCAATGATGCTGCTGCTACTGCTGCTACTACTGCTGCTACTACCAATGATGCTACTACTACCAATGATGCTGCTACTACTGCTGCTACTACCAATGATGCTACTACTACCAATGATGCAACTACTATACTGCTGCTATCACCAATGATGCTACTACTAATGCTGCTGCTACTACCAATGCTGCTGCTACTGCTACTACTGCTGCTACTACCAATGATGCTACTACTGCTGCTGCTACTACCAATGATGCTACTACTATACTGCTGCTATTACCAATGATGCTACTACTACTACTGCTGCTGCTACTACCAATGATGCTACTACTACTGCTGCTATTACCAATGATGCTACCACTACTGCTACTACTACCAATGATGTTGCTACTGCTGCTGCTACTACTGCTGCTACTACTGCTGCTACTGCCAATGATGCTACTACTACTGCTGCTGCTACTACCAATGATGCTACTACTATACTGCTGCTACTACCAATGATGCTACTACTACTGCTGCTATTACCAATGATGCTACCACCACTACTGCTGCTACTACCAATGATGCTGCTACTACTACTGCTGCTACTACCACTACCGCTGCTACTACCAATGATGCTACTACTACTACTGCTGCTATTACCAATGATGCTACCACTACTGCTTCTACTACCAATGATTCTACTACTACTGCTGCTGCTACTACCAATGATGCTGCTACTACCACTGCTGCTACTACCAATGATGCTACCACTACTGCTGCTACTACCAAGGATGCTACTACTACTGCTGCTACTACCAAGGATGCTACTACTACTGCTGCTATTATCAATGATGCTACCACTACTGCTTCTACTACCAATGATTCTACTACTACTGCTGCTGCTACTACCAATGATGCTACCACTACTGCTTCTACTACCAATGATGCTACTACTACTGCTGCTGCTACTACCAATGCTGCTACTACTACTGCTGCTACTACCAATGCTGCTACTACTATCAGTTTTGAATCAATCTGCCAACAAGTTTTGGAGAAGAGTTGTAAAGACATTTCCAATAATTGGCCATAATCCAACATGGCTACTGGCCAATTTTTTGGCCGATGAGATTAGCTTGAACAAACTTACATCCCCATGCCCCAAGAATGCTTCCTGCCAAATATAACTGAAACCGGTCCAATCGTTCTCGAGGAGATATTTAATTTTCCTATTGCTGTAGCATAGATGTTTTGGTGGGAAAATACTCCAAGATGGTCGCCAAACAGTTTATTCAACAGTTTGGAGTGGTAAATTTGAAATCAGCATACCCAAAAAAACTAAATAAAACCAATCTCTGCTTGAAAATCAATCAAAAAGTCCAATATGGCCGCCAAGCACACTAAATTTTAATTGGTCCACGGCAGACATATTTTTTTTACGTATCTACTTCCCTTGAACAAACATTAATGGCTCTTAGTCCCCAATCATAGCTCTCAAATTTCGGCCCGATCCGTTCAATAGTTCTGGAGAAATCATCTTCATGAAAACCATGTCATACAAAATGGCCACTGATGCATTTGGCCAATCAAGTTCCCTTGAACAAACTTGGTTCAGCTGTTGCCCTAGATGATGTTTCATGAGTTTTGAATCGATCCCTAAAGTGGTTTCTGAGATTTTTAGACGTTTCTAAAAATTGGCCAAAATCCAAGATGGCCACCAGTCAAATTCACCGATCAGCTTAGTTTAGACAAACTTGCATCTCCATGCCCTAATGATGGTTCTTGCCAAATATAATTGAAATCGGCACAGTGGTTCTTGAAACATTTTAATTTTCATATTGCCTTAGGGGAGTTTGTTTTTGGTGGGAAAACAATCCAAGATGGCCATCAAACCGTTTATCCGACAGTTTCGAAACTGGTAAATTTGAAATCAGTTTACCCAAAAACCCATATAAAAACAATTTCGGCTTTAAAATCAATCAAATAAAAAAATTCAAGATGCCCGCTAAGACGTTCATCCGACAGTTTCGAAAGTGGTAACTTTGAAATCAGCATACCCAAAAACCTATATAAGACAAATTTCAGCTTGAAAATTAATCAAATAAAAAAATCCACTATGGTTGCCAAATACTTTGATTGGTCCACGGCAGACATTTTTTTTATGTATCAACTTTTCCGTAACAAACTTTAATGGCTCTTAGCCCCTAATCATAGTTCTGGAGGTAATTTTCGTGAAAACAGGTCATCCAAGATAGCCGCCGATGCATTTGTCCAATCAAGTTCCCTTGAACAAGCTTGGTTCAGCTGTTGCCCTAGATGGTGTTTCATGAGTTTTTAAAGACATTTCTAACAAGAAACCCAAGAGCCTGTGATGCTAACCTGGACCATTAGCACTTGAAGAATTTCCAATTACATTAGACATGATGGATAATTTTCTTGCCCTGTAGGTGGGGCTTAGAATACACCTTCCGTATCCTCTGCGTGTCGTAAGAGGCGACTAAAGGAGGTAAGGGTGAGGTAACCCTGACAGAAACCTTGTGTGCTGAAGACAGTGGTTCCAGGCCGCACGGCGCACTCTAATAAACCATGGATCCACGCACTTAACGCTTATGATCATGTCGATAGTCACTTACGGGACTGGCGGTATGATTAGCGAATGAAAAGAAGAAAAGATGGATAATTTTCCGAAAATCCAAGAGAAAACAAAAAGGAATTGACCAATTAAAATTCTCATTTGATATGTTGGCGGAGCCTACTGCCATAAAATCGTTTTACTCAAGGTTCATTGAAATGGAGCCATTGATTAAGGAGTAGCATTTTAAATGGTTCCACAAAATTTTTGGAAAATCCTCGATGGTCGCCAAAGAAATCGACCAATCAAAATTCTGATTAGAGGTTTTAAAGCATATGACTCCAGCCAAATTTGGTTAAAATGCATGCAGTTAAGATGTGTTTTGTCACCTGTAAATTTGTCATAAAATCTAAGATCTTCAAAATTATGGTGCAAAATTCTGAATAGAAGATCTGGCACCTAACCCAATAGGGTCCTTCTAGCCAAATATGCTTGAAATCAGTCAAACTGTTAAAGTGCTTGTGTCCCATTAAATATAGACCTTTTTGCACGATAAGAGATGCCAGCTGACTTATGTTTTATTTACCCAGCATACTGCTACCCAGCATGCAACGCTACCCAGCATGCAATTTCCTGACTCCATAATCGTTGCATCTATTGGACACCATATTCGTTTAGTCTATTGTCTGCATAGGTCAGGATTTCTCAAACAAAAAGAACCCGCCTGCACGTGCAAATAGTCATTTGTCCTCCGGTTCTGGAAGCATAAGCATGCATGTAGGGCGTTTTCACGGCAGTACATTCGACAGTCTGCATTTCAATACTGTTCAGCACAAGTGTGTCAATTTCCAGAAAATTAGAGAAAGCTTTTATATATACTTTGCTAATAATTTGCATGAATGTTATTGCTATCAATGACAGCAACAACAGTTAGTAAAATTATTGTCAAAATAATTATTAGGTAATGTAATTAGTACCTGGTACAGATTTGATATTTGCTTGAAATGCATTGATCGAACAGGAACACACACACGGCAGCTAGGCAAAATATTTACTTCGTGCAGGCAAAGCATATTTTGGGGATTTACTCACTCTACTTAGATAGTAATATTGAGCGCCGTGTGATTCTGTACAACAATTTGGTAACGTTGTTGGTGCCTTAATTAGCTCTTCAAAACCGTAGCGAGTGTTGACTGAAATTTATGATGATTATTTTAGAATATACAGACTGAAAAGCTGTTGTAGCAACAATTTTCATTCAAATCTATCAAATATGTAGCAGGCAGTAATTGCATTATCTACTAATTATTTTGACAATAATTTGACTGAATGTTGGTGCTGTCATTGATAGCAGCAACTTTCACGCATATTATTGTCAATGTATATAAAAGGTTTCTCCTATTCTCTACTGGACATTGACACACTTTCTCTGAATAGTATTGAAATACAGACTGTCGAATGTACTGCCGTGAATGCCTAATCATATCTATAAATTTCGGTCCAATCCATTCAGTGATTCTAGAGAAATCATTTTTGTCAAAACCGGATCGTCCAATTTGGCCGCTGAAGCATTTGGCTAATCAAGTTTCCTTGAGCAAACTTGGCTCAGCAGTTGGCTTAGATGATGTTTCATGAGTTTTGAATCGATCTGCCAATCGGTTTTGTTAAAGATATTTAAACAAATTTCTAAACAACAGCACATAATACCCCGCCATGATGACAAACCAATGAATGAAAGCTATTAGAAAATATTTATTTCTTCCTCAGACACACATCTGTCATCCTTATGAATGTCAAAGCGATCCATTAGACTGTCAAGGAGGTATCATCCGGAAACCATATTGGATTTCGGATTATCATAAATTTTGATAAGTTTCTTCACCAGTCATATTCCAACCACCCTATGAAGTGATCCGATAAATGGTAACAGAAACCAGAAACCAACTTTCAAGATGGCAGTCCATGGCTGCTGGCCATCTTGGAGTTCGGGTCATCATCAATTTCGATAGGTTTCTTCTCCAGAGCTACATGTAGTCCAACCACCCTTTGAAGTTTCAAAGCAATCCATTAAATGGGAACAGAGTTATCATCCGGAAACCAATTTTCAAGATGGTGGCTGGCGGTCATCTTGGATTTCGGATCATTGTCAATTTCAATAGGTTTCTTCCCCAGACCTAGTCCATAGGCTTGCGCAATTTTTGCTTTGAAACATCGCGATCGATTTTGTAAAAATAAATCGCGATTTTCAATTAAATCATAGATCCAAATTCCCAAATGTACAAACCTGAGTAATGTGACAAGTCACGAAAACTGAAAAGGTTGAAATAAATGATAAAAAAAAATAGCACGAACTTAGAACGCAATTTCATGTGACAAATACTTACCATCCTACATCTATGCTTAATGTATACCTTATATCCACCATCACGGGAGTGAAATTATTAATTGGGACTGCCTAAATATTGCCCAGAGTTTAATAAACACTGTTTATTTCATCAAAATTTAACATAAAATGTCGTCGAGAAAAAATATAAATCACGTGATGTATCAGCTTCTGCTTATAGCCTCCCTTTGTAAGACGAGATTAGGTCATTGCCCGAGTAGCGCGAAGATGCTAATATTAGTACCCGGGGAGATACTGCGCAATCCACATATATATAGGATGGTAGCTTCGAGTAGCTACAAGAGTGATGGCGTAAACTCGTCTTGTAGTGCAGTTTATAGTTGCTTTCAGAATGTACAATTTACATTTAAGAGTAATCAACAGAATGCACAGTTCAAAATACAACAATCTAGAATGTTGTTTGCTTTATTTTCTTTAATTAGACATGACAACCGAGCCTGGTAGTGCTAACTCTAGAATTAAAAAGAATTATGTTCACTGATTATTGCCTAACATTGTATAAACTTGGCATTTCACGACAGACTCAGGGTTTGCAGCGAAAGAAAGAAAATTATATAGCGATTCGACTGAGTAACAAGCTGGTTTTCTCAGTGACAAAGGTGTTACCTCACTATTGTTAGGTTGTTTATTGTAGCGCCTTATGTTGTGATTAGTAATTATTCGACACGTGCATGGCACGGCGGGATATAAACACAATGAACACAGGCGTGAATCGATTATAATTATACTCATGTAACTGATAAAATGCGACGGAAAAGTGCACACTTCAGATTTTAAAGAAACATGAAATTTTTGATGATTTTCCGATTTTCCCTCAATTACATAGCAAAAATTGCAATTTTTAAAAATAAATCAAACTTCATGATTAAATCGAAAAATCATGCAAGCCTACTAGTTCAACCAGTGGCTGGAAGCCATCTTGGATTTTGGATCATCGTCGATTTCGATAGGTTTCCTCCTCAGACCTAGTCCAACCACTTTATGAAGTTTCAAAGCGATCCGACATATGGTTATTTTGGTAGGGTATAAAAATTGCCCAAAATCCAAGATGGTTGCGGGTCAAATTGGCCGATTGTCTTCCTTTGATAAACTTGGATCTCCATGCCCTAAGGATGCTTCAAAACTGTTGGTGGGTGTTTTAGGAGTAGCCTTTTAAATGAGTTTGTTGGACATTTTTGAGAGTCCAATATGGCTGCCAAACATGCTACATTTTGATTGGTCCACTGCGGCCATGTTTCAGACGTAGCTCCTTCCCTTGATTTTAATTGCACTCAATGCCTAATCATACCTCCCAAATTTCAGCCCAATCCACTCAGTGGTTCTGCAGTTGTTTTGGCAAAAAAGCAGTTATCCAAGATGGCTGCCAAACCATTTGGCCAATCAAGTTCACTTCAACAAACTTGGTGCAGCTCTTGCTCTAGATGATATTTCATGCGCATTTTGAATTGATCCCCCAAGTGGTTTCGGAGATTTTTAGACATTTCTAAAAATCAATCAAAATCCACGATGGCAACCAAGCAAATTGGTCGATAAGCTTTGTTTGAACAAACATGGACCGCTATACCCTAAGCATGCTTCCTGCCAAATATACTTGAGAATACATTTAAAATTTCCCATTGCTTTAATATGGGAGTTTTTGATAGGAAAAAGATCCAAAATGGCTGCCAAACCGTTTATCCGACAGTTTCAACAAGAGGCCCAATGGGCCTGTATCGCTCACCTGGACCATTGGCATTTCAACTAATCTTACTTAAGTTTTACATCCATCAGTGTCACTTCCAATGACTTATTGGAAAGGTTAATCTGTTAATTAGAATTTAATATCTAGTTTGGCAATAAAATATGACATGGTGATAAATCAATGGATGGTGGGAACAAACCACTATTAGCCCTATGAAAGTGAGACTGCAAATATTTAAGGAGTGATAACTCTGGCATTTGGCATTCTATCAGATTCATTTTCACAACACACATATTAGATGCCGTCATTAACATTGTGACCAAGTTTGGTGTCAATCCGTCAAGAAATAACAAAATGAGCCGCCATTGTTGGTGACGGATAGACAGATGGATGGACGGACATACAGAAGATGGATGGGGTCATCACTACACAACAGTTGACTGACAAGTAAGCGGAGTTAAGAAAACCAATTTCGGCTTCAAAATCCATCAAATAAAAAAATTGAATATGGCAGCCAAACACGCTAAAATTTGATTGGTCCACGGCGGCCATGTTTTTTACTTATCAACTTCCCATGAACAAACTTTAATGGCCCTTAGTCCACAATCATATCCCCAAAATTTCAGCCCGATCCGTTCAGCGGTTCTGCAGAATCAAGTTCCTTCGAACAAACTTGGTTCAGCTCTTGCCCTATATGATATTTCGTGAGTTTTGAATCAATCCACCAAGCGGTTTCTGAGAAGAGTTTTAAAGCCATTTCCTAAAATCGGCCAAAATCCAAGATGGCCACCGGCCAATCGGCCGATCGGCTTTGTTTGAACACACTTGGATCCCTATTCCCTAAGGATACTTCCTGCCAAATATAATTGAAATCGGCCCAGTGGTTATTGAGAAGAAGTCGTTTAAAGGAAAAAGTTGACGGATGGACAGATGGCTGGACGCCGGATGGTCGCCATGGCATAAGCTCACTTGGCCATTCTGGCCAGGTGAGCTAAAAATGGCAAATATGAAATTAGAATACCAATTTTGATCTTAAAATCCTTGAAATAAAAAATCCAATATGGCTGCCAAACACGCTACATTTTGATTGGCCCACGGCAGCCATGGTTTTTTTATGGATTACCTTCCCTTGAACAAACTTCAATGGCCCTTAGACTCTAATCATATCTCCCCAATTTCGGCCTGATTCACTTCAGTGGTTCAAAAGAAGTCATTTTCGGGAAAAATAGGTCATCAAGGATGGCCGTCGAACCATTTGGTCAATCAAGTCCTCTTGAACAAACTCGGCTTAACTCTTGCACTAGGTGATGTTTCATGAGTTTTGAATCGATTCCCCCAGCGGTTTCGGAAAAGAAGATTTTTAAAGACGTTTCCTAAAATCGACAGAAATCCAAGATGGCCCCCGGTCAAATTGGCCGATCGGGTTCATTTGAACAAACTTGAATCTCTATGCCCTAAGGAGGGCGCGAGAATACATTTTAAATTTCCCACTGCTTTGGTATGGGAGGTTTTGGAAGGTAAATGATCCAAGATGGCCGCTAAACCGTTTATCCGACAGTCTCGAAAATGGCAAAAGTTGAAATCACAAAACACAAAAATATATATATAAGATCAATTTCGGCCTAAAAATCTATCAAATAAAAAAATCCAATAAGGCCACCAAACACGCTATATATTGATTGGCCCACGACGGCCATGCTTTTTGACGATCAACTTCTCTTGAACAAACTTAAATGGCCCTTAGTCACTAATCATATGTCACAAATTTCGGCCTGATCGCTTCAGCGGTTCTGGGGAAGAAGTAGTTTTTGCGAAAACTAGGTCATCCAAGATGGCCACCACACCATTTGGCCAATCAAGTTTCCTTGATCAAACTTGGTGCAGCTCTTGCCCTAGATGATATTTCATGCATTTTGAATTGATCCCCCAAGCGGTTTTGGAGAAGATTTTTAAAGACATTTCTAAAAATCTGCCAAAATCCAAGATGGCCACCGCCAAATTAGCCAATCGGCTTCGTTTGAACAAACTTGGACCCCTATGCCCTAAGGATCCTTCCTGCCAAATATAATTGAAATCGTCACAGTGGTTCTTGAGAAGTCGTTTAAAGGAAAAGTTGATGGATGGATGACGGACAGACAACGGACCTTTCAGGCCAGGTGAGCTAAAAATAAAATTATACTTTGGCTTTGTACATTGGCTTGACCTCTAGTCAGTTGACTCTATCCACTTCAAAGACACTGACCTCTCATCAGCTCACTTTTACCAAGTATATTGACTCGCCTGCACGTCAGCTCTCATAACAATTACTTTGATTCAACCTTACATCAGCTCACTTACCGAGAACTTTGGCTCGACCTCTTGCCCGTGACTCTATCTGCTGCATCCAGGATCGCTTCTGAGATTGTCCCAATTCCAACTAGCAAAATATTAAAATATTTAAACGAGTGACAAAAGATTAAATTTTATTTAAAGTTTGAATGACAATTTTGAGCCTACCTCTAAGGTCAGCAATAATTCTCATTCGACCCGTTTTCAAGATAATTATGACCATGTTTTATTATGTTAGCGTCTAAAAGTAGCATCTATAAGATATATATGGTATAAGGGTTAAATCACTACATTTACATATAGCTGAGTAAACCTAAATAAAGTACAGAGCAAAACAAATTTACTATTTCCTGGGAAGTGAAACGGCGGTTAGTGACCCCATGAGTTAGATATTTGACATTTTGAGCCGAGACTCAAAGCACTTCTAAATCACCAGAATTTGTATGGATGTACACATTTTGGTCAGTCTACCATCTTGCATTGCCGAGTTATGCTAAAAAACATGTATTCCAGTATGCTTTTAGTGACTGCATGACATAGATATTTGACCGTTTGACCTTAACTTCAAGATATTTCTAGCCAGACAAAATATGAATGGATATGACAAATTTGCTGATTCTACCAGGTTATATTCCCGAGTTATCCATGGCCAAATGTGTGTATTCTGGTATGTACTTACTGACACTGTGACCAAGATATTTTACCTTTTGACCTGAAAGTCACTCTTTCTAGCCCGAGACAGGCAAGCAGGCGAGTGGGCGGGCGGGCGGGCGGGCGGATGGACGGATGGATGGACAGAAAAACAGACAGACAGCAATACATACAATGGCCTTCAGCAGCATGAGTAATTACATTGGAGTCTAGTGCCAGAGATTATCACGGTTACAGTGACATTGAAAAGCAGAGCCTATTTATACCTCACCTCCAACCCTATCAACGCCACATACGCTGAACAGCATGTCAGTTTATTGTATGGAACTACCCAAGATTTGGCACTGATATCTATTTCTACAGCCGGGTGGGGAGAAGAACCTAGGGGTGAGCGAACGTATACAAGTATCCAACTATTGTGTGATAGTCTGTCACGAGTCAAGAACCTATGACACACACACCCCCATGACCCCCCCCCCCCCCCCATCCCACAAACCCCACCCCACATTCCCCTTGGCAGCTCGAAACATTACGCAACCTTTTCCTCAATTCTTCGCAGCACCGATATGACAAAATGTAACACTATCCTTACTCTAGCTTCTACACAACACAAATGAATGAATCCACTTTTAGCTATGCCTCACCCATTTCTTACTAAGCTCTGCCCATGCTTTGCTCGTGTTAGGATCCATCGAACCCTAAATTCCCAAAATCCTGATATTAAGGTAACTATACAGGTAAGCTGCCGAATATTGTGAAACTATGGCAGCAGCTGCGCCAGGCAAATTAGTTTCAAAATATTCAACAGAATGTTTATTATATTGTAAAGACATACAATTTGTACACTTGATGGACTAAATAAGCATTCATGACAAACCTAGATACAGTCCTGCCTGCAACCAACTTTACATTATTCACATCAATTTCGTAAATGAGCTGAAATTTGCCACACGCCCAAAAACAATTTCGCAATGGTAAGCGTAGTTTTTGCTCAAGCCAAAAAGTGTTCATGTTAAAGTTTTAAAACGTGCTTGTAGGGAAAACAATACATTTTAAAAGCGTGCCAGTAAATGTGGTTCACGCACTACGATTTTAGTAATACACGACATGTTTTGGCGGGCAATAACTCGCCAGTTTAATGATATACATATGTAGGTACCCTAGTACATGTAGCGATATAACAAATGCAAAGTCATAAACTGACTCTACATATTGTTGATAAAGTGCCATTCTTCTTTGTCCACAGCCTTGTTTTCAGAATGAAAAACATTTAACAAATCATTTAGTTTTACAACAATAGATATTGATATATTGGCTAGATTGCTCTTGCGCGTCCCCTCACTATGGGCCTAGTTGTCGCCACCGCCTGTGACGTGTGTTCAGTAAATTGTGACCATGTAATATGTTCAGTAACAAAAACGACTATACATCTGAGGAGAAAATATCGAACTCTGAAATGCCACTTTTGAGAGGGCTATGAGCAATCTAGCCAGTATATACGATATCTATGTTTACAACAGCTACCCGTCATCTAGAGTTATCTAAAAGCCATTGTTTCATATTATTCTAAACGTTCTGTCTAAACATCCTGTTTAGAATAATACGAAATGACGCCTTTCAGTTAAGAGGTTCATTCTTTCAATACAATAATAATAGAAATCGTAATACGTCTTATGTTGCATGGTCATTGTTCTGAATAAAGTTTAAAAAGAAGTTTTGAGATAAGAAGTTAATTTTTACGACACTTCGCAATATAAATTTGGCACGTCATATGTGCTGTGGTCATTGTGTATCATATTATTATAATAGAACATTCAAGATAAGAAGTCTATTTTTACGACACTTCGCAGTATAAATTTGGGACATCTTATGCAACATAGGCACATGCATTACATGTATATTCTAGAATAGCTGCGGAGTTAAGAAGCTTTCTTCATTATTCTAGGACATAATTAATCTGAAACTCGATCTCACAAAGGGTTAATTCCTGGAAATATTTCAGCTGTGTATAGCATCCACTTGTGGTCCAATTTAAGGACGCGCAGAAACACTCGAGTAGTGTGACATTTTTTTTTCATTTCACATTTCATTTCACGTTTGCACCAGTTTCATTGACGCATATTTACTAAAATACACACGAAATGTTTTTCTGTAGCGCGAGCAAAATAAAAAAGGGCTAATCCGTACGCCTGCGATTAAATTTTAGGCTCGCTTATGTTTTTGTTCTAGCGCTTTTAACGTAAAGTTGGTTTCAGGCGGTACTGTATGTCATTCATTACCTATTTCGATTGTGACATCAGCCTACATGTGACGTAATTGATTATGGCGTCATATAATTGAGTGACAGATTGGATTCATCCATTCCATGCTAATGTCTCATCCAGTTAATGATCAGGAAAATTGACATTTTTGATGAGTAAATGCCCATTTGAAGGCCAAAAGGAGTATTTGTGGAACTTTTTCACGGGAACGACCGGATTAGCTATCATGCTAGCAATTCTCATGATACATTTCAAAATTACTCTTCTGATGATAGTGAGTGACTATTTTCTGTGACTCGAAGGAGAGGACAATTTGTTCAACCGCAATCTGTTTTCTTCAAGCTTCACCAGTGTGGCGAGTCCTTGTTCATCGTGAGCCTACAAAGTTCATTGAGGTTCTTCTCTCTCTCTCTCTCTTTAATGACCCTACAGATTACGGTGTTTGGGTCTGATCACAAACCCCTTAACTCCTCTTACGCCAACAGTGCCTTAAAGCTCTCAAAACGCCACTTTTATCGATTAACTTTTTAGTGTATCAAGATTTTTCAAGAAAATTCAAATTTCTACTCAGCGACTGATCATTTGCTGGCCAAAAGAATGAGGTTTTTGTAAGCTTAGGCGCTGGAATTTAGGAAAATCATTTTTAAGAGCAAAATCTTTGCTTAATCAGTGTCCATTTGCAGGCCAAGAGAGCACTATTTTTGAAATTTTTACCACTGGAATGACTGGCTCGGTTACCGAGCCAGTCATTCCAGTGGTAAAAATTTCAAAAATAGTCTTCCCATGGCTGGCAAATGGACATTCCTCAACAACCACTGCAGAGGCTCTGTTTGACGGTTATACGGCTAAGATGACACAAGAGGGGTTAACAAGCTGATATTATGCCATCCTTTGGATGCAGGCTACTTATAAATTCAATGCTTTCTGAGCGAGCGTATTCTCTGCCAATCAAATAGAGTCCAAAACATTGACCATCACCGCTTGATTACCCTCGCAGAGAGAACTGTTTCACACAGTTTGTAAATTGCTGAGTTTGACACTAGCCTGTATGCCCAGCGGTAATTCTTGATGGCTCATAATGGATGAATCCACTTTTAGAGCTATTCCACACTCAGCTCTCGCTAAGCTTCGTCCACTTTTGTCCCGTCTTGGGATCGATCGAACACCGAACTCCCTAAATCTCAATTTCCAGAAAACTACACAGGTGAGCTGTTGAATATTTTGAAACTAATTTGACTGGGTGCTGTTGCGGACACATATTTTAATTGTGGCTTCAGCATACCTGTTATGTATTTGATTATGACGTGATATACTTGACTGACAGATTGGATTCATTCATTGTTTGTGATGACAAGCATCCAGTATTTTCAGGATGGCTTTAGGAACTGACTGCCTATCACAATTATTAATCCTTTAGCACTCACATCGGCCAAAAGTCGCTTCTGCGGTGGTCTTGAGAAATGTCCATTTGCAAACAAAGAATTTTTTTTTTAATTTACCACTAGAAAATAGTCTTCTCTTGGTGTGCAAATGGACATTTTCTATGAGAAAATTAAAATTTTCTTCAACAAATTTGAGGGTTAAAAGGTTAAACATTATTGACACACAGGTATCATTATATAGGTGCATATGTTGACTTCTCTTAACTCTAACCTAACACTCATATTTATTCCATAGAAAATGTCAATTTGCAGACCAAAAGAAGACTATTTTAGAAAATTTACTACTGGAATGACTGGCTCGGTTATCGAACCAATCATTCCAGTGGTAAATTTTCAAAAATTGTCTTCTTTTTGTCTGCAAATGGACATTTCTCAAGACTACTGCAGAAGCCATTTTTGGCTGATATGAGTGTTAAAGGGTTAAATGACCAAATTTCATTAAGAAAATCAAAATATTTCTTTATTGAATGTCCATTTATAGGCCATGAGAAGACTATTTTTGAAAAATTACCACCATTCCAATGGTAACTTTTCATAAATAGTCTTCTATTGGCCCGTCAATGGCCATTCCCCCAAGACCACTGTAGAAGTCGGTTTTGGCTGGCTTCGTCATGAAAACATTAACCTGCAAATGAGATCACTGCACAGGTAAGTTTTGGCCGGCGTGACCAGTTAAAAGGTTACGCACCCCATCCCATCCCCATCCCCATCCCCCACTTGATATAAATTTCTCTCTACTTCATGTTCCTAGGAATTTAGAATGAAAACTTTTTTAAATACATACCTTCATGGACATCGCCTTTTCATGGGCAGTAACACTGCAGAAGACAATAACAAATAACTATACACAGTAACTTAATGCAAGTTAATCCTTTAACACTCAAATTTATTCAAAAAAATTTAAACTTTCTCATCGGAAATGTCCATTTGCAGACCAAGAGAAGACTATTTTTGACAATTTATCAATGGAATGACTGGCTCGGTTATCGAGCCAGTCATTCCAGTGATAAATTGTTAAAAATAGTCTTCTCTTGGTCTTCAAGTGGACATTTCTCAAGGACACTACAGAAGCTGGGTTTTTTGGCTGATATGTGGGTTAAAGGGTTAATAAATATATATATGTCATTCATCCATGGAATCATGTTGTTTCAAATTCAAAAGGCAGCCACACAGGTAACCTATTCAATATTTCAGAACAATGATGAAATCCAGTTTTAGCTATGCTTCAACCAATCTTCGCCGTATAGGGATCGATCAATCGGATTCAATCCCTGAACTGCCTGACTATCAATTTCCAGATAACTATACAGGTAAACTGTTGAATGTTTTGAAACTAATTTGACTTGGTGCTGCTGCACAGTCGAAAGTTTCAAAATGTTTAACAGCATCTTTATTAAATAGTAGACATACAATTCATACCACAACGCTTAGTCATCAACTAAGCATTCATGACAAACTTATCTACATCATTCATGATGTCATTGATTATATGACATCATCCTACACATAGTTAATTATGACGTCATATGATTGATAGATAACTCCATTTTCAGGGAAGCTGTTGAGTGTACATGTTAACTCTTAGTACACTGATGTCAATATTCTATCTTTTACGGTGCCAATAGCAAAGAAACAAGTGTACATTTTTCAACAATTTTGGTGGAAGATGTCGCTGTCTAGTACAGCACCATCTTCCACCAAATTTGTTGAACAATAAACACCAGTTCATCTTTTACATTAATTTGAAATTTTGACATCAGAGTGGTAAGGGATTTACCAACTCCCACTCAAGGTAGTACTAAACATTCAACATTATTTTTTATGTCAGACACTGTGTCGTATTTGGTTCATATTCAAATTAATTAACCCTTTAACACATGAATTTTTTTTTTAATTTACCACTGAAATGACTGGCTCGGTTATCGAGCCAGTCATTCCAGCGGTAAATTTTCAAAAATAGTGGACATTTCCCGAGACAACTGCAGAAGCCCTTTTGGCTGATATGAGTGTTAAAGTGTTAAGACCTCAGTTGCAGAAATCTGTAGAATAGTCAAGTTTCTATTGTCACACCAAGGCCTGATTTCACAAATCGTACATAAGTACAGTACTAAGTATTGTGTAAGAGTTGAATGTGGCATTCTGATTTGTCTATTATTTACTGTAGGTCAGGCATTAACAGGGAATGGGTGTACATTTTTGCACCATTATTAACCTGTACCACTCTAATGTCAATATTCTATGCTTTATTGTATCAATATCAAAGGAACTGGTGTATGTTTTTCAACAATTTTTGTGGACGATGTTGCTGTCTATGACAGCACCATCTCCACCAAATTTGTTGAAAAACGAACACCAGTTTAACATTTAATTTAATTTTAAAATTACAAATTTTGACATCAGAGTGTTAAGCGTTAAACTGTCTCCAGGTGGACAACAGCCACTTACACCAAAATCTACTTAGGCAAAGGTCATGGGCAATATCCATTTGCAGGCAAAGAGGAGAGCACTTTTGAAATTTTATACATGTAAAGAAGCTAGTCATTCGCGGTAAATTAAAAAAAATTATACTCCTCTCTTGGCCTGAAAATGAACATTGACAAAGCACTTGCTTCTCTTGACAAATCTCGACTCATTAACCCTTTAATGGTCAAATTTGGTCAAGAAAATTTAAATATCTGCCTATTGAATGCCCATTTACAGGCCAAGAGAATACAATGTTTGAAAATTCATTACTGGAATGACTGGCTCGTTGATCGAGCCAGTCATTCCAGTGGTAAATTTAAAAAAATTGTATTCTCTTGGCCTGTAAACGGACATTCCACAAGACCATAAGAGGACGTTTTTTGGCTGGCATGACCATTAAAGGGTTAATTATCAAATTTTATTTGCAGGCCAAGTGGACTATTTTTTAAATGTTACCCAGTGGAATGACTGGTTCGATTATCTAGACAGCCATCTCAGTCGCAAACTTGAAAATTCCTATTTTCTTGGTGCGCAAATAGACATTTCTCTAGACCACTGCAGTTAAGTTTAGTACACATTCAATGATACACACTGCTCTTCTGCACTTTTCTCGTCGGCTTACAATGGCTGTCCCTGGTAGGTTCAGCACACGTTCAATGATACACACTGCTCATCTGCACCTCTTCAGTTGGCTTACAATTAAATATCATAGCCACAGTGGAGCAATCAAATTGTAGCGTGTTTGACGGCAATATTGGATTTTTTATTTGATGGTTTTTGAGGCCAAGCAAAATTCTCATTCGATATGTTGAAGCAATAAGATAGTTCCACCAAAGTTTCTTTGAAAACAGTTCATTGATTAAGGATGAGTAGCATTTTAAAGGTTTCCGGAAAATAATTTAAAATTTTCATAAAATCCAAGATACATGTAGCCGGAAAAATCTGAAAATTCTGAATAAAGGTACCTCTACCCATTATAAAGAAGCTACCTGCTACAGTACCTGCTACCTTTCATTAAATTATTTTAAGCGATTCCGTATGATATGCTGATTACAAGAAAATTGATTCTGTATGACATGGTGTTTATTCAGAAATTGACAACAGTTTTTTTCATTAAAAAGACCATTTTTAACGAAATTCTTGGACCTACAAAGGTGAATCCTTCAAAAGGCACATGTGCATATCATAACTGAGTCTTTGAAAGCCAATTTCACCCAAATTATTGAACCTTCAAAAGGCACATCAAGCCATCATAAAGAAGCCACCTGCCAAGTTTCATTAAATTATTTTAAGCGACTCTGTATAATACAGTGTTTACTGAGAAATTGACAAAAATCATTGCGTTTTTGCATTAAAAAGCCCCTTTTCACCCAAAATATTGGACCTATAAAGGTGAATTCTTCAAAAGGCGCATCTGCGTATCATAACTGAGGCATACACCAAGTTGCATTAAAATATCTGAAGTGGTTCTGTTTGATATGCTGTTTATGAGATATTGTGGGCGGACAGACAGATGCAGTGATTACTATAGGGCCCTAAAAAGGATCTGGTCAAATTCTCAAAAGAAATTCTGAATCCTAATTTGGTTAAAACCTGCGAAACGGCTTAGAAGATGCATTTTAAAGCAAAAGTTGACCGGTGGACGATGGACAGATGATAGATGGTTGCCATGGTATAGGCTCACTTGGTCATTCTGACCAGATGAGCTAATAATGTTGAATAAAACTGGTGCTGACTGTAAGAATAACAGCATCAATTGTTAGGAACATCATCAAAATGAATATCAGCAATGAACCCAGTTTATCCATCAATCATATGACATCATAATCAACTATGTGATGTGTAGGATAACATCATAATCACTGACATCATGAATGACGTAGATAAGTTCCACACGAACGCTTAATTGATGATTCACTAAGTGTTGTTGTACGACCTGTACGCCATAGGTAGCAACAGCACCTGGTTAAACTAGTTTCAAAATATTCAACAGCTTACATGCATAGTTTTCTGCAAATTGATTGATCGATCTAAACATGGCCAAAGTGTGAGTGGAGGTTAACTAGAGATGGGTGGGGCATAGCTAAAACTGGATTCCTCATTGTTAAATTTGATATACAAAGGTAGTTTTAAAATAGGTCAAATTGAGTTTAACACTGACTACTTACTCAGGCTCTTGTTCCTCTTGGTCATGATCTTCATACTGCTCAGCCTCTTTGTTTGCTTCATTACTATCTTCTTGCTCATCTGTCTCTTCCCGCTCTATCATTTCATGTTGTTCACTGTCGAGACCGCCAAATCTAGGTCCAACACCATGACCACGAAATCCTCCTCTTGGACCAGGAAATCTCCCATGAGGGCTTTCAAACCGCGATTCAAAACCGCCGATTGCGGTCCCACGTCCACCTCTGCTTACAGAAACACCCTGACCTGGACTGGGAAACCGTTGGTCACCGAATACTACACTACCTCGACCTCTAAAGCCACCACGTGTTTGAAAATCATAATTCTGTTGGTTCTCCTCTTGATTATCAAGGTTTTCATCATAGTTTTGTTGCCATTGACTAGATGCTCCTCTTCCTCGATCACCTCTTCCAATGCCTCTTTGAGCAGGATGGCCTCTACTGCCACGGCCATACGAATCAGCTGTGAACGGGTAACTTTCTGATTGTCTCTCACGTTGACTATCTGGGTTCTCACTGTCAAATTCATGTGTATCAGATGGGCTCATTCTAGATGGAAAGTTCTGCTGTTCTTGCTTAAATGCACCTCTTCCGTGATCACCTATGCCAAAACCTCTTTGACCAGGAAAGCCTCTACCACCACGTCCACGTAAACCAGTTGACCGACTCTCTTCTTGGTAATCCAGTGTTTCCATGTCTATGTCATGTGTATCAAATGGGTTTGTTCTAGATGGAAAGTTTTGCTGTCCTTGACTAAATGCGCCTCTTCCGCGATCACCTATTCCAAATCCTCTTGGACCAGGAAAGCCTCTACCACCACGATCGTGTAAGCCAGTAGTTTGACTATTTTCAACATTTTCTGTGTCTATTTCAGGTGAATCAAATGGGTTCATTCTAGATGGTAGGTTTTGCTGTCCTTGACTAAATGCTCCTCTTCTGTGATCACCTAATCCAAATCCTCGTTGACCCGGATATCCTCTATCACCACGTCCCCGTAAGCCAGTTTGATGATTATCTTCTATGTTTTCTGTGTCCATTCGATGTGGATCAAGTGGAGTCACTCTAGAATCAAGGTTTTGCTGTCCTTGACTAAATGCTCCTCTTCCATGATCACCTAATCCAAATCCTCGTTGACCCGGATATCCTCTACCACCACGTCCCTGTAAGCCAGTTGAATGATTCTCTTCTAGGTTTTCGGTGTCAATTTCATTTAAATCAAGTGGATTCACTCTAAATTCAGGTTTTTGCTGTCCTCTCCTGCGTTCACCTATTCCAAATCCTCGTTGTGCAGGATATCCTCTACCACCACGATAACGCAAACCAGGTGAGAATGAGCCACTATCTGGTCGATTCTCTTGTTGGCCATCATTAAAGTCACCTTGAATTTCATGCGAATCAAAAGGGTTTGGTCGAGAAGCCAGGTTGTGCGGCTCTTGACTATATGACCCTCTCCCATGTTCACCTATTCCAAAGCCTCTTTGCCCATGAAATCCTCTACCACCTAGACCATGTGAACCAGGTGAGGATGAGCCATTATCTGGCGTATTTTCTTGGCCACCATCATTTTCAATGTCAATTTCATGTGTATCGAAAGGACTCAGTCTAGCCGGATGATCTTGCACCGCTGAACTAATTGTCTTTCGTCCTCGATAACCTCCGAGACCAGGATATCCCCTAAAACCATGACTCTGCAAGCCATGTGTATTTGGGTCACTATCTGAATTAGTCTCTTGTTGGCTATTAGGATTTTCATCGCCAATTTCTTGTGTAACAGATTGATTAGTTCTTGAGGTTCCTCTTCCACGATCACCTAATCCAAACCCTCTTTGGCCAGGATATCCTCTGCCACCACGACGACCTAAGGCAGGAGTGGGCAAGCCATTATCTGACTGAACATCGACATCAGTATCTTCACTGTCACCCTCTTTTATGGTATCCTTGTTAGCGATATCTGGACTATTCTCTTGCCCATGGCTAATTGTGTCTCTTCCCCTATCACCTCTTCCAAAGTTTCTTTGACTTGGATATCCTCTACCACCACGACCACGTAAGCCAGGAGTGGGCGAGTCATTATCCTGTTGAGTATCACGTAAGCCAGGAGTGAGCGAGTCATTATCCGGTTGAGTATCACGCAAGCCAGGAGTGGGCCAGTCATTATCTGGTTGAGTATCACATAAGCCCAGAGTGGGGGAGTCATTATTTGGTTCAGTATCAATATCCTGTTGGCAATCAGTTTCTTCACTATCACCCTCCTTTATAGTAACTTTGTTAGCTTTATCTGGTATATGCTCTTGCCCTGCGCTAAATGCTCCTCTTCCATCATCACCTCTTCCAAAGCCTCTTCGGCCAGGGTATCCTCTACCACCACGACCACGTAAGCCAGGAGTGGCCGAGTCATGACCTGCTTGATTATCGACATCCTGTTGGCAATCAGTTTCTTCAGTGTCACCTTCTTTTATGGTAACTTTGTTAGCTTTATCTGGTATATGCTCTTGCCCTGCGCTAAATGCTCCTCTTCCACGATCACCTCTTCCAAAGCCTCTATGGCCAGGGTATCCTCTACCACCATGACCACGTACGTAAGCTGTAGACATGTTGTTATCTGACTGAAATGATTGCTGGCCATCAGGGTTTCCGATGTCAGTATCTTGTGTATCAATCTTATTCCCAGTCTGAGCAAAGTCTTCTTGCCCTTGGATAAAGCTTCCTCTTCCACGATCGCCTCTTCCAATTCCTCTTGGACCAGAAAATCCTCCTCCATGATGCAAGGCCATGTCAATAGTAACTGCTTGGATCTCTTCTTGGTCATCAGAGTTTTCGTTTAGTTCCTCTGCATCATCAAAATCAGACCTCTGATTATTCAGAGAAACGTCATCCAAATTTAATGCCATTAATGGTGTTGGTCCTTGCCTAAAGGTACCTCTCCCATGGTCACCTCTTCCAAAGCCTCTATCAGCTAGATACCCGCCACGCCCCCGGAATCCTAAACCTCCAATTCCCATTTCTATGTTGTCATCCTTATGGCCAGGACTGTTAGGGCCTTGTTCCTCTCTATCAATTCCTCCACGCCCACCATAAAATTCTTGTGCACCACCACGTTCACCTGTAATTTGAGGACCAAACCCACGACCACGACCTCTGTCAAATCCGCGGCCAATACCATCCGGTGGACTACCACGTCCACCTGTAATATCAACACCAAATCCTCGACTTCTACCCTGTGCTTCAAATCCATAACCCCTGCTTTCTTGGTCAAATCCACGACCTCTGCCTTCTTGATTGAATCCATGACCTCTACCTTCCTGACCAAATCCCTGACCTCTGCCAACTGGTTCACTACCACGTCCACCTGAAAATTCAGATCCAAATCCTCTACCTCTGCCTTCTTGATCGAATCCATGATCTCTGCCTTCTTGGTCAAATACACGACCTCTGCCTTCCTGATCAAATCCATGACCTCTAGCTTCTGCGCCAAATCCACGACCTCTGCCTTCTATATGAAATCCACGACCTCTATAGCTTCCTCCAATTTCAGATGGAAACCCACCATCCTGCTCTTCCAAAACTTCTGAACTAAAACGGCCTTGATTTTCAATACCTCTTCCATATCCACCTCTCTTTTCCAAACCAAATCCCCGCCCTCGAGCGCTAGAGGAATTAGAATGTCCTTGATCTTCACCATGAAAACCAGGGTCAATTTCATCAGGACCCTCTCTACGGTCCTCTCTACTTTCTGATGTATATCCTTGACTGCTACCAAATTCATTTTGTTGATTCTGATTAAACTGTTGTCTGTCATCTAAATTTTTTCCCTCAATATCAAAATCTACCCGTTGTTCATGGCGACTTTCAGAGTGAAAGCCGTGTCCAGACTTGACATTGTTTTCTTGATTTGTCTGTATATCTGTATTACCTCGCTGGCCAAAGCTACCATCAAATCCTCCTGTCTGACCAGGACCACGTTGAAATCCTCCTCTAAAGCCTTCATGACCTGGGTGTCCACCTCTATCATTAGGACCAAAACCAGCAAAACTCCCACGTCCAGCGACATTCCCTCTGCCTCTGTTATCCAGTAGATTGCCTCGACCCCCAGCATTAGGTCCAGAATCCCTGTCAGCATAACCCGGCCAGGTGGATGATTCCATATTTTGTCCAGGTGTTTGATCATTATTTCCATACAGCTGGTTAGCAGGATACTGCTGCTGCTGTCCACCAGCACCTTGCAATGGATTCTGATGTTGCTGTTGCTGTTCAAATTGTTGTTCCATGAGGTGTGCTGGGTTTTGCTGTTCATACTGCATCATTTGACCCTAGAAATAAGAAGCAAAATACACTTTTGTTAGATTCATAAATTTAATTACACCTTAAAGCAAGCTTACATCAGCATTCAATGTCATGAATAATAGTCTGTTTTAACCCTTTCATCGACAAATCCCTAAAAAAGTCAATTCTTTACAATGTAGAGTATATTCTGTTGAATATTTTAAAATTAATATGACTGGAAGTCATTGCTGCCTAACATGCCTAAGGCAGCAATGGCTTCCAGTTATATTAATTTCAAAATATTCAATAGCTTTCTTGTTTGTTTGCCAAGAGATTTAGATATGGGGAATTTATCGGTGAAAGGGTAAAATACAGAAATGTACAAATTACCGAATGAGGAATGTATTAAGCTGGGAATTGTTTTGGAAATTGTGAACATATTCCCATGATCCTTGGCAATTTAGTGACATAAAGACAATTTCACAGAAAATGATTTATGTCAATCTCCAACACATGATACAGTAAACCTCATCAATAAGTGAACACGTTTCCAAAACAATAAGAGAAACATGTTAGTTATTAAAATTTTGAAAACACTGTATGAAATATTCCGTTGAATATTTTACACATAATTGGATTGGAAGATATTGCTGCCTTAGGCAGCAATGTCTACTGTAATAATTACCCATGATGCTACGGAACAAGGTAAAGCACAGGCATTGTTAGGGATTAGCTGTGGTATTGAAATCTGGTGTTTTTTATTTCAGTCCTTCCTTTATTGTGTCAAGAATATTCAGAATTAAAGTGGAATAAATATTCATTGGAATATGTATATATACAAGGAAAACATGCATTGATATTGCTGATTTGGAGAATTGCATTAAGTGACTTTATTAGTGCACAAACCAAAAGATGTATTCACTTCTAGCTACACGCGTCACACACACACACACATTTCTAGCTAAGCTCCACCTATTTCTTACGTGTGTTTGAATTGATTTGAAACCTTGAAAACTGAATTACCAGCATCTAAATTTCAAGATAACTATACAGATAAGCTGTTGAATATTTTTGATAACTAATTTGACTACCGTTAAATTCCGTGTATATTGCGCACGTTTTTGCTCA
Source organism: Chaetoderma sp. LZ-2023a (assembly GCA_034401795.1). NCBI lineage: Eukaryota > Metazoa > Mollusca > Caudofoveata > Chaetodermatida > Chaetodermatidae > Chaetoderma > Chaetoderma sp. LZ-2023a. Next base: position 52,472,781 of record CM067373.1, read on the forward strand.
AATTCCATGTTATAAAAAGCTACTGCGCACTATATACAAAGATAAATATTTGTCACATTTTTTCCCTCAGAATTTCTTGTCAGAATCGCAAAATTCAGCCTGATTTTATGGATCGGGAATCAGTCAGGAATAATGATCGCATTCTAACATGTCTATAATGGTACTATCTCAACTAGATCGTTAAAATGTCTTACTACTGTCTAAATATTGTGTTATACCTTTATTAAATACCATATAGTGTTGTAAAATTATCAAATAAACCATCATTTAGCTTTTTTACGCCATTATTTCCTGTAATTTGTTCTAATTTATTTCTATAAAGGGAGGTTACTCCTGTCTTCCCAAGTTGAACATAGAGATGTTTAGAATCCATAGATTACTACACAGATATGGACATAAATGTGTTAAAAAAAGAATGATAGTGCCGATGTTTTTCAAGGTGATCTAGCATTTACATAGATATAGAAAGGAATGTTTTATATGTGCTAAACGGCACAATGTTTTGACCAATCGGCGGGCAGGATGATTATGATTGACAGGTTAAGGTCAAAGGTCACAGCCGTCAAGGTATGACGAAGTAACTGTAGAAACGAAAGGATGAGAATAGAAAATCATTTCAAATTGAAGATAATTCAATTTATTTAATAAACAATGCGTGGAATAAACTAGATTATAGCCCTATATTATAATATATTATGATGATGATATGCTATAATATATTATATAAACCCCACCCCCACTCAAACAATACCCACAATTGATCACTGTCGATTTTGTAAACGGCAGGCGTCAGCTCTATCACCTTTGTTTATTGTACTTCTGACCTCGTTAATCCACCCACCCCGCCCCACCACCTGACTACACTGCCTGAGAACCGAGTCTTGAAACCACTCATCTACTGTGTATATGATTGAACAAAATCTCATGGGCTCGCCTTTGATATAGTTATCAAAGTAATTACTGGCACTGTTAGAGTGAGCCAAAATGTATTTGAGTTTTTTAAAATTAAAATCGATTTTATTCTCAAGTATCAGCGCACAAAACTCATATTTTATGAATTGAAACAAAATAAATATCCGATTTTTTATGTTCTAACGACCATTTATGTTAATGAGCTCTGCTCAAATCAAATTCGGATTCTAACCTGCTCTGATGGAAATTATATTTGTATTTTTATATCATTCAATAAAGTTTAATACAAAATATTTGCTAAAAGTGTAGGCGAATGATATTCCCATGATTAAACAACAGAGTAACGCACGCCACAAACAAGATTTTATAAGGAAAGCCTATTCGACATGCAGTAAGTCATTGATTTTTTTTGTTACCAGTTTTCGTTCACACGTCTCAATCTTACTGCGCACTATACACGAAAACAACGTTTTTTCAGGCCGATTTTGATTAAATTTAGGGGTGCGCACTATGCACGATAGCGCAATATACACAGGATTTAACGGTAGCATGACTGGGGGCTAGCTAGTTTCAAAATATTCAACAGAATGTGAATTAAATTGTAAATTAGAGGGTATTAACAACATACTGATGGTGCATCCAGTGGTTGGCCATGTGTCTGGGAAGCAGGGACCTTTCTAGCTGTACTGATTGGTGCATATGCCTATGTTCTTGAATGCACAGTTTAAATGGGTGTGGTGTTACTCCTATGTACTGTTTGTGTCAGGTGCTGCATGCGAGGTGATAGACAGGGTTTCTTGTTTGGCGGTTGCCAATAGGTTTGTAATTGTAAATTAGTCAAAGTATACAATTCAGATACTTTTGTGATGGACTTATGTCAATTTGATTGTGATGTCAGATAATAAGCAACATATTTGATTATGACATCAGTGTAACAGATTGGAAGCCTCCATTAATTTCAATTTTATAGACTCCCTTACAATTCATATGATAAATGATGCAGTAGCTTTCAACAAGATTTCTTATAAAATGTACACCAACATTTCTTCCAAAGACTGCAAGAATGTGTCGTTTGACGTCATTAACAATGCTGAAAGATTTTTGGTTTGATTGGTGTATAATTTTATTCCAGTGGCAAATTAAAAAAAAAAGTATTCTCTTGACCTGTAAATGGACATTCAATAGGCAGATATTTAACAGAGGCCAGGTTTGGCTGACTTGACTATTAAATGGTTAATGGTCTTAGAATAAATGCAAAACCGGGAGAGTAGTACCATACATTATCAGTGTGGCCAATAAATGTTAGTGAGAGCAGTACCATACGTTATCAGTGTAGCCAATAAATGTTACTGAGAGTAGTACCATACGTTATCAGTGTGGCCAATAAATGTTAGTGAGAGTAGTATCATACATTATCAGTGTGGCCAATAAATGTTAGCGAGAGTAGTACCATATGTTATCAGTGTGGCCAATAAATGTTAGTGAGAGTAGTACCATATGTTATCAGTGTGGCCAATAAATGTTAGTGAGAGTAGTACCACACGTTATCAGTGTGATCTGACAGATCCAAACTCAACAGTTTGGAGGAGGCAAAAGGAATGCCATTGGATCCACCAACTCCACACAATGGAACCGATAGGAATCAACTTAGCGGTGTAGGAACTGTCTCTGAATGCCCCAGGCACTCCCCTGATACACTCCACAGAGTTATTACCATTCATTCACCACCTGAGTTTCTACATTATTCATCACCGCCCCTTAAAAAAACCCTAATCCCTCTCCTCTATCAACCCCCACCAACCCCTCCCACCGAAAATAATCCATTCCCCCAACCCCACCATTTCATCTTCTTACTGAGCCTACACACATTCCCATGACGCCACCATGGCATCACACTATAGTACGAATGTTCCAATAACATCATAATAAAACGACGCCATCCAATGACAACAAAACTTCCACACTAACAATCAAGCAGTTTCTCTGTCAAAATGTATCAGTGCAAAACCTGCTCAGCACTTTATAAAAATAAATCATCACTATTTAGGCACACAAAGACACGCCATAACAATGGTTTACCACAATGGCATTGTGACAAGTGCAACCAGACCTTCCTAAGGACCTGGTACGCGTAAAAAACACCTAGTAAGAGGGCATGAACTAGCTGAAGAAGCGAACAAACTGATGAAAAATCCTTTCCAGATCATAGGAGTCAGGATCCTATTACCGCCAACCGACTACAAGCAGAAAAAAACGCTGCAATACCATCACTCCTACCGCCACAGGTACAATGAAGTATACAGGGACCATCCACTCCATCGGATACCCATATCCTAAGGGATACAAAATCCCAACAAACCGAGCAGAACCCCAGAAAAAACAGTACCTCCAGAACTCTCACAGCACAGTCTAATTATTTTCTGAACTTATTTGGCAGTAGTAACGATGCTGACCTTCATGCATCAAAATTCTTTAAACTATATTCAGAACCAGGCACCAATAAAATAGATTGCAATACAAGCCCTGGAATAAATACAAACACTACAACAACAACAGGAAACATTACCTGCAAAACTACAAGTGAAATAAAAATGGAACTTTTCGGCCAATATTCGCCAATCTTCGACAGCTTGGAAGAAGAAATAACAATCCCATCTTCAGTCAACGCTCCAGTTACCAGTCACCAACCTTTTAAAACAAACACGGCCTTCCGGGCACTCTATCTATCAAAGGACTCTGCAACCTTCTCAAATTAGTGTTAGAATGCAACAGCTTTGAGTTTAATGGAGAACACTACCGGCCAATAAATGTTAGTGAGAGCAGTACCATATGTTATCAGTGTGACCAATAAATGTTAGTGTGAGCAGTGCCATACGTTATCAGTGTGGCCATAAATGTTAGTAGGGTTCCGAATTATAAGGCAGTTAGGTAAGTAGCTGTTGAATTCAAAGGATATGTTTATTTTTGTTCACAGCACGACTAAATTTGAAAATACTATTTTATTTGCTACTATTTGTTTTAGGTATTGTCACTTTTCATTTTACTCATCACATTTCTTCCTCATATATCTAAATTAGACATTTTCTACATAATCCTCTTTGCTAAAGTGAGATAGTAATAACAGCCTATCAGCTGCTAGGCATGTAACCTATGCATTAACCCGTAGCCCTCTGATGTCAACATTCTGTCTTTTTCTGTGTCAATAGTAAAAAAACTGGTGTACATTGGTCCACAATTTTGGTGGATGATGTTGCTGTCTACAACATGTCTACGACAGCAACATCTTCTCCCAAATTTGTTGAAAAATGAAAAATGAGCACTAGTTTATATTTTAATTTAATTTGAAAATTTTGACATCAAAGTGGCAAGGATTAACTGTCTCGCTGCTGGAAGCCATCAAACCATAACTTCAATATGCAATAACTCTGGACTTGCTGAATATTTTGAAAACTATTTTACTGAAAGTGTAAACACTATCTTAATTTAAATGCTCACTACATCAATACATGTAGTATGATTGATTTGAATTTGTCTGCTAGGATTGTAAAATAGTGAATTAAAAACATGAGCTTGTTAATATAATGCTAACTGTTGATTTTAAATTTTTTCAATAATAAAATATTCATATACTATAGATTGTTAACTGTCTGACTGCTGATTTTTTTGCAGACGACATATTCCAAGTGTTATATCTCTGGAACTGTTAGATATTTTGAAAACAATTTGACTGAAAGCTGTTGGTGGCTAAGTCACCGGCAATTTTCAGTCAAATTGTTTTCAAAATATTCACCAATTCAAGTCTTTGCCCATTAAAATTATTGTCCGGTGGATCGCAGCAGTGAGACAGTTAAATACAAGTTGCGAGACATAAAGATGACATAATTTTACATTGTTCACACTCAAGTACCCGCAAATGGTACTAACTTTAAGCATTACAAGGTAGCTTCATTTTACCACTATGGGACAAGTAAAACCCATTTCATTTATTTACAAGGATCTTTAAAGGTGGATCTGAACATAAAATTAAGATATTTTTGGTATTCAAAAACTGTTTAGTAAACAAAGTCTTGATGTAACATAATTTTGGTCATTTTTTATAAACTACATATACAATGTTCGTGAATACAGAAATGAAAATGAAAAGGATATAGAGGATATTCATTTGTAAGCTCCATATCACACATTTGAGCCATTTTTCTTAAATATTCTTATACCTCAAAGCACTCAAAAGCTACTCATATCAATTAAACTTTAAATGGTCAATAGTTTTAATTAAATTTTTAGCAAAACAGGAAGACCATCTTTGTAAATTTACTACTGAAATTTACAACAATCGCGTTCTGTTGTCATGCAAATGGTCATTTCTCAAAACAAGTGCAAAGGTAATTTTTAGCTGCCTTGACCATTAAAGGGTTAAGGATAAAACAAAAAGTTACTCGTGTGTCAATTTGCAGGCCAAGAGAAGACTATTTTGAAAAGTTTATCACCGGAATGACTGGCTCAGTTATAAAGCGTTGTTCAAGACCACTGCAGACGCTGTTCTTGGACAACTTGACTACTAAATGGTTAAGTTTACACAAGAGCAGTTAATCATTTCACGGACAAATCCCTGAAGAAGTATATTATTTGTGACAGAAAACTTATTCTGCTGAGTATTTTGAAATTAATTTGACTGGAAGCCATTGGTTCTTAAGGCAGGAAGCCAGTCTAATTAACTTCAAAATGTTCAACAGTTTTCCTGTATCATTTCCTTGAAATGAGATATGGGGAACTCATCGGTGAAAGGGTTAGATTAACATCTTCTATTAAAATTACTTTGAATATTCCTTAGTTACATTGTCTAGAATTTAATGCATATGGTCTTCTTGACGGTCAAATAATCACAATATTTTGTCTAAAACGGTAGTTGTTTTCTCTTGGAAGATTTGACAGTATGTGAAATAACTATCAGCTTTAATCCTTTACTGGTGAAATTTGGTCAAGAAAATCTAAATATTTCCTTATTAAATGCCCATTTGCAGGTAAAGAGAATATTTTTGAAAACTGACCATTGGAATGACCGGCTTGATTATCGAGCCAGTCATTCCAGTGGTAAATTTTCAAATATCTGCTTCTCTTTACATGTACCTGCAGATGGGCATTCCTCAAGACCACGGCAGCGGCCGGTTTTGGGCAGCTGGACCATTAAAGGGTTAATATTGATGGATGAAGCTACACAGTGGAATGTTACATACATTCTGGAGATTAACTACATAGTGAGATACCTGGATTTGTTGAGGTGCATTCATAGGGCCTGGACCATGTCCATACTCTCCTCTTTGAGGCTGCTGCTGTTGTTGTTGTTGTTGTTGTTGCTGCTGCTGCTGTTGTTGTTGTTGTTGTTGTTGTTGCTGCTGCTGCTGCTGCTGCTGTTGTTGTTGCTGCTCTTGTTGTAATTGCTGCTGTTGTAGTTGCTGCTGTTGATCTTGCTGCTGTTGCAACAACAGCTGCTGCTGCTGCTGCTGCTGTTGCTGCTGCTGCTGCTGTTCAAATGTCAACTGTTGTTTACGTTGCTGTATTGCTGTTCGTCTATTTTCCATCTGGATCTCATATTCCTTCCACTGTGACTCATACTGTTGATACAGTTCCTTATTCGGATGATCTAAATATAGAAGGAATATGAAAACAAAATGAAAATATTTTTTTTAAATCGTTAGAATCAGAATATACAACGAATGTCAAACTAAGCGACACTGAGGCCAGATATATGTCAATCAGAATAAACTGGATTAATCAGGACTCATATTATAAATTAAATCACCCATGATCTTAATCTCATAGCAACTATATCAGTTACCGCAACAAGAAGTTTAAGCAGGTACAATTAGGGCTGTGCGGTATACCGGTATTGGAACCATCACCAGGTTTGTAGACGTGACGGTTCGAAAACTGGTGTCATCTCATAACACTAAAACTGCATATTTATGAAAAACCAGTTTTGGCCATATATCTTTTTAAATAGTATGTTTGTATTTACTTGGATATTTGGTGGGTTAGCTGTCTTTGCCAAAGGGCACAGCTCTGTTTTCTTTTGAAGACTTCCACAGTAGGTGCACATACGACAGATTCTGGTAGATTATTCCAGTCCTCAACTACTCTGGATGGAAAGAAATTTTTAGCTAGATCTGTGTTGCATCGTTGTTTAAAACGTTCGAACAAATGTCCTCATCGGTCCCTTAGAGTTCGCTGGAAGAGTGTTGTTAGATTCGCAGTGTAGTAGCCATTAAGTATTTGTAGGTCTCGATGAGATCTGTACGTCTTCTTCTGTCCTCAAGCGTAGTGGTAGGAATTTCGTTGCACAGTTTATAAGCACAGTTTCTGCACCTTTTCTAATGGTTGTTTATCTTTGCCCAGATGTGGATTCCAAACTATAGATCCATATTCTAGTGAAGGTCTAACGATGGAGTTGAATAATGTTGTGATTATATTTGGTGATCTTTTGATCATTCCTATTTTCTGCTTGGCTTTGTTTACTATGGTTGTAATGTGTGGTGATGGTTTCAGAGTGTTGGAAACTAAAACGCCTAAGTCTCTCTGTTCTGTTTCCTCTTTTATGTAATGTCCATTGAGCAAGTACAAAGAATGTATGGATGATCTGATTCTTAGGACGATACATTTTTCAGCATTGAACCTAATTAGCCATATTTTAGACCAAGCAGCGAGTGAGTTTAGGTCATTTTGGAGGAGTTCGCAGTCGCTTTCATCGTTGATTATGCGGCATAGCTTGGTGTCGTCTGTAAAGAGCTTCGCCATTGACTTTACAGAGTCTGGAAGGTCGTTAACAAATAGCAGAAAAAGTACCGGGCCGAGGATAGAACCCCGTGGTACACTGCTTGTAATGGGTTTCCAGTCTGAATGTCTATTTCTTAAAATGTATTGCATAATGTTCAATCCATATGGCTAATTATTATATAAAATCCACTAAATAAGCCAGGGAAGATGATTCTTTTTCATTTGTATATCGCAAGAATGTTGCTAGATCGTACTGCTACATACGTTCAGAAATTGTAATCAGCTAACGCTTTATTAAATTCTATGATACATGCTTGAAAGCGCATCATAAGTGATCTAGTCTTTCTGATATCTATGTCTATTATGAATTCTGAACGTGCATCTGGGACTCTAAACTGGGAAGTGATCTAACCTGCCAACGTAAGTTGAGATAGAATTTGTCTAATCGCTCGGCCGATCAGGAGTAATTTCTTGAGAATGTTCAGGATCTGGCTCAACGTATGTTGGACAATATAATTAACACTCAAGGTGGGTCGATATACGTGACATCATTACGACATCTCTAACTAAATTCGACCTAAGCGTATGTAAACGTAGGCTATCGGGATTCAGGAACTAGTCTCTATATACATTTGTATAACGCTTCTCATCTGACTGGTCTCCGAAATGGAGTCTGTACAACAGTCTAATTATGTACGCCATCTTTCAAAATTTAAAACCGGCTCGTTGTTTCCAAGATGTGAAATGACTAACTATCGATTAGTATTTTTAAGCGAATGCTCTACAAATTTTCTAACTGTCGTCTACTCATCCAATAACTTAGTTTCCACTCCATGAACCGCTTGAATTGGCCACTGAAAGCCACAGTAAATTTGGCAATGTATCTGACTACGCGTTATCCTAGAGGGTGTTATACGAATTTCCCAGTGTCTAGGAATCCAATATATGACTGTGATTGCGCAAGAAATGACATATCGCAATGAATTTAAAAACTACTATAGCTACAGATTTAGGTCCACCACTAATTGCGAATTATGATTTTTTTTCCACGAAAACTGAAAATATTTCCGGCCAATAAACCGGATATCCGGTTAAAACCGGTTTCATGGCCAACACCATCACTGGTTGTGTTTTTATCAAAACCGCACAGACCTATGTACAATCAAATATTTTTTTTCACAATATTCAACAAAAAATGTTTACATGGCTGTAATTGGTCTGTACTAGGTTTGGAATGACTCCAATCTACACACTTTATGCATTCATAACCTATATCCTGCTACATTTGGACTTGTAAATCACTAATATATTCTACCTGCATTCCTAACTAAAGTGTACAATCGATGGCAGACCATCGCAAATCCCGAGGTTCTCGCTGTTCTATGACATTCTGCCTCCAATAGCCACCCCCGGGGCAGATCCTAATGGAAACATTGTCTCACCATTAGCAATCATATGGTGAACTAACATACTTAATTTGGTTGAATTCTGTCAGCTTTGACTTTCTGCACCACCCCCGCCCATCTTCAATTCACCAACACCCTTGCTCCAACCTACCCTCTTGCATTGGAGCCTAATGTAAATGTTGTCATACAGTCCGTTGTCATATGAGTAACCCACATAACTAATTAGATTGAATTCCACCTAATGGTTTCGGAGAAGATAGCCGGACAGACACACAGATAGATGGATGGAGGCTATTGCAATATCCTGTCCATTCTTCCCCCAAGACGTGTGGTGATGGATGTGCATGTGTGGGTTTAAATCACCTTTCCGGAGTATCCATCCATCCGTTATCTGACCTCATATGACATCATAATCAGCTCAGCGGGGCGTGTATGATGACGTCACAATCATTACGTCACAAAGCGTTCCATATAGACCGTCACCAAATCTCAGAGTCCGACACGTTGTATAAAATGTATGTCTTTGTAATTCTTTGCTATTTAATAAACACACTGTTGAATATTTTGAAACTAGTTTAACTGTCAAATTAGTTTCAAAATATTCAACAGCTTACCTGTGTAGCTTTTTGGAAATTGATAGTCATGGTGTTCAAAGATTGATCGATCCCAACACAAGCGAGGTGTGGGTGGAGCTTAGATAGAGATGGGCGGGTCATAGCTAAAACCGGAAAGGTCCATTAGGTGTGGGTACAAGCCATTTTGGAGAATTTAAGTAATTCTGGTCAATCACGAACAGTGTGTGTGTGTGTGCGTGCGTGCGTGTGTGCATGCGTGCGTGCGTGCGTGTGTGGTTACTTTGATTTTCTTCTTTCCACGTTTCATATTGCTTTTTCCAGTCCTTGTACTGCTGGACAAATTCTTCCTCTTCTTGTAGCACACGCTTAAACTCTGGAAACACAAATAATATCTTCATTTAAATCACACGATGACAGTCATTAAATCTATCAACTCTCATGTTAAAATTTGTAATTTTCAAATTAAATTAAAAAGTAAACATCATAGACAGCAACATCGTCTACCAATGTTGTTTAAAAATGTACATCAGTTTCGTTGCTACTGGCATAGTAAAAAGATAAAATCGAATGTTAACATCAGTATGCTAAGGGTTAAGCTTTACAACTTAAATTGCAGACCAAAAGAAGATTAATTTTGAAAGGTTATGACTGGAATGAGCGTCTCGGTATTCTTTTGGTCTGCAAATGAACATTTCTCAAGACCAATGCAGAGGCCATTTTGGGCCGGCCTAAATGTTAAAACATCGAATAAAACAATAAAAGGCTAAACATCCGGGGTGGTCAACAAGATTATGATATGTTTTTTTATATATGACATGTATAATATACCTCCACTTTCATGTGATGGATGTGTGCATATAGGAATTCCAGTCCTAAGTGGTAAATCAATGCATCAGCCAAATGGAAAATACAGGTGACTATAAAGACTGATATTTCAGGGCTCGCAGAATAGCTAGCCTGCCGTCTCCGGGACAACTGCAATTTCTTGTCGGACAACTGTAACTTGTGTGATATCCGTCCAATGGGAAAGTACAAAATTTTGGGAGTGAGTATCAAAACTGCTGGTATCCATTTGCTAAATGTCCAAAATAAAATATTCCAAGAAGTATTTAACAATTGTTTTTAAGACAAAATTTACGACATAACTTTAATTCTTTAGGTGGTAATTCAGGATGAGTTTAGGCTGTCACTCTCTGGTTGCTTGACTAGCGCCAAAATACAGGGGTTCATACTTAAGTAGTTTCTCTTGTCAAAATATGTTAATAGGAAGACAGCAGCCTCGAGTACCTGCCTAAACTCACCCTATAACATAGCGATCGGCGCATGTATCACCAGTAATTGACTTCCATACAAACATTTGTCCCTAGTGAGATATGAACAATTGCTAATTCTCTCCGGGATTTGCTAAATCTGACATTTAAAAAAATATCTATATATACTGTCATTTTTTGATTAAAGGCCGCCCTCAAATATAGGCCGCTGTCCCAAATTTGACCAAAATCCACCCAAAAACTCTTGTATTCAAGTATAAGACGCTGTTAAATTTAGAAAAACTTACCTTTAAAAAATCGAAGTGGTATAAAAAATTACCATCACTCAGCGCTATGTTTAATGTATGCCTAAATAATATCATGGTGGAAGAGAAATTATTAAATAGGACCACCTAAATATCGCTTATCTTCATAAATATCGTTTATTACATCAAAATCTAATTTTGGCATAAAATGTTGCCTTGAAAATATAGAAATCACGTGACAGAATCAGAATGTAATGGCTCTTTAGCATTTGGAGGCGCTGTGTGATCTTATGCTGTGTGATCTTATGTGCTAATGGGAGTTGGTTATCTGACTCATTTGCGATTGAAGGGGCTGTGTAATCATATGCGCTAATGGGAGTTTGTTATCAAATGGGTACGGGAACATTCAGTTCCTATCGCGCAATGATGATATATAGCAATTTCCGAGTCCAGAACATTTAGATCCGAGTACTTGCTCTAATTAGAATAAAGATCTTTTGCGAATTTCACTTCCGCTTGGTATTTTTGGAGCATACAATAAACATAGTCGTCAGGCGGCATGAATTGTCTACAGTAACATTTAGTTCAATTTCTGTGGTATAATCTTTGACATTTTAAGAAAAATTTCGACCCAAAAATGTGCTCAAGAACTGTTCTCGATTATAGGAGGCACAGCCCCCCCCCCCTTCCTAGAACATGTAATTTGACCAAAAAAACTGCGTCCTTTAGTCAGATTTTTACGGTACTAGAACTTCATATATTTCAAACTATTGTTGCCAAGATATTTTGCCACAGCTAGTATTTGTAATGGAAATGGTTTCCAAATACTATTGTTCCATTACATAGTATTTATTAATGTATCATAATGATGGTCTTGTTATTTTACATTCATGATTTGATGGGCAAGCTATAACACTGTTCGGGCAACCAGGTTCATGCAAGGACCTGCCTGAAGGGCATTCGGGCTATGAGAATTTTCACAATTCTGGAACGCCTGTAGTATTTCCCCTGAAAAGTGATGGCCTGCCAATGTACCTGGAGCAATATACATAAAGGGTACTTAAGTGCCAAAAAATGCCTAAATAGGACATAAGGCTACAAGAGGCATTAGTCTGTATTCACATCATCAGATGAATATTTAGCCACAAGCTATTTATCAACAGGACCTAGTCAGTCTTCTTAATATGTGCACTGTGCCGACAGACAGTTTCTTATGTTAGGCACTCTTCATGCATACAGCCCCTGGTTTGTATTAGACAGTGAAAAGTTTATTTGGTCATGATAAGAAGGCTATCCATCTCTCCATCTGCCCAATCACCACCCTCCGCCCCCCCACCCCAATATCAGATCTAACCCTTTAACCCCTACAAACTTAAAATAATAATTTCATGATGCAATGAATATTCTGTTGAATATTTTGAAACTAATTTGACTTGAGACAGTTGGAGCAGAATATGGAAGCGGAATATTCAACAGCTGCCTGGAATTTGAAACACTGGAATTGCATGGGTCCAATGGTTAACCCTTTCATGGCAAAACCGGCCAGAATCAGCCTCTGTGGTGGTCTTGAGGAATGTCCATTTGCAGGCTAAGAGAATAGTATTTTGAAATTTTACCACTGGAATGACTGGCTCGATAAGCGAGCCAGTCATTCCAGTGGTAATTTTTCAAAAATACTATTCTCTTGCCCTGCAAATGGACATTCAATAAGCAAGCTTTAATTTTCTTGACTAAATTTAGCCATTAAGGGTTAAAAGTCTGGCGATGACCTAATTTCTTGGGGAGAGTAGGTGGCGATCAAGACATACATTGCAAATTACACATACAACTGTAACAATTCTAACTCAGTAAGCTCTTAGAGAACCACCATATTATGCCCCCACTGTGACCACTTTGTACTAAATCACCACCTGTCTTCTCTGACTATTCTCTTTCCTATGGTTGTTTTATCAGACACACCTATTTTAACCATATTTCTTATACAATGGGCCTTTCCACTTTATCCACCAATCATACGTCATAATCAACTACGTGACGTGTAGAATGACATAATGAATTATGTAATTATGATGTCATGAGTGATGTAGATAAATACGTCACGAATGCATGTTTGAAACCGGACTCTGTGTTATTGTATGAATTGTGTGCCTTTACTATTTAATAAATAGTATGTTGAATATTTTGAAACTAATTTGATTGGTCGCTGTTGCTGCCTCTGCAACAGCACTGAGTTAAATTAGTTACAAAATATCCAACAGCTTACCTGTATAGTTTTCAGGAAAGTGATACTTAGGCCATTTGGGGATCGATCAATCCCAGCATGGTGAAGTGTGGGTGGAGCTTAGCTAGAGGTGGGTGCGGCATAGCTAAAACTGGAAAGGTCTATTACCTGGTGATGGTTCGATCTGCGGGGCTGACTGGGCATCACCATCCTGCTTTGCCTCTTGCTGTATTAGATGTGGTTGTTGCTGGTAGTGTACTGGAAAGCTAGCAAATACAAAAATGTGAGATATCTGATAGAACAAATCCTAAATAAAAATCAAAGAGAATATATGAACATCTCATTTTAACCACTAATTGTAAGACCAGATTTGATCGATCACTATACAGAACAAATTTATCAGATTTATTAGAATCACTTTTTGTGAACTAACTGTCCATTATTTTCAAAACGGTGTAAGTAGAAGCTTTAATTTAAGCCAATAACATTTCGCGGATGGCATGCCAATTTATTGGCCACTGGCACAACCGAACAAAATGAGATGATCAGTGGAAAAATTTACCAATCTAATTTCTGTGAAGGTTTTTTTAAATTGGCCCAGCAGTTAAGTCTTTTTATGATTTTCTCAGAAATTTGCAGAAAGTACGTTCGCCAAAAATGTTAAATTTTGATTGATTCATGGCGGACATGTTTTTTTATGTATCAACTTTCCATGTAAAAACTATAATGGCGTTTAGGCCCTAATCATATCTCCCAAATTTCAGCCCGATCCATTCAGCGGTTCTGGAGAAATTATTTTCGCAAAAACTAAATCATCCAAGATGGCCACTGAAGCATTTGGCCAATTAAGTTCCCGTAAACAAACTTGGTTCAGCTGTTGCTCCAGATGATGTTTCATGAGTTTTGAATCGACCCCCCCATGCAGTTTCCAAGATTTTTAATGACTTTTCTAAAAAATCAGCCAAAATCCAAGATGGCTATGGTCAAATTGGCCTATCAGCTTCCTTTAAACAAACTTGGATGCCTATGCCCTAAGTAAATTTCCCATTGCTTTAGTGTGGGAGTTTTGGGCAGTAGAAATATCCAAGATGGCCACCAAACCGTTTATCAAACAGTTTTGAAAATGACAAATTTGAGATCAGAACACGCAAAAAACCTATATAAAACAAGAGGCACAAAGGGCCTGTATCGTTCACCTGGAATTACTGGCCACATGCACAAAAAACAAAATGAGCCCAGGTAAAATTTAACAATCAAATTTCTATGAAGGAGGTTTAGACAAGTTTTATTAAAATTGGTCCAGTGGTTAATAACTAAGTCTTTTTATGATTTTCTCAGTAATTTGCAGAAAATGCAAGATGTCTGTCAAAGACGGTAAATTTTGATTGATTCATGGTGGGCATGTTTTTTTGACATATCAACTTTCCATGGACAAATTTTAATGGCCCTAATCATATGTGCCAAACTTTGGCATGATCCATTCAGCGGTTCTGGAAAAGGCGTTGTTTTCGCGAAAACTAGGTCATCCAAGATGGTCGCCGAACCACTTTGTAAATCAAGTTCCCTTGAACAAACTTGGTTCAGCTCTTGCCATAGATCATATTTCATGAGGTTTGCATCGATCCCCCAAGCAGTTTCGGAGATTTTAAAGAAATTTCTAAAGGTCGGCCAAAATTCAAGATGGCCGGCAGCCAAATTGGCCAATCATCTTCCTTTGAACAAAGTTGTATCCCTATACCGTAAGGATGCTTCCTGTTAAATATACTCAAAATCGGCCCAGCGGTTCTCGAGAACATATTTTAAATAAATTTCACATTGCTTTAGTATGGGAGTTTTGGTGGGAAAGATCCAAGATGGTCGACAAACCGTTAATCCGACGGTTTCGAAAATAGAAAATTTGACATCATAATACTTAAAAACCTCTATAAAACCAATTTCGACTTCAAAATCCATCAAATAAACATATCCAATATGGCTGCCAAATACGCTACATTTTGATTGGTCCACGGTGGCCATATTTTTGTACTTATCAACTTCCCTTGAACACACTTTATTGATCCTTAGTCCATAATCATATCTGCCAAATTTCAGCCCAATTCGTTCAGTATTTCTGGAGAAGTTATTTTCGTGAAAACGACCAGATGCCCCGCATGTGCTGGTCTTATGTTTTACTAATTACTATACCTACCGCCTTGCATTACTTTAGCTCTTTCCTTCTCTGAAGGGAAGCGTAGTAGGAAGAATTTTTACAGCCGCTGTCTGCTGGGTATTGAGTGACTGATGGCTCCTTCAGTTATCTCCGTACTCTCTCTAATGATGAGATCCATAGTAATTCACTTGAATGCTATATCTCAGAGTGAGGCATAAAGAAGGTTAATCCAATACCCATAGCCTACACATCGGGTCATTAAGCACAATGACAACCTCATTGGCTGATAGCTATCACATGACCTATGTTGATAGCAACTGTGACATTTTCCTAGTTTTCAAGCAGGAAGATATAAAATTTTATCATTTATTTGACGAAATCCAGTCAAATAATCCAGCTTACTGCAGATTCATGAAGAGGAAGTTGATCCTATGTTGACTTGTCTCTGAATATCCGACTAAAACTGAAATAAAATTAACTTAATTTCTATCCATTATATGACTAAAATTGTGCAATTATACCAAAATATGTGCTATACTGACATATCTTGGTATAGATACTAGGCTGAATTGGATAAGGAATATCTATACTGAATAATCTTATCCTAACACGATATGACCATCTAAATGAAGCCTCAAGGAGATCAGGAAGCGGTGTGAAATCACATCGTTCCTAAGCTCTAATTGTATGTAACAGCTAGGTACGTACCACTATAATTGTATTCTGTGACAGGAATGGGTGTGCAATCACATCGTTCCTAAAAACTAAAGTTATGTATTCCACATGTAGATTTGAATTGCTTAATTGTAGTATGAGATAGGGAAGGGGTGTGAAATTCACATCATTCCTAATTTCTAATTGTATGTATTTCATATGTATGTAGGCCTATATGATTTGTAAAAAAAAAATAAAAGCATGAGTTATGGAATAGGTGTGAAAATTGTCACTATATTAAGTGCTTTTAAATGTATCAGGAGAGAGGGCAAGGGTGTGTTATCACATCATTCCTAACCTGTAATATTTATGTATCTCACATTGTTATAATATATGAACTGTAAAATTTTATAAACCTTACATAAGTATGGGTGTGCTGGTGCACTGTAGGATGGCATGGGGAATGGGTGGGTTATCACCCATTTCCATTTTCATGCTGCTCTATACCATTACACACTGGTTATAACAGCAGTTCCAAATTGTATATGTATGTATGTAAATATGGAAGTATGTAATTAAGATTGCTAAAATATACTATATATACTTAAACATAACCTCTAGTCAACATATTACGTATAAACTTTGACCTTCATCACAATATCAATGTACATATAGAGTTTATTCGCCATCACAAATAAGGAGTATTAGCAGAACATAAAGGCGCTAGCCTGCGTTCTGTAAATTATCTAATCTAATCTACAGAATTACTATCATAAGGAATACTAAAAGGAATTCAAATGTCAGTAAGAAGGAGAGTATAGAAGGGTCACAAAAAGACCTTGAAAAACACAAAGAAGAGCTATGACCAGCCTAAGCCATGCAAGAATAGTTAATTAAGAAACAGAGAATGAGTAATGATATGAAATGAAATGAGGTGAATTGTTCACACGTGAAAATGAAATTAAATGGAATTTCACTAACCCATGAAACAGATGAATATGAGAATGAAGTAGATGATGAATGAGCACATGAAGAAATGTGAGAGATGGCCCCCGAAGCAACTTTCTGAATATTCTTATAGAAGGAAAAAGGACCAGAATCCTTAAGATAGTAATTGATAAAAGTATTCTCCAACTTCCAATTAGCCATCTGCATAATCTTTTCTAAGGAACCATCAAAAAGCGCACAAGAAGTAGCACAGCCTCTAACATGATGGGCTTTGACACCAACTACAGAATAGTCACCTGGAGAAGCCAATTCATGGCATAGATATTGAGGGCCCTAACAGGATACCAGACAGAATCGGCTGGTGACAAGGAAGTCAGCTTATGAATGACAATAGGTTTACCAAGGAATTTAACCGACTGAGTTGTGACAGAAATTCTGATCTAGGATAAGGAACAAGATTATTGCCCGGAAACTGGAATCTATCTGATTCA
The DNA here is from genome assembly GCA_034401795.1 of Chaetoderma sp. LZ-2023a. Lineage (NCBI taxonomy): Eukaryota > Metazoa > Mollusca > Caudofoveata > Chaetodermatida > Chaetodermatidae > Chaetoderma > Chaetoderma sp. LZ-2023a. Next base: position 52,490,424 of record CM067373.1, read on the forward strand.
GCTGATAAAGCATGGATTTCTGATCGACAACTGGCCAAAGCCACAGCTAGTAAGAAACTGTCTTGAAGGTAAGATGTTTCAAACATATCGATCCTCAGGGTTAAAAATGTTTGCCTGCTAACACATACCCGTGATAAGGTCATGAAAAGTGTTTGGACCTGAACTGAAGGCATTTAACAAAGGGATTAATCCCAAAACGATAAGACCTAATGGAATTAACAGACAATTTCTTTTGGTCAAAGAGACGAACTAGGAAATCAGAGACCTGAATCAAACAAGGCAAATCAATAAATTGATGTTTGCTCCCTGAACGCCTACTCTGCACAGAAACTGTTTATTACAGGCCGCACAAGCAATTAGTAATATGTGCATTACAGTCTACTGGCTACTCAAGCAATAGCTGTTTCCAGTGCCACCTCGTGGAGGATCTACATTATACACATATAGACAGGTCATGCAAGGTGATATCTAATAAACAATGATTATTTTCAACAGGACAAATCTATGTGAAATTAATTTATCTAATAAACATATAACCAGAAATTCTAATAGCAAAACACAACAAATTTTTTCAGTGAACAAAGTTTAACAGAGTTTAAACTTTTTAGCTAGGAATGAAATTGTTAATGAGATATCACCATATTAGGCCATCCTTAAAATAATGTTGGTTTGGGGTAATGATGTTAAATGCACAATTTGGGGAGTAGGAATGATTCGGTGTGCCATCATTCTTTTGGTCTGGCAGGATTTGCCCTAACGAACAGTTTGTTACGGATAGCTTAATACAAGCAAAATCTAAGTTTCTCTAAATAAACACACTTAGACTTTGCTTGGCACCATATGAAAAATGGATATAAAAACTATGTTCAAAATGAACAGAGATATTTTCTGTAACAATCAATACCAAGTTTGGTGACCATATGTGTCTTGAAACTATGGCACGGAGAAACATTTTCTGTGATATTCAGTCGACCATGAAAAGTAGGTCAGCATGACCTACCTTTCATACTGTGCACACCTTCTCCCTAAGATGCATCCACATACCAAGTTTGGTGACCATATGTCAAAAAGTCTTGAAACTATAGCCTGGACAAACATTTTCTGTGATATTCAGTCGACCATGAAAAGTAGCATGGCCCACGTTTGACCTACTTTTGATACTCTGCACACCTTCTCCATAAGATGCATCGACATACCAAGTTTGGTGAGCACATGTGCAAAAGTCTTGAAACTATGGCACAGACATTTTCTGTGATATTCAGTCGACCATGGAACGTAGGTCAGCATGACCTACTTTTGACCTGCTTTTCATACACCGCACGCCTTCTCCCTAAGATGCATCCACATACCAAGTTTGGTGACCATATGTGAAAAAGTCTTGAAACTATGCCCTGGACAAACTTATTTATGGTGAACGGACAGACGGACGAAAGGACGGATGAACGGACAAAGCGCCGACTATATGGTCCCGCGAAATTTTTTTCAGGGAGCATAAAAAGCCATCAAAAGCATGATAGAATTGTCTGAACAACATCTATTAAAAATCTCAAATCTAGCCTTATAAATGTATCTGGTGGATGAGCGGAGAGATTCTCTAGAATTTCCTTAGATCTAGTTGAAAGGACTGATGGAGAAGGGACTATTCGACAGCTTCCAAACCGATAGCTGAAAGATCCCTGGATTTTGGTGAATGATCCTTCCTCTGATCTGAAATAACAGATTCTCCAAAATTGGTAACAACAGAGGGAGATCGACAAGGGTCCAGGAGATCCTGAAACCAGGACCTCGTCGACCAGAAAGGAGCCATCAACAGAACTACGCGCTTTCTGAAGACTTGAGGAATGAGAAACGTTGGGGGGAAGCAAATGTGTGAACATGTTGTCCCATGACTGGGCTAGTGAGTCGACCAACAGAGACATCTCCTCCGGAAATTGAGATATGAAGATGAGGATCGTTCTTGAGGGTGGCGAAGAAATCTATATGAGGGTGGTGATCGAAATGAAGAAAGATCGATTGGACTACAGCCTCTTTAAACTCCCATTCTGTGACTGGGATCATAGAAGGACGAGGCAATTGGTGTGCCAGAAAAATTCAGCTTGCCTAGGGCATGGGCTGCACGAAGAGAAATATTGCGGTCTCTACACCAATGTAGCATCACTAAAGATTCACTGTGCAGTAATGGTAACCGACCTGGTCCACCCCCACCCACCCCTGATGATTTATGAAGGAGACTACCGTGAAGTTGTCTGACCGAATGAGAACTGACAGATTGAGAATTTGGGATTCCCAATGGACCAGGGCATGGAAAACTGCCAATAACTCGAGAGGTTTGACATTATGAGAGGATTCCTGAAGGGACCAAAGGCTTGGGAACTTTCTGGAGTTGTAAATCGCTCCCCCCATCCTTCCAGGGATGCATCCGAGTAAAAAATGGATTGGGGAGGAGGAAGTAGAGGGACACCTATTAACAGAGATTGGCGGTCTTGCCAGAACTGACAATGACTCACAAGCTGGAATTTTATGAGGAAATGAGAAATTAGAGGGTCCAGAGATTGGTTCCAATGGGAGATGAGGTAAAACTGAAAACAATTCTCATGAGAGGCCCAAGGAACCATCTTTTACACCAACACCATCAGGCCCATAGTATGAAGAAAAACCTGCCCAAAATTAAATATTCCACTCTGAGACACTGGATTGTAGCTAGACGAGATTTTTCGATGTTGATAATACAGCCCAGATGAAGACATGTTCGGATAGCTACTGAGATGTCTGAGAACAAAGACAAATGGATTGAAGCCTTTAAGAGTCAATCGTCTATGTAGAAATGAACTAAAAAAAGACCTGAAGATGAAGACACGCAGGCATGAAGGAAAAGATACAGGACAACATGGAAGGAGAGAGAGAGGCTGACGGCTAGGAAGCGGCCCTGCCATACTTGGCTTCGGGATGTGATAACCAAAAAACCTTGAAATGGAGGGTGAAAGGAGACTTGAAATTAGAGAAAAGGTCCACAATCTTAACTGAAGAGAAAGGATTATGGACTGGACCGATCAATCTATAAAATTGGAAGCCAAAATGAATTGGATCAGCATTTTGAGGTTGAGAATGGGCCTGCATTTCAGCAGAAAAGAATGGAATTTACTTTACAATGCTGAATATATCAATGCTAATTTGACTGGAATTTCGCTGCTGTTGATAGCGTCAGTAGCTTTTGTTCAAATCACTCTTAATACATTCAGAATATTATATGATTACAAGAAATACATTCCGTAAGTTCCTTGTCTGTACATAGATGTATAAATTTGTACATATTGTATAAAAATAAAATTATGTACATATGTTAATGAAGGCCTCTGCTAGATCAGGCCGTGTACTTGAAGTGTTACCCTCAATAAATAATGATTATTATTATTATTATTATTATTATTATTATTATTATTATTCTTTTGAAGATAAATTAGACAAACTATGGAACGCCCATACATTAAAGTGGATTATGAAACTAATCCTGATTACAAAAAGAAATAAACACGTTAATCAATAAAATTTATATATATATAAATGATTATGTATAAAATCAAAAAGACCTAAGATAAGAGGAGGAAAGACGCCTACCATCAGAAGATATTCTTGTATGATAAAGAATATTTGAACTAAAGATAAGATTGATTTGCAGAACGTAGGCTAAAAAAACTCTAGGTTCCGAATTGTGGTAGGCTGTTAAACAGTTAGGCTGCTTTGATAGTTAAATTTTATTTCTTGATTTGCCCAGAATATGTCCATAACGTTGTTGAACATGTTTAAATTTTCAGATGTTACAATGTGATCAGATTGGGAATTTCACACATCCATTATTCTATTGGTAAAGTAATGTTTCCTGAAATCGTGTGAAAAGAGGTGTTTCTTTAGTTTATATCTGTCCTCCTGCTATTGAACTGCTTAAAGTGAACAGATGAACTAAAACAAGTCACGAAATGCGAAAGAAAGCACTAGCTAAAACAAGACTCGCCTATATTGAAGATCTATAGCATATCCAAAAAGATACACTGTATGTAAAAAGGGAATGAAATATATCAAAGACGAATTGGCAACGGCCTATATAAAATGTGACAGGTATGATGACATCAATCTGACAGCTACCGAATTCGATAAGAAAGGAATGAAAAGATAAATTTTGAGCCCAAAATTACTGACCCCACGATGGCAGGAAAGAATATTATTCTAACAAATTTTTTAGCTAAAAGCAAGTAAATAGCCTTGAATTATGGGCATATAGCGGAATAACACGCGATAACGTCACCAAGTCGAAATGAGACTAGGACGAATTGACTGCCATAACTATGAAAGCTGATGAGATAATTGACACTTATCGAAAGAACTAAAAAATCCAGGAAAGATAAAGATACTTAAAGAATATCACAAAACATCATGAGAGAAAGTGTAATCTGACTAGGAAATGAATATTTAAAACAAAATGGATAATAAATAAGGGAGAAATAGCCTTGAAAAGTATGAAATATTCAGAATAATATAGGCATAGCGAATTATCTCCCCTAATGTTATGAAAGTATGTCAACCTGCCGACATAAGAAACGAGGAGGAGTACGAAAGAAAAAGATGAATGGCCCGAAGACAACTGCACCTCTAAAGTAGGACGAATAATGACTAATACATAACTAATTAGAATTGCGACATAATCTGACAGATAGGAAAAGAGTGCAGAATGAAAAAACTGAGGATGAAGAATAACTAATATAACTTAAAATTGAGAGAAGGCAAGGACAGAATAACATGCAGAAAAAGGAAGAACGCAACCTGAACCACTAAGATATTGCAGGGGACAATACTACAAGAAAAGATAATGATATGCACATATGTAATGAGGAGAAAAAGATTCCATTGAAAAAACTGAATTTACCTAAGTAATATCAATATTCGAAACCCAAAGGGACCCGGGTGCGGCTCCACTAAACCCGGGTCCAAGGCCGCTCTGGAATCACTTTCAAAATCCCAGAATGGCTCTGAGAACCGGGAATGAAACCCAGACCCGGAGTCCAACTGGGCCCCGGAGCCGGGGAAAGGAGAAAGACTAGTACAAGAGGTAACAAAATTAGAAGGAATACAGCTGTAAATCTGACATGCCGGGACACCAGGACCTGCCTGGCTCCAAAGCTCAGACGAAGCGGGGGAACCTAAAAGCTGGGCCGAAAACGAACAGAGCCACACCAGGGAAAAGACCCAGAGTCAGAGATGAAGAAGTAATCCAAAAAGCTGAACCAGAAAGAGAGGACCCGGACACAGGAAAAAACCCCGGAGACCGGAATTTCAGAGACTGGACTTGATCCCGGCATTGCTGAAGACGACATCCGAGCTTTAAAACTTTTCACACCTTTCCGTTTCTTTGAAGCACTCCTAAAATAGTGAATGTCAGTTAAGGCAGATTTATTCGACCTACCATACTTTCGCGAATTTCTTTGCTAGTTTTACTCAAGGCCAGAAAGGGGGTGCATAATATGTATTAGTATAAGCTTGTATCAGATTTTCTTGGCTCAGAATTTGTGGTCAGAATGTCTTCCCGGACGTAAAATTCATCCTAAAAATGCGATATCAGCAAATGGTAACCGCTATTTACACTTGCCGTATTGCAATAACCAATATTGTGGGCTATATTGTCTCTAATAATTGTATTCTATGTAATATTTGTAAATCTTATGTGTATCATTCTTAAATGATGAAATAAAACTCAAACTGACAAGTCATTGTATTGTCATATGTCCAACTAACATAAAATGACCAGAAAACAACATTTACAAGAAATAAACTGAGGCTAGATCCCTTCTTATGTTGGAAGGCTAAATTAAAACTCTTTTGTGATTGGAGGCATTTCACTGAACTATACCTGGGCTGGAAGGAGACCTCCCAAATAAAAACAGGTTTTGTAACATCACAGATGCCAATATCGTAAACTAAAAATAAATATGTACAGAAGATGTTTTTTAAAACAATTTGAGCAATAAATTCAATATTTCCTAATCAGCATATGCATTCAGCAGTATATTTATTCAATTTTATTGGCAAGATTTTTGTTCACTGGTGCGATTTCATCCAGGCCGACTGTTACATTATCATAATTAGATGACAATGATATCACTAGTGTATGGGGATTCCCTGTATACTGAATGTATTTCTCTCTCCAAGATGGGTTTATGCATTCTATTACGGCTAAACTATGAAATAAACTTGCTAATATTAATAAAAATAAGCAAATATTTAGCCACTAAGGGATTATTATTATTTTGCATTGAGCGGTAAAGTTACCAATTTTCATTTGCCGGAAAAAAATGTCTTGCAATCTTTCTGAACTATGACTGCGTGTTATATGCTTTTGTAAAGCTTTTTTGGCTCATATTTTGTACAATTTTGCCTCGGGCTTCGCCAGGGATTTAGATTTGTTTTCTGAATGTGAAAGTGAAGAAATAGATTTCCAACAACTGGAACCTCCTTAATGGCCATAGACGAGATCTTAAAAAAGGCCATTCTTGAAGAGTGGGTCCATGACTCGTAAATCAGGTAAGACTTTTAAAAAGTATGTGAGGTACATTTAGGACACTCATGTCCTGAATGCTGTGATTTAATAAATCTATGGCAGCTGCCTGACAGGTATCTAATAGAGAGGCTCTTGACTTCTTTATCCTTCCTAGTAGACTTTTTCGAATATGTTTCTTAATCGTAAACAGAAGATAATGTCCATAGAACAGAAGCCCATGAGAACGCTAGGTTAGCAAAAATACTACCGGATTTATTAGTAAAATAGTTACAGACCAAACCGATCTCAAAAATGAAGTTGTTATAAGTTCAAAACTCTGTAATGTTGAAAGAGTATGTTCAGAGATATCATGTAATCACGCTATATAAGGCAAATAGCATATTTCTACTATTGCATAATAATAAAGGAGCGTTGAGGCTTAATCTTAGCCCTGTAATCACTCAAAAGCATTAGGCACTATAACCGGCAAAGCACGTACCATGAAAACTCGTTAATGATCATACATCATTAACATAAGTCAAAAACCTTTAAGCCACTCATCTTCGAAGGTTTCCTTGATTTCTCCGACAGCTTGACTTTGAAAATTCACCAGCAGAAGAATTTTTAGACACAAAAGTAAAACTTTTGGGCATGTGCAAAAATTCTATATCTTCCTGCTTGAAGAGTAGGAAAATTAATGATGTCACGGTTGCTATCAACATAGGTCATGTGATAGCTATCAGCCAATGAGGTTGTCATTGTGCTTAATGATCTGATGTGTAGGCTATGGATATTGGATTAACCCTCTTTATGCCTCATTCTGAGATATAGCATTCAAGCGAATTACTATGGATCTCATCATTAGGGAGAGTATGGAGATTACTGAAGGAGTCTTCAGTGTGACTTAATATCCACAATACCCAGCGGCTGTAAAAATTCTTCCTACTACGCTTTCCTTCTGAGGAGAGCTAAAGTACTGCAAGGAGGTAGGTTGTAATGTAGTAACAACTAGGTCATCCAAGATAGCCACCAAACTATTTTGCCAATCAAGTTCCCTTGAACAAATTTGATTCAGCTCTTTCCCTAGATAATATTTCATGAGTTTTGAATAGATAGCCCAAGCGGTTTAGAACAAGCTTTTAAAGATTTTTTTTTAAAACTCGGCCAAAATCCAAGATGGCTGCCAGCCAAATTGGCCAATCGGCTACGTTTAAACAAAATTGAATTTCCATGCCCTAAGGATTGTTCCTGCAAAATATAATTGAAATCGGCCCAATAGTTCGCGAGAAGACATTTTAAATTGTCCATTGCTTTAGTATGGGAGATTTTGGCGGGAAAATGATCCAAGATGGCTGTCAAACCGTTCATCTGACAGTTATCGGTTATAGGATTAATAAAATCGGATATTCACAGACAGATATTAGATGCTGATAAGAATATTTTGACCAGGTTTGATCATAATTTGTCCAGAAATAACAAAATGTTACACCTTTGTTTAGATTGAGAGACTGACAGATTTACAGATGGGAAGCTACATGCATAGCTCAGTTAAGCTAAAAACGGTAAACAGCGAGAAATCTGCTGTACATGTAGAACTACAAGATAGCATTCTAAATGATCTTTGTGACATTTTGAGTTCCTCACTAAAGGTTCCTTCATTGCACGTCATTACATGTGCCAATAAAGTAGCAGAATGTATTGTTTGATTTAAATTGTGTAATGTGACAGTACTATTTGTACATTATAAATGGCCACAAGGGCCACGGTGCTCACACGGCTGATGTTCTGTTTAAACATGTCTGCATTAATTCTTGAATCCATTTCCTCGATCAATCATATGACATCATAATCAACAGTGTGACATTTGGGATGATGTCATTACGCCATGATTCGATTTAGTCTGTCTTAAACGCTTAATAGTCTGACACATTGTACGAATTGTATGTCTTTACTATTTAATTGTTGCCCTGTAGGTGGGGCTTAGAATACACCTTCCGTATCCTCTGCGTGTCGTAAGAGGCGACTAAAGGAGGTACGGGTGAGGTAACCCTGACAGAAACCTCGAGTGCTGAAGACAGAGGTTCCAGGCCGCACGGCGCACTCTAATAAACCATGGATCCACGCACTTAACGCTTATGATCATGTCGATAGTCACTTACAGGACTGGCGGTATGATTAGCGAATGAAAAGAAGAAGAAGAACTATTTAATAAACATTCTGTCAAAAATTTTGAAACTAATTTGACTGGGCAAATTAGTAGCAAAATATTCAACAACTTACATACATTGACTTCAGAGATCAATCGATGTCAACACGAGCGAGGTGTGGGTGGAGCTTAGCTAGAGGGTGTGTGTGTGGGAGGGGGTGGGGGGTGGGGTGTGTGTTGGGGGGGGGGGGGGTCCTAGCTAAAACTGGAAAGGTCCATCGATGCGCAACAAGCACCGTTGGTCAATCATGCAAGTGCACTGTTGCCATACACCAATGGGGCAATGATCCTTATCATTGTTGACCAATGAGGCAATCATCCTTATGACGAATGACTAACAACACTGACATGGACACTATTCACCAATGGAACAAGCAACATTTGTCAATTGGACAAACGTAACTGATGCCACTGACCAATGAAATTTGAGCAATGAGTCAAGTAACATTGACACAATTTAGCAACAGTGCATAAAGCATAGCTGATGTCACTGACCGACAAGAGCATGGACTCTGGACATTATTGATCAATGAGGCCACCGCTACAGACATAATTGACCAATGGATCAAGCAGTCTTGGTCAACGGAAGTGGAGTTATCATTCAGAATAAATTTTCAAGATGGCTGCCATTAACTGGTGACCATCTCAGACTTAGGATCATCGGCAATTTTAACACGTCTCTTCTCCAAACCTAGTTCAACCACACATGAAGTTTCAAAGCAATCTGACAAACAATAATGGAGTTATCGTTAAGAAACAATTTTTAAAATACCCACTCTTGGCTGGCAGCCATCTTGGATTTCAGATTATTGTTGATTTCGATAGATTTCTTCTCCAAACCTAGTCCAACCACCCTATGAAGTTCCAATAAATGGTAATGGAGCTATCAACCGGAAACCAATTTTCAAGATGGGTGCCAGTGGCTGATGGACATCTTGGATTTCGGATCATCCTTTCTATAGGTCTCTTCCCCAGACATAGTCCAACTACCCTATGAAATTTCAAAGCGATCCAATAAACGGAAACAGAGAACATATCATTTGGAGACCAATTTTCAAGATGGCCACCACCACCCATCTTGGAGTTCAGATTACGGCCAATTTTGATAGGTTTCTTCTTCAGAGCTAGTTCAACTACCGTATCAAGTTTCAAAGCGATTCGATACACGGTAACTGAGCTATTATCGAGAGACCAATTTTCGAGATGTCCACCGGTAGCTGGTGGCCATGTTTGATTTCGGATCATCGTCAATTTTGATATTTTTTTGGGCCCAGACCTAGTCCAACCACCCTACAAAGTTTCCAAGCGATCCAATAAATGGTAACGGAGTTATTATCCAGAAACTACTCTGCCGCCCACATGGCGCCATCACATAATACCTTGCCAATTATTATAGAGGTCTACAGATGACGGGATCAGTGGTTAAATTATAGCCCTGCTGTACCTTTGATGTGGTGACTGGCCTGGATATTCTTGGTGAAACTGTTGCTGCTGACCAGGGTGTTGCTGTTGACTGAACTGCTGCTGTTGCTGTTGATCAAGCTGGTACTGTTGACCAGCCACCTGTTGTTGTTGATCAAGGTGTTGCTGTTGACCAGGCAGTTGCTGGTGACTGACCTGCTGCTGTTGTTGACCAGGCTGTTGCTGGTGACTGATTTGGGGTTGTTGTTGAACAAGCTGTCCTTGCTGCTGTTCAAGCTGTTGCTCAGGCTCTTCGGGAGTTTGCTTCCCTTCTGGCTGCTCATTATCTGGCTGTTTTACAATGCTGTGTTTATCATCTGAAATGGGTTGCTGTTCTGGCTCCTGTCCTGGTGGATCAGGAGGTTCAATCTGATGTACAGATGCCTCTGTGTCTTCCTGAAACACAAAATTTGCACCAGAGACTGAGGAAATGTCAGCTTAATAGGAATGCATATCCAAGTTCACACACAGAAAAATTAAGATGTTTTACTTCAAGGTGCATTCAGATCTGCTGAGTACCCAGGAATTACCTGGGAACCACATAGTTTACTAGGCATCATCATTAGCCCCAAACTCCTAACTGCCATTGCTAAATTAGTTTCAAAATATCCAACAGTTTACCTGGTATAGCTACTGTCAAATTGGCTTTCTAGGAATTCAGGGGGTTAAACTATGTGCACAAAGTGAGCAGAGCGTAGCTAAATATAGGTGGTGCATAGCTAGAAATGGAAAATAGGCAGTGCATAGCTAGAAATGGAAAATAGGCAGTGCATAGCTAGAAATGGAAAATAGGCAGTGCATAGCTAGAAAGGGAAAATAGGCAATGCATAGCTAGAAATGGAAAATAGGCAGTGCATAACTAGAAATGGAAAATATGCGGGGCATAGCTAGACATGGATACCTCTATTTTCCATGCGAATGGTGTTAACATTGAAAGACACTTAGGCACCATTCAGCAAATTCTTTGCGCATAAATTATATACAGGCAAACAGTTCCTTTTTGTACCTGTACTTTGACTATGTCTTCCTGCTCAGTCAACTCAGTCTTTGGTTTACTTCCTTCTTGGTCTTCTACCAGTATCGCTGGTTGCAACACTTTACTATCTTCAGATATTTTGTCCGATTTGGATTTCTGAAAAAATCAACAGATACAATGTCGTTAATATATATTATTGGCATAGTGAATAATTTAAATAGTCAAATTATTGCAACAAGAAGAAAACATCCTATCAAATATGGTTAAAATTGGGCCAGTGTTTCTTGAGAAGACATTAAAATTGTTGGCCATTTTGGGTTTTGGATCATTGTTAATTTCGATAGGCTTTGTCCCCAGAGGTAGTCCAACCACCCTATGAAGTTTCAAAGCGATCCGATAAACGGCAAAGGAGTTATCATCTGGAAACCAACTTTCAAGATGGCCACCGGTGGCTGGTGGCCATATTGGATTTCGGATCATTGTAAATTTCGATAGGCTTCTTCCCCAGAGGTAGTACAACCACTCTATAAAATTTCAAAGCGATCCGATAAACTGTAATGGAGTTATCATCCGGAAACCAATTTTCAATATGCCTGTCGGTGGCTGGCGGTCAGCTTGGACTTCGGATCATTGTCGATTTTGATAGGCTTCTTCCCCAGGCCGAGTGCAACCACTCTATGAAGTTTCAAAGCGATCCGATAAACAGTTAAGGAGTTATCATCCGGAAACACATTTTCAAGGTGGCCACCAGTGGCTAGCAGCCAACTTGGATTTCGGATCATTGTCAATTTTGATAGGTTTCTTCCCCAGACTTAGTGCAACCACTCTATGAAGTTTCAAAGCGATCCGATAAACGGTTAAGGAGTTATCATCCGGAAACTGATTTTCAAGATGGCCACCAGCGACTGGTGGCCATCTTGGATTTCTGATCATCATCAATTTCGATAGGTTTCTTCCCCATACCTAGTGCAACCACTCTCTGAAGTTTCAAAGCGATCCGATAAACGGCAACGGAGTTATCATCCGGAAACCAATTTTAACAAGAGGCCCATGGGGCCTGTATCGCTCACCTGTATCATAGGCATTTCAACCAGAAAGGCCATCAACAATAAGTAGAACCCTACAGAGTTGAGCAGAATTATAACAAGAAAACAGAAGCCATGTTTCTTTATGTATCAACTACTTTTGAACAAAACTTAACGGCCCTTAGTCCCTTATCATATCTCCCAATTTTCGGCCAAATCCGTTCAACGATTCTGGATACGGAGTTGTTTTCACGAAAACCAGGTCATCCAAGATGGCCACCAAGCCAATGGCCCAATCAGGTTCTCTTGAACAAATTGGTTCTCCTCCTGCATTAGATGATGTTTCATGAGTCTTGAATCAAACCCCAAGCTGTTTCGGAGATTTTTAAAGACATTTCTAAAAAATTGGCTGGTTTAGCCGGTGGCCATCTTGGATTTTGGCCGATCAGCTTCGTTTGAACAAACTTAGACATCTATGCCCTAAGGCTGCATTCTGCCAAATATAATTGAAATTGGCCCAGTGGTTCTTGAGAAGTCGTTTAAAGAATTCCCCATTCCTTTACTATGGGCCCATTGCTTTACTATGGGAGCCTATGGCAGGAAAGCAAACCAAGATGGCAGTCAAACCGTTTATCCAACAGTCTCGAAAGTGGCATATTTGAACTCGCCACCCTGATAAGCATATATACAGTGATTTTCGCTATCAAAATACATTAAATACAAAAAAGCCAATATGACAAAAAGTAAAATTTTGATTGGTTGATGTCGGCCATGTTTTTAACGTACAAATTCCTTTGAACAAATTTGAATGGCCCTTGGTCCCTAAGCATATTTACCAAATTTCAGCGCTATCCCTTCAGCGGTTTGGAAGAAGTTGTGTTCACGAAAACGTCATCCAAGATGGCCGCCAAGCAAATAGGCCAATCAGGTTGCCTTGAATAAACTTGGGTCTAATGTTGCCATAGATGATGTGTTATGAGTTTTGAATAAATTCCCCCAGCGGCTTTGGAGATTTTTTAAAGTGGTTCTAAAAATCGGCCATTTTGGCTGGTGCCCATCTTGGATTTTAACCGATCCGCTTCGTTTGAACAAAATTAGATCTCTATGACCTATGGATGTTTCCTGCCAAATATAATTGAAATCGGGCCAGTGGTTCTTGAGAAGAGGTCGTTTAAAGAATTCCCCATTGCTTTACTATGGGCCCATTGCTTTACTATGGGAGCCTATGGCGGGAAAACAAACCAAGATGGTAGCCAAACCATTCATCCGACAGTCTCGAAAGTGGCATATTTGAACTCGCCACCCTGATAAGCATATATAGAGCAATTTTCGCCATTAAAATACATCAAATACAAAAGAAACAATATGACCAACAAATGCTAAATTTTGATCGGTTGATGCTGGGCCTTGTTTTTTAACATACGAAATTCCTTTGAACAAATTTGAATGGCCCTTTGTGCCTAAGCATATTTAATTAAATTTCAGCTCTATCCCTTCAGCAGTTCGGGAGAAGTTGTTTTCGGGAAAACCATGTCATCCAAGATGGCCGCCAAGCAAATAGGCCAATAAGGTTGGCTTGAATAAACTTGGGTCTAACATTGCCATAGATGATGTGTTATGAGCATTGAATCAATTCATCTTGCGGTTTTGGAGAAGATTTCTTAGTGTCTAAAAATCGGCCATTTTGGCTGGCGGCCATCTTGGATTTTGACCGATCTGCTTCGTTTGAACAAACTTAGATCTCTATACCCTATGAATGCTTCCTCCCAAATATAATTGAAATCGGCCCAGTGGTTCTCTGATAAGCATATATAAAGAAATTTTCGCCATCAAAATACATCAAATACAAAAAAGGCAATATGACCAAGAAACGCTAAATTTTGATTGGTTGATGGCGGCCATATTTTTTAACGAACAAACTTCCCTTGAACAAACTTGAAAGGTGCTTGGTCCCTAAGCATATTTACAAAATTTCAGCTCTATCCCTTCAGCGGTTCAGAAGAAATAGTTTTCGCGAAAACTAGGTCATCCAAGATGGTCGCCAAGCAAATTGGCCAATCAGGTTGCTTTGAACAAACTTGGGTCTACCGTTGCCACAGATGTGTTATGAGTTTTGAATCAATTCCTCCAGCGGTTTTAGAGATTTTTTAGTGTTTCTAAAAATCAGCCATTTTGGCCGGCTGCCATCTTGGATTTTGACCGATCCGCTTCGTTTGAACAAACTTAGATCTCTATGCCCTATGAATGCTTCCTCCAAAATATAATCGAAATTGGCCCAGTGGTTCTTGAGAAGAATACTATGGGCCCATTGCTTTACTATGGGAGCCGATGGCTGGAAAACAAACCAAGATAGCAGCCAAACCATTTATCCGACAGTCTCAAAGTGGCATATTTGAACTCGCCACACTGATAAGCATATATAAAGCAATTTTCGCCATTAAAATACATCAAATACAAAAAAGCCAATATGACCAACAAATGCTAAATTTTGTTGGTTGATGGCAGCCATGTTTTTTAACATACAAACTTCCCTTGCACAAACTTGAATGGCCCTTGGTCCCTAAGCATATTTACCAAATTTCAGGTCTATCCCTTCAGCGGTTCGGGAGGTCGTTTTCGCGAAAACTAGGTCATCCATGATGGCCGCCAGGCAAATCGTCCAATCAGGTTGCCTTGAACAAACTTGGGTCTACCGTTGCGCTAGATGATGTGTTATGAGTTTTAATCAATTCCTGCAGCGGTTTCGGAGAAGATTTTTTAGTGTTTCTAAAAATTGGCTATTTTGCCCGCCGGCCATCTTGGATTTTGGCCGATCGGCTTCGTTTGAACAAACTTGAATCTCTATGCCCTAGAGATGCTTCCTGCCATATATAATTGAAATCAGCACAATGGTTCTTGAGAAGAAGTCGTTTAAAGAAAAAGTTGATGGACGACGGACGGTCGCCACGCCATAAGCTCACTTGGCCTTTCAGGCCAGGTGAGCTAAAAATGGTCGCCGGTGGCTCGCGACCATTTTGGATTTCGGATCATCGTCGATTTCGATAGTTTTCTTCCCCACACCTAGTGCAACCACTCTATAAAGTTTCAAGGCAATCTGAAATACAGTAACGGAGTTATCATCCGAAAACCAATTTTTAAGAGACCTAGTGCAACCACACTATGAAGTTTCAAAGCGATCCGACAAACGATAAGTTATCATCTGGAAACCACTCTGCCGCCTGCCCGAACGCCCACCCACCGCCATTACATAATAACCCCACCAAAGGTGAGGTATAAAAAATGAAATATGGCCGCCAAAGATGCTACATTTTGATTGGTCCACAACGGTCAAGTGTTTTTACAGATCAACTTCCCTTCAACAAACTTTAATTGGCCTAAGTATCTAATCATATCTACATGTACCAAATTTCGGCCTGACCAGGTGAGCTCACAAAAAAAAATTATATATATGTTTGTTTACGACAAACAGATGTAAAATGTTTAGTAGCTTATTCATCTGTGTCCCACATAGGCTTAATACTAGGGGGCGTTATATCAAAAAGATCATGAGGGTTTAATGCTAGGCTAAGGATGATAATTGCTCATGGTTTGTGTTCTAGGGGGTTGTTTGCCTTGGCAAACAATACTTATTTGGGCTCACATACCCGTAGGTTGTATTTAAATAAGGGGGCAATTTCGGCTTTCCCAATTATATCTATATGGTGGTTTTTAATATGTTCTTGTAATATAGCTGCGCCTCCTAGTTTAAGGTTATTTAGAGAAATTTTACTTTTTACTGTTTTCATTTCTTTTTTTTGGGGGGCTATTCTGATAGTAGTATTTTTAGCATTTTTTGCTGCCTGTTATAATTTGTATCTGTTTTGTTCTTCTCAACATGGGAAGTTGCCAAGGTTTCAAAATTCTTTATTAGAAGGGGGGGGTAATAAAGGGCATTTCTTCTTTAGTAACCTTAAGGGTTCAAAATAAGCATTTATTAAACTGTCTTTTGAGGTTAGAAATACTGTTGTTAAGGATAGTGTTTATGGGGTTTTTGGTTTTTTCGGTTAAGATATTAGATTTTTTGTTTCCTCTTATTTTGTTGACATTTGGGGCCTGTGAGGCTAGGATAGGGCTGGCTTTATTAGTGGTAATCCTTCGTAGCCAGGGTAATGACTTTACTTTGTCTTCAATATATAAATGTTAATAATAATGGGGTTTTTTGTGTCCTGTTTTAGAATTTTTTATGGGGCGGCTAAATGTAGGGTTATCCGTATATTATTTTTATTTTCAGTGTTTTTGGGCTTTTTTTCCTTTTTGTTTTTTTTGTTTAACCCAGGGATATCGATAATTTGAGGAGATGGAGTATTTTTTTTGGACTCTCTCTCTTTGCCTTTAATTTTGTTAACTTGCTGGATTACAGGGTTGGTAATAGTGTGTAGAGAACAAAGTTCTTCTGTGGTTTTTTTTACTGTGTTTAGGTTAAATTTAGTATTAATATTATATATATTTTCCTATATAAATCAATGAGAGAAGTCAATTTTCCAATCTTGTAAAATAATAAGTATGTCTTTACTGTTCCAAGCCAAAATTCAATATGACAATTTTGGCTGGTAGTTGACATTCTCTCGCTATCACCCTGGTAACTACTCAAACATGACAGGTTCAGACATAACCCAGAGACTTGGATATTTTGTGTTCTAAATTAGGTGTGGGATGGGTGGGTCTGCTGGGTGGGTCTGTTGCTGGTAAGTTAACTATAATCCAGTTGTGTGTTTGCTAATTAGGTGTGGGTCAGGGCGGGGTGTGTGAACAATAGGGGATAATATCTGAGTTCTAGAAATATTGAATAAGAGGTGGGTGGGTGGTGGGTCATGGCATGGCTGGACAGTGCAGTTGGCCATTTTGTGTCAGAAGTCACTCAGGTGTGAAAAATCAATACTTCTGAGTTCTGATTTGGTTTTAACCAATAATATGGAATAATTAACTGTACTGATTCAGATATGCCCACCCGATGGTCATAGTTAAAAGTTAGTTGACATCTACCATAAGATTATTAACCTATTTCATTCTGAATAATTGTTACTTTTTGTTCTTATCCAAATGCATCAGAATTCTGTTGATTATTTTGCAAACCACCAGACTGAAAGTTATCTTAGTTAGACTGCCATAACTTTCAGTCAGCTTATTTACAAAACAACCAACAGGCTTATCATTCATAGGTTCATGTTTCTGGCACCTCAGAATAAAATGGTTAATGTATTTGTCAGCTAAAATGTGCAGGGGGAACTTAGGTGACCTATTCTTTAAGAGAACCACCTGTCTATAATGACCACTTTCTTTCACGGCCATTTCCTATATAGCTGGCTATACTATATAGCAACGCTAATTTCCACCTATTTCGAAACACGGGGGATTAGCTTGGTGGCATTAGCTCTGCTACACTTCAGAAATTGCCAGGATGAGGTGGCAGGCGAAAATGAGTGAAGATACTTTGACAGTTCTTCAAATGACTTCAACTTTTAATAATTTTAAATTGACTCTATACACAAACTGATGTTGATACAAAATTTCTATACAAACTAAGAATGCTATATCTATCTACTATTCTGGCTTAAATCTCTGTCTACTATCTATCTATCTATCTATCTATCTATCTATCTATCTATCTATCTATCTCTAGCTCTGACTCTCACTGTTTCTCTCACTCACTCTATCTCCCAAATACACAAATTCCTTTACATTTTATAGCTAGTGGTAGTTAAAGTAAACAGGAAGGTAGTGAAGGGACATGTTCGAAATAAGTTCAGAACATGTCTAAAATCATTAATAATTTGTTTAGTATTTGTGAATACAGGATTTATGCAATTCTATAAAATAAATATAATTAACCACTTTCATGCTGTATGCGTTGACAGTATTTTACTCTGACAAAATCAGAAAATCTTGATGACTATTTTGAAAACAATCAAAGCAAAAGTTGTTTCTGCTTGAGCACCTTTCAGTCAAATTATTTCCAAAATAATATGCAGGTTTCTTATGCCAATGTCTTGAAATATGTTTGTGGGAATTTAGAATGAAAATGGTTATCAGATTATGAACATGTATTTTCAGATGTATGTTATTATATATAAAAGTTCAGTATATACATGTCTTGGAATACTGTGATTTATTATATCCACACTGCAGGCTGGGTGGCTTTAATTGTCCTGGCTATTAATTTGGCTATTGTCCTCTGTCCACTATACTCCTAGAATTGTCATGCTTGATTTCATATGATTCAGCTGGCCATGATTAGGAACATTCTAATTTATGCTGGATAAAATCAATAATATATAATTTCACGCAGAATTTCCTATACCTGGCCTAATAGCACCATGACACATCTAAGAAGAATTAGCATATTAAATGCCCAAATTGCGTTACTATTTTGCAAGTCATGGCAATCTCTTGACACGCATGCACATATTTTTATAGCACACTAACCAGGAAGTTAATTATGTCAGAGCTGTGGTACACCTACCCGTTGTGGTAGCTTGGTTCCCTGATTCATTTATTTGGGAACCAGGCTACATGGTGTCATACGCCGTGTAGCTACTGTTGATTCCTGTTTCTACATGTTTCCTCTTCTGTGTGTTTCAGATAGAGACTGAGGGCGTTTCCTATTATCATATAGCATAAACTAACAGTGGTAGCGGTTTGGACACAGTGTGCGACTATACAGTTCTGTTCAAAAACAGAGGCACGTGACTTGTTGTATCCAAACGGAGATGTCAGTTTTAGATAGTGCTTGTACTAAAACCGTGACTGGTGAAACATGGCTAGAAATGTTTATGGAAATGTTAGATGAAGGTGATAGAAATTCAGTGGAGACATTGCCATCAGACACTAACTTTCGGTTTGGTGATGGGATTGGAGTGAACTCTACCAGATTAGTTAAATTTCCAGTATGTGTTGGGAAAACTAAAGTTATGATGGAAGCGAATGTTGTCAAGAATGAGATTCCATTGCTTTTGAGTCGATCGTCCATGAAAAGGGCACAGATGCTTCTTGATTTCGATTTGAACACAGCAGAGGTGTTTGGTGATCGGGTAAAACTGCAGTGTACATCTTCGGGACATTATTGTTTACTGCTTACAAATTTGTTGCTTCACTCTAACACTACAAACTCTATTGTGCTACACACTGTTCATATTCAAGCTCTCTCACATGAAAAAGGCGGTGAAGTTGCATAGGCAGTTCTAACATGCATCCAAAGAAAAACTATGTAAGCTAGTGAAAGCGACGAGTAAGAACATTGATGATGAAGAATTTTTGGACATTATCAAGGAATGCTGTGACTCTTGTGAAAAATTCAAACGTCAGCCATTGCGGCCAGTTGTTGGTCTACCTCTGGCTGATAACTTTAACCAAGTTGTATGTATGGACCTAAAGGAATACATTCACAATGAATCATGGATTCTTCATTTGATTGACTCGGCTACAAGATACTCGGCAGCATGTCTCATAACAACAAAGCATCACGATGAGATTTTATGCAAGGTGTATCGTATTTGGATAGCATAATTTGGATCTCCCAGAAAGTTTCTCACGGATAATGGTGGTGAGTTCTCAAATGAAAGCTTTTCTGAGATGAATGAAAAATTGAATGTTGAGACCAATACACCAGCAGCTGAATCTCCATTTAGTAATGGGATTGTTGAATGACATAATCTAATTCTTGCTGAGACAATGAAAAAACCGTTACTAGATGTAAAGTGTGAGCCTGATGGTGCATTGGCCTGGGCAGTTAGTGTAAAAAACTCTTCAGAATCATGGTGGATACAGCACAAATCAGTTGGTTTTCGGACATAACATCAACACACCATCAGTTTTAATAGACCGTATTCCAGCATCGGAGCCCACAACTTCCAATGATATAATACGTAGAGGCATTACATAAGGCAAGAGAGAACTTTATACAGGCAGAGTCAAGTGAAAAAATACAGAGGGCGTTATGGCACAGTGTGAGAACATATGCTGATGAACATTATTATTCGAATGGTGATAAAGTTTATTATCGGAGGAAGAATGGACAGTTTGTTCTGGTAAGACATGGAGGGGTCCTACTACAGAATTCATCCATGTCAGTTGATGAGAATGAAGAGTTCAGAGTTAGAAAAAGGTGTCCAGCAGGCATCACCTGAACTTGAGGGGATAGAAAAGAAAAGATGGAAGGAGACAGTTAAGAGACAGGTTAGAACCGATAGGGATGAAGAAGATGAAGAGGATCATCTAGATACAGTGAATGAAAGTGATGAAGATAATTGTGTAGAGTCAGTTAATGAACCAGGTGTAGAAGAACATATAGTGAATGAAGAGATTTCAGAGAGGGAGAATATTGACAATTCTCATTCGTCTGTATGTGATAGCGGTTCAGAACCACAGTGATGATGTCATTAATGACCATTCAGTTAAACCTAGGCGAAACTCATGTGTTAAATTTAAAATGGTTATGAATGAGGAGTGGCAGCATGGAAGAATTCTCAGTACACAGCCAAAGCAATCGGGAAAGTATCAGAATTGGATAAACATTCATGTTGCAGGTGAGGAAGAGCCTATGTGTGTCAACTGGGATCATATGGAATCGTGGAGTGATCTGCCAGATGATGAAAATGCTGTATTCATGACTGGAGTTGTCACAAGAGGTTGTTGATGCCAAAGAGAGAGTTGAACAACATGATTCAGAATGAGGTTTTTGAGGCAGTTCCAAATACAAACAAACCAGCAATTTCTTCTCGATGGGTCATAAATGTGAGGTTTTTACCTCTGATGGGAAGAAGACGGTTAAAGCACGGTTAGTGGCTCATGGATTTGAGGAGGATACAAGCAATTTGAGGAAGGATTCCCCCACATGCGGTAGAGTGTCTGCGACTGGTTTTTCTGATTTCTGCAATGATGTCATCGGGTTTGGAGTCCATCGATATTACAGCTGCTTTTCACAAGGGTAGGCCAATAGAGAGAGAGAAGTGTATCTGAGACCACCAAAAGATGTTTGTCCAGAGGAAACTGTTTGGCGTTTCAAGCGATGTATCTATGGCCTCAATGATGCACCACGTTCATGGTATGATAGAGTCATTGGAGACCCCAGTCAGCTTAGTGCTGTCACTTATTCAGATGCTACATATGTGAGTCTCGGAGATGGGTCATCTCAAGGTGCCTTCATTGTCTTTCTGAAAGGAGGAAATGATCATGTTATTCCAATAAGCTGGCAGTAAAAGAAACGTAACAGGGTAACTAAGAGTCCACTGGCATCAGAAACTCTGGCATTGAGTGAGGCGGCTGATGCAGGATTTCTTGTATCGGCGCTTGTCCAAGAAGTATTCATATTATCTACTCTTCCACCAGTTGACTGCTATACAGACAATGTTTCGCTGAAAGATACATTGCAAACATCGAAAATCATCACTGATCGACGTCTTAGAGTTGATATTGCAAGGATCAGAGAAATGGTTCAAGAGCAAGAGATAAACGTGTTTTGGGTAGAAGTAAAGGAACAGATTGCAGATGCCGTAATCAAACGTGGTGCATCTGCAAGAAGACTTTTGGAAGTGCTACGAAATTGTAGACTATAAACAAGAATACAGGACTGTGTAATTAGATGTATATAGTTTCACATCAATCATTACAATCAGGTTTTGTGACAATTAGAAGTTTCATATCGTTTCACATTGTTTTAGTGACAATCATCCATCCACACCAATCACATTTTCAATCACAACAATCGTGTTTTGTGATAATGAGAACGGTGCTGTAGTTCATCAGCCTAACCAATGAATAGTGTATAGCCTAACCAATGAATAGTGTATAGCCTAACCAATCAATAGTGTCTAGCCTACCCAATCAATAGTGTATAGCCTAACCAATCAATAGTGTATATAGGCATAACAATTAAAAACAAGCATTCTGTAAATATTGCTTTGCAATACATGTCCCCTACCTGGGGATATAAATCTTTAGAGATTGACGGTCAAAAATTTCATTAAAAATTGTCAAAAGCAGCTGAAACTCCAACTTGATCTGTAACTTTTCATAACATAGTAATAACTCAAGTCTCAGTTATATATGGTGAAGGAGAAGGAAAAAGTCCTGAAACTCGAACTTGGTCTGTAATTTCTCATAATAAAGTAATGTATCAATTCTCAGTTGAATATCTTGAAAGACTGCGAGAAAAAGGGTGGAAAACTAATATTTTTCATATTTCATGGGTCCAAAGGGGGCATAACTCCATCAAAAATTTACACATATGCCTAAAACTCGAACTTGGTCTGTAACTTCTCATAACAAATCAATGTAGCAATTCTCAGTACAATATCTTGAAAGGCTGCGAAAAAAAGTGCAGAAAACTAATATTATTTGTATTGCATAAGTCGAAAGGAGGCATCACTCCATGAAAAATTTACGAAAATGTCTGAAACTCGAACTTGCTCTCTAACCCCATATACTAAAGCGATGTACCGATTTTTCCTTAAATATCTTGAAGGAGTGCGAAAAAGTGCGGTAAGCTGATGTTTTTCACATTTCCTAAGTCGAAGGGGGGGGGGGGGGGGGGGGAAAGGGGGCATAACGCCATCAGAAATTTACGCATACGCCTGAAATTCGAATTTGTTCTGTAACTTCTCATAACAAAGCAATGTAAAAATTCTCAGTACAATATCTTGAAAGACTGCGAAAAAAAGTGCGTTAAACTAATATTTTTTGTATTGCATAAGTCGAAAAGGGCATCACTCCATGAAAAATTTACGAAAATGTCTGAAACTCGAACTTGCTCTGTAACTCCTTATACTAAAGTGATGCACCGATTTTCGCTTAAATATCTTGAAAGAATATTTTTCGTATTGCTTAAGTCGAAAGGGGGCATAACTCCATCAAATATTGATGCATACGCCTGAAACTTGAACTTGGTCTGTAACTTCTCATAACAAAGCAATATCCCAATTCTCAATTAAATACCTTGAAAGACTGCGGAAAAAAGTGAGGAAAACCAACTGTGACAGACGGACAGATGGCGTGCAAACCCCCCCCATTTTTACCGGTAAGGGACTAGTAAACAGGAACTTTGAACCTATCGGAAAGATGTCAGCAGAAGGAGGCAGCAATGTTGATTCCTGTTTTTAAATGTTTCCTCGTCCGTGTGTTTCAGATAGAGACTGAGGGCGTTTCCTATTATCATATAGCATAAACTAACAGCTACTATGCGCTGTGATATTTTATCTAAGACAGACTCTTAGGCAATCAGTCACCAAATTGTACGTGTAATGGCATAATTTTCTCAGTTCTGACTATCGCTATCCTACCACCATTTTATCTTTAAAAAAACGTCAATTCAAGCCGTGAAATAATTAAATATCGAATTGTATTGTCTAGAAAGCGTGCTCACGATGTTCTAATAGTAGCTTAGTGATAATTTAATACATTTTATCAACGTTTGTCCCAAAATCGGTTGATATAGACATTACTAAATTTGACATGACAATGTTCCTAGATAATAGCAATTCTCATATCCCCCTCTAGGACAAAATGAACTGGAAAGTTTCAATTCGTCGGGAACATTGGGAGTCTATATGTTCCTCATCAAAATCTGTCATCGGTATACTTGTTTAATTATTAAATGTAGAGTGTACAGGTATTCGTGTTGGTTTAGTATATGTAGTTTCCAAGACATATACATATGCCAGATAAGTCAGTATCGGTCAAATTACCCATCAATTCATAAGTCATGCAACTCAGCTATGAGGCAATGAGCAATTCTTGGATCCTCTTGGCTGAAATGACCAAGTAATTCGTTTTACCACGTCAGCACTTTTGCGCACATTAAGCGATTTCACAATTCGGTGGTCTTCTGATTTTTTATGTCCTATCATATCGAAACTGAAAACAGCTGAGTGTGAATTAAATGCAAATGCTCCGGAATGGTTGCTGACTATGAACAGGAACCACTATTGTAGATTTTAACATATATGGCTTCTGCGGTAATTTTAAGCGGGTAAGCTTGCATGTTTGCAAGAAATTTATGCATTAGTTTTCTCAACATCATGGAATATTTTGTTTTTGCGATTAGTTAGGCGACAAGATTAAATTTTGTGTTCATGACCGTGGTTTATTTGTACAGAGAGAATTAGCTCTTGTGAACCGCTATGGCAAGACGAAGGTTAAGTGATCGTGTGAAATGGCAAATCATAGGCATGCATACCACTGGTATGTCATGCAGAGAGATTGGCAGACAGCTGAACATTAACCATACTGTAATCAGTCGTTTGATTGCAAAACATGGGCAAACTAACGAGGTGAAGGACAGGCCTAGATCTGGAAAACCGAAGAAGACTACTGCCCGTGATGATCGAGCCCTAGTACGCCTTGTTAGGAGATCTCCATTCACCAACAGCAGAGTGCTCAGCCAGCAATGGGAAACGCGCAATAGAGTGTCAATGTCTACCGTCAAAAGGAGACTGTATGCTGCTGGCATGAAAGCTAGGAGACCTGTCAGACGTCCTCTCCTCACTGCACACCACAAAGAGGAGCGTCTGAGGTGGTGCAACGAAAGAAGACACTGGAACATGAGATCCTGGAGACGGGTACACTGGTCCGATGAAAGTCGGTTCCTGCTTCATGCCACAGATGGTCGAACTCGTGTATGGAGGTCCAGACGCAGGGCGGACGACCAACGTAACATCATGGAAGAAGTTCCATTTGGTGGAGGTTCCGTTATGATATGGGGGTGCATCTCATTTGATTGTAAGCTGGATCTGTTGACTGTACCTGGAACACTAAATGGACAAAGATATCAAGATTCCATACTGGATAGAGTTGTGGTCCCTCATTTTGTAAATCATGCACCTGGAACCCACCCTATATTCATGGATGACAACGCCCGACCACATCGTGCTAGAGCTGTGCATGAATACCTCCGCCAGAATGCCATCGAAACCCTACCATGGCCAGCAAGGAGCCCTGACATGAACCCTATTGAGCATATCTGGGACATTCTGAGAAACATGGTGAGAAGGAGGGATCCTCCTGTGCAGAACCTACAGGAATTAACAGACGCACTCCATCTTGAATGGCAACGAATACCACAATGGCGTATCAGTCGGTTGGTGACCAGCATGAGACGTCGTGTCCAGGCCGTCATCCAGGCACAAGGTGGATATACCCGGTATTAATAATGACAGTCTCAAACTCGTGCACAGATGTTAAACTTCGTTTTCAGACACCATTAATGACAATCTAGCCACGTGTGTCAACTGTAGGGCAATAGTTGTCAGTTGTGTCAACGTAACCATATTCAGGCCTCGTTTTCAAGTTCAAACAAAAACATACATTGTTTCCCCACCATCATAATCAGCATTCCTCTAGTTGCATTATTACCTCTTGCACTAAGATGGATGGGTACATAAATGTTTATGCTATTGCTTTCTTCATAGCACATGAATATACCCTCGCATGTGCGTAAAAATATATATACACCTGTGCAAAAGTTAAGCACCACCCTATTTTTACGCACATGTGAGGGTATATTCATGTGCTATGAAGAAAGCAATAGCATAAACATTTTTGTGCGTGCAGCACATGTGAAGGGTGGCTAAAATTGAGTGTTTTCAGAGATCACAGGTGTGACTGATTTTTTTATGAAGACATCTGATTGAGGCCTTGGTTAACGTGTACATTGACCACGGTGGACCACCTCTACAAAATGCCGCAAAGAAGACATTTACGAGCTTGTGAGGCAAATCAAGCAGTTGGAATGATCCAAACTGCCCAAACACAGAGACAGGTGGCTGTTGCACTTGGTGTTTCGCAAAGTGTGATATCCAGGTTGTGGACACGGTTTCAAGCAACTGGAACTGTCAATGAGAGGCATAGAAGTGGAAGACCACGTACCACAACACGCCGCCAAGACCGGTATATCGTCACTTTAGCCAGGAGACATCGTTTTGATAGTGCACGTTCTCTCAACAGACAGTTCAATGCTGCTACAGATGTTCAGATAACACCCCAGACTTTGAGGAACCGACTTCACGGAGCCAATCTTAGAGCTTGCAGCCCAGCTGTGAGACCAAGGCTACTCCTACGTCATCGACAAGCTCGCCTGGAATGGGCTCGTAATCACATTAGATGGCAAAGACGTCACTGGCAGCCAGTTTTGTTCACTAATGAATCCAGATTCTGTTTAGATTTCCATGATGGTCGCAGACATGTGTGGAGAGAACCCAGACAACGGTATGCACAGTGTATGGTCGCTGAACATGACCATTTCGGAGGGGGCTCAGTGATGGTTTGGGGTGGGATTTCTTTGACTGGTCGCACTGAACTGGTTGCTATCAGGAATGGAGCTCTGAACGCCATCCGGTATAGGGATGAAATCCTTCATCCAGTTGTGAGATTGTTTGCTGGAGCTGTGCGTCCTGACTTTGTTCTCATGGATGACAACGCTCGGCCTCACCGTGCTCGAGTTATCACACAGTACCTTGAGAGGGAGACCATAGAGAGAATGGAGTGGCCAGCAGTATCACCTGACTTGAACCCCATTGAGCATGTGTGGGACCAGCTTCAACAACAAATTTCACAACGCCAGGTGCCCCCAATGACTCTGGATGACCTGGAAACTGCTCTCAGGCAGGAATGGGACAACCTTCCAGAACAGAACATCGTGCGCCTCATCAACAGCATGCAGCGGCATTGTCAAGCAGTCGTGGCTGCACGTGGAGGTCACACTCGTTACTAAAGTGCATATGGACTGATTTGGAGTGACACACGTTTATACACTTGTTGACTTGCAATCATGAATTCTCATTGTTTCATGGATGCCTTTCATTAACACCTATGTGATGCATTGCTGAAAAATCAATTTCAAAACTGTCATTAAATATGTATTCAGCAGAGGCTGTTAGTTATCATTTCGAATCTGTATATGTCTGTTATATCGAATGTTTCTAATAATACTGAAAAAACTTCGTGATCCCTAACTTTTTTTGTCCAGTATATATACCAGATCATTATGCACAATGCTAATGAAATGACACTTGGAGATCGAATCAACCGAAATGGTGCTCGCCCTGTGAGGATCTGCCAGGCAGGTGCAGCGCCGGGCTCCACGCCTCGAAGGAGCCCACCCTCAGCTACTGGAGGTCCCATCAACTCGCCTTGTGGAGCCAGGGGACGAGGATGGAGAGCTACTGGCCAACCGAAAGAGAAGACCAAACCCAAAGAGAACCCCAGTATCAACATCATGCACTGGAATGCAGAAGGGGTTACCAACAAGAAATCAGAGCTCGAACAGTTCCTGTACGAAAACAACATTGATATCTGCTGCATCCAAGAGACACACCTGCAAGAAGAAAAACCATTTAAGATCAGAGGTTACCAGATTTTCCGGTGTGATCGAAGAGGAAGAAAGAAAGGAGGGGTGATCACCTTGGTCCAAAACAGCGTGAACGCCAGCCAGATCAAAACCTTTATGGAAGAGGCTGAATATATCAAGATCAAGGTAACAACCAGCAACTCTGTGATTGACATTGTCAATTATTACTGCCCTAATGACAAGAATCTCTCACTTGACACAATCCAGGTCCCGGACTGCCACTTCCTCATTGCCGGAGACTTTAATAGCCAGTCCCAGAGCTGGGGATACAGAACACTTGATAAACGAGAAGACATTGAAGCATGGCAAGATGAAAAGCACCTTTTACTTGTCAACGATCCCACAGATCAGCCTACCTTCTACTCGCGCCGGTGGCACTCGACAACAACGCCGGACTTGGCATTTTGTACAGAAGACATTTACAGAAACCTCAGTAGAGTGGTCGGATCGCAGTTAGGAGGAAGCGACCACCGCCCAGTCCTCCTCTCTCTTTCTGGAAGTATTTCGACAAGTTCACCTCATCATCCAAGGTGGAACTACAAAAAGGCAAATTGAAGTCTGTTCGGCATTCGTTCCAATGAGCTTACCCAAAATATAGCAGTAGAAGGGAGAAACATCAACGATGTGGTCAAGGAATTTAACTCAAGTATCCTCAAGGCTGCCAACGAAGCGATTCCTCGAGGGTTCAGGAAAAACTACCGCCCCTACTGGACAACAGAACCGCAAGCAGCACATGATAAACTAGACAAGGCCAGAGAAGATGCAGAGGGTAATCCCTGTCATGAAAACCACTTCACGCTACAACAAACCAAAGCCAGGTATCTAAAGACCAAGCTGGAGGCCAAAAGAAGAAGCTGGTGGGAAAAGACGGCATGGTTTAATTTAGAGAGAGACACCACAAAGCTATGGAGACTGACTAAAGCACTGAATGATGAGGGTGTCGGGGGAGAGAAGATTACTCTTGAAGAAGATGGACAAACACTGACAGGAAAGATGGCTGCAGATGCCTTTGCGAAGGCATATGCAAAAGAAAGCAACATTTCTATACCACGAATGCGTCAAAAAGATGTTAGAAAAGAGCAAAAGGAAAGAACAGACACCAACACTCATGATGCAATGAAAGTTTACATTAGTTTAGCAGAACTCAAGAAGGCTATCCGCCAATTGAAGAAGAAGAAATCTCCCGGGCCAGATGGCATTACGAATGAAATGATCCAACACCTTGGTAATGCCTCTCTCCGCAAGTTGCTAGATATCTTTAATCTCAGTTGGACCAATGGAGAGGTTCCTCAGTGCTGGAAGGAAGCCAGAATGACCCCTATTCTGAAAAAAGGGAAGAACAAGACGAAAGTGCTGAGCTACCGTCCTATCAGTCTTACAAGCTGCATATGCAAGACCATGGAGCGCATTGTCAACCAGCGGTTGCAGTGATACCTGGAGTCAGAGAACATTATAGTTTCAGAGCAGGCCGGCTTCAGAAGATACAGGAGCACAGAAGATCAAACAACACATCTTGCACAGGTCATAGAGGACACTTTTCAAGCCAAGAAGGTGATGCTAGCTGCCTTTATCGATCTGCAGAAGGCATTTGACAAGGTGTGGAAGGATAGCCTCCTCGTGAAGCTCCGGCGCACAGGCATCGGTGGCAACATGTTCCGATGGACCAAGTCATATCTACACAATCGCAGAGCTAGGGTGCTGGTGGATGGACAATCTGGACAGAGTGTATTTCTGAGACAAGGGGTGCCACAAGGCGGAGTATTATCACCAACTCTGATGGGATCCCAATGGGATCCATGCAGCCCTCTATACAGATGACCTCGTACTTTGGTGCACCGAGGAGTACACAACGACTGCCACGTACAGAATGCAGCTCGCCTTGGACAGAATTACAGCTTGGGCCAATCGCTGGTGTATTACCATCAACAAAGAAAAATCATCAGCCATGCTATTCTCACTGTCCACCAAAACCAAGGTTGGCAATCTGACACTGGGCGGTACTCCACTCGAGTATGAGGACCAGCAAAGCTACCTGGGAGTCACCTATGATAGAAGATTAACATAGGAGCACATCCAGAATGCAGAGGCAAAGGCCAGAAGAAAGCTAAACATCATGAGGAAGCTGGCAGGAACAAAGTGGGGTGCCAATGAAAGGATCCTCAAGACCATCTACCTAGGTGCCGTACGACCACACCTTGAGTATGGATCCAGCTCATGGATGACAGCAGCTAAATCTCATCAACAGAACCCCGACAGAGTACAAAACCAGGCACTGCGCATCATCACTGGTGGAATGAGATCAACAGCAATAGCAAAAATGGAGCAGACAGCAGGCATCCCCCCACTTAGCAAAGCACTGATCCAAGCTGCAAAGTTCAAATCGTTCAACAACCACCAGATGAAGATCAGGCAAGCACAGCTGTCATCAGGAAGACTTAAAAGATCAAGTTTTGTGAAAGAGACAAAAGCACTTCAAAGGAAACACCAAGAAATGTTGCCAGCACAAATAGAAGACCCAAACCACACACTTGATCCTCCACCCTGGGAAAACAAACTAGAGAGCATAGCTATTCGCACCACTGTACCTCATCTCACAACCAAAGATGAACACAGTGATGTGAGCAAGAAGGCCCTGACCCTAGTCATGCTGGAAGACATGTACCCTCAGAAGACATGGATAGGATCTACACAGATGGATCAGCCAAAGATGCAATTAGGAGCGGAGGTGCCGGACTGCACATACAGTATCCAAACGGACAACATGAGTCAGCTGCAATACCGACAGGCAAACACTGCACAAACTACAGAGCTGAAGTCGAAGCACTGGTTCATGCAGCTAATACCATCAGCAGAACAGCAGACCCTATTGCACATATTGTCTTTTTATCTGATGCCCGCTCCGTCCTTGAGGCTATCACCAAAGGTAAGCTGCCACAACTTGAAGAAGCACTACAAACCATCAAATGCTTTCGGATAGCATTGCAGTGGATCCCCTCACACTGTGGAGTCCAAGGAAATGAGGAAGCAGACAAGATGGCAAAGGTGGGTGCAGAAGAGAATCAGACAGAAAACATGGTTACCCATACAGAGATGAAGACTATCATCAAGTCACTCTATAGAACACCTCAATCAGAAGATGCCTACCATCATCTCTCGAGGCCAGAGCAAGTGACCATTTTTCGTCTCAGAACTGGACACAACAGACTAAACCACCACATGTACAGGCGGTTCCACCTTACAACATCACCCGCTTGTCCATGTGGAGAAGCAGAACAGACCACAGAGCACATACTTCAATGTTGCAGTACGTTTCAGCTGCTGAGAGAAGAGATCTGGCCTTTGTCAACCTCTTCTTGAAAAGATGTATGGGCCTGTGGAAGAACTGCAGAAAACCACAGATTTCATCTTGAGAACGGCTCTCCAAATGTGATACCAGCGATCGAAAAGAAGAAGAAACATTGTTCAGCTCTTAGCATAGATGATATTTCATGAGTCTTGAATCAATCCCCCCTAAATGCTGAGACACGCACGGATGGGACTCATTTCTATGGTCCCCGTTGATGATGTCGGGGTCTAACAAGGGACACCGCCTTTAAAGCCGAGCAGGGCTCAGTATTCAAATCCTTTGAGATGTCCTTAACCAACATGGTGACTAGACAGATCGCAAACAAACTGCACGCACACTATGTAGCTACCAGAGCCTTTAAGTTTGCTTTCGAAAAAGCTCTTTTGTCTCTGAAAAATGCAGACTGCCTTGGCAATAGCCACCATGCAACTCAGATACAATCGGACACAACGTTCTCCGAATCCCAGAAGTAGAAGACCAAGGGGCCGCCAAATTGCAAAGCAGAAATGCCAGACGAAGGGCACATGCATGCAACCATACCGCCAAGGGGACTACAGAAGAGAGGCAGCCACCCAGCAGAGGCGCACCGCTAACAACAAGCGCGCTAACCAGTTCCACTAATGGACACTAAGAGCACAGAGGTAATAGAAGAGGTATTCAAAATAGTGACCAACCTCAGAGACACTAAGCGCAAAAAGTGACTACATCACCTTAGCTACCCACTACAACAGCCTCCAGAGCACCTATACCACCATTATTATAATAATAATACTTCTAAACACAATTGTACAATTTCAATTCTTCATACCACTGTGCCCCGCCTCTCAATTGTAACAAGAGGCCCAAGGGGCCTGTGTCGCTGGCCTGGACTCCTGGTGCACTAATTTTTTGTCAATATTGTTGGTGGGTTGGTTAGTAGTCTTTTAAATGAGTTTGTGGACATTTTTGCAAGTCCAATATTGCCACCAAACATGCTACATTTTGATTGCTCCACTGCGGCCATATTTTTGATGTAGCTCCTTCCCTTGAACAAACTTTAATGGCACTCAGAGCCTAATAATACCTCCCAGATTTCGGCTCAATCCATTCAGTGGTTCTGGAGTTGTTTTGGCAAAAAAATAGGTTATCCAAGATGGCCAATCAAGTTCCCTTGAACAAACGTGGTGCAGCTCTTGCCCTAGATGATATTTCATGCGTTTTGAATTAATTCCTCTAAGTGGTTTCTGAGATTTTTAAAGACATTTCTAAAAATCAGCCAAAATCTGAGATGGCCGCCAGCCAAATTGGCCTATCGGCTTTGTTTGAACAAACATGGACCTCTATGCCTTCAGAATGCTTCCTGCCAAATATACTAGAAATCGGTCCAGTGCTTCTCGAGAAGACATTTTAGATTTCCCACTGCTTTAGTATGGGAGTTTCTGGCAGGAAAAAGATCCAAGATGGCCACCAAACCGTTTAACCAACAGTTAAAAAAATGGCAAATATGAAATCAGAATACCCACTTGGGTCATTCCGTATAAGATGGACCAATGCCCGTCAACTCATAGTCACGGATTTCCTTCAAACTTTCTCAGTGTGAGCATATGGATGTTTTAGTTGAGCATGACAATTCTTTAACTGATATGTGAAATACTTTTTGAAAAATGCCCTCTCAAAGACCCCTATGCTAAAATTGACAAAAGTTTCAAGTACAAATCCAATGTTTGAGACATCATATCTCATCCAATATACTGTTTACAATACTAGATCTTTTCATTCTAAAGCTCTGGTCAGCATACTTGAGGAAAATAACAAGCAATATGTGTTGACTTGTTTTGGGTGTGTTTTAGGCGTCACCAAAAACGTTAAAAACAGCTAATTTTCCTGTTTCAACAAAATTTGGTGATACAGTAAAATGTATATTATAGTTGCTGTAACTAAATGATTTCTACCCAGTTCACTAGAGCTAATATTAGCTTAGTAATATTTACTGACTAACGGCAAGGTTTGCTCATCAAAAAATTTGGGGGGCCCAATGCACCACCCCTGTTCACAAAAGAGGGCCAACTTCATCGCCTATTAAGTCAAAATAACCCCTTTCAATTTCTATTTTATTTTGGTGAATGGTAGATATATGGTCACTAGTTACATGATTAAAAGTTGCACTCTTACATTTGTTCCCTTTTGGAGCTATGGCATATTAGAAATGTGATATTTTTGTAAAACTTGTACGATATTCCATTTTTGGGGGTTGATAATTTTAAAATTATAGGGCCTAGAGGCATGAAAC
Organism: Chaetoderma sp. LZ-2023a; assembly: GCA_034401795.1. Taxonomy (NCBI): domain Eukaryota; kingdom Metazoa; phylum Mollusca; class Caudofoveata; order Chaetodermatida; family Chaetodermatidae; genus Chaetoderma; species Chaetoderma sp. LZ-2023a. Next base: position 52,523,609 of record CM067373.1, read on the forward strand.
AAGCGATACAACCAGTTCTCCTGCTATATTAGAAGAACCAATCAGCATTCCCTGGTTATATAATACATAAACATCGATTTTCTAGACCCAAAGCCCTGACTCTGTTAAAATTTGACATTTTTCGCGACAATCTAATTTGTTTTAAAAAGTTTAAAATATCTCCACTTTAGCATTTTAGATACTTTTTCATCATAGGTGGACATTGAATGGTATATTATGGTCATATTAGTACAGCTACATGGACTTCTATGGCCATTTATAGACAATTTTGACACACTGCGACCAGGCCAATATGTGTAATCTCTCATACTAAAGTATGCTTAAATGTCACCCATTTCATGGAATTATTTAATAAACTGAGACAGGCATTGGTTAATACACATGATATAATATAAAAGTGTTAAGAGATAGTACATAATACTACATACCTCAGCAATAATTGATGATACGGTACATGATCCAGCATATACCGCTCCTCCAAATTATTTAAATAGTCCATTTATAAAGTCGATATCAGTTTGTGGAAAAGTGTACTGCCGGCAAGTTGCTGTCAATGGTGTTGACACCTTACTTAGAACGTCACAAAAAGGAACCCAGCACTGGTCTGTGCGCCTTGGCCAACTAAAGGATCGAGCTGGTCCATGCGGCTTCATAAACGAAATGAGACAGTCCTCATTTTCTAGACTAATTTCTAACACTATGCCAAACCACCAATTTTTGTCATACAATGCACCAACATAGTCACTCAAAGACAGTTCCATAGGGATATTTAAATTCTGAATCTCTGATGACATACCAGGTTGTGTGTTAGAAAATGACCGAGTGTATGAAACATCATCAGTTGAAATTCGCTTTACTGTGATAGAGTTAGTGTCATTTGGAACAAACGAATGGAATGACCTGGTTCCTTGCACTGTTTTGGCAAGGAGATACCGCTCTTCCAACATTGTATGATGGCTCTGGATCTCATCTTTACTAACTAAGAAGAACTTGATCTTGCTTCTGTTCTGTTGGCTGAATTCATACAATTCACTAGCATTTTGTATAAGCGCTGTTTGCAGACTAGCCCTTGCGGCTAAGCGCTTCACTGTGCCACCGATACCGTCGCAAACACCTTTACCATGGCTGGTAGCAAAGAATGCAGGAAATGTCAATTTCCCTTTCTCCGAGATCTAACAATACTCACCATTCTGTTACTTCTGATATACAGCTGGCCCTGACAGCGGCTCTAGGATTATAGACTTAGAAAGCTTTACCGACTCCTGGGAACCGGGTACCCGGCTCCCCACTGCCGAGTACCCGTTTACCATAGAGCTCATATTGTTTGCATAGCCACCAAACAAGAGAAAACTATGGCTTGCCTCCGTGGGGCTGGGAGGCTGGGTCCGTAACAGAATGGTGAGTATTGTTAGATCTCGGAGAAAGGGAAATTGACATTTCCTGCATTCTCCTTCGATCAATACTCACCATTCTGTTACTTCTGATATACACCAGATTTGATCAGTAACCTGGTGGGAAGGGGCAAGCCATACATGCTAATTTTGCCCCTTGGAGAAAGATTTTAGACTTCAAACTTGACTAACGGAGACCTAAAAGGACCGTCAAGTTCACGGAACCGAATCACATTCGCGTCACAGCCCCCCCCCCCCCCCCTTCTTCCTCCTAAGAAAAGGGAGAGAACTAACGAACATGTATCTCGCCTGAAACACCAATATGCCAAGAGGGTTAACTACTCCCTGCATATCGCTTGTATTAGCCTGGGAATGAGCATGAATATATAAGATGAATGAACATGATACATATACATAATACAAAAAACTCTCACTTGTTGAATTACCTTATGATAACAGGACTTCAGACGTACCGCCTACAACCATACACCGGTTCGGCCATCAGTGACACAATCTGGTTGACATCCTCTCGCTTGACCATGCCTGCTTTAGGTTCTTTTCTTACCAAAGTGAAAAAAGGGGAAAAGCAGTGTGGTCACTAACTATCGTTTCAGAAACAGCTAAAGCGAGTGGATTGGCTGAGTCTGACACATCCCTCATATAGTAATCCGTAAATGAGGACTCACAGTGCCATTGTGCAACGGCCATGATGTCCTCTAACGGAACACCATTGTAAAGGGCGGTCGAGGCGGCTATTCCTCTAACATTGTGTGCCCTTACGCCCTGCACCTGGTGCCCAGTCGCCATCTCATGAGTAGTCTGAATGCATTCGACCACCCAACGAGAGATAGTATCCATGGATGCGGCGCCATAAGGCTTTGTCTATCGTTCGACCGTAACGAGTCAGTCCGTTTCTTGTACTTAGTCAAAGCACGGACCGGGCACCAGACACTGGCATCACGATCAAACCTGGTTAACTTCGGTATAATGATCGGTTTGCCGGGATATCTCAAAGATTGGTTCTTTGACATAAATTCTGCTCTTGGCAGAAGACGCAGACCTTCTCCAGAAACAATAAATCGGTTCCTCTCTGCCGAAAGCGCATGGATCTCACTGCGCCTTCTAGCTGAGGAAGCTGCCAATAGAAAGACCGCCTTTAGAGTCAAATGCTTTAGACTAGCCGAACGCAACGGTTCGAATGGGTGCTTGGCCAGTACATTAAGCACTAAAGATAGACTCCAGGCTGGAATGACTACCGGTTGTCTCGGGCGGAGATTGCTCATTCCCTTCAACATCACGTTTAACTGGGCCACCTCTGGACTATCCCTGTTGGCTAGACAAGGGATAACTGATGCCAAAGCTGACTTGTATCCAGCAATTGTGACGGGAGCTAGTCCTGTAAAGAACAGCTCACAGAGAAAGTCTGCTATTTGCTGAATAGTGGATTGAAAGGTATCAATACCCTTTTCTTCACACCAGTCTGCAAATCTGTTAACCTTGTTGTTATATGACTTGAAGGTTGACCTCCTTCTCGCAGCCGCGATGAAATCAGCAGCCTGTCGAGAAAAGCCTTCCGACGTGGAACGTTGTTTGACAACATCCACGCAGTCAATTTGAACATTTCGGGACGCTCGTGTAGGAAGCGTCCCTTGGCCTGGGAGATTATGTTCGGAATCTCGGGCAACTGCACAGGATTTTCCACCAGCAGATCTAGAAGATCCGTGAACCCCGCCCTGCTCGGCCAATACGGCGCTATTAGCAGGACCAGACAGGGTTCCTCCCTGACCTTCACCAATACCACGCCAGAGCATCAGACCAATCTAACTCCGAAGAAGATAGCCCCGCAAACACGTCGACATGCTTACGGGTCTGCCAGCCATGGCCTCCCGGCCAGGAGCCACGGCTGACACGCCAGGCACTCCGCTACCACATGGTTCCGCCGCCACCCCATGAAACACTCCGGTCCATGGGGTAGGTCCGCACGGAAAACCGTACGGACCCGTAACCGTCGCGGAACCATAGCCGGCCACGGGCGCCAACGGAACCCCATGTCCGGCTGCCGGACCAGGCGAGATAGGGGAGTACCACGCCTGGCCCGGCACACCGGTTCCCCTGACGGCTGGTGACAAACCAAGCCGCGCGGAACCGGTGCACGGTAACGGATTGGCCTCAGCCGCAGGCGGAGCCGCTGACCTGGCTTGCGCCAAACCAGACAAATGGAGGCCGGTTCCGTCCAGGACGGAATCAACCTCCATATTCTCCACCTGCGGCTTCTCTGGCCGCAGCAACCTCTCCTCCTCGGCCTCATCGTCTTCAGACTCCGAAGAGCCGTCACTAGACGAATAAACCGTGGAGCCGTCCTGGCGGACGGCTCCCACACCTGACGGACCGGCCACCGCTACTGGACCACCCGGAGGTGGCCGCAGAGAGACAGAACCCGTCTGGCCGAAGCCAGACGGACCCGCCAGGGGGCCGTACGAGACGGCCCCCTCGGTAACCAGTCCAGAATCCTGTCCGAAGACAGGATCCGTACCAGGCATGGGGAGAAACTGCCCCCCAACCTTTGGTAGCAGGGACGACACCAGCGTGGGCAGAACGCTATGCAGAAAACCCTGCATAGCCGGACCAAACCACGCCGGCGGTGCCATCTCCGCCACCTCCAGCTGGGGACGTGGAGCACCCCCACCGGCCGAACCGGGCGCTCCACGATTTCCTCTCGGACCGCCTGACCCCGCGTCAGACCCAGCCAAGTCCTTCTGGGCAAGGAACTTAACCATCGTTTCGACGGACCACACTGCACAAACATTACACCTATGATCTATATTACACAGGGCACACCTAAAACAGACATGGTCCTTGAACATTACACGGACAAACTTATGGCAGTCGTCACATGATGGCGGGGCTGGCTTGGCCTATAAAATAAGCACAAACCTACAATAAACAAGCGGAACGAGACACGGATGGAAGGCAGACAATTAATTTTCAAATATTTTGACTCATAAATTAACCGTAACCTCCCGCACCCCACCCCGCCACGTTACAACAACGATCGCATTGATTATGACGACAAGAACGCGGCGGGCACAACACACCCATAATAGATCCTACAGGATGTGTAACGGCTCCAGGAATCATATCGCATAGCATTCAGGGTATATTTACTAATCAATATAAATTATACTCCTAACGAACGCAGCACGATATGTGAAGAAAACAACAAAATGTATAACAACTGCTGTCTCACACGGTAAAACCGCAGACCACACATCTATTCAAGAATTTTGAAACCACCGATCATTGCAAACCGATCATGATCGCACGTAAACTTGATCATTCTAAAGTTTCCGGTACCATTTTTTAGTACGCAGCACCCAGAACAAGATGCGCGAATTAATGAAAAAAATTTTCTTCACATAAACATCCGAGCGACCGGGTGTGACGTCACCCGCTCGGATTCTACGGAGAACGACGTCAGCCGATATTCGTGTTAGAAATACCGTAGCAAACACCTATTTTCATATCTGCCGATCGCCTGTTGGGGTTTAAAGAAGGCGATCGTCTGGCATATATCGCTGCTAGCACACGTCCCAGATTCTATGGGGTTAGAAATTGGAACATGCGACACAACGAAATTTAGAGACCTAAGTCTTTTAACTATGGATATAAAGAACAATACAACCTGGCTGTCTTGGGCGGTATTCTCCATAGTCCTTAGTTATCCTTTCAGAACACACAAACTATCACTGATTAAAGACTTAGATTCTTTTAAAAAACACTAAAATCCTTAATGCGAAAAGCATGTATTGCACTTGTTGCTATGCAAACAAGAATGAGCTCTATGGTAAATGGGTACTCGGCAGTGGGGAGCCGGGTACCCGGTTCCCAGGAGTCGGTAAAGCTTTCTAAGTCTATAATCCTAGAGCCGCTGTCAGGGCCAGCTGTATATCAGAAGTAACAGAATGGTGAGTATTGATCGAAGGAGAAATGCCATTCTGCCTTAATATCAAAATCTGAATAATGATGGCAGACATTAATAAAGTTTTTGAAGTTCTTGTATTGTCCTGCACACCCATCACTAAAGTATTTAATTATATGAATATTGGGATACTTTTCCTTCAAATATCTTGTAAAAATCTCCTGAAAACAGTACACAGTATTTGTTTCGTGTTTCAGACACTCAGAGATGAAGCATACATTTTCTTCATTCAACTTTCCATAAGCCTTAACATAAAATGCCAAAGGATGTATCGTGACTTGAGAATTGTTCCAATAAAATCCCTGTACACAATCTTGCACAATAATGCTGTAATTGTCAGCAAAGTCGAGAACAACAATGGCAGTAGTGTCATCTAAATCATGTTTGCACGCTTTCAAGAATTCACTTTGAGATTTCGCTATGAAGGAATGTGGTGTTAATTCTTGGATCCGTTGACATAATACAGAAATAAAATCTTCAACTGATACTTCTCGGCGCATGATTTCAATTCGGTCTGTGGATACCCATTCATTGAATTTAATGATGTCATCCTCATCCATGTGCTCGTAAAGGTCTTGCTCTAAGTAAGTTTTGAGAAATGCAGTTCCTGGACACTTTTCACATCGTTGCAGCATGCAATTTCTAGAACTACTGTCACATACAGATTTGTCAATTAGGTTATGATAGTCTTCAGAGATAACATCCACCATAAACTTTACATTTTGGTGTTTTTCGCATACACAAACATTGTGGCTGCCGCTAGAAGAAACAGTTACACACCATTTGGGTCTTAACTCAACAAATTTAGAGAAACCAATTTTAAGTCCAGTTTCTGTTTTGAAATTAGCATGTACTTCCTTCAAATTTGTCAGGATTAGCCGTTTTTGCTTATGTTCTTTGGTACCACAAATTCTTATAGTAACAAAATCATTTTTCCCGGGTAATAGTCTAGATACAGTATCATCTTGGTAGTAGTTAATAACACTATCTAGTGTATGCTGATCAAACTTATTTCTTTTAAAGGTTTCACGATCAGCGAGTATTCCATCATTCTGCGCAAGTTGTCTGGCTTGTTTCACCATATAACGCGTAACACCACATGCCTGAAAAACCTGAACAGTTTTATCTATCGACCATGATTTAGGTGTAATAGTCAATACTTGTATCTTTTGATTTCGTGATGACACAGACAGTTTTTCATTCATGTTCGATACCAAGTAGTCCACATCTATCTTAGAATCACATGTACATTCAGTTTGTGAAGTGTCAGCAACTAATTTATTAGGTGGAAAACCTAGGTGGGATGCCACGTGACTTGTTGTTGCTTCTGCCATTTGTTTGATTTTTCGTTTACCATATGATACTTTCCTTTCTGAATGGACACTCTTTAGGGGAGAAACTCCAACTGCTGAGAAACTAGAGTTGAGGCATTCAGCATTACTGTACAAAGTATCTGCTATGGCCATTGATTCCGGTTCACTGTCACTACAATCTGTCAGGTTATTAATTTTCTGCAAACAATGATGGCAAATCTTTTGGCCAGGTTGTTTTCTCTCTAGTTTTCGACTGTATTAATGCCACAATTTCTTGATCTATATTAACTAGTCCCTTTTTAATAAGCTTTATGTGAACTTTTAGGGGATCACAACATGAAGTGTTCTGCTTCATCATTGGGAATATATGCAGATAGTGTTTCTTGTGGCAACAGCACACTGTTTCTAAACTATCCTCACTCTGGCCGCTTCTCATTGCAACAAGTGTTTTATCTGTAGCCGTCAATTGTACAACATCATTTACAGAGCATTTATCCGTAAACTTATGACATTTATCATTACTGAGACGTCCAACTGAACAAAATGTCTCTGGTAATTCAGCCATTGTGCAACGTGTCCTAGTCAAAGTTTACACTTTTCAAATTAAAAGGCCTAATTTATCATTAAAATGTATAGTGAATTATTACATTTCTAAAGTAAATATCTAAACATTTGTGTATCAGCAGTAATTATTAAACACTTTCACTGGTCATGCTGCCTAATCTTGATCACTTAAAATGCTTGACTGAACTCTTGTTGATAGCAATACTTGCATGCAGATCTCTGAGAAAAACTGAGACCATGTGACTAATCAATATGACCTCACTACCTATGTCTATTACAGCAATTGACCTAATTATATACAAAGCTCTGAAGGTTGAGTTATTTTCTCTAGATATGAAATCTCTCAGTCTTTATTAACACTGGATAACTCAAGACTGAGTGATGAGCTGTTGCAGCTCGACCAGCTTACAGGACAAACTCTGTACCTGGTGTATATTTTGAAAATGATTTGACTGAAAATTATTGATGGCTAAGTCAGCAACAACTTATAGTCAAATTGTTTTTTAAATATTCTCCAGGCAATATGTTATTCCCATTGAAAATGTTGTTGAATAATGACTTGTAGTGTACCCACAAAAATGTCAAATTTTAACAAAGTAAGGTTTTGACATCTCTAAAATCCATGTTTATCTATTTTGTAAAAGGGAAATGCTGGTTGTTTCTTTTAATAAGGCAGGGAAACGCGCTACATCTCTTGTTTCATACTTCTAGAGTGTATACTTTTAAAATTATTAACCCCCCAAAATCGAATATCATACAAGTTTTTGAAAAAATATCAGATTTTGTATTTGCCATAGCTCTAAAAGGAAACAAATGTAAGAATGAACCTTTTGGCCCTGTAACCATTGACCATATATATAACATTCACCAAAATATTACAAAAATTGAAAGGGGTTATTTTGAAAAAAGATGTTATGAAGTCACCCCATTTTGGCGAACAGGGGTGGGGGTATGGCTCCCACAAAATTTTTGCGGAGCATATCTTGCCATTAGGTAATAAATATCACTAAAGTAGCAGTAGCTCTAGTTAACAGGATAGAAATCATTTGTGTAAACCAAATACAAATACATTTTACGGCATCACCAAATTTGGATTAAAATATGAAAAATCACATTTTTTGGCATTTTTGACGACCCCTAATACATGCCTAAAACAGGTCAGCACAAAATGCTTGTGATTTTCTCGAACTATGGTGACCAGACTGTTAAAATAAAAAGACCTAGTATTGTGAGCACTGTAGTCGGTGAGATATGAAGCCTCAAACATAGAAATTTTGTTACAAATTTTTGTCAATTTTAGGCAGGGGGTATTGGATAGGCCAGTTTTCAAAAAGTATTTGACCTTTCACTATAATACTTGGAATTTCCTGTTAATACATACATATGCTTACTCTGACAAAGTTTGAAGGAAATCTGAAACTATGACTTGACGGATTTCAAAAATTTTGGTCCTTCTTATATGGAATGACCCACAAACATATATAAAACCAATTTTGGCCTCAAAATCCATCAAATAAAAAATCCAATATGGCCACCAAATAGGTTATATTTTGATTGGTCCATGGCGGCCACGATGATTTTCTGACGGATCACCTTCCTTTGAACAAACTTTAATGGCCCTTAGTGTCTAATCATATCACCCCAATTTCGGCCTGATCACTTCAGTGGGTCTAGAGAAGTTGTTTTCGGGAAAACTAGGTCATCCAAGTAATCCCAAGATGGCCGCCGACCCATTTGGTCAATCAAGTCCTCTTGAAGAAACTTGGCTTACCTCTTGCCCGAGATGAAGTTTCATTAGTTTTGAATCGATTCCCCAAGCGGTTTCGGAGATTTTAAAAGCTGTTTCCTAAAATCGGCCGAAATCGAAAATAGCCGCCGATCGGGTTCATTTGAACAAACTTGGATTCCTATGTCCCAAGGATGCATCCTGCCACATACAATTGAAATCGGCCTACTAGTTCTTGAGAAGACATCTTAAATTTACCATTGCTTTAGAATGGGATCCTTTGGCGGGAATATAATCCAAGATGGCCGCCAAACCGTTTATCCGACAGTTTCGAAAATGGCAGAACACCCCCACTCAGGCCAGGTGAGCTAACAATAACGGAGGCAGGGCAAATGAGTTTAATACAGGCACACCACCATACTTTTTTTTTTTTGTTAACTTCTCCACCATTCCCCTGGACCACCCAACAATAGGTCTTCTAGACAAGGGCCTCAGTTTCAGCTCTGATGTCTCTGAACCCAACATGGACAGTCTCTAATCAGACCTCCAAGCATTCTTCAGAAGAATGCGCCACATCCACTTTTTCACCCCCAACCATCATCTACCTGACACAACCATGCTCGCACACACAAACACAACCACCAGCTAGACATGATAATCAGGAAATTTATAGCGGAAAAAACTGCGATGCCTCCACCCACCCTGGACACATCGTTTGAAACTTTTTTCAAAGCAGTAACGTATGAATATGGCAAGCACGTCCACCGCCGAATTAGTATTAACAACCTAGAGTGCGCAGAACAACAAGCACTCTTCAAGCAAGAGTTGAACCTTATCGTCATAAAAAGGGCAGACAAGGGCCAAGCCACTGTCATATAGGATAGGGCAAATTATATACCCGAAGCACAGCGGCAACTGCAGGGCTGCGAAAAAAATTGTGGAAAACCAATATTTGTTGTACTTCCTAAGTTATGAAGGAGTGCGAAAAAAAGTGCAGAAACCGGATAGTTTTCGTATTTCATACGAAAGGGGACATAACTCTATCAAAATTGACGCAAGCTCCTGAAACTAGAACTTGGTCTGTAATTTCTCATAACACAGCAATGTAGCAATTCTCAGTAGAATACCTTGAAAGACTGCAAAAAAGTGCGGAAACTAATATTTTTTATTTTTTCATAAGCCGAAAGGAGGAATAATTCCATGAAAAATTGATGAAAATGTCTGAAACTCAAACTTGCTCTATAACTCCTTATACTAAAGCGATGTACCGATTTTCCCTTAAATAGCTTGAAGGAGTATGAAAAAGGAGTGCGGAAAGCTGATATTTTGAAGTCGAAAGGGGGCCTAACTTCATCAAAAATTGAGATATACGCCTGAAACTCGAACTTGGTCTGTAACTACTCATAAGAAAGCAATGTAGCAATTCTCAGTAGAATAGCTTTAACGACTGTGAAAAAAGTGTGGCAAACTAATATTTTTCGTGTTTCATAAGTCAAAAGGGGGCATAACTCCATGAAAAATTGATGAAAATGTCTGAAACTTGAACTTTCTCTGTAACTTCTATGTCTGAAACTTGAACTTGAACTTGCTCTGTAACTCGTTATACTAAAGCAATGTACCGATTTTCCCTTAAATATCTTGAGACTGCGAAAAAGTGCAGAAAACTAATATTTTTCGTATTACATAAGCTGAAAGGGGGAAGAATTCCATGAAAAATTTACGAAAATGTCTGAAACTCAAACATGCTCTATAACTCCCTATACTAAAGCGATGTACCGATTTTCCCTTAAATATCTTGGAGTGCAAAGAAAGTGCGGAAAGCTGATATCCATTCTTGACTTGAGTGTATCGAGTGCTGCTTTCTTGGTCACCTCGTAGCACGCTTAGCAGATTTATGCAATGACGTCCTCTCCTGGCTTTGTATTTGCTGGCTCCGAGTAGGGCAAATTCCAAGGCTCTCTGTGCTGGTGTCTCTTCTGGCATCTTTAACACATGGTCCATCTTTGCTGGGCGACGTATTACACATCTTGTATAGTGCATCGTTGGAAATTATGCTGTCTGGCCATCGGTGTCCAGTAGACTTGTTATTTTATGCGCCGAACGTGGCAGCAATCAACAATAATTTGCTCCAAAGTGTTTGTCTAAATTTGGCAGTTCTAGAATGTTTATAACAGTGACTTTTAGTCAAAATGTTTATTAACGTCTGCCTATTGTGTTTGTTATATCAATCCTGGATTATTAATTCGAAATATCTCGTTTTGAGTGAAATAAGTTTTAGAATAATAACTTCAAAGTCTATACATTGCCGGCCATTAAGCTTGCTAGATTACTGTGAGAAGAACTCAGCTAGTCGTCATATAGTGCACTGTATCCAAATGAACATGATTAAGTACACGTCACTCGAACTGAGAAGAATTGACCTGCTGTCATACAATAGCGGTCAATCAAGACGACTGGACACAGATGTACTAGCCAGGATTCGTACGTACGGTATTGGTTTTACACTGCCTACACGGCGTGGCTGTAGAGCGGGCAGACGGAAACAGCGGTTGATATCAACCCGGATTACACCACTCCACAAGAGAATTACTAGTCAATCCATGGAAGGCGTGTGTTCGAATAACCTTATTCAAATCCCGCTAGTATCAAACATAGCTGATAATCCAACTGTATGCCCCGCGTTTTCACAAAATCAAACTAACTGTAAATGTGCCTTAATAAACGCCAGATCCGTACGGAACAAAACTGTTAGCATAGTGGACTACGTGACTGAAAATGACCTCGATATTGTAGCCGTAACAGAGACTTGGTTGAAGGCAGACGGTGATAACATTGCAATAGGTGATTTGACTCCCGATGGTTACCAATTTAAGCAAATTCCCAGATCGTCCAGGACTGGTGGTGTGGGCGTTTTGTACAAAGAGTCACTCGATATCAATGTTATTAAGTCGCCAACATACCACACTCTTGAGTGCATTGGATTTGATATTGTTCAAAACGCTACAGAGCTGTAGTAGTATACCGCCCGACCCCATCGAAAAAGCACAATCCGCCAATAGCACAGGTATTCAGCGAAGTATCATCAATTTTCGATCGCTACGCACTCAGCACGGGTAACTTACTAATACTTGGTGATTTCAACTTTCATATGGAAAGGTCGGATGATCACAATGCATCAGTTATGAAATCGCTCCTAGAAACTTCGTGTTTGGAACAACATGTCAGAAGTCCTACTCATACGAAAGGTCATTTACTTGACCTCGTTATAACACGATCTAACGAATCACTCGTAAGCAATGTCAATGTAGACAGTGGTGCAATAACGTCTGACCATGCGTTCGTTACATTCGATCTGACACTTGCTAAACCACCCCTGCCGAAGAAGACTGTTTATTACAGGAACTTACGGTCACCACCTCTTCCATTAATTCAATCAGATATTCTATCATCTACTCTGTACAGTAATCCATCTGATGATTTATCACAATTAGTCAATCAGTACAATAGTGAGTTGCGAGACATTATAGATAGGCATGCCCCTCTCAAAACTAAGGTAATCGTGGTTCGGCCTCAAGCACCGTGGTACACCAGTGAAATTAAACATGCCAAACAGCTGTGTCGTAAACTAGAACGTCTGGCCCGCAAAACTCAGTTAGAAGTTCATCGCCAAGCATATGCACATCGGCGCAAAACTATTACCTCCATAATCATTACTGCAAAACAGGACTACTATTCTAAACTAGTGTCTGACAATGCAAGTGATCAGAGAAAACTGTTTTCAGTGTTTAATAAATTGCTCCACAAGGGCATAGGTAGCAATGTCTTGCCCCAACATAAGGATGCAACAGAATTGGCTGACAGATTTGCAAACTACTTCTTTGACAAAATAGAATTGATTCGTAGTAACATTCTAAAACATGCTGACTATACAGGGCTGAGCGACAGCACCGTATCGCCACTTGATTGTACAATGACGTGTTTCACCCATGCTTCTGCTGACGAGGTCTTGGCAATTATTCGCAGTTCTCCAACAAAATCATGCGCATTGGATCCACTTCCAACATATCTACTCAAAGACTGCATTCAGGAGGTATTGCCTGCGATAACTAAAATAATTAACATGTCAATGGAAAAGGGTACTGTGCCGGACGATTTTAAAACCGCAAATGTGATGCCTTTATTAAAGAAACCGTCGTTGGATCCAAATATGCTGTCTAACTATCGCCCAGTGTCCAACCTCCCCTATGTCTCAAAACTCCTAGAAAAAGTCGTAGCTAATCATCTTAACAACCATTTGGAAGTAAACAATCTGCTTGAACCATATCAGAGCGCATACCGAAAGCTTCACAGCACCGAGACGGCACTAGTTCGTGTGCAAAATGACATTTTGTGTTCAATGGACGAACGTATGTGTGTGATATTGGTGTTACTAGACTTATCGGCCGCATTCGACACCATCGATCATACAATTATGTTGTCGCGTCTACAGGAACTGGGCCTTGCCGGCACTGTCCTTTCTTGGTTCGAGTCCTATCTCAAGTGTCGCCGTCAAACTGTCATCATAAACAACTCCAAATCATCCGATGGTACATTGACTTCCGGTGTGCCTCAAGGATCCGTTTTGGGGCCCCTGCTGTTTACAATATATACATCACCACTTGGTCGATTACTGCAAAAGCACGGAGTTGAGTATCATTTCTACGCTGATGACACGCAGCTATATATAGCCTTCCGCCCAAATAGTCAATTTGATGCTCGTGAGAAATTAGAACTTTGCATTCGTGATGTAAAACTCTGGATGCTTAACAATTTTCTACAGCTAAACGAAAAAAACCCTGAAATACTGCTTATCTCGTCACGGCAACTCCGACCAAAACTTGACATAGAGCATCTTCAAATTGGTGACGAAAACATTTCTTTTAACTCTAGTGCAAGGAACATTGGTGTCATATTCGATGACTCGATGTCCATGAACAAACATGTTACGTCCCTCTGTCAATCGCTATTTTTCACATTCAGAAACATTAACAAAATTAGAAAATTACTGACAGCAGATGCCACTAAGACCCTCATTCACGCCTCTATAACATCCAAATTAGACTATGGAAATGCATTGCTAGCAGGAATTACATCAGAGCAGATACAACGTCTCCAGAGGGTGCAGAACACGGCAGCACGGATAATAACACGAACCAAGCGAACAGACCACATAACACCAGTACTCAAACAACTCCATTGGCTTCCTGTGAGAGAGCGCATACAGTATAAAATCGTGCTTCTCGTTTACAAATGTTTACATGGACTAGCCCCACAGTATCTATCTACTTTAATTGCACCTCGGTCCCTAAGATCAAGTGATCAGACATTATGTGTGGTCCCGTCTACTAATTTAGTTGTTGGACAGCGTGCATTTTCGAATTCCGGTCCAAGACTTTGGAATAATCTACCTGCCCATATCCGAAACTGTCACAAAATTGAGCCTTTTAAATCTAGCCTAAAAACGTATCTTTTTCATCTTTAAAATTTGTAAAGCGCCTTTGAGCGATTAATTTCGGAATTGGCGCTCTAGAAATATTTACATACATACATACATGTGTTTGCGGTGGCAGGCATCGAGTTTGTCTAGAGCTGCCTTTGGAGCTGCCCAGCTGTTACAGTTATACAGCATCAAGTATACGCAGGTTGCATTGTATAAACGTAGCCTCTTTATCAAGGGCATCTTTGATCTACGAATCCATAGCTTCCAGAAGGCCTGGAAAGCTATGTTCCCCATGACGCAGAGTGCAGAAATGTCAGCAATACTGCAAAGCGGTGAGCCTAGGATTTTCTTTTCCTCCATGGTTCGCCGCCACGAAGTGCGTTGTCATTTTCTATAGTTTCATGCTTTGTCGATAGGTATATGTGGGTGAACTCTGTTTTGGATTCCTTCATAAAGAGATTCTCAATTTTTAGTTTGCTTGCAGCTATTGGCGGAAGAAGCAAGGTAGCAGGTGAAAAGCACCGGAGATAGACCATCTCCCTGTGGGGAGCCGATTGATGTCTCAAACTCTACAAACTTCACTGACTTGACTCATACTCTCAGCTTGGTGTCTGCAAGCAGTAGTCTCACTAGTCATAGCTCATCTTCATTGCCACTGGCCTGGCGTAGTACATCTAGGATCTTTGAGCGTTTAATAGTGTCGAAAGCTCATGACATGTCAATGCCCATTTTGTGGAAGTCCCAGTGTTTGTACATGACTACCTACACAAGCATGCGTTGACGGTTGAGCCCATACAATGTCTGCGCAGCTGCGTCAACGTTTGAAGCCACTTTGACATGATCCGGTGAAGTAATCGATCTTGCCTCGGATGCGGCATAAAGTAACATGGATAGGATTTTCCACATGCCATTGAGGAGCACAATGGGCCGCAGATTGGCTGGGGCCCAGGTGGCTTCTTGGGCTTGGGTAGTGCGATAAGAGTGCCTTGGCCTACAGCGTCGATGGGAAGGTGGTGCATCGAAGCTGCATTGATTAGGTGCATAATCAGAACTCCAGATAAGGCGCGTACAAGCGTACTGCACACATAGAAATTGTCCATGTACGCAGACATATAAATATTCATGCGTACCATGTATTTCCCTAGTAAATGCTGCACGCATCGGTGTATTAATCTGTCGGGAAATGACGTAGCCACATAAATTATGAATTAAAAAATGGCCTGTTAGCGAAAGTCGATCGACGATACATGAGTAGATTCCAAACGCATCACTTTGTTGAACTTTTTTGCCAAAAAATCAGTGCCTATTACCGAAGATCAGCCTGCCACTGAGGCAGCGTTGCTGACATACCACGATATAAGCGTAAAAGCAGTAGTATCACTAAACGGTATGATCTTCGCCTCCACAAGAGGGTATTCTTTTCTTTGTACAAGACCTTTGCTTACCTATATGCATGTCAATGAAAGAAATTCCCGCATCAATATAATCCGAGTTTGTCTTTCAGAAACTCTGAATCTCCACGAAGGCATATCTTATATGAGTGGAGATGAAAGATTTTTTAAATGTGAATATTTCATTAGATACAGCAAAATATATAGAAATATTTGTAAAAGTTTGTTCTTTCACACTTATTTTAATTGGAGAGGTAATTATAGCAATAACCGTTAATATGAAATTTACAACAATTTCTGTTGGTAGGCTAAAGCATTACTCTGCCAATAACAACTGCGAGTTCTCTTGACCTGATTTAGTTTTAGACAATAATTTCAATGAGCAAAAACTAGACTTGCTGAATATTTTGGAAACAATTTGACTTAGCCACCAACAACTTTCAGTCAAATCGATTCCAAAATATTCAGCCGGTCCAGAGATATAACCACCGGAATACGTTGTCTCCAAAAACTCAGCAGTCAGTCTCGTAAAATGATGATGATTTCTATACATTAGTAACATTACCTTATTTATTTCCAACAGTGCATCTTTTATCGCTTGTGTGTCAATGATGACGTCAGAAACAGGTATGACAGGGGGTGGTACAGGATCTTTTGGCAAAGGCGGATTAGTTTCTTTAACCCCATCGACAGCGGGCGATAAAGTTCTCTGGAATGAATCTGTACTTGTTGGTGGCAGGGGTGGCCTATCCTTGTCATCTTGTGGTAATGGTGGTGGTGGCTCAGGTTGTGGGGCTTGCTCAATCAGTGGAAGTGGTGGCTGATGGTGAATCTGACCAACCTGTTCAGGATGTTGCTGAACTGGCTGATTATACTGATTTGGCCATTGCTGCTGCGGCTGGTATGGATGGCCCCATTGCTGTTGCACCTGTTGATTTGTCTGATAGTAATTCTGCTGTTGGTTTTGTTGAGCAGCTTCAGCCTGTGCACCTTGTTGGATAGCAGCATTAGCTTGCCAATGCAACCAGGCTGCCATTTGTGCAGGGTTCATTTGTTGTGGTTGCCCGAATCCGCACTGCGAATTTTGATAACCCATTCCCATTTGTTGCCAATTGGGATGCATGGTTGTTCTCTGGATTACTATTTTAAAGCAGAAAATACTCGTAGTATTTTATCGTATATTAAATCGTTAAATTGTAAGCACAAATAATATTGTTTAATACGAAACATGTTTTCTTCTTTCTCCAGTTATTGCATTTGTTCGATTGGCCGACGAATCTTAAATTGTAACGTTTGAAATGAATTTTGGATTTAATACCTGTATATCGAAAATAATACAATGGGTGCGTATAGATGCTTCTGCCGCTGGATAACAACAATTTTCACAGCATTTGTTTATAAATTATTTAGGGGACTACTGACTCGACAGTCAAATGAAATAATCCGGAATATTATCGAATGCCGAAGCAACCATAAAACGCGGACCGGCGTAACGCGCGGAATGGTCAAACAAGGCTGGATATAATATGAATCAAGTCTGCGATGGAAAGCAACACGACTTACGCAATCACACCCAACCACTATTGAATAGGAGTATACCATGTGTTAGTTCTAACTGGAGCGATGGCAAGCAAATTAGCGGGAACAATCGTTTTTTGTCACTTGGGAATGGTGATACGTCACATATGTTGGCCCACATCTGGATAACAAGGAGTCATCTTCTCAACCAGAAAGCACAGCGACCAGACGATATCCAGAACTTCGTCAACGCCGTCTCCCTGAATCTAAAACTACATCGACTGCTGATCCCAATGTAAACAGGATTAACTACAAATCCAACTATGACACATCAACAGTCAATAAGACTTACTGCAGATCAACAAAGTAAGAAATTTAACGAGAACAAAACAGAGACAAGTTGAAAAAGCTATAGCTAAGCAAATCAAAAGCAACCCCAAACAGTTCTGGAACTACGTCAACAACAAGACGAAAACAAGGATTGGCATAGCAAATCTAATAGACCCAGAAACTGGTGCTCTTACAGAAACGGACGAAGAAAAGGTAGATGTTCTGGCAGATTACTTTTCTTCAGTTTTCACAGTAGAGACAGAGGGTGACATTCCGAGAATTCCCCCAGCAGTGGTACAAGAGCCATTATCATATATTGTGATATCAGAGGAAATGGTGAGGAAGAAATTAGGAAACCTTGACATAGTTAAATCTCCGGGACCTGACAATCTGCACCCTAGAGTACTGAATGAACTAAGTCCAGTCATTAGTAAGCCACTATCCATCATATTTAAGACCTCCTTAGACTCTTGCACCCTTCCAGAAATCTGGAAAGACGCAACCATCTCTGCAATATTTAAAAAAGGAAGTACAAAAAGCCCCTCAAATTATCGTCCTGTCACGCCAAATCAAGGACCAGGAGGACTGTGATAAGCTGTAAACAGATTTAACAAACCTACAGACATGGTCAGAAGTATGGTTACTGAAATTTCACCCAATGAAATGCAAGGTAATGATCCAGGACAGAATCAGATTCATATGACTACTGGATGAAATCTGAAAGTGGAGCCAAGACATCCCTTGAACATGTCACAGAGGAAAAAGATATAGGCGTCATTATAGATTCGAAATTGACATTTAACAGTCATATTTTTGTAAAGGTTAACAAAGCTAATAAAATTATGGATATCCTCCGTAGGACACTTGTTTACCTGGTGCCGGAAAATTCAAGCTACTATATAAGGCACTCGTTCGGCCACACCTTGAGTATGCTAATGCAGTATGGTGCCTATATCTGAAAAAATACATTAATGCCATAGAAGGTGTTCAGCGGCGAATGACCAAGCTAGTACCATCCCTCAAAGACCTCACATACACTGAACGATTGAAAAAATTGGGCCTACCGACCATGGTATGCAGGCGAGCAAGGGGAGATATGATAGCGATATACAAAATGTTAACTGGAATTTATGACCCAGACACTACCTCCCTATTTCAGATGCAACATAATTCAGTAACCCGTGGTCATCACCTGAAGATCTGCCAAAAGAGGGGAAGAACGAACCTTAGGAAGAAGTTCTTTTCCTTGAGAGTTTGTAACCTATGTCATATACCGTACCACCAGCAGGCATTGACATAAGTAAGCCTCCCTGATAGCAAGCAAATGTTGGCCCAATGTTGGCCAATGTTTACCACTACATTGGGCCAACGTAGTTTTGCTCATCAGCCCAATGTTGGCCCAACATTGGCAATATGTAATTGGACCAACGTTGAGCCAACGGGCATAAATCCATGAAGATGTTTAAAATGGCATGCCAGAGAGCACAAATTAGCAATTAAAAAATTTAGAGGTGAATATTATCTTGATTTTGTTTGATTTACTATGAAATTTCCAATGCTGGCCCAGCGTACACCCAACGTCTACATGTTATCTGGTTTACTATAAATTCTTCATATATTGCATCCATATTCTAAATTAGATAATTTACAATAAGTGACAAGACATTTACTACGTAATCAATTAGACATATCTAGCCATAATAGTAATTAATATGCAATATCCAATCGAATGATACTTGATTGCTTACTTTAAAAAGGAAGATGTAATGATATAACTCACATTATAGTGCATTGAAAAACCCCATGTCAGTCGGATCAAGTTTTGTCAGTTGTGTCAACTTTCAATTCAATCGAATTGCGAGTCTTAAACGAATTCACAGAACTCGATTTCGATTCATCTTAGATGTAGGAGAGGCATTCTTCTTATTCAGTCTTTACATGTCACATTTCAAAAAATTTACATCAATGAGTTCGACAGTGCAGCTGGATCAATGTTTGTTGTAAGTACTGGATAGCCGAACACAGGCAGCTGACCGCATTTACATAAAACTACATTTTTCTCAGATTTTCTTTCTCCTGGAATCTATACTCAAACGTAGAAACATAAAAATATATGTGCCACGCTTACATGGTCTCTTGCTAACTTATAATAATAATAATAATAATAATAATAATAATAATAATAATAATAATAATAATAATAATAATAATAATAAGGCATTTATAAGGCGCCATATCTCGATAAACTAATTTTCATAGGCGCTTGTGAATAGATGAGACTTTAGTGTTTTCTTGAAATTTTCTATTGATTTGCATGTTCTTATAGCAAGAGGCAGTTTATTCCATAGCTTAGGAGCAACAACACTGAAGGCTCTATCCCCACGGGAGCGCAAGTTTGATCGTGGGACACAGAGCAATTGGTGGTCTCTAGAATTCTTCTAAAATTTTGATACCTGTAGGCCTAGGTTTCTTGAAGTTCTGGTCAAAGGAATATAATTCTTCGACAGCGTTTATAGCTTAGTGTCGCGACTTGGATTAATTTGAAGCCAGATATAATTTGTGTGCTCTTGCCGTATTAATTTTTACTGTTCACGTTTAATGTGAAAGGCATTTTTGCCTGGTGTTGGCACTTGTGATAGTTTTGGCTGGCCTAACTGGTTAAACCATAGTCGATTGTACTGTGCGCACTTTTCTTAATTTGTGGCGAATGCAGTTATTTCAGTCAGAGTTAAATGTTAGCTTGCGGACACGAACCCGAGATACAAGACACCAAGAGCTAGGAGGCATCTTTTTGCTGCTTAACAGCAGGTAAATATCTGTACCGATTTGCCTTCTATGCCAAATTATACAGAATAAACCTTAAGTTTATTCACTTCTGTTTTCACTATTTCCACTTCCGTTTTATGTATCCATGTTACAATATTATAAAGTGTCGGTTCAGCTTTAAGTCGAATTATAGTTACAAGTTTATTTACGTCTGTTTGACTTATTTCCTATTTACATATTAACCGGCAAGTTGAAATATGGTGGCACGTGGTGTAAGGTGTATGCAGTGTTTGTAGTATCAGCGTTGTCAAAGTATTTTACTGTAAATCGAACTGTAAGCACAGTATCAGTTAGAGTTACCAGTATTTGTAGTTGTCAAAATGTTGATACCTAATGTTAATCCACCACCTGCACTTGATGTGAAGGGCAATTCAACAGAGAATTGGAAGACATTTAAACAAATGTGGAGTAAGCATGCGATTGTGACGACATTATTTCTTCATAGTGTAGGCCAAGGGGCATTGAAAATTTATAACGGTTTTGACTTTGCTACTGGTGAAGATAGGCGTAAAATTGATGATATAATAAAGAAGTTTGATGCTTTTACTATCGGTGAAATTAATGAAACCTACGAATGGTATGTATTTAACAATAGAAACCAATCTGTGGATGAAAATATTGACAACTATGTGAATGAACTACGGAACTTAGCACAGACATGTAACATTTGCGACTGCATGCATGATTCATTGATCCATGACAGATTGGTTACTGGAATTTGTGACAATAATACACGGAACCGTTTGCTGCCAGAACGAAAATTGACAATGAATAGCCGCATTGATATCTGCAAAGGTGCAGAAGTAACCACGAGTAGAATGAAAGTGATGTCTGCTAGTAGTTCTGATGGTAATTTTGTCGAACATGATGTTAACAAAATGCGAATAAAGTACAAAGGTCGAGATAAACAGTATGACACGCGTGACGTGAATACAAGATATGCTGAAACTAGTCGAAATGCTAGCCGTAGCTCTGAACCTGTGAAACGGACATGTAAATTTTGCGGCAAAAGCCATGTATTTGATAAAAGGCAGTGCCCAGCTTGGGGTCAAAAATGTAATCTGTGCAAAGGTCTTAATCATTTCAAGGTAACTTGTCCTTTGCGTAATAAGGTAAATAGTGTTGAAATATCCGAATCAGATGACATCGTTGAAATTGTGAATGATGTTGACAAGATTCCAGATTCAAACTCTGACAAATCGTTATTTGTAGAACTTTGTGTTGACAAACAGAAAGTAAAATTTCAGGTTGATACCAGTTCATCAGGAAATATTTTGCCACTTAGTTATGTTGGCAAGGCCGATATCACTCCTACAAACAAAATGTTGCGTATGTGGAATGAAATGGAAGTTACGCCAGTTGGAATTTGTAGGCTTGTTGTAGGCAATTCCAAGACCAAGAAAAAATATTCAGTACCTTTCTGGGTTGTCGAGGATATAAATCGAACACCACTCCTTGGACTGTCAACAGGATTGCAAATGAAAATAATTTTGATGAATGAAGAGAATTTCAAACGGGTACATTCTGTTAAAAAGTTAAATTCTGTTGATGTTCTTGATAAACACTCAGACGTATTTAATGGCAAATTTGGAATGTTGAAAGGAACTGTACACTTAAAAGTAGACAGTACCATTGAACCAGTTATAATGCCGCCGAGATGTGTACCAGTCGTGCTAAGGGAGAAATTTAGGAAAGAAT
Source organism: Chaetoderma sp. LZ-2023a (assembly GCA_034401795.1). Classification (NCBI taxonomy): domain Eukaryota; kingdom Metazoa; phylum Mollusca; class Caudofoveata; order Chaetodermatida; family Chaetodermatidae; genus Chaetoderma; species Chaetoderma sp. LZ-2023a. The sequence continues at coordinate 52,545,824 of CM067373.1, forward strand.
TGGATCGTTTAGTAAATAGAGGCATACTAAAATCAGTTGACGAACCTACCGACTGGATTAATAGTGTTGTCGTAACTTCGAAGAAATCATCGGACATTCAAGTGTGTATTGATCCGCAAATGCTGAATCAAACATTAAAACGGGAACATTACCAGCTACCAATTTTAGATGATGTACTACCAGATCTATCAAAAGCCAAAGTGTTTAGTACCGCTGACTTGAAAGCTGGATTTTGATATCTAGTTCTTGATGATGAATCGAGTCTTATGACGACATTCGAAATGCCGTTCGGAAGATTCTGCTGGTGTCGATTCCCCTTTAGGTTCTCTGTATCCCCAGAGATCTTTCAGAAACGATTGAATCAGGCACTGTCAGGGTTAGACAACTTAATCTGTATGACAGACGATATTCTGCTTTATGGTGTCTGTCATACCAATGAAGCTGCGATGGCTGATCATGATGCAAAATTAGAAAGCTTCCTTCAGAGATGCCGTAATAAAGGTATTAAGCTAAATACGGACAAATTGAAACTTAGACAAAATGAAGTAACATTTATGGGACATTTGATTACCGCACAAGGACTAAAAGCAGATCCTTCTAAAATATCAGCTATAGTAGATATGCCACGTCCTAGTAATGTAGAGGATGTGCAATGATTCTGTGGATTTGTTAACTATTTATCAAAATTTCTACCTAGACTATCAGAGGTTATTGAACCAATACGTCGTCTTGCGTGAAGCGGTATAGACTGGAACTGGACCGATGCCCAGGAAAATGCTTTTGGTAACATTAAGACACTAGTAACTTCGGCTCCAGTATTGTTGTACTATCAACAAGATAACGAATTAATTATTCAAACAGATGCGAGTTCGAAAGGTTTTGGTGCATCGCTTTTGCAGGATGGACAGCCTATCGGGTATTCTAGTTGGGCATTAACAACAACAGAAACGAGATATGCCCAAATCGAGAAAGAAATGTCGAGTGTCGTCGTTGCGCTTGAGAAATTTCATCAATACACATTTGGTCATCATGTAACGATACATTCCGACCATAAGCCTCTGGAGGCGATTGCTGTTAAACCAATGAACTGTGCTCCTAAGAGGTTGCAAGGTATGCTTCTTAGGCTATGTAACTACGATGCAACTGTCGTCTACAAACAGGCTAAAGAACTTACTATTGCAGACATGTTGTCTCGTGCATTTTTACCTTTAACCAAAGACACTAAGTATGAGAAATTTGAGCATGTCAATATGGTCAGATTCTTACCAGTTACCGAGCAGCGATTAGAGCAGATACATAAAGACACTCAGAAAGATGAACAGTTGCAAGCAGTAAAAGTGATGATTCTCGAGGGTTGGCCTAATGATAAAGAAGGACTGCCAACTCAGGTCATTCCATATTATAGCTATAGAGATGAACTCAGTTGTTAAAATGGTTTATTATTTAAAGGTGAGCGTGTGATCATACCACATAATTTACGAACTGAGATGAAACACAGAGTTCACACATCACATATCAGTGTAGAAGGATGTCTACATCGAGCACATGAATCATTATTTTGGCCAGGTATGTCAAGTGAGATCAAGGAATATATCTCCACATGTGAAACGTGTGGAAAATATAGCGTAGATCAGGCGAAGGAGACTTTAATCCCCCATGATTTGCCAGACCATCCATGGGAGAAAATTGGCATAGATTTATTCTCATTAGTCAATCGAGACTATTTAATTACGGTTGACTATCATAGCAACTTTTGGGATGTCGATTATCTTCGAGACACTAAAACATCTACAATAATTACAACGCTTAAAGGACATTTTGCACGATATGGTTCTCCTAATACAGTAATTATTGATAATGGACCACAATTTAGTGCAGATCAATTCAAAACATTTGTGACCAAATGGAACTTTGAACATTTAACATCTATTCCGTACATCCCCAAGGCTAACGGAAAAGCTGAATCTGCAGTTAAGACAGCAAAAGGACTGTTAAGAAAAGCTAACGATTTAGGAACTGATCAGTATATGGCTCTGTTAGACTACAGAAACATTCCCACTCAAGGGGAGGGACAGAATCCTATAGAAAAACTAATGGAACATTATTACAGTCGATCCACTAAAGAACCTAAACCGCTAGGTGAAGGTGACGTTGTTAGCATAAAACCATTTAACAATCAGAAAACATGGGACATGGGTCTTGTAACCAAATGATTAGACCAACGTTCATATGAAGTGTGTACGGAAAATGGGACTTACAGGTGTAATCAGTTCCATTTACGCAAACGCAATGAACAATTTTGTGAACCACTGCTTCGACCAATGATGACAGATATTCCATTACAGACTGTTCAAAGTGACAATTCATCACTTGTACTCGATGATGAACATTTCCATTGTGACCAACGAGATGGTGAACATCAAGAGACTAATCCAGTCCATGAACCATTTAAGAATCAGATGGTGTTGAGAAGTGGTCCCGTCATTAAAGTACCAGTCAAGTACTGTGATTACCAGGTTGGACGTATTATTGACATTTGAAATTAATCGATTGATTGGCATTGAACTTTTAATTTAAAGTTTTTTAAAAAGTAATTTATTGCTGATTATATCTGTTTCCTTTGCAGGTTTCTCATAACATTTAATCTAAAAGAGGAAGGATGTTACAATATTATAAAGTGCCAGTTCAGCTCTAAGTCGAATTATGGTTACAAGTTCATTTACGTCTGTTTGACTTATTTCCTATTTACATGTTAACCAGCATGTTGAAATAATCCCCTTCGCTTTACGAAGAGGCAGGGTTAGTGGCAATGCAGTCCGTTTTTATAGGTCCCTTCAAGTAACTGGTACAGAGGTGCCTCGCAATATTGTGTTAGATTTTGTCATAATTTTTACTGTCTCTGAAGAGGATTTTTTATAACAATACGCCTGATCGAGTAGAAGCAAGTTTCCAGATAGCAGAAATTTACAGTCAGCAATGAGATGTTATTTTGTCCAGTGAATCCTGGTCTCCTATAGAAGCATAATCTAGTAGAACCAAGTTTCCAGATGGCAGAAATTTACAGATAACCAACACTGAGATGCTTTTCTGTCCAGTAAATCATGGTTTCCTGTAGAAGCAAGTTATCTGGTTGCAGTTAATGTTAGCAGGGAACCAGCACTGAAATACTTCTTGTTGTCTAGTAGATTCCAGTTTTCTGTTGAAGCAAGGTACAGACAGCAGTCAATTCATAGATGGACATTATTTTCTTATTATCCAGTAGATTCCGGTCTCTATATTTAGTAGCAGGTGCAAAGTTTTTACAGAATCATTGTCATTGTAATCAGTTTTGAATCGCACCACATAGGTCCACTCGTTAACATTAAGACACGCAGAAGATGAATTGTTGACTATTTATTACACTACACTTAGGAGCTATTTGTCAGTAGTATTTTATTGTGCCATTACTATTTGTAAGTGCCTTACTGATGCTAAGAATGTGCCTGCCTGCCTGCCTTAGCAATGTCTCGAGCATTGTGACGTCATAATCTTTCTGTATCGATTAATTATCTAGTACGTCCGGACTCCCCTTTGGCTAGGCTAAGATAGATGAACCGGATATGGTTCCAGTTTTGGGATGCAAGTAAATAAGTACTCGTACATCTTCATGATAACAGTGAGCATTTAGTAGTTGAACGTACTCGTGAAATCCGCATCCTGAGCTAAATTATCTCATCTGGTTTTACATAAACCAGATAAATTATCTCATCTGGTTTCACATAAACCAAGCGTAATATTACAGAGAAAGGACAGGCCATCCTTTACACAGGTTAGTCAAACTTTAATTTTACTTTATCGAATTAGTTTAAACTTAATTTCCGTCGCACGTGATTTCGAACTGTTCAAATCAGCTAAATTCAGTTTGGGAACTCGGACACGTTTATAGGTCAAATGTCAAAGGTAAAGTTCATTCAATTAAGTTCACCTGTACTCATCCGGTAGTCAGAGACGTCACTCTGCTTTCAATAGAAAGGTGAGCTAGGCGCTTTCAGTTCCTGACTACCCAATTTCAAGCAGATCTTTCTTATACTTTTATCCTTGATTTAATTTGCCAGCTGTCTCAGAATTTTGTCAATAGGCGTCCCTGCTCGCTTACTTATATTGTTCCTAAAATTATTTTCAAGTGAAAGCATCTTGTTTACTTGTTCAATAAGCGGCACAAGGTCCTTTTCTTGAACAGATTATTCTAGGAGTGTAGGCCCAACGTACTTCTAGATAATGTCTGAGTTCTTTCTTAGTATTTGTTGATTATCAACATCAGTTCGCAAATATTTAAGCCAGATAGAATTTTTATTGAAGTGTTGTTGCGCTCAATCACTGTCGATTAAGGTGCAATACCTGAGCATTGTTAACTGTTGCCAGGTTGTTACCAGCACAAAATTTCCAAAATAACTAGGCATTGTTGCCAGATAGTGCATGCAATCGCTATCTTTTACGGTACAAAATCTGAGCATTGTTAACTGTTGCCAGATTATTTATTATTCAAACTTAGTCTCTGAGTTAGGTAATGTTAGGGCTGCTTAGTTGACACCAATTTATACCAAGTTTGATTAAAATCATCCGGTCAATTTTCAATTGACTATTATATAAGTTGTCCTCGATACAACTGCACACTTTACACTACACGTTAGTTGGATAAATTTAACCTCTGGCTAAGCATTGGAGTATTATAAGCTAGTTATTTAGTTAATTAGCTGATAAAAATCTTAGAGCATGGTGACAAGTTGTTTGTTAAGTGAGAATTACTTGTGTAGACTAAGAAGTTTGCATGACCCCAGTGGTCAACCAACTTGACGTAACCTACCTTTGCTTAGCCTTGTAGCAAAACATTTTCTTAAAAGAACTTCTGCTCTTCTTTTCGACTTAGCAGACTAGGCACAATTCTTTAGTAGACACATTAGGAATTTGGTGACAACTCGACATTTTGCAATCTAACAACCTCAGCACTTGCAGTACATGGGGATTGTTCTATCAGCTTTGTGCGTGCCAGATGCAGAGAATAGCAAAGAAAGTGTGTGACCGTTGCCATTTCAAGTGAGTTCGTGGAGGAGAGCTTATACGTTGGCTTGACAACAATTTTTGTATGGTCTATGATCAGTTGAGTGGTATTTTCAGGCTCGTCTGTTAGCTTGCTGATGAGATCTACATAATTTTCCCAGTCGAGTATAGAGAGGATTCTTTTCAGATACAGACTTCCACACTCCTCCAGCCTTACACAAGAGACGATGAAGTGAGTTGTGTCTTCTGGAGCAGCATGACAGAGTGGACATTCCCCCGAGACTGAGTGCTGATTGAAGCGTGCAAGGTTTGTCTGCAGTATGTAGGTGCCTGTTAGTAGGCTTATTTCGATTGCGGCTCTTATAGCATCCCTGGTAGTATTGCCAACAGAGGCCCAGAAATGGATGAATGGTGTTCACTGCATACGCTACAATGTGCAAGTACTTGAGGCTGGATTTATACACATAGTCAGATTCCCATGAGGAGTGTATGGCGCTGTTTATTTGTGAGTTGACCAGAGATTTCCACGCTGTCATGGTAGGCATGTTATTAATCATCTGGGAGATGCTTAGCAGTTTGTATGTGTCTAGTAAGGATTGACATGCCGCAAATCAGTTGTTGCGCTTGCTGGACTTTACTGCAAGTTTTCTGGCAGCTATTTGAAATTCGAGAGTGCTGCTATCTCTGAGGATGTTTCCTAGCAATGTGAGTTTTCTGCAGTCTAGTTCCGCTCGACTGGACGAATCCCCAATAAGCAAAGAGAAGCTGTTGTGGCAGTGTTTTATAGGAGGGACTGCAGTTGCTTGCAGACAGTACGCTGAAATTGTTCCCAAGTAGTTTAGATCTGTTTGTGACAAGCTGATGACTTCCAGACCATATAGGAACCTTGGTACACAGTAGATCTTCGATATATGTGCAGCGACACAGGAGACATACCACCATTTTCATGCAGACCAGCCCCCATTAGTGAGTAGATGATTCTTCGAGTTGACTGTCTGCGCCTTTCAACATGTTTTTACAGTTAGTCAAACGTTCTATTCCCAGATGTGTCTCGACTGTTCAATTTGGGACTCACCTAGATGGATACTTGGTGTCTCCTTGGGGCACTTATTGAGAAAGAATAGGGCACTTTTTGTTGGATTGATGGTATACGACTCTTGACGTGTATGGTGGTCAAAATATTGAGCAGTTCCTGTAGATGGTTGGTGTCACGAGCAAGCAGGGCAATATCATCAGCACATGTTGGCACACAGCAGTTGATCTGTCCAATTTTAACACCAATATTTGTGCCCTACAGCAGATGAAGAAGATTGTTGATGAAGCGTTTGTAGTGAATTGTAGATAGGATTCCTCCTTGGCGAACACCTTGGCTTATTGTAAACGGGCCTGACAGACATCTACTCAGTTTAATGGAAGACATTGATGTATATTTTGCGAAGTAATGAGGCCCTCAATCCTATTACATTTGAATAGCTTTGCAGGCAAAGTAATCTTCTTCTGCTGATTCACCTCATGGTTCATCAGCAGCTCATGATTGTTTTCCGTGCCAGGTTGTTCTAGTCAATTTGTAGAGTTAGTTTTCCTTTTCACTTGTTAGATTTCAGGACAGTAGGTTGTTGTCAGTGCTTTCCAATTGGTACTTGTTGCTGGATTGCATTCATACTTGGTACTTGTATAACCGACAACATCGCTGAGCCCAGTCCTTTCATTTTCAGTGCTTGAACATTGTCAGAGTACTTTCTATTTGGTAGTCGTTGCCGGATTGTACTCGTGGTATTCTTTTGCCAGATAGTGTCAACACTGTTACCCCATTAGTATTTGCAGTTTTATCAAAGCTGAATAGAATTTAAATTGGAGTGTTGTTGTCAGATAGTGCGCTCACACTCTATCATTTATGATACAGAATCTGAGCATTGTTAACTGTTGCCAGATTGTTATCAGCACGTTTCCAAAGTAACCATAGGCAGTATTGTCAGATTGTGCTCAAGCGCTATAACTACAGTGTTTAATCTGTGCACCATTTACTTGCCAGATTGTTATTTGTCTCTACCTTGGCTATTGTTTATAATAAGTGACATTTATTTCTAACATTCAACTTTGATGCCAATCACTTAGTCAATGTTTAATTGACATTTTTAAAAGTGATTTACCAGATAACCATTACACTTTTCTGGGACACAGTAGGGGCATAGTAGGTTAATTTGACGTTTGAGCCGTTAGCTAGCTACTAGTTCATTAGGTTTTTCCATTTGTTGGTATTTGAACTGTTGTTCTGTCCGATTGCAAATTAAGTTGCACGGTTGGCCAACAACTTTTCAACTGATAACATTTTGACGTAAGATCTATTTTGCTTAGCAAGCTCGGTCCTTTCTTGTAGAACCCTTATATTGCATTACACTTCCATTAGGAATTTGATTGTTCTTTAGAATTTTGCAGTCAGGCATAGCCTTAGATAACCCATCAGCATTTTGGTGCCACCCTTCATATTGCATTTATAACACCCTCTAAATCGCACTGTCTTTGCACTAACATCACATTTGCACACTTTACTCCTCAAGATGTCCAACAGAGTCATCTGACCCTATTTAAATTATGAACATTTCATCTTAATGCACTCAATGACTCTTTCAAGCGAGTCAATTGTTTGAGAGGTTCAGGGACTGCAGGGAGATGGAATCTTCTGTGTATAAAGAAGAGTTTGAACTAGATCAACGACGCAGAGATGAAGCAGCTATCCGGCGACACCAGCGAACTTCAGATGCAGATCCTTAGCATGGAGGTGGGCGGAAAGGCATGTGGGGAAATCTTACCCATAGGTCCCATGTAACCCATACTTAGTCACCTTTTTCTGTCCTGTTCCTGGTTTTAGTAACATCCGCTTTGGCCTAGTAAAGCCCTATTTTATTACAATATAATAGGAACTACTCTGTCACGGGGGTTCGCCTAAAGGATTCTAAATTCCCTGGATCATATTCGAGAGGCGGTATCTACACAACAAGAAAAAGAAGTAGCTAGCTGCAGTACTGTATCTCCATATGCTTACGACGTTATGTCTACCTAGGAGTTACAAGTTCAACCATAACAAAAAATATCAAAATATATGAAATATTTTGCAATAAAGTGTATATTTTTCGATAACCGGCTAAATAAGATACACGTGTGTGAAATCTAGACGATGTAAGTGCTAAGCTTGAAACGTGAGAGGAAAATCCGATTTAATTGGATTCGTATCCCTGGGCTTAGCATAACGCATCGTACTAACCATCATACTAACATACGCCAACTCAGATCACTTCGCTGTTCGAGGCCGTACTTGCAAGCCTGCGATTCTCGCTATGTTGACTGCCGGTTTTCAGCTAGCCAGTCAGATTTCTGCTTACTTCAATCTCGCTATAAATCTAAAAAATAGATAGATGGCGAGCTTGCGGGACACGAATGTCAATCTATGTGATTGACAGTATATTAGTAGGATGATAATAACCAAGCAATTTTATTAGGCGGTAGTTGACTGACCTCATTTATGAAGTTTCGCGAACTTAGTACAGACATCAAAAGCATGCAAGCACGGGACTCGATACGAGAGTGTTAGTGGGAGGGCGAGACTGTGCGATAGGACGATGCGTACTAAACATACGCCCACTCACATAGCTACACTGTTCGTGGCTGTACTTGCAGACCTTTGATCTCTTGCTATGTGAAGTAACACTATGCGTGTGGGCTGGACGGTAGCCAATCAGGTTTCATTTATATTCTTCTCGAGCAATTACATTGGCTGGAACACACAGGTCATATATATCTAGGACGTTTCGTTAACTTAGCGTGGATATCAACAACCTGCAAGCACGGTACTCAATACAGGAGCGGAGTGGGAGGGTGAGACCGTGCAATAGGACGATGAGCATAACGTCGTAAGCGGAATAGCGTGTGGCTACGTTTCGCAGCTATGAAGTAGCTACCTTTTCTGAACATTGGATAGGGCTGCAAAAGATAGGAGCAACAGTTTGAAAGACTAGTCAAACTATTCGCTCTTTTTAGACTAGGCATAATCTGCAAATATGTGCATATTGAAAGAGATGGATGCAAATCGTGTTAACGGGCACAATTCAATCTTTTAAAATGTATTTAGGTGTGCTGAGTTCAAAAATGGTGTATGCCTGACTGAATTTTGATGTTTTGATCCTCTAATGAACGATTCAAAATGGCAACCATTTTGCGCAATTTATACCATTAATTGGCTTTGAATGCGCCCCTGAATTCACACAACGGAACAGTACAATCGTCGCTTTTGTAAGTAGATGATCTCGACCAACCATGCCACTTTAAATTCAATATATATTATATAACATTCATTATAAAATTTAATTTCATACGGACAAACCCACAATGCTGACCACCTGTATTAAGAGACCACCTGTAAGAGACCACCATGTTCAGTTCCCAACTGAATCGCATACATGTAATCTATATTGGTTTTTTCTTTATTCTAGAATATTGTCACAGCTATCGCATGATAAACAGGGGAACTAAACTTTAATTACATATCAAAATAAATTGTAATTATGTGATACCATTATATACTGTACACAACCGTGTTCGATCGTGCTGGTTGCCCATGTAGTGACCAGCAATCTAATACAGTGACCGAGAACTTAATTATACTAGAATTCTATGACACCTATAACACGATAAAACATTTTAGCACACATTTGCTTCTGTACTGACACAGATTGTGACTATGTGATATGATGTTATACTGTATACAGCCGTGTTCAATCATTCAATTCAATTCAAATTCAATTCAATTCAATTCAATTCAAATATTTTTTTATTTTATAGTAGCATTTCACATTTATATTACAAAGGACAGGTAGTCCATCAAAGGTAAAACCTATGTGGTGATGGACCCCTAACATATATTAGACAAAGAGACATTACAACATTAAATTACTGTACATATTACAAATAACAACATTACAACACTACACGTAGCGCTCACAAAAACATAATTAAGTTACTAGTAGTTAATTATAATAATATAAGATGTGGATTTTTTCCACTTGCACCCACATTACATATGCATTAATTTTTTTTTTTAACATTTAGTGCTAGAAGATCTGTAGTTTTAAGTTGCTAGAGGTAATGGAGAGAGGATTGGGGAGGTGGGTGGGGGTGGGGGTGGGGGTGGGGGGTGGGTGGGGTGGGGATGAGCCATAATATATGATGAGCCATGGTGGTAGTGATGGTCTTCCTAAAATTAATGAGATTGGTAAATCCATCAGACTTCCACAGCCATCCTCTCTCCTCATGTGTTCTTCTAAAGGGGTTTACCTATAGGTGATTAACCCTTTCCCTGATGAGTATCTTATATCTCGCTTAAGTCCAGAGGCAACAATTTATGAAAACTGTTGAATATTTTGAAATTACTCTGACTGGAAACTGACAAACGAGCAATACAAACATTAAACTACATGTTTCGAAAGATCCAACTATTGCACATTACAAATATAAATATATAAATAATAGATGACTTTGGTTACTATAAAAATACACAGACATACATCCTTCCATTTACATCCACAGCTAACAATATGATTCCAGTCAGACCAAATTCAAAACACCCAACAGAACTAGATGTGTATCATAAGCAATGAATTTTGTCAAGGACTCATCAGCGAAAGGGTTAGTAGGCTTCTATAATAATTGACTTGAGCATCTTTTTGTATGATTTTTTGGTGATAATCTGTGTGCCAGTGTCTGTTTCTGTGTTGTTCCATATGTGTATTGCTTTAGTTGATGTCTTTTGTCTGGAGGCTTCTGTGCGGCAGAAGGTTGTATGCAGATCATGTTAATCCCCATTGAGAAATCCACTGTATGTAGCAACAATCTAATAACATCTGGGTATTGTCAGCGAAGAGCGTGACCAAAATATCAACTACTTCAGGCCTGCCGTTAATGTAGTAGACAAACAGCACTGGGCAAAGCACACTGCCATGTGGGATCCCGCTGAGTACTGGTGCCCATTTTGAGGTGGAACCATTCACAGCTACCCTTTGACTTCTGTTGAATAGGCATTCCTTTATCCAACCCAGGATGTCTCCATCGAAACCATAGCTCTTGAGTTTGCTTATCAATCTCTGGTGCGGAACAGTATCAAATGCCTTAGCGAAATCTGGGTAAATTACGTCGACTGCTCATCCATTGTCGAGAACTTTGATACAAAAGTCTAGTGAGTCCAATAATTGTGTGATACAGGAACGTCCACTCAGGAAACCGTGCTGGCACTCTGAGACGTAGTTTGTCAAATGTTTCATTAGTTTTTCACGCATAGACCATTCAGTTTACTAACTTAAATCAGGCTGACAGGTCTGTAGTTGGAGGCTGAAGTTTTGCTGCCTTTCTTGAATATGGGAGCGATCTAGCCTTTTTCCAGTCCTGTGGCAGAGATTTTTTTGCAGTCCTGTGGTAGGCTATTGCAGATGCAGACCTGTGATTATAGGATAGAGACCATCTGCTTAATCCAGACCCTATCTTGGTGATGCCTAGTAATGCCGCCTCTTTTTTTCCAGTTGCATTCAGCCATTCAGTACTTTGATATGTGGAAACTTTGTTGAACCACCGAGCAGCATCTTCAACCACAAAATTACCTTGCTGGAGCTTATTTAGGACACTTGCTGGAGACTTTATCTTGAACAGATCAACCGTACTCCTTATGGCGTAATTCTCATGATCATAATGGAAGAAGTACAGTAGCATGCATCTAAATGCATATAGGTGGAAATCCCACAATCCATCTCACTGTTCCCATAATTCCTCTTCGGAATCTGGCGAATATGCAAGGCGCTTACTGGCCCGACGATGCTGGTTAGTGTAGCTCGCGAGGTTTTGTTGGGTCATTCCAGCATGAAGTGTCTCCGTCATGCCACATGTGCATGACGAATGATGGGGCTGGCTAGCTCCAAGTCTCGGGGTTCCGGATCCCGTGTAACATCGCTCCGCGAAGTACATAGACCGACTTCTAGAGCCGGTGGAACAATGATGTTCCAGTGGGGGGGGTGGGGGTGGGGGGGGGGGGGGGGGGGGCGTGCGACCATTGCCACTGAGATTAAACTGCACTGTGTCGTCCCAACTGTTTGTGTCACGGGTATGTCTTTCCATTGGACGTTGATATAATGGAGTATAAAAATATAGATGAAAACATTCTGACTAGCAAACACAATTAATCGTTTGATAGGGTGAGCATATACAATAATACATAAAGTAGAGCTAGCTAATGTAGTTTGCACATGGGGTCGCCGGAGGTACCTCACAGATTCGTAAATCCGCAGAGGTATCCCTGCAAGGGAGACATCCGCACAGCGAGGGCACTGATTAACTTAATATAAGTTATTACACCTTCATGATACAGATACAAATATTATTAATGTTATGAGAGGAACATGCCTCACGCGGGCTTCATCATAAATGCTCACTGTTGTTGCGAGAGGCAATAGCCTCGCGCGAGCCTCCGTCACAGGATAATCTCGCTTATGAGAGAGGCAAGTGCCTTGCGCAGGCCTCCGTCACAAGAAAATGCCTTCGATGCCGAAGCTGAGGAAAAGAGCTGGCAAAAAGGGCCACTCTTTTGTTCGACAAAAAAAATGCTATGGAAAAAGATCATCCTAGTGAAATATATAATTAATGTGATGCATACTGGTTTACGTGAAGACGGAGCCAGTGACTCCAGAAGGATTCACAAGTCCCTGTCTTATGTAATTCTAAGATACTGCATTGGTAGTTGCCGCTTTATTTATGCGGGCTTTCTGCTACAGTCCAACCTACCATTTAATAGTTAGAAACGAAAATTAGCTTTGGCCACCAGTGGCAAGAGTTCCTACCTATCATTAGATATATAACTATAACACGGGTGCAGACGCCCCACTTCCCATAGGTTACTTTAGAAAGCATCTACCTCCATTGATAGTAGCGTACATGTTACTTCACAACACATCTGAGCTGGGTGAGAGTCCAGATGTCTTGTTTCATAACCACATAAAACATCACTGGACGATGGCTACAGTTTACACAAGAAAATTTGACAACTGACATATCATTATGGTGGGGGTGGAGAGACGAATATCCACCACGAGTGTCCTTCCTAAGATCATGCCTAGACACTACAATGAGTTGGGTGGAGATGCGCATCTCATCCATCATCAATCCTATGGACTTAACTATTGACCTCGCAATTAGGTTTGCGTTCCAATATGCCCAATATGCACTGCGGGCCTGGAGTAATATATCCTACTATAATAATAATACTAATAATAACATGTTTTCGCAGTGATTTCCTTCCTTGGCAAAGTGCTAACTACTAAGTATCCGAAGATACAGTGGGAGACATATGTAACCCCGCACGTTGTCCATCACTGCTCGAAAACCTCCGATAGTTTCCCAGAGTCAGATCAGTACAACGTGCAGGAGGGCTATCCAAAGAATTAAGAAGCCTTGCGGCTGAGTGGGTCATGGAAAGAGATAATCACTTGATAAATATAAGGCCCTATAGGTAGTTGGTCAATTTTACACAACCTTGCTGGTGTGCAGGGCTAGATTACCACACAGCCGGAAAAGAGGTGTACACTATATGTCTCCTAACGAAGAAATTGTCCCTGACAACTTTAACCTATCCTATCGAGCTGAATAGTAAAGGTTAGTCGATAGCATGCTGGGCTCCGTAGAGCACAGTCAACGACCTCAGTGTAAAATTGTTGGTGACGGGAATAACTGATGCGTATATTGTAATAAGCAAAACATATGAACGGGATGGCTACTTGCCATGCATTATTATTATTATTATTATTATTATTATTATTATTATTATTATTATTATTATATATATATATATATATATATATATATATATATATATATATATATATATATATATATATATATATATATATATATATATATATATATATATATATATATATATATATATATATATATATATAACTAACCTATGCAATAGAACAATATCACAGATTTTACAGTTTGATTAGATGAGGTAGTAAGTATATAGGTTAATAACCTAACTGCTTCGCAGGCCGATCTCAGCACATAGGCTCCCGTAGACATGGTACGAACTTAGGACAGTGAAGCAAAGTAGTGTAGAAATGTGAATTAGATAGTCACCATAGCATTCATAATAATTATTTCACAGAAGTGAGAAAAGTTCCCGTCCGTCGATGGAGTAATACAGTTAAGAATAACCCATTAACAGAGAGGGTTAATATATAATATTTCTATGCATGTACAATTGAAACATACGGTGTGGGTGTGTTATTTAGCTCTTGTGGCACACCAGGCAAAGTTACTGAGCTGCGGTCAAAAAGTTATAAAAGTTAGTCACCCGACATGCAGTGTGCTGGTTGAATTCCACTTTTGCATGTTTGACAGATCCGGCGAGTCATCCACCAAGAAACGTCGCTGCTCTACTCCATGTAGTCGGTACATATCTGGCCACAAGGGCCCTTCCTGCAAAGGTTCCTCTTACTGTTGTTCGGAAACGGGAACTATTATTTTAGAATTAGTTATTGCCCCTGGATGGCCACCCGGGAGCGTCCAAAAACTTATAGTGCTGGTGGCTGAGAACTGCTTTTATGGGTGGGTGATCTGATGTGATGTATCTTTCTTATCCGCAAGTATTCCGGTCCACTCGTCTAGTCCATACCTCCAGTCAGTTCTAGACACTCGGCCTCCACGCCGACGATGCTCCTGATCTTTGGATTTCACCCCCTTTTATACTCGCAGGGACATCATAGCTGACTATCTCAAACAATGAGAGACTGGGGCCTCAGCCAATCAGTGCTCTAGATCAGCGTGACGTATACACAAATAACTAAATATTACTATATGTATAGATGTGTAGAGTGACGTAGTAAGTCACGTGTACACAAATAACTGTGTATTACGCTATGTATAGATACACGATTACAACTATTTTGAGCATAATTTAGATGGGGAAAATCTATGATAACTCAGCCATTTCTGAACCGATTTTAAAATAGTTCAATGTTTTAAAAAGCTCGTCAAATTCTAGTCTTGATTGGTACCAAGAACGACGAAAAATAGATAAATTTAAAGGGATTTACGAGTACCTACTCGATACACTAATAGCACACACTTGCCTCTATTCTCAACGCGCAGTCATCAATGAAGCATCTGAGCGCGCGCATGCGAGCTAGGCGTTCTTACGAACTTAGTCGTCGTTTTCACGACGAGATGCCTCTCGTATAATCTTATATACACTTATTGCTCTACACAGGGGCGTGTGCTTATGGGAACGAGTCCAGGATGGGTGGCTCGTACCCAGCCTGGCTGGGACGGCCAGTACCCTCCTGGTCAATCCGCGTCGCATTAGCTAGCCTCGGGATGGAGAAAGAGATGGACGTACCACCGGCGGCCACAAAGACCAACATCTAGAGTCAGTGGAATGGCATCGTTCCAGTGAGGATGGGCGACCATTACCACCTCAGCGAACACCACCGTATCCTCCCTCCCGACTGTTGGTGTAGCTGGTATGACCCTGCATGGTTTAGTTACTTAATTATATGAAAATACGGCACAGCGAGTTAAAAGCATGTTTTTAGTTAAAACCTAATACAGAACTAACAATGTAATATCATTAACCGAGTAATGAAGCAAGAGATGTATTGGTCTGACTGTATTTGTATCTCGCCAAAGATACCTATCCTCTCTTTATACCATAGATACCCCCTGCGAGGGAGGTTCCCTAGCATGGCTAATTAATTTAATATAAACTAATGCCTCAAGCAGGCCAATAAATTGGTTTAGCGAGAGGAAACTGCCTCACCCGGGCCTCTGTCACCGGAAAATGCCTTCTACGCCGAAGCAGAGGAGGGAGTGCGGCCGAAGATGTATTCCCCCTTAAGATCAATGCAAAACTGTATTATATTATCCTAGTGTTATTATAGTTTAAGGGATGCATGCTGGGTTACGTGGAGGCAGAGCACCGGTTTCAACAGAATTTGGCACCATCATCCCTTTTACTAGTTGCTGAATTAGTCGATGCCTCGTTATTTGAGCGATCCTTCCTGTGGAGCTAAGCCAACATTTAGTTATTTGGTCCCGACACATAGAGAGTTATTGCCTCAAACTGTTTAGTGCCAACTTAATTTTAGAAATAGGTTGTCTTCCTGGCAAATGAGCCCGGGTAACCTTTCTTGACACGGATTAACTGGATTACTCACTCAGACCGACAGCGTGTACATGTTGCCGGGCGATGTGTCCAAGAAGCCGATGGGCGACTCCCACTCCATATGTCAGCGCAACCACATATAACAAGACATGGACAGGATAACACACAAAAGCATTTAGAAAGCAATGTATCTAGTTACTGCGATGGCTGAAGATGTTGGCAGCAGACCGTGGTGACCTTCCAAGAAGGCTTTGGAGAGCAGATTGGCATCTCCCAGTCACCATAGGATTGGTCTGCGTTTTCAGCCGACGCCAAGCAAGGTGAGAGCAAACTATGTGAGGTTCGCTCCCTGGAGCTAACGTTTAGCTGCATCTATGGTTATGTAAATGCCCATGAGGCCCACTGCTAGGACGTACCTACTATGATTAATGTTTGCTCAGTGAATCCTACTTATGGCTGAAAGCTTAGTTAATGGCACTGGTGAGGGTACAAGGGAAGTGAATGAAACATCGCCATTTTGAGTCTCACCATCAGGAAACCTCTGCAATTTCCTGGGTCGACGTTAACTGAACTGATGGAGGGACTACCATTCACTTAGTGGGCCAGATGGCCAAAGAGTCGTAGAAGAAACAGCTGCTCCAGAAGTAATTTAGGAGGCCTTAAGTTGGTGGCCAATTATGTAAATCTGGCATGCTTATGTAGCGTAGCAGCACCACCGGGAAAGAGGCTTTACAATAAAACAGTACTCCTTCATTTGAGTAGTTGTCCCTAGCTACTCTATCCTAACAAAATAGCTGAGCTTAATATTAGTCACCGTATCTCGAGCCGTACTGGCATGAGAGACGACTCTAGTGTGATTGTGTTGCCATATTCTAGACAGTTTAAGTGTAATGTATTAATGACGCTATTTAGTATAAGTTTAGCCGTTTGCACTTTTTTTTAGAAAATAATTAACTTTAACTAACACAAAAAGTAATACAATAGAAAATATACAGAAATATAGCTAAAACGGCGCTCTCCGTATTTAAATGTAGATACAATGTAATAAGGTCAAGCTACCCTACGGCGCCCACTTATAATCAGCACTACATACAATGAAATAACTATGCTACACTAAAAATAAGCGCTTATTAGTCATCAGCGCAATGTCCGTTCTTACAACACGAAAGTTCAGTTGGTGCCTGTTAGTCATCAGCGCACTTTGAAATCTGCTGGCGATGTAGAGGCGGGCGCCTGTTAGTCAACAGCGCATGTTGACATCTGTGGGCAGACTCAATAACTGTAGCCATAAAAATAAGCGCACATCGGCGTCTGTGGGCGAAGTTACCAGTAATAGCGATGTATTCGTTGTTATGGGTGCTTCATAGGCATTGACACTTATAACATAATAGAACAGTTCAATTTACGGCTTTGTAGACGTGCTCAAAACTTGGTACTAATGAAATTGCCTCCATTGATGCAGAGGCTGGTGATAGGTTTACAGCACAAGACGATCTATGCTACCTAGCTCATTAGCTGCATGAAGGGCAATGTTCCCAAGCAGTGACGAAAAGGTCAAAACATGATGCACTAGAAACGTGCTACATTTGGTCTCAATTAGTTGGCGTGTTATGGCAGGTTTGGCGAGACATCAGACAGGCCAATCGTACTACATATTGAGATTGGACGAAATGGTGCTCGTACTTTCTCAGTTTCCCAATAGTTGGTGGACAACCTTACTTTTGAATCTAGTCTATTAGACCCTGGGCACGGGGCTGCCAAACATTGAGTACGGCGTTGGTGCTGAACAAGTCTCCGAAGTAGATCGAAAGAGATGAACTGAATGCGTTGGTGTAGATTGCCAAAATGGCGACCTCTACGCAGTGTGTATGATTACTGTATTCTGCAGCTGTAGTAGTAGAAACATCCTACAGCTACAATCAGTCCTTCTTCGCTTTAGCTTCCTCAGGTCTATTCTTGACTTGAGTGTACCTAATCCTGCTTTCTTGAGGTCACCTCGTAGCACACTTAGCAGATTTATGCAATGACGTCCTCTCCTGGCTCTGTGTTGGCTGGCTCCGAGTAGGGCGAATTCCAGGGCTCTCTGTGCTGGTGTGCCTTCTGGCAATCTTAGCACATAGCCATACATGGACCATCTTCGCTGGGTGACTTTTACAAACAGCGGAGGCGTATTACACATCTTGTATAGCGCATCGTTGGAAATTATGCTCTCTGGCCATCGGTGTCCAGTGATGGTGTGTAGGTATTTGCGGTGGCAGGTGTCAAGTTTGTCTAGAGCTGCCTTTGGAGATGCCCAGCTGTTACAGTTATACATCATCAAGGATACGCAGGTTGCATTGTATAAAGGTAGTCTTTTTACCAAGGTAATCTTTGATCTACGAATCCATAACTTCCAGAAGGACTGGAAAGCTATGTTCCCCATGATGCAGCGTGCAGCAATATCAGCAGTACTGCAAAGCAGTGAGCCCAGGATTTTACTTTTACTCCATGGTTTGCCGCCACGGAGTGGATCGTCATTTTCTTTAGTTTCATGCTTTGTAGATAGGTATATGTGGGTGAACTCTGTTTTGGATTCATTCATAAAGATATTCTCAATTTTTAGTTTGCAGCTATTGGGAGAAGTTCAAGGGGTTTCTTTTCCTCATCTATAAAGTCCACATCGTCGGCATATTCCATCTCTAGCGGCATGCCCAGTTTTGATACCAGGGGGTTTGGTCTTGTGGAGTTTTCCCTTAAGGATTTCAATGCAGCAGTCAGGTACCAGGTGAAGAGCACAGGGGATAGACCATCTCCCTGTCGGGAGCCGATTGATGTCTCAAACTCTACAGACTTCACTGACTTGACTCGCACTCTCAGCTTGTAGACATGTAGAATGACTACCTACTCTGACCGACTCCCATCTGACTGAAGAACACAGCTGGAGCGAGTCCTTTTATAGGTTTATGACGTCCAATCAGAAGCCAACGTCGTAGAGCTCAACCAATCATCGCGCACTTTATAGGGGGTGGGGGGGGTTAGCGTTTGACGACCACATGGTTATGAAATCACGCTACCTACACATGCGCGATGGCGATCTTACCAACTTAGAAACAAGATGTTATCGTTAATATCTCTGCCAAACCTGAACCGATTTCAATTCTGTAAAAGGATTCGTTATTTTTTACGAATTCCGGCCCTGATTCACACAAAAATGTAGCGAAATTGACCCATTTTAAGAATTACGTAACACGGGCGGTTTAACATATAAGATTGCCATTCCCCATACGCTAATGCACACAGCGTGGGTGAGCTATCTCAAATGACGCACACACGCACTAAGCACTTTTACAGACTCTAATTATTTGAGAATTCTGTTTAGTGACTACACGCACAAACCTATATAACCAATAGGGATGTGCTTGGAACATCTCAGATTGGGTCGTTTCGTACCCGGGCAATCCGGGTTGGCTTGTACCCGAGTGAGCGATCCACGCTACAGTATTATAGGTCGATATCCTACTGAAGTTTGCTTTGGATTGGTTGTGCTAGCCATTTCGTTTAAGGCCATGTAGTTCTTAGTCCTTGAGTCATTATGAATGCCATAGCTGTTGCTGGATCTTTCATTGCTGATGGGCATTCCTCAATAGTGAACCATTTAACTGCAATTTGATCTATGAAAGGGAGCTCTGTGACTCCCCTGTTAAGTGATGGTATTATGTCAGTCATCACCTCTGGGATATGCAATGTTCCTGTCATGGAAAGGTTGATACCATTAAGTAGACTAGCATTGGGTCGGCCTGTCTGCCAGGCTGCAACTTGAATGGCATTAAAACTGCCTTCTCCATCCATTGTGCTCTCATTAATGTTCACATTGTCTGTCGAGAAATGAACAAAACGTCCCTTGACCAGGTTTGGTGGAATGACAGCACCATGGTTATCAATTGTTTCCCGTGCTTTATTAGCCAATGCAGTGTCAAGCTTTATAATTTTATGGTAACTCATTTTATGGCCATGTTATGGCTGGTGGAACTAGTTTACCAATTCCTTTGAACATGTCACTTGGTGGCGAGTGCTTCCTATCCATACATGACTTGTTTTGGAGTATAATATCTGTCTCCACTAGCTGTGTGTATTATATCCCGAGCACAGCTGAGTATTCTTGTCCGTTAGAGAGACCTCAAGATTGTCGTTATATTAACTAGATTATCGTTTTCTAAGAATCTTACAACAAGGTTAGGAACATGCATACACTGTCATGAACATAAATCTATCACGTTATATTCAAATATATCAAGCCCATCAGGCTTAGCATGTGATAACATATCACCCCTTATGTGTAGTACAACATGGTCCTTTGACAGAAATGATTGCTCCTCTTGATATTCGGATGAAGGAATTGTTAATGTGGTGTCATCATCAATTTTCATGGCAGATACGAATATATGGCGAAACATTTCTTATGATACCAAATGCAGGTGGTCACGATATGCAGGGTTGACTGTAGTTAAAAGGGTTAACATATAACATGGTACACTCAATAATATAACACTATGCCATATTGGGATTATTTTGTCATATATAATTATATTTCCATTTGGAACTGGCACTAAAATGCACAGTTAAATGAAGTGAGAATTAGCAATAGTGCATTTTGTGATACTCGTGAAATATGACCACCATTTTGATCTAAGCATTAGAGGGTTAATACCTCAACATCGAAGTCAGCATACAGCAGATTTGGATTTATCACACCGTAATACCTCTAGTAAGCATGTATGCCAGTTGTTAACACGATTTGCCACCATCGTTAACATTTTCTTAAAACTGACGGTCTATTTCTGGTGGGTTTTTTCTTTTTCCCTTTTGTCAATAATCAGATTGGGTGAGTGCGCAGATTTGGCCTTAAAAACGACCTAATTATCGTCTTGGCGTATTTTCGTAAGCGATTTTTCAAGTTCCAGTCTCATGAGATTACCTTGTCTAAATTTTATCCCTTGTGATCGGATTTATTTAAGACTGTAGCTTTTCGTAAATTTTTGTTTTCATGGACATAAAAGGAAGATCAGCTCCGGGTACCGTAAGTTGCATACCGTTGTACGCTTGACTGTCTACTTAGTAAGCCATGACTATGAATTATTTTTGCGTCAGCCGGTTAAAATTGTAATTTGATGACCGTAGATACTTTAAATTAGCGCTTAGGTTTAAATTTGTCATTTTCGATTTAAGCTAACAACCGATTTACTATTGGCTTTCCGTTTATTTATGTACATTAATGTACATACAGTTTGAATTGGATAAGCTAAATTTCATGGATTGCTGAATTTTCAGACGCGTCTGAATAAAATTTTGAATCTGCCATTTTAAAGCAAAGGGTTAATTAGTTGTTGTTGTGGATTTTCAGAGAAAGTAATATGTTCGAAGTTAGATTTAGTTTTTTGTAAGAATAATTTTTCAAGTGAGTTTGCAGTCATTGGGAGAGACATTTGTAGAATAAGTTGGAAATAAGATGTTTTTATATTTCAGCCATGACGGCATCTAGTTGTGATGTCTAGTTATGACGTAATTTAATTTTATATATATGTGTGTGTGTGTGTGTGTGTGTGTGTGTGTGTGTGTGTGTGTGTGTGTGTGTGTGTGTGTGTGTGTGTGTGTGTGTGTGTATATATATATATATATATATATATATATATATATATATATATATATATATATATATATATATATATATATATATATATATATATATATATATATATATTAGCCATGTGGTTGTTGTTGTTGTTGTTGTTCGTATATCCCTCCTCTTGATTGGAGCACCCACATGTGTGGTTACGTAAACTACAGTTTGATTTATGAACATTATATAATTGTAATTTTAGTCCGCAATTATAGATTAGCTAAATATGTTGTCCGAATACAGTTCAATAATAATAACACAAACACTGTTCAGCACCAGAGCGCATGGATAATTACATATAAACACAGTTCTGATTCAGGATATCAGTTAACAGCAGTTACTATTCATTAATGTTGTTGTGGAAGCTGGTTAAAGAGGAAGCCATGACGTCATCTAGTTGTGATACCATCTAGTTATGACGATTCAGATTATTTATATATTTTTTCGAGCTATGACGTTATCGAGTTGTGATGTCATCAACTTATGATGTCATTTAAATATGCTAATTATTTTCGGGTATCACGTCATCCAGTTATGATGTCAGCTGACTGTGACGTCATCACATGGTCACTGTTTTTTAATTTTAATTTTGAATTTGAATTTTGAAATTTGAATTTGTATTTGTATTTGTAAAATTTAAAATCTAAATGTTATTTCACATATGGTTTGTTTTGAATCTGAATCTGGTTATATTGTAATTTTATTTCCATTCCTAATGAAAGTTCATTTACAAATTTAGGCATTGATTCATTCGACGCATATGATTTCTGGTGTACATGACTGCCGGTGTTCTTGTAGACGGATCTTTGGTTCAGATAGAGGTGCAAAGTTTATTATTATTGTTGTTCACTATTGTGTTTGCTATTTCCCTGAGTTGCATGTAGTTGTGTTTGCTATTTCAGGATGATAAATTCCCTGAAATGGTGTTGATGCTGCAAATACTGACAGAGGATAAATTCCTGCCAGGGACTGCAGCCTCATTTGTCAAGCAATCTAGGGGTTATGGCCCAAGTACTGAGAGACATTTATTCTTCAGCTTTGCTCATGTTTGGCCCTGAGAAGATGCATGGCGGGACATTGAAGGTCGCAGATGTCATAAGGATGGAGCCTTATTTAAATTTGTGATTGATTTTTCAGCTGCGGTGGAGATGCGATCACAATTAATGAATTATTTTTCAGATTCTGTAGTACAGAGGACTGCATCTCACTTACAAATGGGGTGTACTTATGTTAACGTGTTCCGTATTTCAGATATGTTTACATTTCAGAATTCAGTGAGTCGATAGCCAGCCTATTATCTAGCCAGTCATAATTAATTACAAACCGATTTCAGTGGCTATGTAATACTGTGCTTATTTTCTCACATTGTATTGTTGGAAGGTGGTGGGGTTGGGGGTGGGCACTGCTAAAGAAAATGCAGTGGTCGCCAATTAAAGTTTTCCCTAGGTGTTACATTTTATGTTCCTCGGCTCTGCCCATCTGTTACCATCTACTCTACATTCTTTTTCTCATGCTTTCTATACGGCTTCTTTCTGTCGATCCACCTTCGTGTTTATTTATATTTAATTATCGCTGCTTCTTAAAGGTGACATTTAAGCGCTGAGGGAGAATAGTAAAACAAACATGGCAGTCGGATCGAGTTTTGTCAGTTGTGTCAACTTTCAATTCAATCAAATTGAGTTTTGAACCAATTCACGGAACTCGGTGTTGGTGCTTCTTAAATGTAGGAGGGACATTCTTCTTATTCGATGTTTACATGTCACATTTCAAGAAATTAACATGATGGAGTTCCACAATACAGCAGGATCAAGGTCTGTTGCAAGTGCTTGACAGCCGAGTACCGGTAGCTTAGCACATTTAGTATGGGAATGCGTTCGTTGGATGAGTAGTCGCCATATAACTAGTCATAGGAGACGAACATGTATTGTAGCCGCCAGGGGTATGCATCGCTCCTCTGTAAGATGTCACTGGCTAGCTAGTCTCAGGGATTGGGAGTTGATGCCGCGCATACCTGGTGTCCACAAAGACCGACCTCCAGGGCCGGTGGAACGATTACATTCCAGTGGGCTTATGCAGCCATTACTGTGGAAATTGAACAACACCGTTTCGTCCCGGCTGTTCATATTACCAGTGTGTCCTGCCGTCATTCCATAGATGGGGGGGGGGGGGGGAGATGTAATGACGCAATTCACTAAGAAGAAGAAAAAGAGCTAAACAATGGTACTCATTTGCTACTTTATAAAAAGGTGTACATAAAAACAAAGATTATTGGTTTGCGAGAGGAAAGTGCCTCGAGCGGGCCTCCGACACAGGAAAGTTCATACAATGCCGAAGCGGAGGAGGGGATGTGGTAAAAAGTGTCGATTATTTGTTTCTGGGATACATGCGGTTTATACATGAAGATGGGGTAGCTGATTTCCAAGAAATTCAACACCTTCCTCTTATGTGAGTTAAACATATTGTTTTAGTTGGTGCCGCTTTATTTCTGTGGGCTTTCTTAATGGGCCTAGACTAACATTTAGATATTTGGTCCAGACACATAGTTTTAGACTACAAATGGCTTAGCTCCTACTTGCTTTAACGAGAACGTCATCCTGGCGAGGATGCTCGGCACCGTTGCTGATACCCCATGGCGCATCTCTCCTCTGACCGACAGCATGCAACATGTTACCGGGTGGTAGTTTCAGAACAGCAAAGCGATCCCTCTGCATACCGCAGCACAACCACAAATAACAAGACAAGGACAAGTCACATTACAAAAGCATTTAGAAAGCGGTCTTTAACCTATTTACGATGGGGAAAAAGAAACAGATTTCCATCTATGGTGGCCTTCCCAGAGGGCGTGGTGGGCTCTAAGGCCACACCCAGTCACCGTATGAGTTAGATGGCGATCTGTGTTTTTATCCATCACCTAATGTTTCTAGTGTGGACCATGTGAGATCCGCACCCTGGAGTTACTGTTTAGCTGCTTTAGGTTTAAAGAAAGTTGCCCAAAGAACACACTGCTGGGACAGGCTATAATAATTATATTTTCCCAGCGATTCCTACTTTGGCATAAAGGCTTAGCTTAACAAGTATCCGAAGATACAGAGGGAAGTGTATGGTCATCAGCGCTTTGATTCTGACCATCAAGAAACCCCACTAGTTTCTTAAATCAGTCATAACCAATGTGGCTGAGGGAATCCAAACAATTTGTTTGGCCAGAGAGCCAGCGAAACGTAATAAGAGGCAGCTACTCGTTCATTGAATTTAGGAGGCCTTAATGTAAGTGGCCTATTATGGAAACTAACGGAATATGTTAATATAACGGTGCCGTAGCACACAAAACAGATCTTTACAATAACAAGTCTCCGTTTAACGAGTAGTCGTCCCTATATAATTTTAAACTTATCCTATCGAGCTATAATAGTCACGTTTAGTGGCTGCATGTCATGTTCGCTAGTGAGAGCATAACAGTGACCTTAGTGAAAAATTGTTGCTGTAGGGAAGAAACAAGGTGATGTATTTGTTGTTGATGTATAGTGTAACCTAAGTGAACTGCGGTCCAAATATGTTGTTGTTTTTGTTATAACTAACTAATAATATAAGCAGTAAATTAATTGACAGATTGCCGTATTACATTTATACAAAATATGAAAATACTGAGGTCACATCTGACCTGCGGTACCGTTTAATTGCTGACACCATTATAATGTAATTAATTATATACTAATATACAGTAAAAGCTTATAACGGAGGTCGCACCCGACCGTACGTACCACTGATTTTGGTAAGTATTAGTGAAAAACAGTATAATATAATTAAGATATATTTCTATGTGGTGCACCTATTAGTCATCAGTCCAGAATTCAATAAATGTCACATGTAGTTGATGCACCGCATAATTGCGGTGTGAGCTGGCATGCGGTGTAGTTGCTGCTTGGTGATTTACCGCAGAGGACTAGCTGATGCGGTCCATGCTCAGGAACAGTGAAGAATAAAGTTATTTCTGGTGGCTAACAAGTTTTTGCACAGAGTACACAGTGTCTAATCTACCGTAACATTGATATGCTGTATTTGGTGCGAGAGTGATGAGTGCCTTCTTTTTATGAAGACTAAGAAATATAATACAGGATTTCTGGTTCGGCACAAGACGATCCGTGCCGCTTAGCTTTTGCGGTGCATAAAGCAATGTCCTAATCTGGACTGCAGTCAAAACATTAATTCATGACCCTGGATGTGTCCATTGTTCTTCACCACTGTTTCGGCTGATCCTCCAGGAGCATCTAAAAACTTAGTGCTGTGCAGAACGCGGGCATCCTGAGAGAGAACCTGACTTAAATAAGCTGCGTTGATGTAGATTGAAGAATGATATTGCTCCCACTCCGACCGAACTGCCTCCCTTCTGCTTGTTTCTGACTTTCAGAGCTGCTTTTATATTAAATGGTGACGTAGCTAGCTCTACGCAGTAGGCAGAATGATATTGCTCCCACTCGGACCAAACCGCCTCCCTTCTGCTTGTTTCTGACCTTCAGAGCTACTTTTATATGAAATGGTGACGTAGCACCAATGAGACTCAGCCAATCAGTGTGCGCGTTGTGTGTGAGGTATCGTAGCCAATCAAATAGTTCCTGGCCTTTACCCTACCAGGCACGCACGCTAGCGATGTCTCTCCTCAGTAGGAGCTCAAAATAGTCTGTTTCTATTTTATGATATCTCTGCCAGGTCTGAACCAATTTGGATTCTGTTCAAAGTTTAAATTCCCCGTCCAATCCTGGTATTGATTCATACCGAGACCGAGAAATGGTCAAGTATTAAGGAATCGCTGTAATACAGGTAACTATATACATAAGCTGTCAGTCTCCACATGCTAACCTATGTATACTAGCTACCTCTCACGGCTGCGCACGCGCATCGGGTGATCTCACGGATTCTGCTATTTTGTTCCTCTATTACATGGCTATACACGACAGGGCGGTCCGCGCCACAGTATTTTCACTGGTACAGCTTTTGTTAAGTTTCTGATTTGCATAACAATTAGCAGTTAGCCTGACATGTTAAACCTCCTATTTTTGATAAAGTGTTTAGAGATTCTGGTCAGGATGCTGCAGTTTTGGAATGTGTCTGATTTTCTTCAAATAATGTTGCTGAAAGTTGTTGTAATCTGCATTGCAATGATATTTTTGTCATTATTTGACGGATTTCTCGCATTCTTTGACCGATGCTTTCTTGACCAGGGTGTTTGACAACATTCAAAGGTAATATGGGAGCATGTCAAATTGTAATTATTCTTAGGCAAACTGGGGTTTTCCGGTAGCATGTACTTTGTGCATGTTTTTCCTTTTGAGACATTTTCATAAAACTACAGTCTTCTCAGATTTTCCTTCTCTTGGAATCTTTACTCAAACGTAGAAATATCAAAAATATGTGTTCCACTTATGTGGTCTCTTGCTAACTTCTAAATTTTGATAACTGTAGGCCTATGTTTCTTGAAGTTCTAGTTGAAAGAACATAATTCTTTGACAGCGATTAGCTTAGTGTAGTGACTTGGATTAATTTGAAGTCAGTTATAATTTATGTGCTCTCGACATATTAATTTTTACTGTTCACGTTTAACATGAAAGGCATTTTTGCCTGGTGTTAGCACTTGTAATAGTTTTGGCCGGCATAACTGGTTAATCCACCATCGATTGTACTGTACACACATTTCTTAATTTGTGGTTAATTCAGTTAATTCATTCAGTGGTAAATGTGTTAGCTTGAGGACACGAACCCGGGACACAAAATGCCAAGAGCTAAACTAGATATCAAAGAAAGAACTTTTGAATTGGACTGAGCAAGCCATACTGCAACAAAAACATTGAGGCAATAACAAGCCAATGGCTTATGCCTCGTATGATGATGATGATGATGATGCTGATGATGATGATGATGATGATGATGATGATGAAGTTGCAGGTCATATACTTGTGTTTGGAGAGCATTGTAGGCGTTTCTTATTTTTGTGTATCTCTTGTAGTACCTGTACCAGAATCCCATTTGATGGATACGGATTCGGGTCAATAGTTTCTTCCAGTATGGTATCACTGGTCCTTGCTGATCTTCGGATGCATGGCTTAAGATGAGGGTATGCTGTGCAGAAAGTTCTGTATTTTCCTCCTTGGATACGATATCTATGGATCTGGGGGGGGGGGGGATCACCACTTGAGAAAGATCTAAGATATACATACCAGACGAAAACTAACAAAACCTGATGAAAAATTAGGAAAACAGGTAGAAAACTGACGAAAATGAGCGAAAAACTGACGGAACCTGCATTATGCTTGAAGTGGAAAAAGTTTCAAAATGCTTTGAACATGCAAAATCAATTTCATAAAGTTGTATATTTTGTGATGTAATTAATCCGAAAATAGCATACTGATGATGATGATGATGATGATGATGGATAATGACAAAGATGAAATTGGAGTGGTCATAGATGAATGGTTAAAATTCGAAAGGCGTATAACAGAAAAGGTGAACAAAGCAAATATTATGTTTGCAATTATTAGACGAGCATATATCAACTTAAATGAGAAAAACTTCATTCCACTATACAGGGCAATGGTAAGGAATCATCTCGACTATGCTGCAGCTGTTTGGTGCCCATACAAGAAGTCAGTGATACAACCCATAGAAAATGTGCAAAGGAGAGCAACCAAACAGATACCAGGTCTAAGGGATCATAGCTAGGAGGAAAGGCTGAAGAAGACTGAAACTGCCCACACTGGCACTTTGCAGAGTTTGCAGTGACATGATCGAAGTATACAGATTTCTGCACGGTGTATACGATGAAGAAGTAGGATCGCCTTAAGCTAAGGGACGAGGTAGTCGATAGAGAAGAGGCCAGCGGACATGGTAAGAACATTTTCCAGTTGAGGGCAAAACTATAAGTCCGCAGAAACTGTTTTCCGTTCCATGTCCCCAAAGTCAGGAATAAATAGTTGTAGAGGCTCCATCGGTAAATACCTTCAAGGCTTGTCTAGACAAATACTGAAAAAATCATCCATTAGTATATGACTATACAGTGCCGATAGAAACCGGAAGAGAACGTGCACGGTATCATGATGAAGAAGATCTGACCATCGTGGCATAAGCCTGCGGTCAGAAACAACATAAGTAAGCAACATAAGTATGATGAATCCTAATAGACTTTTCAACAGCATTCGATACTGTACCACATCAACGACTCCAAACATAACTGAGAAGCTATGGTATTGGCAACAATCTAATAAGATGGATAGAAAACTACCTATGTATCAGAAGCCAGAGAGTAAGGATCAATGACACAACATCAGACTTAATAGCGGTGACCAGCGGCGTGCCACAAGGAAGTGTCCTGGGACCTATACTTTTTCTGATATATATATATATATATATATATATATATATATATATATATATATATATATATATATATATATATATATATATATATATATATAAATGACGGACTAACCTGCTACTGCAAAATATTTGCAGATGACACAAAGATATATGGCAACCCAGCTACCAGTAAGATTCAGGACAACATAGACATAGTATGTAAGTGGTCACAGATATGGCAACTATCTTTCAACAGACAAAACGCATGCCATACACTTCGGCAGAAATAACCCTAAAACCAAATACTAATTTATACTATATGACAGATATGCCTGATCTGCATCCTGTAGTAACGTCAGCGATAGAAAAAGACGTGGGATATTGACAGAAACCTTTCTTTTGATATACATATAGGGACTATCGTATCCAAGGCGAACAGCACAATAGGACTAATCAAGAGAACATTTACCAACATTGACCCATCCACCTTCACACTCTTGTACAAGTCTCTAGTGAGACATATTCTTGAATACTGCAACTCTGCATGTTCACCAAGATTGAAAAGGCAATCACAGCTTTTAGAAAGAGTTCAACGCCGAGCAGCAGAACTTGTCCCGTAAATCAAAGAGAATAGCTACACAGAAAGATTTGAAGCCCTAAATCTAATGTGACTGAAATATAGACGATTTCGAGGAGATTTAATTGAAACATTCAAGCTCATCAAGGATCTATATGATATTAATTAAAATTAGGGTACGTTGGAGCTTGGGTATTCTCTGCGGAAAAAATAATTATCCGCATCCAAAGAGAACACTCATGCGAGCTATTGTTGTAGTGATCATTACTAGAATAATAAAAGAAAAAGCACGCACCAAAAGATGAAAAAAAGAAAAGACCTGGAAAAATAATTCCAGGTCAAAAATCAAAACTAAAAGTATGTCTTCCTTGTCCTCTTCGGCACCTCTATGTGCTCTGTCTCTCATAACACGTGGCTATTGCGTCACTACTCTTCTCAGGCCACACACCTACATGGGAAGTCTATAATTCCCACCTTGCGTGCGTCCATGTGGCGATCCGCGATGTGTGATCGTTTGCCACGGATGTCAAACTAGGAGGGGGGTGGGGTTGGTGGTGGTGTAGCATGGATCGACCGATCGGGTACGAGCCGTACCAGCTAAGCTGGGTACGCGCCGCCTGTCCTGGGTTCGTTCCTATAAGCACGGCCCCTCTGGGTAGAGCCATAAGCATGTATAAGCCTATACGAGGGGAATTTCGTCGTAAAAAAACGACTAAGTTCGTTAAAACGCATAGCGCGCTAGTCGCTGTATTGACAGAGCATGTGTAGCACGTCCAAGAGCGAGTGAAGCTTTTAGTGTGCTGAGTGGGCACGTCTCAATTCTTTATAATTGTTTGTTTCCATGGAATCTGGTATTGATCAAGACCAGCTTTCGACGGGCTTTTCAAATCTATAAACCGTTTTAAAATCGATTCAGAAATGGCTGAGTTATTACCGTTTTCCCCCTTCAAATTATGTTCAAAATATAGAAATAACATCGTATATAGCTAGAAAATCAGTGATTTGTGTACACGTGATCTCCTAGTCATAGTACGCTTCTATATCTATCGTAATACTTAGATAATTGTGTACACATCACAGATTTCTAGCGCATTGATTTGCTGGTTCAGCAAATTCTGATTGGTCGAAGCAGCCAGTTCTGATATTCCCAAGAGTATAAAAAGGGATGATTTCAGTGAATCAAGAACATCGTCGGCCGGGGTGGGGTGGGGGGGGAGGGGTGGGCTGAACAGTCAGGAGCTGCCCAAGAACGGAAACCTGACGAACCAACTGGAACGCTGAAGATGGATACCAGCATCATCTCAGTTCACCACAGTTTTCAGTTCAGCTCAGTCCGAAACAGTTCCCGGCCCACCGCACTTTAAATTTTGTAAGCTCCTGGATGGCCATCCAGAGGCAATATTAGAACTAATATACTGTTCCTGTTTTCAATTACCCACTGTAAAGAAACTGCTTTGCCGTGGGACTTTGCGGTCCAACCATGTAATTCTACGTGATGTAGAGCCAGCGATGTTCTTTGGTGGATGACTCACCGGATCTGCCATCCACGCCGAAAGGTGAACATTCAACCTCCACACTGCATGTCGTGTGTGTTTCTTTCAACATTTTGACAAGTAAACTTTGCACAGTGCGCCACAAGAGCTATTTGACGCACCCCGCACCGTTAAGCTTAAATATATATCTGCATAATTACAACTGTATTAAATAACCCTTCGTGTTATGGGTTATTATTAACTTTCATAACTTACCGTCATCGGATGGGAACTTTCTTCACTATTATGTAGAACTTACTATCTATCCGGTAGACAATTCTTATACTGTGTTTTACTGTCCTGAGTTCGTACCGCTTCCGTCCTGGAACAGCATGCGGGAACCCTGTCTTACGGGAGATCGACATGCGGACGCTTATCCAGCTTTCAGAGAACGTGTCGACTCATGTCACGGGAATAGTGACGTCTCAATTTCAGTAACATAGTAGCCCGTAAATAAGAATAGCTACTGAGTATTCAAGTAACTATACATGATATCTTTAATTACATCTGTAATTATTATAATTTATTACTGTAAAGGTACCGATGACAAAAAGGTACCGTCCCGGTCTTAGGACCACTATTTATGATTTCGTTATCACTGTTTATATTTATACTTGTTTACTGTAAGGTATTTTACTAACGGCACCGTATTGGGTCTATCAACCTGTATTACAACTGTTCTAATCAAATCGTATACTGTCACTGTTCTGTACTTGGTCAGTTAGCTATATGGCATGTACCCATCTGTTGATACGTTTTGTTTATTTATAGAAAACTTAGGAGCGCATTGCATTAAGGAAATACTATACAGCAACATTTATATATGCATCACTTTCTCCCACCACCAACAATTTTTCACTGAGGTCGCTGTCCGTGCTATTAACTCTGTTTAGCCCAGCATGCTGCCGACTAAACCTGACTATTTAGCTCGATAGGATAGGTTTAATGTGATTAGGGACAATTTCTTCGCTAGGAGATATATAGGGTATGCCTCTTTTCCGGTCGTTGCGGTAATCTAGGCCCGCACCCGGCAAGGTTATGTAAAATTTGTCAATTTACCTATAGGGCCTCATATCTATAAAGTTATTGTCTCTCTTCATGTTCCCCTAAGCCTTACTGCTTCTTAATTGTTTGGATGTCCCTATCCGCTCCGTGGGCTCATCCGAGTCTGGGAAACGATAGAAGGGTTTCCGAGCGGTGATGGCCAAGGTACGGTATCACATACACCCTTCCACCCCACCCCCTGTATCTTCAGATACTTAGTAGTTAGTTATGGTTGTCTATGTAGGAAGCACTGCGAAAACATAATAATTATTATTATTCTTTTACATATCTCTCAAGATATTTCTCCTGCACCACAGTACATATTGGGCAACTTGAAATAAACCTATTGTCAGGTCAATAACTTAGCTCCTTAGGACCTGGTGACGGACGAGATGCGCATCTCCACCGAACGCTGTAAAATGTCTGGGCAAGCTTTTGGAATCTGCCATGCCCTTATTGGACGGACATTTGTGGTGGATATTCGTCTCTCTAATTACCAACGTAACGAGAGGTCAGTTATATAAATCTGCTTGTGTAAAAAGGTAGCCATTGTCTTGTGATGTTTTATGTGGTTACGGAGCTCGGCATCCGGATTCTCATCAAGCTCGGATGTCTGGTAAAGTAACATGTATGCTCCCCGTCCTTGGATGTGGATGCCTTGGGGTGTCTGCGCCCACTGACAGCCGTATCTAAGGATAGGTAGGGTGCATGCCACTTGCAGCCTAAACTTGTTCTTGTCTTTAAAACCCAATTGGTAGGTTAGGCATAGAGGAAGGCCCGCAAAAATAAAAGTGGCACATACTAATTCAGTATCTTGGAACTACATAAGATGGTGACTTGGGAATCCCTCGGGAATCGCTCGTCCCGTCTTCACGTAAAACAGCACGCAACACTTTAGTTATATTTTCACTAGGATGGTCTTTTCTTTGCAGCACTTTTGGTATAATAACTATTTCCCTCCACTTCGGCAGTGGGGCATTTTCCTGATGGAGGTCCATGCGAGGCACTTAACTCTCGCAAGGATCCAGTGACGGCGGCCCGCGCGAGGCTACTACTTCTCACCCAGAACAGCAGCATCAGAAGTAATGCCCGCATGAGGCACAATGCCTCTCGCAACGTCAGGAGTTTCTTTTCATTTTCCTCTTCAGCCTAGTGGTATAATAACTTATATTAAGGTAATTAGTAATCTCGTATGCGGGAGTCGCCTTTACAGGGGTACCTCTGCGGACCTGCGAGTCTGTGTGGTACCTCCGGTGACTCCACGTTTAAAATTTCATCAGGCTGTCTCTATGTTATGTATGATCGAATGCTCATTGTTATCTTACAAACTTTGCAGTTTATTTTAAGACATATCTAAATTAGTATTTTAATTACTTTTCTTAATTAGATTTGGTCACCACCATAATCTTTGTAAGTCCATAGATCTAGAATTGCTATGGACAGGCATACCGGTGACCTAAATTCGTGGGCTGACACCGTTCAGTTTAATGTTGGCTGCGATGGTCGCATGACCCCACTGGAAAAATTGAGTTCCACCGGCCTTAGGAGCCGGTCTTTGTTTCCCGCAGGTCAGTGTCTGGGATCTGTAACCCCGAGACTGGGAGCTAGCCAACATCATCGTGTGTCGTGCACATGCAGCATGGCGAATCAGCGACACGCATCGGAACAGCCCGAAGCAACCTGACGAGCTACTAGTGGCGCCTGATGTGAGGCCCGAAGGAAATCATGGAGCGAACTCATGCCCACACCTTTCAGCGAGCTTAGCTCATTGTCTCCATTCAGCGACGACTCCCTCGACCAAGAGATAGCCTCATACGATGGACACAACACTCACGTGCTCACCGACTATGTACTAAATTCCAGTGGTGCGGAATCACCAGCACCGCATCTACAATAGTTCTCACCCATCAATGAGGGGATATCCCGCGATGCCTCACAGGAAGAACGTCCGCATCATCTTCACAACACACCGCCTCCCGTCCATAGACCAACACCGATCTATGGATCCGCATCAGGGTGGATGTCAGTAGGCATCCACATACTTACAATTATTCTTCTTGGGATAGGCAGCCTCATCATCATCAATAGCACCGACGGGAAACACCACCACCACCACCACCACCACCACCACCACCACCACCACCACCACCACCACCACCACCACCACCACCACCACCACCACCACCTACACGTCATCAGTCTCCCGAATAATACCACCACCCGGCTTTGCAACACTCGGCTCTTAATGTGTACCTGGCCGCATTATTTTTCCCCCCCCACCCCCTCACCACCCCCCCCCCCCCACCCCCCCACCCCCACCCCCACCCCTCCGAATTTAGCAGGGAGAACGACTGGACCAACTACAAAGTTCGGTTTGAGATCATCAGTTGGACAAACGGGTGGAATGATCGGCAAATGGGAGAATATCTCTCTGCGAAACTTTCTGGAAAGGCATTACAAGTTCTCGCGGATCTCAGGACCGGCTACACTCCCACCTACACACAACTTGAACAAGTGTTGTGGGAACGGTTCGGCGACACTGCGCTAGGGGAAACTAGTCACCTTCAGTTGAAAAATGCATGGGAGAGACTTTACCGGAATTGGTGAGCCGCATCCAGAGACTTGTCACCCACGCGTACCCCAGCACTAGCATTGAAGGCGTCACCCACCTACCTACATCTGGACACGTTCATTGATGCATTAAGTGGTGAACCAGCTCTCAAGGAGAAACTATTTCCCATAGACCATGGCAGTCTAGCTCAATTAACAGCAACCACTGTGCAGATCGAAAACCTCTTGGAGCGGGAAAAGACCAATCACCGCCAATTACATCCTATCAATGAGCTGGACAGTGCTAACTTCGCCACATCACCCGACAACCACACAACACCCACCACCACATCAGCTACAGAGACATCCACACAACAAGAAGCACCGCAAACACAATATTCCAATCAGAATCACGTGCCTAGAGGAAGGGGGCGTGGCTACAGAGGAGGCCACAACGGAGCCCCGGGATGCAGTAACCAGCACAATAATAACAATCGTACCAACATGCATGAGAGAATAGATGAGATCAACAAGCAGATCTCGGCACTCACCAATCTCATCACTACACTCAGCACCAACCTTGCCACCACCCACATTAGGACCGCAAACACCACCAACACCGCACCGCCGCACCGCCGCCGAACACCTGTTTCGGAAGTGGTCAGTCAGGCCACTGGAGGGAATGGTGCCCTAACCGACCTCCGTCTACCACACTGACCGCTGACCATAGAACACCACAGCCCGATAAGCCATCAAACTCCTAAGGGCACCAATTGAAGAGTCACCTCGGTGCCCATTCTTACAACCCGGCTCAACTACGGCCTCCATACAACAATGTCCGGTGGCCAACTATCATCATCAGGCATCAGAATTCTCTTGCACACTCATACGCACAGCTTCATATATGTCGGTGCCTACGATGCCTCCCCCATCAGCAGCACTGCCATCCCCCTCTTACAGACAAAGTGTACTCGCTAACAAACCTTCTTTCCTGTGTAAAATGTCAGTGGTAGGTTGTAGCACCTCCGCTGAAACAACCTTTTTGCAAGCACCACGTCCTGCCACCAGGACACTGGACTCTCGGTGTCCCTTGGTGGTATGCAACACACCATCCCGCATCATTGCCCGCATCCAAAAACAGCAGTGGTATGGGAGAAACTATCCATTCTGCATTATGGATCCATAAACGATGACGCTGCCACCAATATGAACGCATTCCACGACGTCGCTGCTTCTTCTGCACATCCACCAAACATATTATGATGCACTGCAAGAAGTGGCTCGCCCAGGGAGTGCTTATGTGTGATCACGAGAATCCCATCCGCACTGTTGTCTACACGAACACCCCACATACAGAAACGGCAACAACTCCATCACCACTGCTACTACCAGCTCCGTCTTCACCAACACACTCACAGCAGTGGCGACGACGGACTCCCCCTTCCTCACTCAGCCATCAACAGCATTAAGAGAAGCCATCCAAAAACAAGCTGACTACATACAGAATGATTCCGCTCAACAACCACTTTCGCAGACGGAATCATTGGAGACACTTCCACAGGTGAACCGAAAGGTCATCTACAGGTGTGCCTGTCTCTTTAGCAGTATTTCCACCAGTGCCACCATTG
Organism: Chaetoderma sp. LZ-2023a; assembly: GCA_034401795.1. Classification (NCBI taxonomy): domain Eukaryota; kingdom Metazoa; phylum Mollusca; class Caudofoveata; order Chaetodermatida; family Chaetodermatidae; genus Chaetoderma; species Chaetoderma sp. LZ-2023a. The sequence continues at coordinate 52,582,389 of CM067373.1, forward strand.
ACACTGGGCATCCATCACCGTTTTAACAAGCGCTTGTATGAGAGCATCCCACCTCATAAAAAGCCTCCCCTTAGGCCTACAAACATCTTTTTACAAACAGCTATGGGAGCCGATGCACCCGTGGCTGGAGTAGTTAATCTTATTTTACAAATAGAGGAGATGCAATTCATACAGCGAGTTGTCATCGCCTCTATTCAAAACGACGCCCTTCTTGGCTCTGATTTTCTTAGTGCCAGCGAAGCCATCATACACTGCAAACAACAAGAACTCGACATACACGGCTGATGGATACCTCATGGACCGGAGTCATCATTATACGACATGTATGCGGTAATACTCTCAAGTACTGCCACAGTTGGGCTGGGACAAGAACAGATCCTATGGGCCACAGCACCACAGTTAAGAAACAACACACACATTGCCATGCTGGAACGCAACCCTGACTACATGATCGCTTCACAATGCGCAAGTTCCTGTATGATCGTGGACACCACCAATAAGGAACACATTCCCTTCAGAGTGTTCAATGGCACAGCGGACCCTATAACTCTTGAACCAGGAGTCCATTGTGGTCATTTGGTGGATGTGATTTCTTTGGAAACATCAACACTCACCACCGCACCTACAGAAACTACTGATGATTTACCGGAACATCCACATGATTTTTTCTCATGTGCCACAGTAGGTTTACAGCAATCTAAAAAACAACAAGTACGGACATTACTTTATAAGTATTGTGATAGTTTTTTATCAGAAAACATGGATCTCGGAGAAACTCATCTTGTGCGACACTCCATCGATACAGGAAATAATCGCCCAGTGCGACAACTGGTATGACGTCTTCCCATCCATATGGAAGTGGAAGAAATCAACAAGTAAACAACATGTTGTGGACCAGTATTATTGAACCATCAGCATCTCCACGGGCCAGCCCCATTGTACTAGCAGGCAAAAAGGACGGATCCTTGCGGTTGTGTATCAACTACCGCCGCCTTAATGATCTGAGCATTAAAGACGCATATCCATTACCAAGAATAGATCAGGCCTTGGATTCACTGTCCGGAGCCAAGTGGTGTTGTACACTAGACTTAGCTAGTGGCTATTGGCAAGTAGCCATGGATGAAGCTGACATGGAAAAGACCGCATTCATATGTGAGGATGGTCTTTTTCAATTCCGCAAGATGCCCTATGGCTTGTGCAATGCTCCTGGAACTTTTGAGCGTCTCATTGAGCAGATATCAACCACCCTGCAATGGGAAATCTGTCTGTGTTACATCGACGACGTAATCGTCTTTGGACCCACGTTTGAGCAAATATTGACCAATTTAGACACTGTACTCTCCCGTTTCCGCACGGCTAATTTAAAGCTCAAACCCAAGAAATGTCATCTCTTCAGCCAGAGCGTCGAGTTCCTGGGACACATCATATCCGGTGATGGAGTGGCTACTCAGCCATCAAAAACAAAGGCAGTAGCAGAGTGGCCAACGCCCTCTTCGATCACAGAAACTCTGAGTTTTCTCGGCCTATGCCAGTACTATCGTTGATACATTCATCATTTCAGTGAGATTGCTTCACCTCTTTACAAGATCACCGAAAAAGATCAACTATTCGAGTGGACGAGTGAGTGTGAAGAGTGGAATCCGGAGAAAGTCGCACACGAACAAACAACAGATGCGCAAACATGACATATGTATGCGTGGATCCAGGAGGGGTACGTCCTCCCAGGGAATCTGTAACACCTTTATCCGCCACGGCAAAATACTACTACCTGTGGTTTGATGAATGTCATATCATCAACAACGTTCTTTACATCAACAGCCATCTAGTGATCCTGGAAAGTTATCGGAATAACATCTTACAACAACTACATGATAATGCCGGGCATCTAGCCATCGAAAGAGCGGTGACATGAATCAAACAAAGATTCCACTGGATCGGAATTCGCGATAGTGTGAAGGCATGGGTTGCCAAATGTATCCCATGCCAAAAACGCGCTGTTGGCCGGCATCATCTCGCACCTCTTCAAATTAAGATAGTTGGCACCATGGGAGTGAGTGGCTATTGATGTGCTCAGACCCTTGAATACGACGGATGACGGAAACAAGTACATCCTCGTATTGCAAGATTATTTTACGAAGTGGGTAGAAGCATTTGCTTTGCCAGACCAAGAGGCATCCACAGTAGTGGGGGTCCTGGCAGGCAATGTATTCTGCTGTTTCAGTATGCCCTATGAACTACACTTCGATCAAGGAAGTAATTTTGAGAGCGGCTCATATCAGAGCTCTGCAAATTATTTGGCATCGTCAAGACCAGAACTACACTCTATCACCCCAGGAGTGACGGAATGGTAGAATGCCTGAACCGCACCCTGGCGGAAATGTTGACGAAGGAAACATGCCTTGATTGTAGAGATTGGGATTTATGACTCCCATATGTGCTCATGGCTTACCGCACTTCAGTACATTCCAGCACGAGTTACACCCCTGCTCGGTTAATGTTAGGCCGTGAATTAGCCTTACCCTTGGATCTGGCTATTCCCCAGATACCAGGAGAGAAAAATTCACCATCTCTCTAGGTTAAACTCTTGCGGCAGCTGATAGATCAGGCCCATGAGTTAATGAGAGCAACTTTATCCACTGCACACTGGCGGAAAAAGACATGGCACGACCGGAGGGTGCATGGTGATCCATATGAAGCAGGAAGGATGGTTCACAACACGATTCATGATGGTCTGCAAACGTGCCAAGTAAACTGAGTTACCAGTGGAAAGACACCTATGTGGTAGTAGGTAGGACGTCAGATGTGACCTACTGTATCCGTGCTTCGGATGGCCTGACCTCAGCCATCCACTTCGATCGACCTAAACCGTGTGTCAGTGATGAACCAGCACCAGAGCTCAGGCCTGGAATTTCCCGTGACACCAGTACCCAGACAGAAATTTCTATGGAAACTAGTATTCCCACAGTTAGCGCAGAGCACCGTGGTGCCAGTTCAGCCCGTCTTCTACCAGGCCAGAATACCGGTGAACGAGCGACTAACGCTGAGGACGATGACAAGATACATACTCGCCCTCTCCCTCCTCGGCATGGGTCTACTCGATCTGGGAAGTCGTATTTGAAGAACTTCTTATTTGTATTGCCCAAGGGTATGGATTGAAAGATTGTTCCACAGACCTCTTCCCACTCCCGCGCACTTCATGCTATCACCCCACCCCCCCCCCCATTATAGAGTTACCACTAGCGGAAGCTGAGGCTAACCCAAGCCATGCTTCCTGTGGGGTGGAACATGTAATGAATAGCATGGAAGTGAAGAGGCCAGATGAGCCCTTGGCGGTTCTAGAACCGCAAAACTGTACAACATGGTGTACCCAACCATGCCCCCAAACCGCCGGACCACTCTCCAACCAAGCTGGACCATAATGGCACCAATGCCCCAGCTCCAACTGGCGTCCCTCATCTATGCACTAAGTTCAGACATCACCGGCCCCGTCCATTTCACACTCCACTCGTCGTCTGTTGACCGTCAATCTTCAGATATGAGAGAGACTGCTGCTACAGAGAAGGTGGCATCCCGCACCACACCGACCAACAATACCCCCACCGCTGACATCACCGCACTCCCCCCACACACCCCATCGGGTGCTCCAGCCTAAAATTAAAAGAGGCGAGTTTATAAGCATCCAATCTGAGAAACCGCTTCACACTAATTAAAAGGTGGGCTTCCATGGGAATAAGTAGTTCCTAGTTTTGCATTGATCAGAAACTTATATTTATTGCAGAATGGAGACGAAGTTGATTAGCCAAACTCCTTATAATCAAAAATACTTCCTTTATACAGAAAGAATAGTTTGTATGATGGCAGGAATTAACAATTCAAAACTTTCCATATAGGGCATGACCAAATCACCCTCAAGCTTTCGGGTGTGGTCATCCGCCCTCCTGTGACGTCACTAACTCATATAAAACGGAGATGCGCACTCTGAAACTTCATCTTCCCGTTAAACTCGACACAAGGGAAGATCACAGCACTAGGATATGTTCGTGTCGCAAACAAAATTCTGCTTATTCTTATTATTTCTTCATTATTACTTACTATATTAGGCTGGAAAGTTGATAAAAGTGTTAAGATCATTAGTTTAAGCTAGATTACCCGCACCGTTACTATGCGGGAGCAATAGGTCTCTTGAAGAAGACTTGTCTCTCTCAGAAACCTCAGGAGAGTCAACATCACCAGCACCTGTGAAGAAGTTTTCCTGCACCATGCTACTACCAGGCAGACAACAGTGCGACCGTACCTTCACACTGAATTTCGACAGAAAACTTCATGTCAACAGAGATCATCTGCTTCAGCGCACATTTTGTACAGGTTGTCAGTACGTGTTTACAGCAACTCGATACGGTGTGACACACACGCTTAAATATAAACATTGTGTGTTAAAAGTAACATTAGTACCCGGAGAGGAGAGTGAAAATTCGGTAGTGTTAGCCGAAAGACTTCCAGTTACTGTACTCCCGATGGATAAAATGGCTAGGATAAAAACACTACGCAATGTCAGGCCGTTGTTAATTGGCACCATTCTATTACCACCGCAACAGTTTCCACCGCACGTCACGCGTTTGTTTATCTAGCCACCATCGTCACATCACCACCATCAGCACTATCCCATTCGGCTTCCAGTGCGAGCAAGGTTCCAACATCAGCCGCACAATCCAGTCTGCTAGCATCCAGTCACCAGCCACACCACAAGTCACCAGCCTCTGCCACCGCAAACTAACAGGGATAGGCTCCTCAAAGGTTTGCGGTAACAGGCGGCAGTGGGCCCGCGAGGGTCCGGGGACATGTAGAAAGGAAGGGCTGCATAGTGCAGAGGAGATACTGAAGGCCTCCGTATCTACGAATGATGAATCAACATCCTACTGTGGTACCGTCTAGTCGGTGCCATGTTCAGGCTGCTGAGGCTTGGGTTCATCCTGTCTCAGTAAGTGGACATACGTGGTACGTGGATGATAGTCCACACCCAGGACATCTCTGGCAGACTAGAAGTTCGCTGTGTTTGCTAGAGATGACCTGTATGAAAGGTCGTGGGAAACGGTCAAAGTTCGTATACTGTTGGCAGTTAGGTATGGATCAGACCATCGGTTGAGTCTGAGCATGGCCATGATCATGCCAGTTCTTCAACCCGTTTCTAGTTATGAGTGGTCAAGATGGCTCAATGTACAGTCAGGCCATGGCAAGCGTTCGTATTGTGAGTCATGCCTCTTGTGATCAGAGGTCATGGAAAGTGATTCTTTGGGAAGCAGGAGGGTATGTGTGTGAGACAGTGTAAGCTGTCACTTGCCGGACTGGTGGAGTGGTCCGGGATCCCATGTGCCCGTGGGGTGGATGACCTGGCTAGTATGGTCTATGCAGGGCTCTTAGCTAAAATGACGTAAAAAAACGATCTACGCAGAGCCCTTAGCTAAAATGACATCTAGCAGGCATCACCTCTGTGGTACAGTCCAGCTGGGCTGCGGCCCTCGCTAAGATGACCTTAATTGGCATTCACTTCTGTCTCCGCTCCGGTTGGGAGTCGGCAGGGTGCACCTTGACTCTGTCCCAGATTATGGCCCCATAACTTGGACAGGTCTTCATCTCAGACATATACAGAGGTACCCAGCCTAGGCTGCATCCTGTGTGGGGAACCATCGTGGCGGGGACGGGAACCACACCGGGAAGGCCAAAGGGTACAAGTGTCAGCACCAGCACCAGTAGTTCATAGTCATCAGCCGCACCGCCAGACACCAGCCTCCGCCACCGCATTAGCACCAGTAACTTCAACAACAACAGCCATCAGTCATCCAATACCAGTGATTACGTCGCCACAAAACGCAGATTATCCGAGGTCACCATCTCTGGATGATCTAGTGATAGACTAGGGAGTCCAGCGCACATCATCCACAGGCATCAGCAGCACCACTGCCATCATCCCGATGTCACCATCGCATTCCAGCTTCCCGGACCCAGCCATCAGGAAGAGCACCACACCAGACCGCTTGTATTCGAGAAAGAGGAGGATTGCCCACACACAGGAGATCCAGCCCGTTCCACATGCCACTACATCACCACACCAGAGCCAGTAGCCACCACGACACCAGCGCCAGCAACAACAGTGACGACCACATCAGTAACCACACCAGTAGCAGCCACCACCAGCATCACGACCGCACCATCGCCCGAAGCCAGTGTTAATCAGAACATTCACAACACCGCCATCGCATCCCGTACTATTGGGACTACCATTGTTTCAAATATTGACAATTCCAGTCCGCCTAATTATAGCGGAGAAATATCAGCCGTGCAAGAAAATCGGCCACGTCCATCCACCACCAACCGCGGAACCCAGACGTGGTGGGGTAACTTTACAGCTGACACATGTGGACATTTCTGCCATGGATGTAGCAGAATTTTCGAATGATGCGAGGAATGGAACATTCTTAGTTATATATACATTATTATTATTATTATTTTTGAAATATTTTTCTTTTTATTATATATGTTCTCTTAATTGTATCCCGTCCCCAGGATGACTATGGTTATCCTACACAGCTGCGCAATATCCTTGCTCAGCTGTGTCTCACACCCAAAATGAGCACTGCAGACTCCTGTGTTGTAAGAACGTCGTGTGCGTACAGCACACAACACACCTCAGTGCAATAATGTCATAATCCTGTCAGGCAGTCTCAGCTATGCTGGCGTGCCTGATAAACTAGCTTTTACTCTTATTATGTATACTATTTTTATTATTATTTTTATTCCTGTCTTAGCATGGTGGGACGGCTATGGTGTCAGTGATAGCTGCCAGTGCGGACCCACTATAACGGGCCGCAATTTACATATTTAATCAGTTTACATGTGCGTACCCCTTTTCGTACCCGGGATACGCAAGTAATTACTTACTAATAACTAAATTTAATACCCATTATGGGTATGTTACGTGGATCTGCTTTATGTAATATGCGATACCATATTTAAAACCGATATCCCGCACTGACGGTTTCATAACCGATTATAAGAAATAAATATCGAAAAACCGAATATGAACATATTTTCGGTTTTTCGTATAAGGATTGTTAAAAATAAAAGATACTAACGAGCATGAAAAGCGTAATGACTAATAATGGCCAGACTTTCCATCAAGCTACGATCGGGGCAACTAATAATTGAGCGTGGCCCCAATTGCGCATATTGTGTAACTCCATGTAACTCTCGCTGTACGCCGAGAGAAAGCAAGCAGCGAATTAATTAAATAAATATCCACTCGTCTTTTCTCTGATAGTCTCAGATAAATTTGCAATATAAAACACAATACTAACGCGGGAATTTGTCATTGAAAACATTTCTAAACAACGGCATCCATTTTATTTACGTCACCGGCTAATTAACATAATGCAAAGTCGTCCCAAAACTAAATCGCCTGATTGGATAAAAATCTCGCCAATAAATATAATGCTGAATACATTTTACTGATTAGGATATAATTTTAAATAAAATTATTACTCAAACCGTTTTTAAAACGTTGTCTTCTATACACAATATCATATTAACTTATGAAATTAGCGTTCGCAATATTACAGTTAATATTTTCTTCAAGGCATGATTTCGTCCTCGGGCCGAATTGGAAATGAAAGAAGAACGGGAGATAATTACATCATAATTAATTACAATCACGTGATTAGGATACGTCTTTTCGCAACCTGTTTTACTGATTTATGATTAATTTTGACAAAATAAACGATGTTTATTTAACTGTGCTTAATATTTAGGCGGTCTAATTAATAATTTCACTCCCGCAGTGATGGATATTATAAGGTATATTAAGCTTTAGAGGCGTAAAACGTTACGACTGTATCAGGGCGTGAAAATACTTTCTGTTTTCATGCTATTTTTTATCATTTACATTTTTTGTTTCATGTCCATAAAACCGATATTCGGTTAAAACTGATATGAAAAGTCATATCGAAACCGATATGGCTGTAAGCCAAACCGCGCAGCCATATATATATATATATATATATATATATATATATATATATATATATATATATATATATATATATATATATATATATATATATATATATATATATATATATATATATATATATATATATATATATATATATTATCTTTTTATATTATAATATTAATTAAAATACGTTGGAGCTTGGGTGTTCTCTGCGGAGAAAATAAGTATCCACATCCAAAGAGAACACCCATGCGAGCTATTGTTGTAGTGATCATTACTAGAATAATAAAAGAAAAAGCACGCACCAAAAGATGAAAAAAAAGAAAAGACCTGGAAAAATAATTCCAGGTCAAAAATCAAAACTAAAAGCATGTCTCGCTTGTCCTCTTTGGCACCTCCATGTTGCGGTGGGCCTTTGCGGTCCAACCATGTAATTCTACGTGATGTAGAGCCAGCGTTGCTCTTTGGTGGATGACTCACCGGATCTGCCATCCATGCTGTAAGGTAAACATTCAACCTCCACACTGCATGTTGTGTGTTTCTTTCAACGTTTTGACCGCAGCCAAGTAAACTTTGTCCGATGCGCCACAAGAGCTATTTGACGCACCCCGCACCATTAAGCTTAAACTGTATTAAATAACCCTCCGATTTAATGGGTTATTATTAACTTTCATAACTTACCGTCGTCGGATGGGAACTTTCTTCACTACCGTACTATTATGTAAAACTTACTATCTATTCGGTAGACAATTCTTATACTGTGTTTTACTGTCCTGAGTTCGTACTGCTTCAATCCTGGAACAGCATGCGGGAACCCTGTCTTGCGGGAGATCTACATGCGGATGCTTATCCAGCTTTCAGAGAACGTATCGACTCACGTCACGGGTATAGTGACGTCTCAATTTCAGTAACATAGTAGCCCATAAATAAGAATGGCTACTGAGTATTCAAGTAACTATACATGATATCTTTAATTACATCTGTAATTATTATAATTTATTACTGTAAAGGTACTGATGACTAATAGGTACCGTCCCGGTCTTAAGACCGCTATTTATGATTTCGTTATCACTGTTTATATTTATCCTTGTTTACTGTAAGGTCTTTTACTAACTGCACCGTATTAGGTCTATCAACCTGTATTACAACCGTTCTAATCAAATCGTATACTGTCACTGTTCTGTACTTGGTTAGTTAGCCATATGGCAAGTGGCCATCTGTTGATATGTTTTGTTTATTTATAGAAAACTTAGGACCGCAGTGCGTTTAGGAAATACTATATAGCAACATTTATATATGCATCACTTTCTCCCGCCACCGACAATTTTTCACTGAGTTCGCTGTCTGTGCTATAAACTCTGTTTATCCTGGCATGCTACCGACTAAACCTGACTATTCAGCTCGATAGGATAGGTTTAATGTGATTAGGGGCAATTTCTTCGTTAAATGACATATAGTGTACGCCTCTTTTCCGGTCGTTGCGGTAATCTAGACCCGCACCCCGGCAAGGTTGTGTAAAATTGGCCAATTTACCTATACTGCCTCATATCTATAAAGTTATTGTCTCTCTTCATGTTCCCCTAAGCAATACGGCTTCTTAATTGTTTAGATGTCCCTATCCGCTTCGTGGGCTGATCCGACTCTGGGAAACTATAGGAGGTTTCCAAGCAGTGATGGCCAAGGTACGGTGTGACATACCCCCCCCCCCACCCACCACCACCACCACCCCCTTTATCTTCGGATACTTAGTTATCCTTGCCAATGTAGGAAGCACTGCGAAAACATTTTTTTAAATTTTTTTTACATATCTCTCAGGATACTTGTTCTGCACCACAGTGCATATTGGGCAACTTGAAATAAGCCTAATGTCAGGTCAATAACTTAGCTCCTTAGGGCCTGGTGATGGACGAGATGCGCATCTCCACCAGACTCTGTAAACATGTCTGGACAAGATGTTGGAATCTGCGACGCCCTTATGGGAAGGACATTTGTGGTGGATATTCGGCTCTCTAATCCCCACCGTAACGATAGGTCAGTTATATAAATCTGCTTGTGTAGAAAGGTAGCCATTGTCCTGTGATGTTTTATGTGATTACGGAGCTCGGCATCTGGATTTTCATCAAGCTCAGATGTCTGGTAAAGTAACATGTACGCTCCCCGTCCTTGGCGGTGGATGCCTTGGGGTGTCTGCACCAACTGACAGCCGTATCTAAAGATAGGTAGGGTGCACGCCACTTGCAGCCTAAACTAATTCTTCTCTTTAAAACCTAATTGGTGGGTTAGGCGTAGAGGAAGGCCCGCATAAATAAAAGTGGCATATACTAATTCAGTATCTTGGAACTACATAAGACGGTGACTTGGGAATCCTTCGGGAATCGCTCGTCCCGTCTTAACGTAAAACAGCACGCAATACTTTAGTTATATTTTCACTAGGATGGTCTTTTCTTTGCAGCACTTTTGGTTGAATAAAAGAGTGGCCCTTTTTGGCAAACTCTTTCCCTCTGCTTCGGCGGTTTGGGCATTTTCCTGTGCCGGAGGCCCACGCAAGGCACTTACCTCTCGCAAGGATCCAGTGATGGCGGCCTGTGCGAGGCTACTACTTCTCACCCAGAACAGCAGCATCAGGAGTAATGCCCGCGTGAGGCTCAACGCCTCTCGCCACGTCAGGAGTTTCTTTTCCTTTTCCTCTTCAGCCTAGTGGTATAATAACTTATATTGACGCAATTGATAATGGGACAAGTACACCTATTGATGCAAGGCATCAATGGCAAATAGGGTGGCCGGAGATTATTATAATTCAAGTTGAGTTTCAAATTCATTTTTATATATAATATACAATGTGCAGTAGCACAACAGGTTGTCCACCAAAGACAGTGACTAGATCTAGACCTTGGACCCCTGCATGTGATAAATTGACACTATATTTGCAGGATAGCGGGAAATTTGTTTATCTTGTTATATGAACATTCAATATTACAAAGGTTCTGACTATCATTTACAGTTTCTTACCTTTCCCATTTAGTGCCGATGGTGGTTGCGATTGTAATAATGATAGTTTCTTGGTAGTGTCATATCTTTAAGATGGCTGTAATGGCATCGTCCTTGGATAAATTAGTTTTAAAATATTCAACAGAATGTTTATTAAATAGTAAAGACATACAATTCGCACAGCTTACAGACTTTTCAACGTTCCTGATAGCCATAGCTACGTCATTCATTACGTATTTTGACTGTGACGTCAGCCTATATGTGACATAATTGATTATGACGTCAACACTTGCGTGACAGGTTGGATAACTTATACCTTCTTTCCATAAGAGAATCAGCCCATTGCAATTGGGTCTACATACGTCTGGTAGGACAATGCTAACTATATGAATGCTCTTGCTAAAATATGTGGTCACTTATTACAAGTGGGTGGACCACACACTACTAAGTGGTATTGGCCGTTTAATGATCAAATTTGTTCATGACAATTTCAAAGGTGGGGTCCATTTCTAGCTAAGCTCTGCCCATTCTTTCGGCGTGTTGGAATCAATTTACATACTTTGATTCACGACTTCCCAGAATCCCAATTTCAAGGTAACTATACAGGTAAGGTGCTGAATATCCTGAAACTAATTTGACTGGGTGCTTTTGCTGCCTATGGTCGTAACAGTGCCCGGTCAAAGTGCCTGGTCAAATTAATTTCAAAATATTCAACAGAATGTTGATTAAAAAGTAGACATAAAATTTGTACAGTTGACGGACTATTCAATATTCATGATGGAGCTAGAGACGTCATTCACTAAGCATTCTGACTATGATGCCTGTGAAGCTTTCATAGGACGCAATTGATAATGGTAAAACAAACATACAACGCCCAGGGAAATTAGTTTCAAATTTTCAACAAAATGTTGATTAAATACTAAGGCCATACAATTCGTACAATGCCCAGTCAAATTAGTATCAACATATTCAACAGAATGTTGAATATTGTCTGTATGTCCTCATGTTGGATCTGTCAATAAAGATTGTTTACTTGCTTAGTTTTTTAACACACTGGTAACGCGATGACTTCAATTTCTGTGCTAACCTCGCCTATGGAGTGCACCCATTAGTTAACTGTTTGATCATCATTTCCCCGGTCAGGGATTGAACCATCATCCTGCAATTCCGCATAGCATCAGCAACCCAGACATCTTTCCACTGGACAACCGCACCAAGACAAGAATCGGATATCCTGATACACTGCCAAATTCATATGAGACTATCTTTTGAATGCACACTGTATGGTGTATTCTATGCCCGATTGATTGATTGATTAAATTCCAGGGGTTAAATCGTAAAGACATAAAATGTGTACACTTGATGGATTATTCAATGTTCCTGATGTAGCTATTTACAGTATTCATCACGTATTTTGATTGTGACGTCATCCTACATAAGACGTAAATAATTATGACGCCATATGCTTGGGTGACAGATCGGATCCATCCATTATCATAGAGATATCCTATGTCCATTTGCAGACCAAGAGACCGTTGTTTTTGGCACTTTACCATTGGAATGATAAGCTCAGTTATCGAGCCAGTCAGTCCAGTGGTAAATTTTCAAAAATGCTTACCCGTTAGATGTAAATGGTAGTTTTTTGTTTTTTTCTCAAGATTACTACAGAAACCATCTTGGCCAGTTTGATCGGGACAAGTGTTGAAGTGGAGGGTAAGAGATGTAGGTGGGTACAGTGGGATGCTCTATCTATCTCTCTAGTTAGTTGTTGGAGACCACAGTCCTTTGTGCAAAATGGCCGCGCATATGCGCAATTCTAGACACAACCCGAATATAAGCGTAGCCGTGAGTGGCCATGCAATTAGTGATCTCGTATGCGCGAGCCTCCTTTACAGGGGTACCTCTGCGGACCTGCGAGTCTGTGTGGTACCTCCGGTGACTCCACGTTTAAAAGTTCATCAGGCTGTCTCTCTGTTACATATTATTGAATGCTCATTGTTATCTTACAAACTTTGCAGTTTATTTTAAGACATATCTAAATTACTATTTTAATTACTTTTCTTAATTAGATTTGGTCACCACCATAATCTTTGCAAGTCCATAGATCTCGAATTGCTATGGACAGGCATACAAATTGATACAATATGATAAAAATTCGTGGGCTGACACCGTTCAGTCTAATGTTAGCGGTGGTGGTCGCATGGCCCCACCAGAACAATTGAGTTCCACCGGCCTTAGGAGCCAGTCTTTGTTTCCCGCAGGTCAGCGTTGTACGGGCTCCGTAACCCCGAGACCGGGAGCTAGCCAACATCATCGTTCGTCATGCACATGTGGCGCAGTGAATCAGCGACATTCACCGGAACGGCCTGATGCAACACAGCGAGCTACAAAGGACTACTTTTTCGAGCCATCCAGTATTACACAGACCAGAGGGCATAGGTTCAAGATCTACATAAAGCACAGCAGCAAAGATATTCGCAAGTACTTTTTAGCCAACAGAGTGGCACCACAGTGGAATTCACTGCCAGCTACAATAGTCGAAGCAACAACAGTCGAATCATTCAAGAACAAAATTAGATATCTATTTCAGAGAAAGAATACTTGAATTTGACTGAACATGCTATACGTATACCAGCCCATCACACGGTCATACTGCAATTCTTCCAATACAGTTGACTGATCATGAAGTAGCCTGTGTATAGACAAGAACATACTCGGTAGCGATTCCAATGACCAGTAGATACATCTCTCCTTCCATGTCCGTACTTTGTGGTTGCATGAAGAGACACTAGTGTAGAGGAGGAGACTTGGATAGCGATGAATGCAGAAAATAAAAACAACAGCAATAAGACCAACCACGGCCTCCACAATTCAGCATGAAAACAAATGCTAGGCGCAGCAGGGTGTAACCATAAGTGTAGATGGCACACCGCAGCTGACGCGTGGAACACCCATCCACACCACAGAATTTCCAGAAAACAGAGATAAGTCTTAAATCTAATGCCAATTATATACTGAAGGTTTCGAGGAAACCTGATTAAGCGACAACAGTCAAATCATTCAAGAACAAACTAGATATAGGCTACTTCAGAGAAAAATATTTTTTGCACTGAGCAAGCTATACTATAACAAATAACACTGAGGCAATATCAAATCAATGGCTTATGCCATGGTTGTTTTGATTTAATCAAATCGATTAAATCAAGCTAAAAAATTCAACTTTTTGATTTAAAAAGATTTTTCATCCTTGACTCATCTCATTTGCACTATAAAATTTATAAAGATTTTTATTGATTTGTTAAAAGTTATTGTAGCTATTGTTTCAGATAGTTAATACGCCTGTTTATACAATATTATGCTAATGTAAGAACTAAGAAGCTTTATTTCTACCAGTACAGTTAGTGGAAACTTTCCTTAGTTGTTATTCGATGCGTAAACACAGCACAGACCAATACTATTTATAACAGTTCTGTGGATATTATTTTTAACCAACTTCACTTTGACTGCTGCCTGCTACTAGACAATAATTTCACTAGACAATAATAACTCTAGACCAGCTGAATATTTTCAAACAAATTTGACCGACAGTTATTGCCGACCAAATTCAGTTAAATTGTATTCAAAATATTTTATATGGTGTCCAGAGTTATACAGCTTTATAAAAATTTTATCCACAAAATATTAAGATGGATAAAATGTAGCCCATCAAGTGTAGACAAAACATGGTTACGGTAGTGTAAGCATGTTTATTAGAAATTTGGTTAATGGTCATGACCCGTCCAGTAGAACTGCAGTTATTTCAAAATGTGACAACAAATTTTAAAATGTCTTAAGAATAACAAGAACAAATTCTGGGATGCTTATTGTTATAATACATTTTATTAGTATAAATAAGGTCAACATTGTTTAGAGTGATTATATATTCTATTTAGTATCGAACATGAGTGCATGTAAAAAATCAATGATTTTGTTATAGTGCTAGTAAAAAACCCATAAAAATCATTAAAAAAAACAACTGATTAAATCGAAAAAATCTGATTTTTAAATATTTTTTTCGAAAAAATCATGATTTTTTCCAACCTTGGCTTATGCCTCGTAAACTGATGATGATTTGCTTGCTTGCTTGCTTGCTTGCTTGCTTGCTTACTTACTTACTTACTTACTTACTTACTTACTTACTTACTTACTTACTTACTTTCTTACTAGGTGCTGAGTGGTCACAGGCTCTAGTCCTCTATAACCAAATCTTCTTCATCTGGCTCCTGGTTAACTGTGTGACTTCCGGTAATCAGGGGTATTTTATAATTAAATAATACATCCTGGTTTCTCCAAGCCGTATCCAATCTATTTTTAAAATCATGATGACTTGGCTTGACGTTGTAGTTCCCTCACACCTGGTGAGAACGGGTTTAAACCCTTAATATTGAAGAACATAATTATCAGTGCTGAGGAGTACTGGTTTGATCTATCCTGACATCTCTGGTCTGGTACAATCCAGTTTCACTTGTTTGCAGGCAGCTGTGATAGGCTTTTTTCTCTGAACTGGTAGAGGGCATAACAGAGTCTGCGAGGATGAAATTCAAGTTGATGGGTGATGTTTGTAGGTATTTCTGCTTGACTTGTGTCCAAGAGAAAGCTGCACATCATACTTTCACCCTCTTGATGGGGTGTCAGTAATTCTGAGTCCCTACATACATTATCCTGCAGTTTGTTCAGTATCTGCTTCAGAATAGGTTGTCTAACCGATTGGTTTACAGAACAGCTTAGCGTGCTCAATGGACTCATCTTCATCTAGGGATAACAGGCATCTTTGATCAGGTACTGAGCCATGATTCCATCTTCTGCTTGTCTGTAACTGAAATGTGCCTGTCACTATCCAATTCTTCACTACCGCTCTGTAAACATCTCTTGGACTATTGTTGATTGATGTAATTACTGGGTGTGGATTGCTGAACGTAACTTTTTTCTGATGATATTCTCATTGATGGGTATAGTTCACTTTTACATTTGAGTTGTTTTAGCCAATATCTGTCAATAGCTAAGTTTACTATATTATTCCAGGTGTTCTTTGTGAGTGCAGTATCTAGGATAGTATGTGCAGATGGAAGTTCATATTTGGCTAACAGTCTTCTGGCCATGCAGATGCAACTTTCACCTTCAAACTTTTTAAGTACTAGTTGTCTACATAACACTTCATATTCAGCTATGTTCTTGTTGAGGCACAGCTTACCAAGAAAGTCCAGTATTTTGGCATCTATAGTCGCTTCAATACGATGTATACCAATTAGTGAATAACAGGAGACTGATGCAACTGTAGTCGGAAGACTAGGTAGTTTGTTGCGAATACCTATAAACTCCCTTTCCAGGAACTCCGCTTCTTTCTTGCCTGGTAGTACAACTTCTAGTCCATATATCAGCACAGGAATAATGTAAGCTGTTAGCATGCTTCTCAAAACTTGAGGTGGAAGCCCTCCCTTACCATGCATGGCAGCTCATAATAGACGATATAGGGATCTACGAGCCTTCTACAGATTGTTCTCACATGTAGCTCTGCTACTTCCTATCTGAGCATCTCTGTATCCCTAGATGAGTAGCTGTGTTAACGATTGTAATCTGTTGCCTACTAATGTTCCATGGACTTTCCTGCTTACTGTTCTGAGCATTCCTGTCATTTGTGATGATTACACTCTTAGCGCATTGGTATTCATATCTCCTAGCATCTGCATATGTAATTCCTAGGTTCAATTGGGTTTCTAAGTCGATTCGGTTCTTAGTGATTATGGTAACATCATCAGCTACACATGGGCTAGCAATCTCTGTTACCCCGACCATGATTCCTTTGTTATTACCATCAAGCTGTAGGAGTGGGTTTATGCGTCTCTTGTACAGGTTAGCAGAGATAATACTTCACCTTTGATGCAGCATTCTGACTCAGGTTCCTTGTTATTATCCATAAAGCACCTTGTATCCCATCCAAGTATAGCTGCTTATAGAGATTATCCTGATATACCACATCAAAAGCAGTCTTAGCATCTAGATATGCTTCATATACAGACATGCCTTGATCTTTTGCTTCTATTACTGCTTCTCTGACTAGAAATGTGCCTTACAAAGGTGAAACGCCACTGGTGAAGCCTCTTTGCACGAAGCTCAGCATTGGCAACAGCTTTTTTCTCTAGCTCTACTCTCAATAGTACTTCTATCACCGTTCCTACCACCGTTATAACTGTAATCCCTCTGTAGTTATTGGCGTCATTTGCAGAGTTTTTTCTCTTGTACACTGAGGTCAGAAGCCCTAAGACTATCAGGGATGTTCTTACGAGTTTTGATAACGTTTGTAATGTCTGTAATCTGCATAATCAGATATGTACCTCCATACTTCAGATGTTCTGCTGTGAGTCCGTGAACATCAGGTGCCTTCTTTGTAGACAGCTTACCAATAGCTTCTTCAATTTCAACAACAGTATAGTCTCTGATTTCTGTATTTTCTTCACTTGCTATGTTTTGTAAGACCAACATATCAGACTCAGTTTCACGTTTGAACATCTCATGAAATGAAGGATTGTCACTTGGTGTGGCTAACTTTGAAAAATGCCTATCCCAGCCATCACAGAACTCATCTGGATTTCTCACTACCGTACTATGTACAATCAGTTCGCTTACTGAAGTATTTTTGGAGGTTGATTGTTGTTTAATAATTCTGTGATATAGCTCTCTGTTCCCATAATGTGCGGCTCATATTTCTTGGTATAACATGCACCGACGTCTAGCATTTTCCTCACTATGGTCCTTTTAGCTGTTTTTCTCATACTACATGCTGGATGAAATGGTTCTCTTGGACATCCTGCTTTCCTATGCTCAAAGAAGGCAGCTTTACTTTCTTGGACTGCGGCAGCTATCTTGGGGTTCCAAAGGCACTTTTTACCTAGTTTCAACCATGGTAGAGTTGGCATAGCCTCTTCCGCACACTTGTTCAGTATCGAATTGACCTTGCTGAGTTGTGATTCAATAGCATAGTCGCTTTCACCTATTACACCAAGTTGAGATAGTCGGTCATGAACATTCCTTTCTTACTGAGCTTTATCCACTTAGTGCCAAATGATTGTCATCCACATTATGGGTTTTTGATTTTCCAGCTGTACATGATCATGTTTCAGCAGAAGTATGCCCTTGACAGGAATATGATCAGAGCTGTTCACTGGCAGATTCTTGAGCCATCTGATTTTACAGAACTTTGACAATATGTTGTGACTGGTGAAAATAAAGTCAATCTGTGTAGCATCGTAGCCATTGGCATGGATGAAGGTTGGCTACACTGGAAAGTCATTAGACAGGTCTAGGTTATGTTCATCAATAAAGTCTCTTAGAGTTCGATCTCTTTTTTGTTCACACTTTGCACCAATTTGAGCATTCCAATCTCCTGCCAGAATAAATTCATGTGACTGGTATTTCTGTAGGATGACACGTAGTTTATCTAAGACATCATTATATCTATCGTCAGAGATCCTCTTGAAGGCATATACACCGGGATAAGCAATAGTGTGGATTCATTTGTTCTCATTTCCCCGACTTTAACTCTGTCACTTCCATCTAGGAGTGGTTTAATCAGATGGTCAATCTTCTTGTTCCACAATATGGCAGTTCCCCTATACCTTTTCGGTCTTTGTGTGTGAGGGATAGGATTATCATCATGTACAGGTTTAACTGCCGCAGCATTATCATTATACATTGATGTCAGCTTGTCTTTCTCAAAATTATATAACATGTGTTCTTGAAGAAAATTGATATGACGACTCTTTAGTAGATGGATTAGTGCCTCTGAATTTCTTTTAGCACTCTGACAGTTATAAGTCACAATGGAAATGGCACTTTTCATGTCGTTTTTTCATGATCACTTCATAAGCTGCCATTTTGGAGTGCGTTGCTCTCAAAAATGTATGTCAGCCTGTTCACTTGACCCATTTTCATCTATCTGCTTAATATGGACCTCTGTTTGTGGTATTGGTGTATGTGGTGAATCTTTCATTTCAGACATTGGCAGCTGAGTATGGTCACTCTCAAAATTGGTCTGTCGGGTCATGTTCTGAGATTTGATACTTTTTCTAGAGGGATTTGGTCTCTTATTTTCCTGAATTCTGTCATTCCCAGTTATCATGTTAACGCTCGCGATTATATACTTAATCAGAGCTATTTGGATTCACACTGCGAGCTCTCAAGCTGAGTATCCCTTCTTGGCTGCTTCTCAGTATCTCTAACTTTATGACTGGGTCACTCCGGACGTGCAATAGTAGAATTATGACTGACGTTTGTGTTTATCTGGTCTCGACGTATGTTAGTGTTTGCTGTGCAATTGTTATCAGCTCTTTGCTGAGTATGTGATCTTCCCGGTTGCACGCTCATATTACACTGTCTTTGTGTATTTCCATATGGAGGTGCTCATATATAGTGCACTGGATGAATGTTTGGAAAGTTGGAGTATGTTAGTAAATGCACCATGACAGGTGGCATAGCACACACCTGTGTAAATTGACTCAGCTGCTGTTCAATCATTCTGAAACAATTGTTAGTTTGTGTTTGAAGCTGTGAAATTTGCATTTGTGCCATATTTTGCTCACCACTATGGATTCTTTCCTCTATGAGCTTCTGTTGCAGATCATGCTGGACATCTGACTGAGATTTATGCATAGGTGTTACATTCTCGTAATGAGTTCTTAAGTTATTCATTGATTGTGTATTATGGGGTGTTCCCTCTAGTGTTAAGGTCCTCATCCGAAGTAGTTGATTCGAGCTTTCAGTTTCCTTAATGCGATTTTCAAGCGTTAGTATGTATGATTCTGCCCTTGCAATATTACTTTCCTTATCTCTACATTAGGAGTCTCATTTTTTTAGATCATCTTCCAATTTTCCTAATCTTTTCTCATCTTCTCTAAGTTTCTTTGCCATCTTAGCATCTAGGTGTTCTCCCGCTACTGACAGTTTTCCTGCTGTTTTCATTCATCTTTGTGATTGACTGCTTCCCATATTGCTGATGTTACACTCATTATGTTTCTGTCTGGCTTTTTCATCCTCCAGGCAAATTATACAGCTGAACTCATCACCCTGTTGTGGAGGTTGGCATTTTTCATGGACCAGGTGACTGCATTGGACACACTGCTGTCTAATTTCACTTTCTTCGAGGGTAAGGTTACAAGCTGCACAGGCAACCTCATCTTCAGGGCATCGCGGATCAACATCTTCCACTGCCTGCAGTTGTTCTGCAATTGTGCTTGATTTACGTGTACCAATGCCATTCTGTTTGCCTGTAGCAGGTTAACTGCTTGAGTTTGATTCAGACTAGTTCTCATCATTGTGCTGTTTACATTTTGCCATACTTGTGCATCTCATTTGTATTTTCCGCAAAAGTTTTGCTCTTTGCTGTGTACAAACTATGATGAACAGTTCTATTAATACTTCCGTTTGTTATCCCTTGAGTAACGTCTTTTGAACTAGTAGGGTAATCATTAATTATTGTTTTTGGCATTACATGTGCAGCATTTGTATTTGTCCATGTATTACGCACTCCAGTACGATCAGTCTTATCTGTTTGCGTATTTATAGTGGCCAACTGAGCAGAGCGAATTTTTCTACTTAGACTTGTGCGTTGTGAGTTTACAGATGAAGATGGAGATATAATAATATTCGTTGATAAATCAAGGCAGAATTTATATTGATAAATGGTATCTGAATTGCTATCTAATAATTGTTTCTGATGACTCATCATTCCTGCGCATTTATCATGAATCCAATGATTCCCCTCCGAGGACATTGTTGCCTTGCTTTGACAGGGACGCTTGCATTTTAAGCAAATGATTGTCATAGGTTCCTCACCATTGTGGTTTAGCTGAGATTTCCTGGTGAACAATATATCTCTAACTTGTTGTTAAACTGCCGCCTAGAAAGTCCAGTTGATACTTTTAATCGGTTAATGCCATCCAACAGATGAGGGAAGTCAGTGCAAACAAATCTCAACAGATTGTTTCCATTGATCAACAGTGAAGATTTACTATGATAATAGCCTATTGTATATTCTCGTGTAACGCCTAAGACAGCTTTACTGGAGACTTTGACCACAGATACAACTGGTTGTCCTTTCTGACCCACTGTATCTTTAATAATCTTATTTGACAGGTTGTTATGCTCATCCTTGTCAGCATGTTTCAAGTATTGTAGGGTTACTATATTAAGAAATTCATACGCACCACCACTGAGAAATATCCTCAAACCTCCAGATGTTTTCACAACCATGACGTCTTCTGGTCTACAAGCTGCCTGAAGTTTCTTATTGATAATAGCATTCTGTCATGACATAATTGTTGGTGATGGTATCGGCTTCAATGTTACTATGTGTTGCCCTTTGCCCATGGGACCGTATCTATCAGGTCCGTACACGAGAAGCATAGTGAGTGGTTTGATTCGATGAGTTTCTCTTTGGTTAAGAGTAGGATAGATGTTACTTCCTTATTAATTAAGACAGTAAATGTCACTTTCATTTGACCTTTTCACGTTGTTCCCGCTCATCATCACAGATAAGTATATTACTAGATTAGATCCTACCTGCTTCTGTGTAGATCTACTTATTTACCCGATGTACTCTCAGATGTTGTTTGACAACATGGCGGCATCACGAGTATATGCTGTCATATCAAGATGGCGGCGTTCTTCTCAGAATTCCTGCGACCAGCTTCACACCTTGTTTTTCCTACTTTTGCTTCCACTGTATCTAGGCAATCAGACTAGACATTTCTAATTGCGCTGACAATGTTAGTCAATTTAAGTAGTATCTAAGAAGGTACAGCAGGACATTCGTTAAAGCTGCTATGTCACAGTATTTCAGTATTGCAAATCAGTCTCTAGGCTAACATACATGCTCGCGTTATGTTAGGAGAAGTTCATATTTGCACAATGCCGCCAATAAAACGATGTAATTTCACCGTTACCGGGATCGTTAAATAACACATTTTACAGCCATTACTGATCTTATCCATCTAGTTTATATTGTATTCAGTGGTCATCTCATAAATATTCATACCCGGAAATCCCACTTACCACATGACATATTTTTTGTTTCGCTTTCGGTTTCAACTTGTGTCAATTAGATATTGTTATTAAATGGATACATCATCAATAAATACTATTAACGACTAGATTAAATGATAGACTAGACTAAAATAGGCGAATTGGTTGTAAACTGGCCAACAATTCTGGTAACGCGCACAGCGTATAAGTGAACGTGGCTTGCATTATCAGTTTTCGCAACGCGTTCACAATAGTTTGCAAACTATTGCAGTTATTACGAAAACTGGCAGCGGAACCCACGTTCATTCATAAGTGTGTCTTACCAGCATTGTCGTATTTTCGCTATGGGACTTTCCTTAAGAAAAAGCAATCATATCCTCATTGTTCATGAACTCATCTCAGACTACCTTGAAATTACAAATAGATGCGGTACGGATATGGGAGGGGAAAGAGAGAGGTGACCTTTTGACAATTTTGAACCGACCTCATGAGTGACAGATCGGATGACTGACCGACTGCATGAGTGACAGATCGGATGACCGACTAACTGCATGAGTGAAAGATCAGATGCCCGAATATATGAGTGATGGACTGACAGGATGCATGAGTGACAGACCGGATGCCTGCATGAGTGACAGATAGCCTGACAGACCAAACGACCGACTGCATGAGTAACAGATCGGATGCCCAACTGTATGAGTGACGGACTGACAGACTGCATGAGTGACAGCTCGGATAGCTGTATGAGTGATGGATTGATGGTCAGGCCGATCGACCAACTGACTGACCAACCGACTGACTATATGAGTGACAGATCGGATGACAGATTGACTGCATGAGTGACAGATCAGATGACAGACTGCATGAGTGATGGACTGACAGACTGCATGAGTGACAGAGACGACTGAAGGAGTGACAGATAGCATGCCTGTATGAGTGACAGATCAGATGTCTGCGTGAGTGACAGGTCGGATGACTGCATGAGTGACAGATCGGAGGATTGCATGAGTGATAGATAAGATGACTGCATGTGTGACAGATCGGATGACTGCGTGAGTGACAGATCAGATGAGTCCATGAGTGACGGATCAGATGACTGCATGAGTGACAGATCAGATGACTGCATGAGTATTAGGCTGATGGACTGCATGAGTGACAGATAGGATGACTGCGTGAGTAACAATATCGGATACCTGCATGAGTGACAGATCAAATGACTGCATGAGTGAGAGACCAACGAACTGCATGAGTGAGAGATCGGATGACTGCATGAGTAGTAGAGACTGACAGTCTAGACTGCATGGTGACAGATCAGATGACTGCATGAGTGATAGATCAGATGCCTGCATGAGTGACAGATGGATGACTGATGGACTGCATGAGTGACAGATCGGACCACTGTATGAGTGATGGGCTGAATGACAGGCTGAAAGACCAAACCACCCACCCACCCACCGACTGATCAACCCACTGCTTGACCGACTAAATGACAAACTGACTGACTGCCCACCCGACCAACTACATGGGTGGCCGACTGCACGAGTGACAGATCGGGTGACTGCATGAGTGGATGATCAGATGGATAACTGCACGAGTAACAAATATGATGGACTGTATGAATGACAGATCAGATAACTGCATGAGTGACAGATCGGATGACTGCATGATTGACAGACTGGCGGAATGCATGAGTGACATATCGGATGACTGCATGAGTGACAGATAGGATGACTGAATGACGGTCAGCCTGATGGACAGCATAAGTGGCATATTTGATGACTGTATGAGTGACCGATAGGATGACCGCATGAGTGACAGACTGATAGACTGCATGAGCGACTGATAGGATGACAGCATGAGTGACAGACTGATGGACTGCATGAGTGATAGATCATATAACTGCATGAGTGACAGACTGACGGACCAAACCACCCACCCACCCACCCACCCACCCACGAACTGACCAACCCACTGACAGAGTGACCAACCAACCGACTGCACGAGTGACAGATCGGATGACTGTGTGAGTGACAGATCGGATGACTGCATGATTGACAGATCGGATGACTGCGTGAGTGATAGATTAGATGACTGCATGAGTGACAGCCTGATGGACTGCATGAGTGACGGATCAGCCAACTGCATATGTGACAGTTCTGATGACAGCAAGAGAGACAAACTGGATGACTGCAGGAGTGACGGACTAATGTAATGCATCAGATCACAGATTGGAGGACTGCATGAGATGCTGACAGACCAAACCACCAACACACAGATTGACCAACCCACTGAGCAACTGACTGACTGACCGGATGAGTGACAGATCGGATGACTGCGTGAGTGACAGATCGGATGACTGCGTGAGTGATAGATCGCATGACGGCATGAGTGACAGATCGGATGACTGCATGAGTGACAGATCAGATGACTGCATAAGTGACGGATCGGGTGTTTGCGTGAGTGACAGATCGCATAATTGCACGAGTGACAGATCGTATGACTGCATGAGTGACAGATTAGATGACTGCATAAGTGACAGATCGGATGACTGCGTGGGTGACAGGTCGGATGACTGGATGAGTGACGGATCAGATGATTGCATGAGTGACAGATCGGATGACTGCGTGAGTGACAGGTCGGATGACTGCATGTGTAGCGGATCAGATGACTGCATGATTGACAGATCAGATGACTGCATGAGTGTCAGCCTGATTGACTGCATGAGTGAGATATTGGATGACTACATGAGTGACAGATAGGGTGACTGCATAAGTGACAGATCAGATGACTGCATGAGTGACAGATCAGATGACTGCATGAGTGAGAGATGGGAAGACTGCATGAGAAATAGAGACTGACAGTCTAGACTGCATGGGTGACAGATCGGATGACTGCATGAGTGATAGATCAGAAGTCTGCATGAGTGACAGATTGGATGACTGCTTGACTGATGGACTGATTGACAGGCTGACAAACCAAACCACCCATCCGTTGTCTGATCAACTCACTGCTTGACCGACTAAATGACAAACCAACTGACTGGCCACCCGAGTCGTTCATCGGATTGTATGAGTGACCGATCGAATGACTGCATGAGTGACAGATCAATTGATTGCATGAGTGCCAAATAGGATGACTGCATGACTGACACACTAACGGACTGACCAACCCACTGAGCAACCTATTGACCGAATGAGTGACAGATTGGATGACTGCATGACTGATGGACTGCATGATTGGCAAAGCAGATGACTGCATGAGTGATGGATTGACTGACAGGCTGACAGACAGAGCCACCCATCCACTGACTGATCAACCAACTGCTCGACCTACTAAGTTCCAAACCGACCAACTTAATGGGTGACAGACTGTATGAGTGACAGATCGGGTGACCGCATGAGTGACATCGGATGACTGCATGAGTGACAGATAGGATGGTTGCATGTGTGACAGTCTGGTGAACTGCATGATTGACAGACCGGATAACTGCATGAGTGACAGATTAGATGACTGCATGAGTGACAGATCGGATGACTGCGTGAGTGACAAATCGGATGACTGCATGTGTGACAGATAGGATGGTTGCATGTGTGACAGTCTGGTGAACTGCATGATTGACAGACCGGATAACTGCATGAGTGACAGATCAGATGACTGCATGAATGACAGATCAGATGACTGCATGAGTGTCAGCCTGATGGACTGCATGAGTGACATATCGGATGACTGCATGAGTGACAGATAGGATGACTGCATGATTGACAGATCGGATGACCGCGTGAGTGACAATATCGGATGACTGCATGCATGACAGATCAGATGACTGCATGAGTGAAGATCAGATGACTACATGAGTGAGAGACCAACGGACTGCATGAGTGAGAGATTGGATGACTGCATGAGGAATAGACTGACAGTCTAGGCTACATGGGTGACAGATCGGATGACTGCCTGACTGATGGACTGCATGAGTGACAGATCAGATGACTGCATGAGTGATGGACTGACGGAAGGCATGAGTAACAGATCAGAAAACTGCATGAGTGACATATCGGATGACTGCATGATTGACAGACTGACGGAATGCATGAGTGACATATCGGATGACTGCATGAGGGACAGATAGGATGACTGCATGAGTGTTAGTCGGATGGACAGCATGAGTGGCATATTGGATGACTGCATGAGTGACAGATAGGATGACTGCATAAGTGACAGACTGATATACTGCATGCTTGACAGATCGGATGAATGCATAAGTGACAGGTTAGACGACTGCATGAGTTGCAGATCGGATGGCTGCATGAGTAACAGATCAGATGTCTGCGTGAGTGACAGATCGGATGACTGCATGAGTGACATATCGGATGGCTGCATGGGTGACAGATAGGATGACTGCGTGATTGACAGATCATATGACTGCTTGAGTGACAGCCTGATGGACTGCATGAGTGACAGATTGCCGACTGCATACAAGACAGTTCGGATGACTGCAAGAGAGACAAACTGGATGACTGCAGGAGTGACAGACTAACGTAATGCATGAGATCACAGATCGGAGGACTGCATGAGATGCTGACGGACCAAGCCACCCACCCACAGATTGACCAACCCACTGAGCAACTGACCGACCGACCGCATGAGTTACAGATCTTATGACTGCGTGAGTGACAGATCGGATGACTGCATGAGTGACAGCTCAGACAAACTGCATGGGTGACGGATCACATGTTTGCGTGAGTGATAAATCGAATGACTGCATGAGTGACAGATTAGATGACTGCATGAGTGACAGATCGGTTGACTGCGTGAGTGATAAATCGGATGACTGCATGAGTGACGGATCAGATGATTGCATGAGTGACAGATCAGATGACTGCATG
The DNA here is from genome assembly GCA_034401795.1 of Chaetoderma sp. LZ-2023a. NCBI lineage: Eukaryota > Metazoa > Mollusca > Caudofoveata > Chaetodermatida > Chaetodermatidae > Chaetoderma > Chaetoderma sp. LZ-2023a. The sequence goes on from CM067373.1 coordinate 52,609,320, forward strand.
AGTGTCAGCCTGAAGGACTGCATGAGTGACATATCGGATGACTGCATGATTGACAGATCGGATGACTGTTTGAGTTACAATATCGGATGACTGCATGCGTGACAGATCAGATGACTGCATGAGTGACAGATCAGATGACTGCATGAGTGAGAGACCAACGGACTGCATGAGTGAGAGATCGGATGACTACATGAGAAATGTACTGAGAGTCTCGCCTGAATGGGTGACAGATCTGATGACTGCATGAGTGATAGATCAGATAGATGTCTGCATGAGTAACATATCGGATGACTGACTGATGGACTGCATGAGTGACAGATCGGAGGGCTGCATAAGTGATGGACTGACTGACAGGCTGACAGACCAAACCACCCACCCACCGACTGATCAACCCACTGCTTGACTGATCGCCCACACGACCAACTACATAGGTGACCGACTGCATGAGTGGCAGATCGGGTGATTGCATGAGTGGATGATCAGATGGACTTCCTGAGTAACAGATCAGATAACGGCATGAGTGACAGATCGGATGACTGCATGATTGACAGAATCACGGAATGCATGAGTGACATATCGGATGACTGCATGAGGGACAGATCGGATGAATGCATGAGCGTTAGCCAGATGGACAGCATGAGTGGCATATTGGATGACTGCATGAGTGACCGATCGGATGGCTGCATGAGTGACAGATAGGATGACTGCGTGATTGACAGATCAGCTGACTGCATGAGTGACATCCTGATGGACCGCATGAGTGACAGATTGGCTGACTGCATACAAGACAGTTCGGATGACTGCAAGAGAGACAAACTGGATGACTGCAGGAGTGGCAGACTAATGTAATGTATGAGATCACAGATCGGAGGACTGCATGAGATGCTGACAGACCAAGCCACCCACCCACAGATTGACCAACCAACTGAGCAACCGACTGACCGACCGCGTGAGTGACAGATTATATCACTGCGTGAGTGACAGATCGGGTGACTGCATGAGTGACAGATCGCATGACTGGATGAGTGACGGATCAGATGACTGCATGAGTGACGGATCAGATGTGTGCGTGAGTGATAGATCGGATGACTGCATGAGTGACAGATTAGATTACTGAATGAGTGACAGATCGGTTGACTGCATGAGTGATAGATCGGATGACTGCATGAGTGACGGATCAGATGACTGCATGAGTGACAGATCAGATGACTGCATGAGTCTCAGCCTGTTGGACTGCATGAGTGACATATCGGATGACTGCATAAGTGACAGATAGAATGACTGCATGATTGACAGATCGGATGACTGTGTGAGTGACAATATCGGATGACTGCATGCGTGACAGATCAGATGACTGCATGAGTGACGGATCAGATGACTGCATGAGTGACAGATCAGATGACTGCATGAGTGTCAGCCTGATGGACTGCATGAGTGACATATTGGATGACTGCATGATTGACAGATCGGATGACTGTGTGAGTGACAATATCGGATGACTGCATGCGTGACAGATCAGATGACTGCATGATTGACAGATCAGATGACTGCATGAGTGAGAGACCAATGGACTGCATGAGTGAGAGATCGGATGACTGCATGAGGAATAGAGACCGACAGTCTAGACTGCATGGACTACAGAGCAGATGACTGCATGTGTGACAGGTCGGATGACTGCATGAGTGATGGACTGCATGAGTGACAGGTCGGATGACTGCATGACTGATGGACTGACTGACAGATGAAACCACCCACCCACCAACTGATCAAACCACTGCTTGATCAACTAAATGACAAACCGACCGACTGCCCACCCGACCAACTGCATGGGTGACCGACTGCATGAGTGACAGATCGGGTGACTGCATGAGTGAATGATCAGATGGACTGCATGAGTGACATATCGGATGACTACCCGAGTGACAGATAGGACGGCTGCATGTGTGACAGTGTGATGGACTGCATGAATAACAGATCAGATAACTGCATGAGTGACAGATCAGATGACTGCATGATTGACAGACTGACGGAATGCATGAGTGACAGATAGGATGACTGCATGCGTGTCAGCCTGATGGACAGCATGAGTGGCATATTGGATTACTGCATGAGTGACTGATAGGATAACTGCATGAGTGGCAGACTGATAGACTGCATGAGTGACATATATGATGACTGCATGAGTGATAGACTGATGGACTGCATGAGTGGTAGATCAGAACACTGCATGAGTGACAGACTGAGATACCAAACCATCCACCCGAGTGACCGAGTGACCAACAAACCGACTGCACGAGTGACAGATCAGATGACTGCGCGAGTAACAGATCGGATGACTGCATGGATGGCAGATTAGACGACTGCATGAGTGACAGATCAGATGGCTGCATGAATCACAGATCAGATGTATGCATGAGTGACAGATCGGATGACCGCATGAGTGACAGATCGGATGACTGCATGACTGATGGACTGCATGATTGACAGAGTGGATGACTGCATGAGTGATGGACTGACTGACAGGATGACAGACCAAACCACCCTCCCACCGACTGATCATCCCACTGCTCGACCGACTAAACGACAAACTGACCAACTTAATGTGTGACCGACTGCATGAGTGACAGATCGGGTGACTGTATGAGTGACAGATCAGATGGACTGCATGAGTGACATAGCAGATGACTGCATGAGTGGCAGATAGGATGGCTGCATGTGTGACAGTCTGGTAGACTGCATGAATGACAGATCAGATGGCTGCATGAGAAACAGATCGGATGACTGCATGAGTGACAGACTAACGGAATGAAGGAGTGGCATATTTGATGACTGCATGAGTGATAGATCAGAAAACTGCATGAGTGACAGACTGAGATACCAAACCATCCACCCACCCACCCACAAACTGACCAACCCACTGACCGACTGACCGAGTGACCAACAAACCGACTGCACGAGTGACAGATCGGATGACTGCGTGAGTAACAGATCAGATGACTGCATGATTGACAGACCGGATGACTGCATAGATGGCAGATTAGACGACTGCATGAGTGACAGATAGAATGACTGCATGATTGACAGATCGGATGACTGTGTGAGTGACAATATCGGATGACTGCATGCGTGACAGATCAGATGACTGCATGAGTGACGGATCAGATGACTGCATGAGTGACAGATCAGATGACTGCATGAGTGTCAGCCTGATGGACTGCATGAGTGACATATTGGATGACTGCATGATTGACAGATCGGATGACTGTGTGAGTGACAATATCGGATGACTGCATGCGTGACAGATCAGATGACTGCATGATTGACAGATCAGATGACTGCATGAGTGAGAGACCAATGGACTGCATGAGTGAGAGATCGGATGACTGCATGAGGAATAGAGACCGACAGTCTAGACTGCATGGACTACAGAGCAGATGACTGCATGTGTGACAGGTCGGATGACTGCATGAGTGATGGACTGCATGAGTGACAGGTCGGATGACTGCATGACTGATGGACTGACTGACAGATGAAACCACCCACCCACCAACTGATCAAACCACTGCTTGATCAACTAAATGACAAACCGACCGACTGCCCACCCGACCAACTGCATGGGTGACCGACTGCATGAGTGACAGATCGGGTGACTGCATGAGTGAATGATCAGATGGACTGCATGAGTGACATATCGGATGACTACCCGAGTGACAGATAGGACGGCTGCATGTGTGACAGTGTGATGGACTGCATGAATAACAGATCAGATAACTGCATGAGTGACAGATCAGATGACTGCATGATTGACAGACTGACGGAATGCATGAGTGACAGATAGGATGACTGCATGCGTGTCAGCCTGATGGACAGCATGAGTGGCATATTGGATTACTGCATGAGTGACTGATAGGATAACTGCATGAGTGGCAGACTGATAGACTGCATGAGTGACATATATGATGACTGCATGAGTGATAGACTGATGGACTGCATGAGTGGTAGATCAGAACACTGCATGAGTGACAGACTGAGATACCAAACCATCCACCCGAGTGACCGAGTGACCAACAAACCGACTGCACGAGTGACAGATCAGATGACTGCGCGAGTAACAGATCGGATGACTGCATGGATGGCAGATTAGACGACTGCATGAGTGACAGATCAGATGGCTGCATGAATCACAGATCAGATGTATGCATGAGTGACAGATCGGATGACCGCATGAGTGACAGATCGGATGACTGCATGACTGATGGACTGCATGATTGACAGAGTGGATGACTGCATGAGTGATGGACTGACTGACAGGATGACAGACAAAACCACCCTCCCACCGACTGATCATCCCACTGCTCGACCGACTAAACGACAAACTGACCAACTTAATGTGTGACCGACTGCATGAGTGACAGATCGGGTGACTGTATGAGTGACAGATCAGATGGACTGCATGAGTGACATAGCAGATGACTGCATGAGTGGCAGATAGGATGGCTGCATGTGTGACAGTCTGGTAGACTGCATGAATGACAGATCAGATGGCTGCATGAGAAACAGATCGGATGACTGCATGAGTGACAGACTAACGGAATGAAGGAGTGGCATATTTGATGACTGCATGAGTGATAGATCAGAAAACTGCATGAGTGACAGACTGAGATACCAAACCATCCACCCACCCACCCACAAACTGACCAACCCACTGACCGACTGACCGAGTGACCAACAAACCGACTGCACGAGTGACAGATCGGATGACTGCGTGAGTAACAGATCAGATGACTGCATGATTGACAGACCGGATGACTGCATAGATGGCAGATTAGACGACTGCATGAGTGACAGATCAGATGGCTGCATGAATCACAGATCATATGTCTGCATGAGTGACAGATCAGATGACCGCATGAGTGACAGATCGGATGACTGCATGACTGATGGACTGCATGATTGACAGAGTAGATGACTGCATGAGTGATGGACTGACTGACAGGATGACAGACCAAACCACCCTCCCACCGACTGATCAACTCACTGCTCGACTGACTAAATGACAAACCGACCAACTTAATGGGTGACCGACTGCATGAGTGACAGATTGGGTGACTGTATGAGTGACACATCAGATGGACTGCATGAGTGACATATCAGATGACTGCATGAGTGGCAGATAGGATAGCTGCATGTGTGACAGTCTGGTGGACTGCGTGAATGACAGATCAGATGACTGCATGAGAAACAGATCGGATGACTGCATAAGTGACAGACTAACGGAATGAAGGAGTGGCATATTTGATGACTGCATGAGTGACTGATCGGATGACTGCATGAGTGACAGATCAGATGTCTGCGTGAGTGACAGGTCAGATGACTGCATGAGTGACAGATCGGGTGCCTGCATGAGGGATAGAGACTGACAGTCTAAACTGCATGGGTGACAGATCGGATGACTGCATGAGTAATAGACTAGCAGGCTGACAGACAGAACCACCTACCCACCGATTGATTAACCCACTGACCGACGAACCAACTGACTGTGTGGATGACTGACTTAGTGACGAATGAAGCTGTAAGACTCGCGTATGCGTATCCTACACGCAAAACGTGAATAGACGACCTATATCCTACATTTTCTTATGCCCAGTATAGAATAGGGCTATGGAACTGGCGTAGGTGTTTACAATATCATGTAAAACCGCTGAAATTACCTGGACTTCAAAATAAGCCGCCAGCGTATTACAATTGTACCATAATAACAACGTCCAAATATGGCGAATTGGCACAGGGGCGTCTTAACGGGATTGTTTTTCCGCTTCCAATCGCGTAAATATTGTTGAATTTTCCTATTCTAGCGCGCAAAATATCTTCATATTATTCAATATCAAGCTGTCACCAAGAAGCTGATACATGAGAAAACGCTAAAAATACGAGTAGGAGAAGAAAAATAGGTCGCTTAACATTCACACATGTCTCGTCACTTTCACGAGAGATTTGTTTATGCGTTGGCAACTAGCCATTAATGACAGACGTCACCCAAACGATGGTTGGTCCAAAGTAATGCGCATGCGTAATCCGTGATTATCCAACAGAAAATTCATCTAGACTCCGTGATAGCTGGGAGATCACGGAAACTGATACATTTACCTCATGCTACCTCGTGATGACTCTATTCAATTAAAATTTCTTTATTTGAATTATGCAGAATTAAAATGAATTTCATTTTTTCGAAGTCGGATAGTTGCGCTATTACGCATGCGTGTCATAGAGTATTTGACCAATCAGCGTTTGGGTGATGGTCTGTCATTAAGATAAGATTAGATAAGATTTATTTGCTTTTTGTGACAATGTGGCTAATCAACATACATATATCATATAGCTTACAATATATAACATAACAGTAGGTACATATATACAGTACATATATATTATATACATAGACACTATATTACCAGGCTCCTAATAAGTTTGTATATGTGCTTAACCTCTAGATCTGTGTACGCGCACACACGCCCACCCGCACACACACACACACACACACACACACACACACACACACACACACACACACACACACACACTTGCACGATCGTGCATGCCCGTATTAAGTCCATGTGTTAGTATTGTAGGCAATTACGTTGCAGGTGGTTGGTTGGATAGCAACTCTTTTCTGTGTTCCATCATGCTAGTTACTGCTTTACAAGTTGTGAGTACATCTAGGTCGTCAAAGTGTAGTATTTGTGTTAGTATTGTAATTTGTTCTGAAGTGCTACTTGTTGTTCTAAGTTGAGGGAGTACCTTGTTACGGTGTGTTTGTAAGTTATCACAATTTAATAAAAAGTGGATTTCATCTGTCGTATCTTTTGCACACAGTTTACAGAGTCTCTTATCTTTGCTAATTGTGTGGTGTTTACATGTTTCAATTTCTAGTTGGTGTGCACTGATTCCGGTTTTTGCTACAGTTGCTCTGAATTTGAAAGGGAAGTTTTGGCTTAGGTATGGTTCGATTGTATAACTGTGTTTTATCTTTGCATATTTTGAGAGTGTAGATGTTCTCTGAATTGTGCACAAGAAGTACTTGTTGCATTGCTCTTTCAAGTGTGTGCGGACTGTATCAATGGTTTGGTTGTTTGGGTTCTGGGTAACCCAAATATCAGTTAGTCCGCTGGATATTAGTAGTTCCTTTAGTATGTCTAGCCATGCGTGTCTATTGGCAGTTTGTGTTTTGTTCTTGCTATGTATTTCCAGATCACTTAGCTATGCTTGTTTGGCAATTCTGTCATCCGATAATGATATTACCCACTTCCAATGTTTTAGTAGTGCTATACTGATTTCCAAGGTAAGTGGGTACTTTCTCAGTTCCCCGTTGCCAGCAATGTTGGACGCATATTTATGCACACCTATGGTTTGTTTGCAGATTTGTTGGCGAGTTTCTCATGTTGAAAGGAATTGTCTAATTTACTGAATTCATTATTGACAAACAACTTGGGTGCTTTTGGCCCACAGATTTCGCAATGATAAAGTATGATTGGCTGGACTAAAGAGTGAAACAGCTTTAGTTGTGCATTAGGATGAATCCCACCAAACTGCATGTAGGTGGATTTAATCTTTTTAAATGCTCTTAGTGCTTCGCCATGTTGAATTTTACTGTTTATAGAGAAGGTTCCTGAAGCCTGAAATGTAGTGCTGAGATAGCAATATTGATCAGTTGCGACTAGCTGGTTTTCCCCGAGAATAAACTTGAGGTTTTTATCTAGTCTGCCACTTTTATTAAAAACGAGAGTCTGCGTTTTATCAAGGTTTACCGTCAGGAGGGTGTGATCACAGAATATCGTTAGATTGTCCAGGCACTGCTGAGGACCTGTCTCAGTTTCGGATAGTAGTAACAAGTCATCAGCATATAATAGATGATTGATGGATATATTATTCAGTTTTATTGGGTCGCAGTGCTGGTTGAATGCATAACTGACATCATCCACAAGCAAGTCAAACAAAAATGGACTAAGGTTGTTACCTTGTTTAATTCCACTGTTGGTGTTGATTGGATCGGAGAGGCCTGTACTCGCTTTGACTCGATATTCTGTGTGTTTATACATTGATTTCACGATATCATAAAACCGACACCCAATACCCCTTTCTAGTAATTTGATCAAAAGGAGGTCTCGGTTTACTTTATCAAATGCTTTGCTGAAGTCAACAAAACAGGAGTACAGTTTTTTGTTGCTAGGATGCACATATTTGTTAATACTACTAGAGAGGGTTTGGGCATGATATGTTGTGCGAAAGTTTGGCCTGAATCCTGCTTGGTTGCTGCTTAGCAGGGCACGTGCATTAATACAGGTTATCAATCTTTTGGTGAGAATACTGTTAAAGAGTTTACCTAGACAACTTGTTATGCATATGCCCCTGTAGTTGTTACAATCAAGTGGACTCCCCTTTTTGTGTATTGGTATAATTACCCCGGCATTCCAACTTGATGGGAAAGTGCCTCCATAAAATATTAAATTAAACAATTTACAGAGGTGTGGTATTAATAAATGTTGCCCTGTTTTAAGCATTTCGTTAAGTATCATGTCAGTGCAACTAGTTTTGCCATTTTTGATACTTTTAATACTTGAGATAATTTCGTCAGATAAGATGGGACTACTAAGCTCATTCCAATATGGCATATTACTATTTTCGGCCGCTAAGAGTTGTTTAGTTGTTGTTGGGGTGTCTTCTACATTTAGCAGGATTGAAAAGTGTTTAGTCCAGTCTTGGTGGGGGATCTCAGTACTTTTGTTTTGTGGTTTTGTGTTCATAGAGTTAATTAAACGCCAGAATTCCTTTTAGTTCACCACAGGTTTAGAATTGACTTTATTTAGGAGATTTTCTTTATATTGCCCATGGTTATATTTAACGGCTTTCTTACAGGTTTTAGTTTTTTGGAAATAACCTTCTCTGTTTTCTATCACATGGGTATTTTTTCAGTAATCGTCCTAGTTTTAGGGTTTCTTTGCACATGCGACTTCAGTCTTTATCAAACCATTTATTGCTATGCCTAGTTTTGTGTGCTCCGGCATTCTTGTGCTTAGATGTAGCTTTGAAGTATTTGATGTTTAGGCTAGCTTGTCCTGCAAGGAATAAGATATTATTGAATTCAGTAGTTGCCTGTTCTACTCCTACTTGGGTATTTTCAAAATTTGTGTTCTTGAAGTTAGCCAGCAGGCTGCTTATTTCAAACCTGTGTAAAGACAAGTTAAATTGGATAGATGAGGCACATTCCCATAGAAATTTAGGTGGCGTTGGTTTACTTGCGCCCAAGTCTTTTGACATAGTGTTGTACATGGTGATATCAGTTTTTAGGTTAAAGTATATTTGGCAATGATCAGAGAGATAGTTAGGTGGATTAACATGAAAGATGCTAATTCTGTGTAAGATCTCACTTTCCACCGCAACGTAATCAACTACATTAACACCGTTATACTTGAAGCATGTGGGGTTTCCGAGTGTGTCTCCCAGATAGTGTCCGTTAAGTATTTTCAGGTTTGTGGAAATACAAGGGTCAATAAAATCTTTACCATATTAATTTGTTTTTACGTCGAGATTGTAACGTTGAGTTGGGACTGTGTCTATATTAGTCTACAAGATGTATCATCTGCTTCTGCTGTTTGACTGTGCTTGGTACTGTTTATGACATAATCATTCAATGTGCTTGTTCGGGCATTAAAGTTCCCCATTACTACAATGTTGCCATGGTTCGAGTATGAAGCTATGTCACCCTCCAAGATTTCAAGTGTGTTAGTTTCTTGGGGGCCTGATCGACTTATGAGGTGTTATATAGCACATACAGAGCAGGATGTCCTTTATGAGGCCAAAGAAATCCTTATCCAGCTTAATCCATGACAAGTGACTGCTTTGGCTTGCGAGCTGGGTAATGCCTGCCTGTAGACATGTTTTAAAATATATAATGATGCCTCCGCTGTTTCGGCATTTAGATTTGCGTTTTAGCCTATATGAATGGAGGTTATATTGATGGCTAGTGTTGTGACATACTTTGCGACTGGGGAGGCCCTTCTTCTTATTGAATGGCTGTTCCACCATTTCATGAGGCACAACCTACACATTTTAAATAAAACTCATCTGAATCTGAAACTGAATAAAATACTGCGTTTGACCACAATGTGTATAATAACGCAGGGAGCGAGAGAGCTTAGTTGGACTCCTCTTACACTGCAACCCCGACACAAATGATGTCGATTTCGGTCTGACTGCAGGCATTCCAATCAATGATGGTGCGTGCAAAGAATGAGTTCCGAAAATCTTCTGTTGATGTTCAGTAGACAGATAGGTTTACGTTGTTTTTGCAGCATGTACGAGTTGATCCTATAGTGATGAATTGGTCCTTTGGTAGAGCACTGTTTCCTGTCAATATTTTCTGTAGTGTCTGGATACGTTTTTGTTTTCGACGATTTTGTAGTGTAGGCCAGTTAAATGTCGTGAGTATGTCTGTATCCCTGCTGTTTCTGTGGTAATCATTACAGACAAATCGTGCTGGACGTCGTTGGATCATCTCAATTTTGTCAATGTTTTTCTTCAGGTAGGGATCTCAGATGGTACAACCATACTCTAGCTTTTATCTAACAAGTGATTTGTATCCTGTGGCTTTCAGTGATTTTGGTGCATATTTGAGGTTGGGTTTAATGAATCCAAGGGTACTGTTCGCTTTGGAAGTAATTTCGCTGAGATGAGTGTCCCATTTCATGTTGTTCGAGAATGTCACACGAGGTATGGATATGAGTCAGCGTCATGGAGAGTGTGGTCATTAATTTCGTAGAAATATGAACATGGCTTGGCTTTCCTGGTTGATCGTGGGTGTTATAGATTATGCCATGGTTTGACAAATAGATGCGATACGGGAATCGAGATTATAATTGCTTTATTTTACTACTCAGCATTAACTACCTAGTTGCCAGATTGTCCAGCTTAAAGCTGACATAGCAACTTCTATAACATCCCTCCTCTTATAATAAACAAAGTAACTATGTAATAATGAATTAAAAATAATTAACTTTGGATAATTAACTATAGGTAATGACAGTTAGTAAGCTATTTCAAATAAAGTCATTGAAATTGGAAGGACGGCAAGATTCTCTACCACTTCTGGTTACAACTGGAAGAGGACCAGTGATAGGCTCTGGAGTTGTAGGTGTGAAAACAGTATTGGGAATAATTATTCTGCTGTCAGTCAATTTTGCCAATGGAATTGGTTGAATCTTGCGAGGTGTTTCAAATGGTTCAGGGGTTTCACGGATATGTACATGATTGCATCGATATTTATGTCCATTCAAGTCAACCACATAACTACGAGGAGGGGCTTCAGCTGTGATGGATGCTGGTTTCCACTGATGATTTTTCGGAAAGATTTTTACACGAACAGGCTGTCCAATAGACAATGGTGGTAACTGGTTTGTATCTTTGTCATGATATAATTTGGCGACTCCGCTCATGTATGGCATCGGCATCAACTCTTAGTTGAAGACATGGTTTGTACAGTTCTGGTACACATGGTAAGAATGACCGGGTTCTGCACGACCTAAGACGTTGAGCAGGAGATGAAGTCATGTTTGTTGATGGCATGTTTCTCCACTCGAGTAGAGCTTTCCAAATTACTCTTCCGTCGTCAACAGCTTTTATGATAGGTGTTTTTTGCAATCTTTACTGCCGACTCTGCTTTGCCAGTGTATGTTCAAAATCCCAGTCTCGAACAAAGGATTGGAAGTCTTTCGATGCATAATTAGGTCCACCGTCCGAGATCAGAGAACATGGTAGACCATGTATTGCAAACACAGGTTTCAGTGTACCGATTAGGCATTCTGTAGTCATAGATTCAAGGTGCATTAGTTCAATATAATCAGACTAAATGTCGACAAGTACACAATAGTGCTGCTTGTCGACTTCGAAACAATCGGAAGCTACAATTTGCCAGGGTACTCTGGATATTGAGTATGTCATTAATGGTTCTTGCTGTTGAGAGGGTTGATAGGCCTGGCAAACCTTGCACTTTCCAACTGCTTCTGTTAAGTCACTATGCATCTGAGACCAATACATAATGTCATGGGCTGTGTGAATTATTCCATTAATAGCAAGGTGTGATGCGTGTGCGCGAGTGATCATGTCATTATGTATTTTCTTAGGAATCACGATTCCAGTTCCTCTGAGAATGGGACCGTTCTGTGTTGCCATTTCATTATGGTAGGGACAATATTCGCGAGTTGTTAAAGGAACATCTGTTTTATCATTGGGCCAACCAGTGGTGATTATGTGAATTAAGTCCTGCATAGCCGGATCTGCACACGTTTCTAACTGAGTTGTCAGTTACGAAGATAACATCATCATTACGAGTCTGCTCAAGATCACATTGGAGCTTTTCTTCCAAAGTGATTTGATATACAAGGTAGTTGGGCGTAATTGCACTTGAGTCTTGCTGAGGTAGGAATGCATGAGACAAAGTGTCTGAAATGTACATCTTATGTCCTGGCTTATATTCTACTGTTAGTGAGAATTTCTGTAACCGTGGGCGTGGGTTCGAATCCCACTCCTGACACCATGTTATAGTTTAGGCCATGGTTTGACGAATAGATACGATACGGGAATCGAGATTATAATTGCTTTATTTTACTACTCAGCATTAACTACCTAGTTGCCAGATTGTCCAGCTTAAAGCTGACATAGCATCTTCTATAACAGTAGGATGTAACACTTCTTTGCATTAAATCTCATACACCAGGTGTCAGCTGATTCAGGACTGAAGGTCACATACATCTTGTTGTAGGATGTGCTGATCCGTAATTGACTTGATGGCATGGTAAAGGAAGCAGTCATCAGCAAAAAGACGAACTTGTGATGAAACTACATTCGGAAGGTCATTTATTTGCAACAGGCATAGTAGTGGACCAAATAGGTTCCCTGAGGTACTCCTGAATCAACTGATACACTGTCATGTGTCAATGAGTGCTAACAATTACCTCTTGAGTTCAGTGGCATAGGAATTCTTGGATCCAGGTGAGGATATTGTCCCTGACACCATAGTGATTGAGTTTTTTCAACAACCTTTGGTGGGGCACAGTATCAAATGCCTTGCTGAAGTCTAGGATAACAACATCAAACTGCACATTCTTATCATGGAGTTGTAGCAAGTCATGTGCAGTCATCAGGAGCCGTGTTTCACAGGAATGGCCTCTGTGGAAGCCATGTTGGACACTTGTTAGGATGTTGTGAGTTTCCAAATGCCCCAAAATGTGTCGACAAATCACATGTTCCAAAAGTTTACTACAGACGCGTGTGACTGATACAGGATGGTAGTTTTCACTTGCATGCCTGTCACCTTTCTTGAAAACTGGTGTAATGTAAGCTGTTTTCCAATCAGATGGGAGCTGACCTACGCTAAGCGACTGTTGAAGGATTGCAGTCATCCACGTTGCATAGTTTTTATGCACAATTCAATTTCAATGATAGGGCGCTCAACATGGAAAATCATGTCATATTCCATTAGAGTGCATAAAAATATGCTAAATACGCCTGGAATATTGTACGTTTGCTATTATCTTTCATTTAAGACTACTTGGTGTGACACAGTACCTTTAATGCTGTGAATCTGAGTTTTCATTCAGCAGACGAACACGCCATTTTAATGTGCCTTTATGAAGAATGACTGAATCAGGGTAAATGTTGCCCGTACTCATCTCACAAACAATAATCAAATTATTGTCTCTCCCAACATGATTTGTAGTAATAAATAGTTTATGAATCTTTTAAAAATTTTAATCCACACAACTAAAACTACGTATAATCTAAAAATTTAACAAATATTTAGAGCGCGAAAAAACACATTGACATACATATAGGTAAGATCATCTCCAAGGCTAACAGCGCAATAGGACTAATTAAGAGAACCTTTACCAACATTGGCCCATCTACTTTCACGCTCTTGTACAAGTCTCTCATGAGACCTATTCTCGAATACTGCAACTCGGCATGGTCGACAACATTGAAAAGGCAGTCATAGCTATTAGAAAGAGTTCAACGACGAGCAACAAAACTTGTCCCACAAATCAGAGAGTATAGCTACACGGAATGACTTGAAGCCCTAAATTTAATGTCACTGAAATATAGACGGTTTCGAGGAGATCTAATTGAAACATTCAAGCTCATCAGGGATCTATATAACATTGATAAGGCATACTTCTTCAAACCATCCAGTATTACACAGACCAGAGGTCATAGGCTCAAGCTCAACAAAACACGCAGCAATAAAGATATTTGCAAGCACTTTTTCACCAATAGAGTGGTACCACAGTGGAATTCACTGCCAGCTACAATAGCCGAAGCAACAACAGTCGAATCATTCAAGAACAAACTAGATATCTACTTCAAAGAAAGACCATTCGAATTTGACTGAACAGACCATACATATACCAGCCCATCACAAAGTCATACTGTAATTCTGCAAATAAAGTTGACTGTGCTAGGAGTAGCCTGTGCATAGACATGAACATGCTCGGTAGCGATTCCAATTACTAGTAGATACATATCTGCCTCCACATCCGCACTTTGTGGTTGCATGCAGAGACACAAGGCAAGCGTAGAGGAGGAGACTCAGATAGTGATGAACGCAGAAAATGAAAACAACAGCAATAAGACAAACCATTGCCTCCACAAGGCAGCATGCACACAAATGCTAGATGCAGCAGGGTGTAACCATGAGTGTAGGCGGCATACCGCAGCTAACGCGGGGAACACCCATCTGCACCACAGCATTTCCACAAATCAGTGTTAACTCTTGCCAATCTGAGATCAGAATTTTACATTTCAAATTAAATTAAAAGATGATCTGTGTTCATTTTCCAACAAATTTGCTAGAGCATGTTGCTGTCGTAGACATCAACATCATCAACAAAATTGTTGCAAAATGTACACCAGTTTCTTTGTTATTGACACAGCAAAAGATTGAATATTGACAGCAGAGTGGTAATGGTCAAAGTCTTAAACCAAATTGTTTTGAGGGGACTTAATTAAGCAACAATAGTCTGATCATTCAAGAACAAACTGGAAGTCGACTTCAAGGAAAGAACTTATGAATTGGATTGAACAAGCCATACTACAACAAAACACTGAGGCAAAAACAAGCCAATGGCATATGCCTCGTAAAATGATGATGATGATGATGATGATGATGCACGTGCATGCAAACCATTCGCATCTCGCGAGATCTCCTTCGATTCGAGATCGAGAAAAGTAGTATCTCGTATGTATTGAGTAGACATTGTCGTAGTGATTTCCACCAGAATATGGTAGTAGAGAGAATTGAAACTTAAAAGTGCATAAGCATTACTCTCCTCATACCAGACAATATTAATTCACTTAAAACGAAATGATATAAAGCCTATAGTAGTCTTTATGACAAGTAGTTAACAGAAAAATAGTCCCTCTGAATCCGTCGTAAAAATCAAATCTGCCGCACATCTATCGCGCACAAAATGAGGTCAAGAATTTGCTGACGTTGCGTGGATATTGGTATCACACGAACCACAAGTTCAAGTTCAAGTTCAGATTGATTTATTTTGATATAAAATGTACAATTTGTAAATACACAACAGGTGGTACACCAAAGGCAGAGCCTATATAGACGGTGGACCCCTACATAGAACAATATATATATATGAAAGCGTGCGTGTGTAAATATTATATATATATATAATATTTACACACGTACGCACGCACGCACGCACGCACGCACGCACGCACGCACGCACGCACGCACGCACGCACGCATATATATATATATATATATATATATATATATATATATATATATATATATATATATATATTATACATGAAGGACTGACACTATAAAAAATATGACACAATTAGTTCAGGTTTAACCTAGTCCTAAAAGACGAACAAGAGACATGGGACAGAAAGATAACATATTTACAGGTACATAGGTGTGCTTATCTTGCTAATTAAAATTATTATTATTATTATTATTATTATTATTTGTTTTGGTGACTGGGTGCAAGTATGATAATGTCATGGTGGTGTGGGGTTTTTGTAGGTTTTTCGTGAGGTTTTTTTTTTATTGGTTGGGTTTTTGGGGTTTTTTTAAGGGCCTAGTATGTGTTTATAATCGTATTTTTGATCTTCTGTTTAAATGACAGTAGAGTAATAATGTCTGTGTGTGTCTTTGTATCTGTGTTATTCCATAATTGTATTGCTTTATATGAGGGTTTTTGTTGGGCTGCTTTTGTTTGTGGTGTCTTGTGTGCAGGTTATTTCGTGTTCTTGTGTTGTGAGAGTGTATTTGTGTATTGACCGTAAAGATACTGGTTAAAGAAGAGGGTAAGTTGCAATTGTGGAAGTCTCTTAAAATTGGAGCCTTCCAATGTCCTCGAGTTTTAGAATTTTTTCTACCTTAAAGATATCCTGGCCACCTGCTGTTTGTGCAAATAATTTAATAGATTGCTTTTGTAGTGATTTTAGTTTTTTTAGTTTAGCTTCAGATGTGTTAGACCAGATAGCATTGCATTAATTGATGTCAGGAAGTATCATTGTGCAGTACAGATTTTTAATAATATTCGGTGTTAGATAGGGTTTTAGTCGGCGTATGATGTCAATGCTCTTTGCTACCTTGGATGTTACGACTTCAATATGCTTCTCCCATGTCAGATTCTTATCCAAATAGACTCCTAAAAACTTGGCATATTGGGCTCCATGTATTACCTGGTTGTCGATGTAAAGTTTTGGGAGAGATGCTTCCTTTAATTTATTAGATTTTGTAAATAGTATATAGTTGTTTTTACTTACATTTAAGGACAGTTTGTTAACTTTAAACCAATCTATTAACTTTGCCATTTCATTATTAACATGTTTGTAAAGAATTTCTATGTCCTTATGGCTTCAGAAAGCATTAGTATCATCTGCAAAGAGGATTAAAGAGAGATGGTTACAGACTTTGGGTATGTCATTCATATACAAGAGAGACAGCAGGGGGCCAAGGACTGAACCTTGGGGTACACCACAGATTACCTCTTTATATTCTGAAATGACTCCATTGAATTGCACACATTGTTTTCTGTTTGACAGGTAGCTCTGTATCCAATTCAATGCAGTGCCCCGTATTCCATAGTATGCAAGCTTTTGTAATAGAATCGAATGGTCAATTGTATCGAAGGCTTTGAAAAGGTCCCGGAATACACCCAAAGTATGTTAATTATTCTCTAGGGAAATAGATAGCTTTTCAATCATATCCACAATGGCAAGCATAGTAGAGTGTTTTTCTCTGAAACCATACTGAGATGGATATAAGATGGAGTTTTTGCTTAGGTAATTTGTAATTCTACTAAAATACAGCTTTTCCAGGAGTTTAGAGAAGAGTGGAAGTACCGAGACTGGCCTATAGTTAGTAAAGTCAGATGCATCTTTGGCTTTGTATAGCGTTGTAACACGTGCAACCTTTAGTCTTGTTGGAAATATACCCTGTGTCAGTGATAGATTACAAATATGATCCAGTGGAGGTAGTATTTCTGAAACACAGTGTTTGAATATTTTCCATTTAAAATTATCAATGCCAGCACTTTTAGTTGTGCTAATTTGCATTAGTATTTTGTAAATTTCTTCGCTATCAGTAGGATTTAAGAAAATGGAGTGTTGATAGCTACCTGTCAGATAGTCCTGTACATGTATGTTCGAGCTAGGGTGAATTTTTTTTGATAAGCTGGGTCCAATGTTAGTAAAGTACTCATTAAATTTGTCTGCTATTTCTTTTTTGTCATTTATGACTGTATTATTGTAAATAAACCGCAATGTTTCGGAATTAGTTTTTTTCTTGTTCAGTAATGACGTAATCAGTTTCCCGGTTTCTTTTATATTATTTTTTTGTTCATCAAATTTATTATGAAAATAATTTATTTTTGCTGTTCTGATTATTTGATTAAGCCTGTTTCTATATTTTTAGAATTGTGAATCATTATATTTTGTCCAATATTTGATGAAATTCATATATAACTTGTTTTTCTTGTGACAGGCAGCTATCAATCCTCTTGTTAACCAAGTGTTAGTTGGATTTTGTTTAAACTTTTTAATGTTTTTAAGTGGAAAGGCAGATTCGTAGATCTTAGAGCATATGGTATAGAAGGTGTTGTAGGCATCTTCACATGACTGTGACTGAGTTACCTGATTCCAATTTACGCTAGCCATGTTATTTTTAAACAATTCTATATTTTCCTTTTTGAAGTCCCTACAGGCTACTGCTTCTTTTTCAGATCGCTTTCCTCTATGGTTTTGTTTTTCTATATAGAAGATAGGTGAATGATCCAAAATTTCTACGACAAAAATACCTGATTCGTTTTTGGCACTTAGAGTGTTATTTGAGAGGATATTATCAATAAACGTAGCTGAGAATTCAGTAATTCTTGTTGGTTTTGTTATCAATGGATAAAAGCTGGATGTTTTTAATAAATTTAGTAGGTCTTGGGTGCAGAAACTGTGCTGTTTTAGTGGATCAATATTAAAGTCACCTAATATATAGACAGATTTCTTTTCATTTTGTAGAGTATTTAGAATTTATTCAAATGATTTGATAAATTTATCATTGTCACTACCAGGAGGTCTGTATGTAATGCCGATAAGTTTATTTTTTGTTTTGTCCAATGTCCATCGGAATTTCAATAAAAAATAGTTTCAATATGCTCTTCAGTCATGGATAGATCATCTCTCAAATTACACTGTAGATTGTCCTTTATATAAATGCCTACCCCACCCCCTTTTTGTGGGCCTGTGTTTCTCAATAAATTTATAATTTTGCATGTTAGTTAAGTCCAGTGGTGAGTCAGGTTTTAGCCATGTCTCGGTAATTCCTATGACGCTAAATTCATGAGAACTAAGATTTATAAAATTATTAAATTTATCAAAGTTTTTTAGGAGAGATCTAATGTTAATATGGATTGTTGAGAAAGAAATTGTTTCTGTGCTCTTGAGAATATTATCATTAAATTCAAAGTGGAAAATTCTGACCTTCATCATCAGTATCGGTTTCAGAGAAATTTGTGCGTTGATAATGTTTGTATTTATATGTGTGCTGTAGTCATATTTGGCACCTAGAATAGTAAGCATGAATTCGGTATCATTTTCAAAATGATTGAACGGGAAGATAGTTTGATTACATTGGAAACACCACCATGTCTCACCAGAATTTTCTAGTTTTTCATAATCTGAAATAGTTAGGCCTTGAGAGCATCTTAGATGCACCCAGTCACCACAATAATCACATAGAATTGCACATTGATTAGACTTAACAGATTTGTTGCAAGATAAGCACGGGAACCGGATAGGCATGGACAGCAAGAGTGGGATGGCTGAAGGCTATTGCCAGCTACTGTGATGGAAAGACAGTGTGATTTTGATGGAACGGAAGAGTTATAGTAATAGTTATCTCGTACCATGCGTCTGACCATTCCATGATCTCCACTATCACTGATACTATTCTACCAGTGGGGTCAACAGAATGTCAGCAGGAATCAGAGACTGGATTGCACATGAGGACTGGCTGCATCTACAATACCAGCATACAAGTGTGGGGGTAAGGGAACATGTGAGATACTAAAGTAGACGTAGCTACACCTATATAAACTATGAGTACTCACATTAGTAGCGGATACTTGCGTAGTACATGTAAGTTTGTTCCTCGTTATGTTGCAGTTTTACATGTATTTACACTAAATACTTTGCTATATTGCATTATCTAAAAGTAAATACATACAGGTTTTTCAATTACAGGTATTGTCATGAATCATGATGTCATAGATGTGGAACAATATCAAGCAGGCAATTATAAGGTCATAATATAGGACAAGGAGCTACTAGTTTATACTGTAAATGAGGCTGACAGACACCAGTACATGTAGGACAGCAAATATTCTTTTGAATATCCTGAAGCTAATTTGATCACTGGGTGGATCAAGTCCATTTTAATGTCTGTATTAAGCTAGTGATACAGAGGCTAAGATGATACCAACATCAACACAATACATAGTGTTCCTCTTACAGTCCGCTACGGAGATGGACTGGGTCCCGAGATGTCTGGTCGCCGAAGTGGAGTCTGTGTAACAGTCTAGTCGTTGTGATGACGTAATAAGATGGCCGGTCAATACACTAGAGATGTATTATCGTAGAAGCCACGCCTCTATTTGTAGATTGGCATGCAAACGTGACTACTGATGATGATGATGAGGATGATGATGGATAGACGGGAACTACCACACAAGACAAGAAATATAGTAAAATGTATATTAAGAAAATTAGGTCAACATGGTCATTTCAATGACAGGATTTGTACTAATTGTTTCATAAAACGTTCAGTTTTCTATACAGTTGGCCAAAATACATGAGAGGAAGCTACACGTGATGGCAAATGGTCAAAGGGAAAAGAGGAGGTAACGTTATTTTACGTTTTTCTCAGTTTGTTATCGAACTTTTCTCACAGTTTTCGGCCATTTTTGTATCAATGACAAGATGTACCGAATCGTCATCATGCAGTCTCCGATTTTCGTACATATATTGCACTCCTCAAATTATAAGAAGTATGCTATCCACATCCCTAATGTCATGCATTCCAACCACAATCCATGATATCCGAAACAAATTGTGAAAAAATGACAACCGTTGACAAGATTTCGACAGTCCTGCGATGAAGCACATTATAAAGACTACCCAGATGATGTAACCTGCTAAAATGGGAAGTGAGAAAGGCAAAGAGAATGTTTGAAAGGTGACTGGTGATTTCGGCCCACGGCGATCTCGCCCCATGGGTGAAGTGGATCTCGGCCCAGGAGCAAGGTCGATCTCACCCCCCCCCCCCCCCCTTGGCATACAGCAAAGTAAACTAACAGGTGTACTCTGTAGGCGGGGTTAATGATTGAAGCCATCGCGTTAAAAACTAAGCAAAACTACTACTGCCAGTGCCACGATGAAGACCGGGCGAGGGCATAGCATAAACACTAGATGGGGTACATCCAAAAGATAGTCTCATGAATTCGCCAGGGTATCAGTCAATCCGACATGTGAAAGCTGGTCCGCTTTACGAAGATTCTGGTCTTGGTGCGGTGGTCCAGTGGAAAGATGTCTGGTTGCTGATGCTATGCGGAATTGCAGGATGGCGGTTCGATCCCCGATCGGGGAAATGATGATCACTACTACTACTAAATGATTGAGTTAACATTCAAATCATTTGTTATTGATCATTGTTCACGGGATTGCTGGACAAAATAAATAATTTGCTCAATATCATTAGCTCAATTGATCGCTCAGTAACTAAAAGAATGAGACAGGCGATCAGATTGCACATCAAAGGATTTAAAGTATGAATAGAAAGAATGGAAATGATTGAGAGCGAGTCCATAGACGCATGGTATGGTTTAAGCTGACAATACAATGCGACTATCCTGGAGATTGGGGGATTAAAATAAAATAAAGTTAGATGAATGATTGGGTGGATGGATGGATGGGTGGACTGGAGGGTGGACAGAGGGATGGATGAACACCCATACGGGCGGTGGGCACATGGCATGGATGTGTGGGTGGGAGGGCGAGTGGGTAGGTGGGTGTATGGATGGATAAAAGGAGATACATAATGGAAATGGAAAGATGAGGGAAAGAAAGAAGAAAAGAAAAAGTATGAGGTACATACAGAGAAAGAAAAAGAATGAAAGGAAAGAAATTTAGAATGAAAGCATCGTGTGGTTTAAGCTGGCAATACAATGTGACATGGGTGGATAGGTGGGTGGACAAGCTGTGAGTGGATCGATGGGTGGGTGGATGGATGAATGAATGGATGGATAAAAGGAGATAAATAATGGAAATGGAAAGATGAGGGAAAGCATGAAGAAAAGAAAAAGCATGAGGTACATACAGAGAAGGAAAGAAAGAAAGCTGGCAATGCAAAGTGACTAGGCTGGATGGATGGATGGGATGGATGGAGAGAAAGAAAGAAATAGAAAGAGAGGACTAGAAAGAAAGGAAAGGCGGGAAGAAGGGTGGGGGTTGGATTACAATCAAGCAATGCGCCATACTTCATTAAATGGTGTGAGTAATTAATGTCTTCTTAAGTTACTCAAATTCACATAGTTTTGATCAATCCTCGTCACTCTGAAGAAATCAAAGGGGTTATGTTTTTCCCCTTTATGCGCTCGCGCACATGCAAAAATCTTTTATAATTCACCGACCGTCAGTATTAAAATTAATCACTATGCAGTATCCTATATAAGTGCCTTTTACCAAATAAATCCATCATTCGTTTTAAAATTTGGATTGAAATGCATGGTTCGCACGGGTCATGGAAAGTCATGGAATTTGAAAATCTAAATTCCAGGCCTGGAAAAGTCATGGAAATTTGTCAATTTGATAAAAGTAATGGAAAAGTCATGGAAAATGATAATCTCCCTAAATAAAAATAAAATCTGATGGCATACAAATGTGAAATGGGGAAATAAAGCTCGGAAATACACATTTCCATATCTTTATCGCGGCGATCAAATGATTTCATTCATTATCAAAGTCATATGTCCAACCAAAATAAAATGACCCAAAACAACGTAAGAAATAAAATGAGGTTAAATCCCTTCTTATGTTGGTAGGCCATATTAAACTCTTGTGATTGGAGACATTCCATTGAACTATATTTGGACTGGAAGGAGGCCTCCCAAATAAAAACGGGTTTTGTAACGCCGCGAATGCGAATATCCCAAATTAATAATAAATATGTACAGTAGAGAATGTTTTTAAAACAATTTGAGCAATAAATTCACTATTTCCTACTCAGCGTATGCATTCGGCAGTATATTTAGTGGCAAGATTTGTGTTCATTTGGGCGATTTCGTCCCAGCCGAATTGGTTACATTATGATAATTAGATGGCGATGATATCTCGGTCTTGCTAGCGTATGGAGATTCCCCTGTATATTGAACGTATTTCTTGCTCAAAGATGGTTTTATGCGTTCTATTACGGTTAAAGTATGAAATAAACTTGGTAATATTAAAAGAATAACAAGATATTTAGCCGATAAAGGATTATTATTATTTTGAATCGAGCGGTAAAGTTACCAATTTTCGTTCATCTGAAAAATATGTTTTGCAATATTTCTAAACTGATTGCGTGTTATATACATGTATACGGCTTTTTGGGCTCATATTTTGTCAAATTTTCCCATGCGTGTTATCTATTAGTGCGAAACATATTTGCGAAAGTAACAATTTTAGGGATTGGATTTCAATTTTTTCTTGAACACTTTGTCCAAATAGAAGCCTCGGCTCTAAGCCTTAAATTTGTTCAAATTTTTTTTTTAATTTCAAAGAAAATGTCAATTTGCAGACCAAGTGAAGACTATTTTATAAAAAAAATTTCAACAATAGTCTTCTTGATCTGCAAATGGACATCTCTCAAGACCACGCGTGACAGAAGCCGGCTTTGGCTGATATGAGTGTTAAAGGGTTAATAGACAATTTTTGGGGTCAGAATCTTTACTAGAAATTAGGGTTGCACGATTATTCACTTTTCATAATCGCGATCATTTCAGAAAAATAATCGCGATCATACGATTAATCATGAACTATATTAACTACGTCAAGGCTGCTTAGAGGACATTATTATGCTACTGCAGATTGTAAGATTATGGGTTAGGCACATGGACAGAATACCCCTGTTGCTGATTGCAAACAAAGGAATGTATCAAGATTTTTCTTGACAGAAAACGGAAGGTACCGTATTTCGTTTAATTGTAGCCTATGCTCTAATAGAAGTCCACCCCCTAACTTTGACATACGAGCTCCAATGATTTCTTAGCAGTTTCAAAACGGCAAAACTTTGTTATAGAAGCCCACCCCCTAACTCAGCAGATAATTTGTAAGAATAGCATGTATAATAATAACAATCGTGCCACAGGGTGTGTCTACTTCAGACCGATCTCTGCCCTGATACATTTCCGGCCCCTCTAGAAGTCAATACAGGCCTCGGATTTGTAAATCTCAACCACCTATTAGATTAATACTAATAGTAGGCCACGTATGTTCAAGATATAATAAAGTTTATTCCACACTTTTGTAGTTAAAATGCGCTTAAAACAGTCTTGGTGTGATTAAATAGCTTCCTTATAAATATATTTTAAGACCAAATTTATGTACCAAACAAGTACGGGAGAAAATGTGCATCATTTTTGTAACGCTGATCAACATTAAATGATCCAAATTGAATTATTACGAACGACAATATAGTCGGCTTCTTAAGTTGGCGAGCCAGCGGCTCTTTTGCAATGGGAGGCGGCGTGTTCTCGTGAGATATTATACGCTAACGGGAGTTGATCAAACGTGTACCCGTTATTCAGATAGGTATAATACTCAGTTCCTATCGCGCAATGATAATATATAGAAATTCCCGAGTTCCGAGTCCCCGATTCCAGAATATTTATATCCGAGTACTCGCTCTAAAATAAACTCTTCAATTGGAGGCGAATCACGTGATTTGTATTTTTTTAGCGGCGCCATTTTATATCAAATTGTGGATTAATTTTGATGTAATAAGGGACCTTTATTAAAGAATACGCAATATTTAGGCGCTCAAATCAAATAATTTCACTTCCCCGGTGATGTTTTGAGGTATACATTAAATATAGGCGTAGGCGGTGAGAATTTTTATGTGAGAAAATGCGTTGAATTTCCGTGGTATCAGTTCTAGAACTTTTTTGGGAAAACCGTTAGCGCATAACTATTCAGAGAATGGGGAACACGGGATAAGCGTGTGTGATTACAACAACAATGGCAAATAGCGACCAAGTGAACAATCTTTATTCATCTAAAACTAATCATGAGTTAATACAAACAAATTATTTATTTATATTTAGTTTATTTAATCATTCACAAATTTGGCTGATAGCCGGATGTTTGTTTCCATGATTGGTAACGCGAGCAGAGTTTCACAAGCGTAAAAGTGTCTTGACAAAAATTTCAACATGGCGATTATACGATTATTTCATTTTATAATCGTCCACGATCATTTTGAATTATATAATCGCGAATAATCGAAAAATCGTGCAACCCTACTAGAAATGCCCATATTGCTTCTTACCATTTAGACCGATTTCAACCAAGTTAGGCTGAAAGGATACTAGGATGATCATAGGCTCTAGAACTTCCATTCAGAATTTTTATTCGTCAATTTTTTATGTGAAAACCTCAGATTTTACTAAAAATGTACCGGATATTTTCACATGTTTGCCCTAGATAAAGTGAATTCCATATGATTCACTATATGCTGGTGAACATTTTGAAAAAAATTTGAGTGACTTTGACCTAGCTATTGATTCTTGGAGGTCATGGAATTTCTTAATTTTAGTAATGGAAAAGTCATGGAATTTCAAATACTGAAAGGTGTACAAACCCTGGAAATGATTACATTGAAATATTTATCAATTACTTGACACCTACTGAAAAATGGCATCAGAAAATTTGTGCTTATTTTGCAAGAAAGAGGTTAGGCCAAGACAAGAGGGACTGTTGTGTGATAAATGCGGAAGATGGCACACTCCCACTTCCTTCTACTACCACTGTCCAGGGTGGTGCTTTAACCCGTATCAGCCAAAAATGGCTTCTGCAGTAATCTTCAGAAATGCCCATTTGCAAATAAGAGAAGACTATTTTTGAAAATTCCCATTGGAATGACTAACTCGACAACTGAGCCAGTCATTCCAGTGGTAGATTTTCAAAAATAGTCTTCTTGGTCTGCAAATGGACATTTTCTTGAACAAATTTTGAAGTTAAATGGTTAAACTCGGCACTGAAACATCTGTAGTTATCTGATTTTGTTGGCTTTAGCTGGTTCCCATATTGTGCTAGCATGCTGCGTAAAGCATATAGTAATGCTTATCACACTCAATCTGTTTAGTTGTGAGCCATATTAATACTATAGACAATTCAGTCTTCGCAATCTTGTAAAATATGAATGGCCCAGCTTTAACTGCCATCAGCGTGATGTCCCAGTAAAATTGACAGACGTATGAGTCGATCTATGGATTATTACCCAGAATAAGAGCCATACAACATCACCAATTTATCACGATTGTTATGGAGGCGAGATCGCCAATAGAAACTCAGCCTCATGCAATATCCCCGGGGTGGGGAGATTGTCAAAACAAAATCTGTCGATCTCGCCCTTTGGGCCTATGGGGGACGAGATCACGTAGTCAAAACTGAAGACAACCTCCGGCATCGCTGACCATAAAACGGGCGGATTGCTCACCAACTAAATCAGACTCTGAAAAAGCTGACATACTAAATACATACTTTACCAGCGTATTTACATGCGAGGATACTACCACTATATCTTGGCTTACAAACATTGTAACTAGTAACAGACTTGAGGAATTTGTCATTGGCGAAGAAGTCCGTAAAGGACTGGAACAAATCTCAGTATCTAAATCACAAGGCCCGGATGGGTTACATCCATGCATGTTGAAAGAGATCAGCAAATTTATTGCCAAGCCACTGTTTAACAGGTAGGGACAGAGAGTGAGCCCTTCCTAGAGATTGGAAAAAGGGATATGTCACACCACTTTTCAAGAAAAGTAATAGATCAGCAGCATGCAACTATCGACCAGTCAGCCTGACATCAGTACTATGCAGGCATGGGGCGAAGCCCTTTTGAAAGGGCACAAGCACAAGCCCTTTCACTTATAAGAGGGCTTAAGCACAAGCCCTCCCTGTTTTCAAAGGGCTTAAGCACAAGCACATCTTAAGCACAAGCCCTTAAGCACTTTTGAGGAAATTACATAGGCACTTGATAATTCTGTTTGATTTAATGGTTGGTCAAAACTGTATACATACATGTAGAGAATAAGCAAAATGATTATCACATCAGTTCATTAATTTTAAGAGTAGTTCTGTTGAAGGGTCTCTCAGCAACATCTTGTAGTATTATTAGAATAAACAGCAATTAACAACTAACATGTAAAAAGGATAAAGGGACAAAGCTAGTTAAGCTACTGTAGGTGTACATTCACGAGTTCCAAGTCTTATTATCCATTTAACAACACCTGAGATTTCTGTGGCTCATTTTCAAATCAAATATACAGATCCATCGAGAAGCTGTCTATGTTGAAATTAACTTGCCTGAAATATGTTGCTGACATAGATCAACAGCTCCAAATGAAGTTAGTTTCAAAATGTTCACCAGAATATTCCATACATCATAACACGTTTCTCATACTGGTGAATACTACCGAAATGGCCTCTGCAGTGGACTTGAGAAATGTCCATTTGTAGACAAATTTACGGTTAATTCTTAGATTTTACTACGAGAATGACTCGATTCTAGTTGTAATTCTCAAAAATAGGCTTCTCTTTAACTGCATATATCGACATTTTCTGAACATATTTTACCATTAAATGGTTAATTATTTCCTTGAAAAATATCTTAGGCAGCCATACAGGAAAGTTGCAGAATATTTCAAAAATAATTTGACATGTAGCCATTGCTGATGACAGCAACATCTTCTGCACTAATAATTTCAAAATATTTTACAGAATATAATTTACGTTGTAAAAAAGTTATGTTATCAGGCCTTATCTAGTGGCAGAGATAGATCAAGAAAGGGGCATTGTGAGGAGTGATGTGAGCCTACATTAAAACAACATTCCTATTCAGTAGGATTACCTACAGTTGTGTAATTACAAGGCAGAAGAACATAATATGAAATTGTGGTGACAGTCCATAAGATGAGCAGTCTTAACCCTTACCACTCTAATGTCAATATTCCATCTTTTACTGGGTCAATAAACTGGTGTACATTTTTCAACAAAATTGGCGGAAGATGTTGCTGACTATGAAAAATTAACACCAGTTCATTTTTTAATTTAATTTGAAAATTTAAAGTTGTTATTACACCACAAAAACATCCATTACCGTTCAATCACTACTTGCTAAATCAATTATCTGCATTTTGCTAACAGAATAAGATTTTTATGCCTGCATACCCACCTCCCCATGCCTAATCCTATTCCTATGGACCCTCAACCAGGCTACTGGTTGAGTCCCATCTCCAGCCTACCATCAAGTATAGACTGGCACCAGTCTATACTCACCTCATAGTGATGCTAGGCGCTCGCGCATGCACATTAGAGCCCGAATAGGAAACAGATTCACTTTTCAATTATTCTGCAAGCAGAATAGTTGTCCAAAAAATATTTGAATAAGTTTTGTGTTTTGCGCTGTGACAGTGGTACCTGTGACTTTATACCGCGGAAATATCATGCCTAATATGAAGTCAATCCTCCCTAAGTTACGTCTAAGGAAGTATAATTGTGTTTGTACGGTATCTTTTAGACGAATTTGAGATATTACCGGTTTTCGTGAAGATCGTGTTAGCTCGTGGTATCTTGATTGTTATGCCTATCCTAAATCATCATCATCATCTATAATGTCCGGTCTATATGTAGAGCCTGTAACGAAGTTATTTCTAGTGCATTAGAAGGATTATCTTAAAATCCCTTGAAAGTTTCTGGTACGGAAATTTGAATTTTCCCGCCGTTAGAACTGAGTTGAGGGTGTCTATTGTTTGAGAGTTTGAGCGGTATGCTTCATTGTTACGTTTTTTCGTTTGTAGGAGTCAGCGAAAGGGTCAGATAAGACTAAATGTTCGTCGGCAAAATGTGATCGTCATCACTCTATTGAGTTCGCCGGGCACGTTTGTGCGAAGTGTACTTCCTGTACTACTAATGCTATGTGTGGGGTTTGTAAAGAGTGGCCGGTTTCGGTAGCGAAAACGTTCTTTAAAGATTTGTCGGTCAAACAATCGCTGCCCTCTGGTCGTCCTTCCCCTTCCTCCGTTGCTAGCAAGGCAAAGGCGGTGTCCTTTGCTCAATCCTCTGTTCCATTATCGGTAGCAACGGAGGGGGAAACTCATCGGGGAAATTCGGACGCCGTGATGGCGGATTTTTCTGCGATAAAAGAGGCCAAAAAGCAGGAAAGCTCGTCAAGTTAGGAGGATAGCCCGAAGGCTAGCGGGCGTTCCCGCAAATGGGGGAAGCCGGTCCCTCTGACCTCTAGGCAGGTGTTAGTATCACCGAAGCAGAAGACAAGAGCATCCAGGCTCTTGAAGGTGTGCTCGGAGAGTGCAACAGATAAAATCCACATAAGACTTGAGGGTGACGGGCATAACCCTCAAGCAGTGGTGGCGTCGGCTGAAACCGGCGTCCATGAGGCTAGTCCTTATGATAATGCCAATTTTACGGTGGTTCCGGTAGTTACAGTTGTCTCTAGAGCGCCCGTTCCTAAGAGGTCCATACCTAGTCTTGCTAGTTCCGGTTCCGTTGTGGTGGACTCGGGTTTACTTCCGTTTTCCGATCCTCAGTCTTTTTCCGTCCGAGCTTCCGGGATAGCAAGACATCCGGGTCGTCAAGATCCGTTTCCGGCTTCGGTGGCTTCCGTTTCCGGTAGGACTTCCGGTTTGGGTGGTAATCCAGGTCGGCAAGATCTGGTTACCACTTCCGTTTCGGCCACTTCCGGTCTGTCTTCCGGTTATGTAGGACATCCGGGTCCTAGAGATCTGGGGTCTACTTCCGTTTCGGGGTCTGTTAGCGCTTCCGGCCATTCCGGATATCCGGAGTCTGAGGACTCCTTTTATTTTCCGAATTCCGGTAGAGGTGTTTCCGTTTCCTTTCCGGTGTGGACACTAGTCAGTTCACTTCCGGTATTAGGGGTGTACTTCCGGGTCGGTCAGACCTGGATAGACTTCCGATTTCCGTTTCCGGTTGGGAGGCAGCTTCCGGTTTAGAGAGAGAACAAAATTCTTTAGGCCCATCTAGATTCGTGGATGATAGGAACTTTGATTATGGTCCCGAAATTTCTCAAAGGTTTTCACAGGATTCGGTAGCTTCTAATTATGAATCTTTCCATCCTCCCAAGGTCATTGATGTTGAGTTATCTGATCATGCGGATTCTTCCTTTCGTGATGCTGGGGTTAATCCAGTTTTTTCTAGGTCTTTTTCCCGTTCCTCCTCTCTCGTCGAAAGACTTCTCCTCTTCTCATGTTTCTAACTCTTCTCCTCTGTTTAAATCTTCCATTCCTCCTCCGGGGTTTGCTCGTCTTTCTTCTGCTCGTCATTCTTCTTCCTCTCATGATCAGTTTGCTCAGTCTTTTGCTTCTGCTCAATCAGTTTCATCTTCTCCTTCCTCACTGGCTTCTTCTCCATCTTTTGATCATCTTGATCCGATTGTTTCTGTTGTTCTGTCTCCTGAGCTCGAATTTCAAATTGTTGATTCAGGGTTAGATTTTTCTTTATTTTCAGTGGTTAAGGATTCTTCGTTAGATCGTTCGTTTGTGTCTGCTCGTTTATCTATTCTTTCAAGATTTTCGGCTTCATTGGTTCTTCCTTCTTCATCTGCTAGTCAGGAGATGGGTGGAGATTCTGGGTCCGCTCATGCTTCCTGCTTTCATGATTCGGTCAGTAGGCCTTCCTCTCCTGTGTTGTCGAGGGCAGGTGATTCTTTAGTGTCAGGAGACTCATCAATTCTTATATCCTCTTCTTATTCTCCTCCTCCTCTTCTGTCTTCTATTTCTTCTGCTCCTAAGTCAGTCAGGGCCAGGGATCTGAAGAGGTTTTGCCCAGTCAGGGCCTCTTCGGAAGACTGGTCCATGGCTCACCGATGGATTGCTTCTTCGCTTTCTCTTCCTCTTAAGGAGGAATTCGCTGTGGATCCTTCTTTCGGATCCGCTCTTCCTACTGCTGATCCTTCTTCGTCTTCGCCTCAGGTGCTTCCTATTGACAATTTAGTGGTAGATATGCTAGATTTCTTCGTCAATGACACGGTTAACTCTGTTTTCTCTGGTTTCCAAGTATGACTCGCCTTTTCAAATTCCTAAGGAGGACTTTTTGAAAGTAGCTTCTGCTCAGTCTCTGTCTGGTCTTCCTTGGGAGGTTCTGTCATCTCAGTCGAAGGAGGTTTCTAAGTCGGATTTTTCTTCTGATCTGTTCAAATGGGAGTCTGTTTGTAGGTCTCAGATTAAGTCGTCTAATTATCTTGCTCTGCTGTCTGAGGCCGTTCTTAAGGCTGAAGAAAGAGGAGAACAAATTCCGTTGGCTGTCTTTCGTTCTTTGGCTGATTTATCCTGGGGTTCTCTTAGTTCTGTTTGTAAGTCTTTAGGATATATTACTTCCAAACGCCGGTCTAGGAAGCTTTCTGAGGTTAAGATTTCTGAGGTGTTGAAACAGAATCTTGTGGTTGCGTCCCCTTTCGGTACTGATCTGTTTGGAGAGTCAGCTCCTAATTTAATTAGGGCGGAATCTGAGCGCTTGAATGCCTCTAGGGAGCTTCAAGCTCCGGTTTCGTGGTCCAAATCTTCCGTGAAAAGAGATGTTTCTTCGGTTAGAAGCCCTAATTCTTCACCTAGAAGAAAGAGTCTCAAGCCTGATCAGTTTGGAGCCTATCCTTCTAGGGTCGTTCATAACTCGAATTTGTCCTCATCGGATCAGCGGGATCAAGCTTTGGAGGAGGATCGGTTCGATTCCATTTCTTCTCATCGTTCGAGGTCTGTAAGGAGGCAGTCTCCTTCGTCTTGGGCGAGCAGGGGTCAAACCCCTACTCGCTGTGCGTCTAGATCTAGAGGACGGTTTTCTTTTAGAGGTTTTCAGAGGAAGAGAGTTTGAAGGTGTGGACAGTTCCCGGGTAGGTCCAACGTTCTCTCTTCTTTCTCCCATTCCTACCCTTCTTCCTCCCCGTTTGGAGCAAGCAGTCCAGTGCTGTTTTCCCAATGTGCCAGTAGGAGGGCGCCTTTCTCTGTATTAGGAGAAATGGCAAGCCCTCATTCAGGACTCCTGGCTAGTATCCCAGATACGTTGGGGTTATGCTCCATCATGGATCCGTCATCCTCTTCTTCTCTCCCTTTGCCCAGTTTGGACTCCGGTTCCCTCCAATCCGGAGAAACTGAGGGCTTTGGAAGAGGAGTTGGAAGCCATGATTGTAAAAAGGACTATAGAGGAAGTTCCCCTTTGGGGAGTAGACCCGGGCTACTACTCGACCATCTTTTTAGTACCAAAGAAAACAGGAGGTTGGCGTCCAATCATAAACCTGAAGAAATTAAATCAGAGGATTCTCACCCCAAAATTCAAGATGGAGACGTTTTCCCAGATCATTTCCAGTCTGGATCAGGGAATGTGGACGTCTTCCATAGATTTAAAGGACGCTTACTTCCATGTTCTTATTCATCCTGTGTTCAGAAAGTTCCTGAGGTTTGCCTACAATGATCGGGTGTGGCAGTTTCGCGCCATGCCCTTCGGCCTGACCACGCCTCCCTTCCTTTTTACCCGCATAGTTTCAGCCGTGGCAGGAATTTTACACCGTCGTTCTATCCATCTTCATGTTTATATAGACGACTGGTTGGTAAAACAAGGTCTTCCTCAATTCTCGAAGGCATTCTTCCAGAGGTTTGCAGTCTGGCTTGCAATCTAGGGTGGATTATAAATCTAGAGAAATCAAGCCTAGTTCCGTCTCAAATCTTTACTCATCTAGGCGTTTCTTTCAATCTGGCCAGGGGGATAGTCTTCCCCTCAGAGCCAAGGATAGAGGCTTTATCAGTGGCAATGGAAATTCTTGCTTCTTCGACAGTGGTAAGAGCAAGATTCTTTTTAAGAGTGATAGGTCTGATGGTCAGCGTAGAGAAGGTGGTTCCTTGGGCGGCGCTGATGACAAGGCCCTTTCAGATGTATTTAATGTCCCTTTGGAAACAGTCAGTCCACTCTATCTACCATCAGATTCCCATCAGAGAACATTTGATCCCTCATCTAGATTTCTGGAAAGACTGTTCTCTGCTGCTGATGGGTGTTCCACTGGTAAAGTCCCCTCAAGCAATTATTTTCACAGATGCCTCTCAGGAGGGTTGGGGAGCAGTCTGGGACTCCCTGTCAGTTTCCGGCCTTTGGTCCCTGGAGGAGTCGTCAGCCCACATCAATGTTCTGGAGTTGTGGGCTGTTAAGAAGGCTCTCCTTTCTTGGTCAGATCTGGTGATAAGCCTCAAAGTCTCAATTCGGTTGGACAATTCGACAGTCGTAACTTATATCAACAGGCAGGGAGGTACAAGGTCTTCTCTCCTTTGTCTAGAAGTGTGGAATCTGCTTTTGTGGTGCCGCAAGAGGCAGATTTTTCTAGTGTCATCACATGTCCCAGGCAGTCTGAACTTTCTGGCGGATCAACTGTCACGTCCCAGCAAGTTCGCCCACACAGAGTGGCAGTTAAAGAAGTCGGTTGTCAGAGCGATTTTCAATCTCATGGATCGTCCTCTAGTAGATCTGTTCGCGACCTCTCTGAATGCCCAGATCTCCTCTTACATGTCTCCTTTTCCGGACAGTCAAGCCCTGGCGGTAGATGCCCTGTCTCAGTCCTGGACAGGGATGTTCGCCTATGCCTTCCCTCCTACTATTCTGATCCCGTTAGTGTTGAAGAAGGTCAAGGACCAAGTTTGCGAGATTCTTCTGATAGCTCCCTTTTGGGCCAAGAGGATTTGGTTTGTAGACCTTCTGGATCTTCTGGTAGACTTTCCTCGTCTTCTTCCAGTATCCCAGGACCTTCTATCTCAAGTAAGAGGTCGTTGTGTACATCCAAGTCCAGGAATCTTCAATCTGTGCGTTTGGAGAATCTCAAGTCTGAAAGCTTCCAGGATATGGTTTCTTCAAGATCTCAGGAAATTATTGACTCGGCCAGAAGGGAATCGACCCGTCGAGTTTACAAGGGTCGTCTTAAAACCTTTAGTAAATGGTATTCAGACCACGGTTTCGTGCCCGATTCTGTTTCTATACCACAAGTTTTAGATTTTTTATCTTATCTGTTTGACTCTTTGAATTCGTCAGCTAATACTGTCAGGGGATATAGATTTTCGCTTGCATCGTCCCTTCCTTGTCTTCTAAATGCCGAGGTTAAGGATACTAAGACTCTTAATAGCTTTATTAGAGGTCTAGGTAATATTCGTCCTCCGACTGCTAAGCCTTTACCTTCCTGGAATCTGGCTTTGGTTTTTCAAGTCTTGGCAGGTCGCCATTTTGAACCTATATCGTCTATCAGTCTTAAGCTTTTAACTCTTAAAGCAGTTTTTCTTGTGGCTGCTGCATCTGCTAGAAGACATTCAGAGATTCGTGCTCTTTCGGCAGAAAGGGATAGATTTATAGTGTCAGGTGACGGTTTGGGTTTATATCCGAGAAGGGATTTTCTATCTAAAACCCAGTCTAACCATTTTCCGGCTAGTCCTATTATTTTTAAATCTTTGTCGTCTTTTTCGCCTTCCGACAAACTTTGGTGTCCGGTTAGAGCGTTAAGAACTTATAAACAGCGAACCGATTTTAAAAGAACAGATCCTTCCCATTTATTGGTTTCCTACGCGGAAGACTTATCTAAGCCGGTATCAAAGGCTACGATTGCCAGATGGCTTTGTGAGACGATTAAGCTTTGCTACAAAATAGCGTCTCCGGATCAAATTAATCTCGCGCATATTAAAGCCCATGACGTTAGGGGCATGTCTACTTCTTTCGCTCTTTTTGCCGGTTCATCGTTAGATGAGGTCATGCAGGTGGCAGGATGGAAATCTGAATCTACTTTTACATCGTTTTATCTTAAAGACCAGAGTGCAGCAGCTTCATTCTTTCGTAATATTACGATTTTAACTAAAAAAAAGCCGAAGACCATATACCCAGCACTTCCCACCATTTTCGTTAGGACTGTGCGTCTGTAAAAAGGGTGAGAGTCTTCTTTGGTTTTTATTTAGTTCTTTAAGTTCTACTTATCCTTATTTGTTAAATCACGGTGTGATTGAGTTATATGCACTATTATGTTATGTTATTAACAGTGGGATAAGATTGGTTGGATTTTTATCCTGTGTTAATGATTCTCTAATCTCCCACCGTATGGGGACATGGGGCACTGACCAAATCTACGGGTTTAGCAAGTAGTGATTGAACGGTAATGGATGTTTTTGTGGTGTAATAACAACCCCCCCCCCCACAGACCCCCCTTGCGGGTTGGTCTGTTGTTTTATTAACCACTATAAAAACATACTTACCGTTCAATCACTATGACCCGGCCTCAGCCACCCCGCGTGGTAAGATTTGAGAATCAGATTGGAAATATTTTGCACTTAAATTTAGAAAAGTGAATCTGTTTCCTATTCGGGCTCTAATGCGCATTCGCGAGCGCGCCTAGCGACAAGCGTCACTATGAGGTGAGTATAGACTGGTGCCAGTCTATACTTGATGGTAGGCTGGAGATGTGACTCAACCAGTAGCCTGGTTGAGGGTCCATAGGAATAGGATTAGGCATGGGGAGGTGGGTATGCAGGCATAAAAATCTTATTCTGTTAGCAAAATGCAGATAATTGATTAAGCAAGTAGTGATTGAACGGTAAGTATGTTTTTATAGTGGTTAATAAAACAACAGACCAACCCGCAAGGGGGGGTCTGGTGGGGGGGGTTTTGAGACCAGAGTGGTAAGGGTTAAATGGTGCAACAGCATTTTGCCACCAAAACCATTTACCATCATGGCCAGTGACATGTATTAAAATAACCACCAGTAGACTTTCCGATGGATCATCTAAATTATATGTGTGCTTAATCTTTTAACCATTTAATGACTAGATTTTTTCAAAACATTAAAAAATTTATTTATTGAATGTCCATTTGCAGGCCAAGAGAAGAATAGTCTTCTCTTGGCCTGCAAATGGACATTCCACAAGACCACTACAGAGGCCGGCTTCATCGTGAAAGGGTTAACCCTCAAATTTGTTCAAGAAAATCTAAATTGTCTCATGGAACTGTCCATTTACAAAACAAGAGATTATTTTAAGAATTTCTCAGTGCAATGATTAACTCAGTTGTTGATTAAGTCATTCAAATTTGATAGTTAAAGGGTTAAGTAATAGCTAGGCAGAGCATGCCATTATGTCTGTGAATATCTGAATAGAAGAATTTGGTGAATAATTAATAATTATGAAATATCACCTACAGTCAGTTTGTATGTTCAACTAATTTAATATATCTTTAATTGGATAATAACTGGTCACGTATAGTTCACACTGAACACCTTGAAACTTTTTTTAGCAAAAAGAGAAGGCGCCATTGCTACATGCCTGATCAAATTACTGAACATAGGTGCCACTTCAACTGCTTTTCCAATCAATTCATCCGGAAAGCGACACATTTTATAAATGCTTTTACATGTGTCACCATTATGGAGTAATTTCATACTCACTACCCGTAACTGATACATTGAACACGCAATATGTGTAACTGATAATAATCTGTTTTACGAAATTTGATAGCAGGTATTAGCAGTGCTGCTATACATATTCATATCATTCAAACTTTATGAATGTCTATTGTGGCTTCAGTTATAAAAGTAATGAGTGAACCATCTTGAAGCACTCTAGCTCAAACATTACGTTTATTAGTAGATAAACAAAATCTCAGAAATGACGAAGTCAGTATTGGAGTTTTGTTTGTCGCTAAAATAAATTATGTGTATTGTTTAAAAATAAAGTTATTGTAAATCATCTGTGTACATTGTAAAATGCCTGGTGCTGTATCAGTGGCTTGATCGTGTTAGATTCGAGCGCTTTACTGGAGATTGTCTGCTTCAGTTTTAATATTCCACATTGGAATAAGTATCTATGGAAAATATGTTTTATAAAATTATATTCTAGTAGTAGAATTTGAATTTCAATATGTTGGACTTGTTTCCAAGTATTGTTGATGACGAACGGGTGGATACATGTCCAGAAAGGTGAGACTCGGTTAAATTTGATCATTTATTTTATCAAAACATTGTTAGCCTTTTAATGGTCGAATTATATCAAGAAAATTTTAATTTTCTCATAGCGAATGTCTATTTGCAGTCCAAGAGATAAATATTTTTGAGAATTCACCACAGGAATGACTTGCCCATCTATTGACCATTAACCCTTTCGTGACGAAACCGGCCAAAACTGGCCTCTGTAGTGGTTTTAAGTAATGTCCATTTGCAGGCCAAGAGAAGACTATTTTTGAATTTTTACCATTGAAATGACTGGCTCGGTAATCTTCTCTTGGCCTGCAAATGGACATTCAATAAGTAAATATTTTAATTGTTCGAAGAAATGTAGTCATTAAAGGGTTAACATGTTAAAGAGGTACATGTTGTAATAGTACCTTTTCATTAAACATTTAACCCTCAAATTTATAGTTAATTTTGAGAGCAAGAGAAGACTTTTGAAAATTTGCCACTGGAATGACTAGCTCGTTTATTGAGCCAGTCATTCCAGTGGTAAACTTTCAAAAATAGTCTTCTCTTTGTCTGAAAATGGACATATCTCAAGACCACTACAGAAGACGTTTTGTCCAACTTGAAGGTTAAAGGGCTAACAAGTGGTTGCTTAGAGCATGCAATCGCATGGAGTTCAGCGCAATATAAAATGCACTATCATTCATCATTCATCATAAGGCATGTAAGGGCATGGAACTGTGATTCACGTACTTGACTTGTAAGGTATATGCTTGAGTTATTTCCCTTGCACAGTTTGGTCCATATAATGTTGGGATAATACCAACGTAATCAAGCAGAATTGAAAACGAGTAAGAAAGCCTGATGCTTGGATAATTTTGTGAATCCAGGAGTCTGAATGGTCTGAGACTGTTTTACAAGTAGGTTAATGGTGTAGCCTATGAGAAGCCCCGTGTCACTCATTACTGGCATAATTTATATCCTTATATGATATTTTAAACCATGTTTATTAAAATTAAGGTTTTAGATGGTCACAAATAGTTTGGCTTACGTCTATAGGAAATTTAATTGTATAGGCCTATAAAATGAATCCTAGACTTAAACAAATCAATTGATTGCGATGCCATAGGCAAATATCTGCAAATTCGGATCTACTGGAGGTGGGAGGGGGCTTTGCATTTGGTGTGTGTGTGTGTGTGTGCGTGCTTGTGAGGACAGGTGGGGGTGGGGAGGTGGCGGGGGTAGAGCAGCTACATTTGGAAAATCATAACAGATTCTGCTAAATTATAGGCAGAGCTGTGCAAAACAGATATGTTGTTTATCAAATGGAATGCATGAAATTACTTCACATATCATCAGAATTTTCGGGGCGAAGACCCAGACCCCATCC
This sequence comes from Chaetoderma sp. LZ-2023a, assembly GCA_034401795.1. Lineage (NCBI taxonomy): Eukaryota > Metazoa > Mollusca > Caudofoveata > Chaetodermatida > Chaetodermatidae > Chaetoderma > Chaetoderma sp. LZ-2023a. The sequence continues at coordinate 52,647,530 of CM067373.1, forward strand.
CTCCCCACCTGGCCATTTGGAGGAGACACGCCCTCACTCACAGACCCTCCCCTATTATTGGACTAACTCCATAATAAAATCCTAGATCTTCACTTGACGACCATCCCACCAATACTGGATGTAGCTAGATACCGTATCTACAGAATCACATAAAGATATTTTCTCAGAGTAGATCTCATCTAAATAGGATTTTTTCGTGCTTGAGATATTCATATAAATACGGCGTCAGCACTATTATAAACTTCTGACTAATGTCTACTGGGAATATCATTGAGATCATTGCTTATTTCAAAATTCATTGCTAAATACAATGAATGAAAAAGTTGCCGTATTTAGCGGTTGTTCCACTATGACGTCACAGCTGCTTGGAATTCAAGGGAGGTAATTCAGGACGCGATAAGTTGCAAGAACTTGTACCCAATCCCTTTGTAAAAAGACTACAATAAAATATGTTTAGATCAAAATCAAATCAAACAGATTGTGTTGAGTTTCTGGATGATAACGCACAGTCCAGTGAAAGGATCTTCCATTGTCCTTGGGGATCCGAAGAACCCGATTAAATTAAAGGGTCAATGTCACAGTGATCCAAGTAAAGCTTTAGCGAAATGCGGGAGGATTATGTTTTCGCTTCCGTCCATGCGTCCGTCACACACAGGTTTTCTTTCGATAACTACTTTTGCTTGGAATATTGTGACAACACTTCATGGGAACATTGGCTATGGTACTAGGAAAATGTACATTATTTTGTGGGTCAGTCAGCTCGTCCCTCCGTCCATCCATACCTTTGTCGCTGAATTTGTGTCTGTCCATCCGTGCAAATTTTGGGTTTTCGTTCAATAACTTTATTTTTGCTTGGAGTATTGTGAGGAAACTTCATGGAAACATTGGCTATGGTACTAGGGAAATGTAGATTATTTTGTCAGTCAGCTCGTCCCTCCGTCCATCCATACCTTTGTCTCTGTATTTGTGTCTGTCCGTCTGTGCAAATTTTAGATTTTCATTCAATAACTTTATTTTTGCTTGGAGTATTGTGAGAAAACTTCATGGGAACGTTGGCTATGGTACTAGGTAAATGTGCATTATTTTGAGGGTCAGTCAGCCGTCCATCCGTGCAAATTTTGGGTTTTTGTTCAATAACTTTACCTTTGCTTGGAGTATTGTGAGGAAACTTCATGGGAACGTTGGCTATGGTACTAGGTAAATGTACTTTATTTTGTGGGTCAGTCGGCTGGTCCCTTCATCCATCCATCCCTTTGTCTCTGAATTTGTGTCCGTCCATCCGCGCAAATTTTGGGTTTTCGTTCAATAACTTTATTTTTGCTTGGAGTGTTGTGACGAAACTTCATAACTAAACCTTCTACTTGAATGTGTTACTGAATATGTTAGTAATCTCATGTGGCTAGTTTGTAATTATGAGCTCCCATTTGTCTGTGTATCCATCCATATGTCTATCCAAATCAGTGGGATTATGTCATCCCACAAACATGGCTGGCGTTGCGGGGTGGGGACGAGAGGGTGGAGGAATTATTTGATTTATATCATCTAGTTAAAGTTCTACTGAAGGGATCTTCACCTAATTTAGCATGTATTGAGCTTGGGCATCTGAAGAAACATATTAAGCTTCAGGTAGAAAGGTTGAGAACTTGATCACATTTACTAAAGTACGGAAATCCGGGGATCTTCATCAAACTTAGCGTGTGTATTGCTTTTGGGGGTACGAAGAACTCAATTAATTTACGCCAATTGTACGCAGGTATGGAAGTCTGGAAAATTGTGAAAAATTGAGAAACACTTCCAGATCTTGAAAAAGTATGGAAAATTCTATATTTTGTGTTACCGGTATGAAAAAGCTATGGAAAATTAAAATAGTCAATGGCAATTGTAATTCTCCGAATGGCAATTTTCTGATAAAGTGTCAACAAACACAAAATCTCACTAGTCTCGTAAAATCTTTCTGCGACTGCGGTGAGAGTTTCTATAGTTGGCAACTCACTACTAGACTCACATCGCTAAACTGCCTTGTTAACCGTACCTACATCTGGGACCTCCATACCGGGAACGTATCACAATTGAGTAATATGTCGCTGAACGAAACAATCATAAAAATCCATTGTTTGCGCAAATTTCAAACGTTGAATTTAGACGGCTCAGGAAAATATCGTTTTCATTTAAGAATTCCTGAATGCTGTGATCATAAGAATATGCAAATACATGTATGCGGATCACACTACCACAACTGACCGTAATAAGTAATTTGTGTGTGCATATGTCACTATGTGTGTGCGTGCGTGAATTGAGAATACTATTTTTGACAATTTACCAATGGAATGCCTGGCCCATTAACCTAGCCAGTTATTCCTGTTGTAAATTTTCAAAAATAGTCTTGAGAAAACTTAAATTTTCTTGACTAAAATTTGTTGGGTAAAGGGTTGTGGTGGTGGGCAGAGTTCTCAATCATGGAAGATAATCACATTTTTCGGGGTTTTCTTTGGTTGGGAAGGTGGGAACCTCAACGATGTAAGATGTGAACTGTTAATTAAGCCAGTTATTACAGTAGTAAATTTTCGAAAATAACCGTGAGAATACTTTTTTTAAGACTTATCACTGAAATGACAGGTTCGCTTAACGAGCCTGGCATTCCAGTGTTAAGTCTTAAAAAATAATCATCTCTAGGTTTGCAAATGGACATTTTCTATGAGAAAATTTAAATTTTCTTAAATAAATTTTATGGTTAACCCTTTAATGACAAAATTTTGTCAAGAAAATTAAAATATTTGCTTATTAAGTGCCCATTTGCAGGCCAAGAGAAAAGTGTTTTTGAAAAATTACCACTGAAATGACTGGCTTGATAAACGAGCCAGTCATTCCAGTGGTAAATTCTCAGAAATACTCTTCTCCTTCGATCAATGCTCACCATTCTATTACTTCTGATACAAGCTATCCTGGATAGCTGGCCCTATGACTATAGACTTAGTAAGCTTTACCGACTCCTGGAACCGGGTACTCGGCTCCCAACTGCCGAGTACCCGTTTGCCATGAAGCTCATTCTTGTTTGCATAGCAACAAGAGCTACATGCTTTTTTGTGCAGTTGGAGTCTTTAAGTTTCTAAGTCTTTTCTGTGTAATAGTGATAGCTTTGTGCGCTCTCTAAGGATTATATTGGATTACCATGGATGGAGCCGATGATAACCAGGTTGTATAATTTCATGTTATTCCATAGTTAAAAGACTTAGGTCTTCAAAATTTTGTGTGTGTCGAATGTTCCAATTTCTGACCCCTAATCTGGGACATGTGTTAACAACAAAATATGCCAGATTGATCGCCTTCCTTTAACCCCAACAGGCGATCGGCAGATATGAAATAAGGTGTTGGCTTTACAGTGTTTAACACGAAAATCGGCTGCCGTCGTTCTCAGTAAGATCCGAGCGGGTGACGTCACACCCGTGTTGTCTCGGATTTTTATGTGAAGAAAAAATGTTTCATTAATTCACGCATCTGATTCTGGGTGCTGCGTACTTTATTGGTACTAGAAAAACTTTGGAATTTTCAAGTTTTGCTTGTGATCACGATCTGTTTGCTATGATCGGTGGTTTTAAAATTCTTGATTTAGATGTGTGGTCTGCGGTTTTACCGTGTGCTACAGCAGTTTGTTTACATATTGTTGTTTCTTCACATATCGTTTTGGCCTTCGTTAGGAGTATAATTTATATTGATTTGTAAATATACCCGAATGCTATGCGATATGATTCCTGGTTCCGTTATACATCCTTGAGGATCAGTTTATGAGTGTATTATTGCCCGCTTCGTTCTTGTCATCATAATCAATGCGATCTTTACTGTAATGTTGCGGGGTGGGGTGTGGGAGGGTTAACAGTTAATTTATGATCAAAATATTTGAAAATTAATTGTCTGCCTTCCATTCCTGTTTCGTTCCGCTTGCTTATTGTAGGTTTGTGCTTATTTATAGGCCACGCCAGCCTCGCCATCATGTGACGAGTGCCATAAATTCGTGAGGGTTCTATTCAAGGACCATGTCTGTTTCCGTTGTACCAAATGTAATCTTGACAGTAGGTGTAACGTTTGTGCAGTGTGGTTGTCCGACATGATGGTTACGTTCCTTGTCCAGAAGGACTTGGCAGTGTCTGACGCGGGGTCAGGCGGTCCGAAAGCAAATCGTGGAGCGTCCGTTTCAGCCCTTGTGGGCGTTCCACGTCTGCAACCGGAGGTGGCGGAAATGGCACCGCCGGCGTGGTTTGGTCCTGCTATGCTAGGCTTCTTGCATAGCGTTCTGCCCACGCTGGTGTCATTCCTGCTGCCAAAAGTTGTAGGGCAGTCTCTTCCCGTGTTTGATTCGGACCCTGTCCTTGGACAGGGTTCTGGACTGGCCACCGAGGGAGCCGTCTCGTATGGCCCCCTGGCAGTCCCGTCGGGCTCCGGCCTGATGGGCTCTGTCTCTCTGCGGCCACCTCCGGGTGGTCCAGTAGCGGTGGCCAGTCCGTCAGGCATGGGAGCCGTCCGCCAGGATGGCTCCACGGTTTCCTCGTCTAGTAACGACTCTTCGGGGTCTGAAGATGAGGAAGCCGAGGAGGCGAGATTGCTGCGGCCTGAGATGCCGCGGGTGGAGAGCATGGAGGTCGATTCCGCCCTGGACGGAACTGTCCTCCATCTGTCTGGCTTGCCGCAAGCCAGGGCAGCGGCTCCGCCCGTGGTTGAGGCCACTCCGGTACCGGGCACCGGTCCCGTGATGGTTGGTTTACCGACACAGTGACGGGTGTGACTGGCCAGGCATGGTACTCACCTATCTCGCCTTGTCCGGCGGTCAGGCATGGGATGCCGTTGGCGCCCGTGTTTGGCCACAGTTTTTCAACCGTTGCGGTCCGCATGGTTTTCCGTGCAGGCCTGCTCCATGGACTGGTGTTTTTCATGGGGTGGCGGCGGAACCGTACAGTTCCGGAGTTCCTGGCATATCAGTAATGGCTCCTAGCCGGGAGGCCGTTGCTGGTAGGGCCGTGAACACGTCAATGGGTGTCGTGTTCACGGGAGTGTCCTCCTCGGAGACAGACTGGTCAGAGGCTCTGGCTTGGCTAGCCAGGGTAGACCCGTCTGGTTTCGACCACGGCCGAGGAGGATGCACCCCGTCCATCAGTGGCATCGATTAGGACGGGGATCTTGCCCGCAGCCCGGATCCAGTCTATTGGACTGGATCCAAGGTTTATGGAGTTATTGGATGCTATTTATAGCAAACAACTCCTGACCAACGACCAGCTTAATGCGTTTCGTTGAGGCTTGGCGAGGTGGACATCAGACAGTCTGGTCCTGGGATGGTTATCCCAGGGGTACATGCTGGAGTGATGGGATATTCCACCACAGAATCTGTCTGGCACCTGTCTGGACACCCGTACCAAGGGAACCAGACAAGTTAGAAGCCATTCAAAACAAAGTGTCAGGTTTGCTTCTGAAGGGAGCAATAAAACCAGCAAACCGGAACACTCCAGGGGGATGGAGACCCATACTCAATCGCAGGCCATTAAATTGGTTTATCCATACGACTCGGTTTCAGATGGAAACTCCGAGGTCGATAATGGCAGGATTGAGGAAGGGAATGTGGTGTGTATCGATCGATCTGAAAGATGCATATTTCCACATTCCAATGAACAGTTGTCACAGGTTTCTGAGATCTGCGTTTCAGAATCAAGTGTGGGAGTTTGTAGTCCTCCCATTTGGCCTGTCGACAGCTCCACAGGTTTTCACCAGAGTGGTCCTTGCGGTGACAGCATTTCCCGGAAAAGAGAACACGGCGCTTCACATCTACATAGACGTTTGGCTGATCAAAGCAGACACATCAGCCATGTTAGAGTTGGATACTGCTCTGACTCTGAAGTTACTTTCAGATCTAGGCTGGATAGTCAACAAGGAGAAATTCGAGTTGACACCCACTCAACAGTTCGTTTATTTAGGGATGCGATTCGATCTCGAGTAGGACAGGGTTTACCCGTCAGAGCCCAGAGTGGTGTCTGTTAGCCATCATCAAGAGTTTTCGATTGGGAAACCACATTCAGGCGAGGTGGTTTCTTCAGATTCTGAGCATGATGGTGTCCATGGAGCAGGTAATCACGTACGCTGCTCTAATGCGAAGACCTATCCAGTTGTATATGATGTCTCTGTGGAAACGGAGAACAGAATCCCTGTCAAAGCTGGTGCCAGTTTTGGAGCCAATAATGTCGCATCTTGTATGCTGGAAAAAGCGTCAGAATCTCCTAGTAGGGGTTTCGCTGCACCTACCCCACCCCCAGCTGTCCGTGTACACGGATGCATCGCTGGAGGGATGGGTGGCGCCTGCCTGGGAGAACACCAGGTCTCGGGCACATGGACTCTCCAAGAGAGCCAGCTGCATATCAATCTGTTGGAAATGATGGCAGTGGAACTGGCATTGGAAAAGTTTCTTCCAAAAGTCAGGGGCAAGGCGATATTGATATGGTCGGACAACTCGACAGTAGTATCATACATAAATCGCCAAGGCGGGACCAAGTCACCCACACTATGTATGAAAGTGTGGCACTTGTTTCAGTGGTGCAGGAATTACTCGGTTGTTTTGAAAGCAGCTCACATTCCTGGCCGATTGAACATTCTGGCGGATGCTTTGTCTCGGAGACAGAGAATTCTGCCAACAGAATGGTCTCTCAACCCTCCAGTTTTTCACAGGGTCTTCGAACATTGGGGCAAACCCAACGTGCACTTGTTCGCCACAAAGGAAAATGCTCAAATTATGACTTCTGTCTCGCCGATTCCGGATCCAAATGCCGTCGATACAGACGCTCTGGCGATAAGCTGGAGAAGGATGCACGCTTACGCGTACCCAGCCACCATTCTTCTGCCGAAGATATTGGTGAAGATCAGGGAGGAACCGTGCCTGGTCCTGCTAATAGCACCATTTTGGCCCAGCAGGGTGTGGTTCACGGATCTTCTAGATCTGCTGGTGGACAATCCAGTGAAGTTACCCAAGATTCCGAACATAATCTCCCAGGCCAAGGGATGCTTCCTAGACACGAGCATCCCGAAATGTTCAAATTGACTGGGTGGATGTTATCAAACAACGTTCCACGTCGGAAGGCTTTTCTCGACAAGCTGTGAATTTCATCGCAGCTGCGAGAAGGAGGTCAACCTTCAAGTCATATAACAACAAGGTTAACAGATTTGCAGACTGGTGTGAAGGAAAGGGTATTGATACTTTTCAATCCACTATTCAGCAAATAGCAGACTCTGTGAGCTGTTCTTTTCAGGACTAGCTCCTGTCACAATTGCTGGATTCAAGTCAGCTTTGGCATCAGTTATCCCTTGTCTAGCCAGCAGGGATAGTCCAGAGGTGGCCCAGTTGAATGTGATGGTGAAGGGAATGAGCAATCTCCGACCGAGACAACCGGTAGTCATTCCAGCCTGGAGTCTATCTTTAGTGCTTAATGTACTGGCCAAGCACCCTTTCGAACCGTTGTGTTCGGCTAGTCTAAAGCATTTGACTCTAAAGGCGGTTTTTCTATTGGCAGCTTCCTCAGCTAGAAGGTGCAGTGAGATCCATGCACTTTCAGCAGAGAGGGACAGATTTATTGCCAAGAGCAGAGTTTATGTCAAAGAATCAATCTTTGAGATATCCCAGCAAACCGATCATTATACCGAAACTAACTAGGTTTGATCATGATGCCAGTGTCTTGTTCCCAGTCCGTGCTTTGACTAAGTACAAAAGACGGACAGACTCGTTACGGTCGAATGATAGACATCTGTGGATCTGCCATAAGAAGCCATATGGCGCCGCATGCATGGATTCTATTTCTCGTTGGGTAGTTGAATGCATTCAGACTACCCATTTGATTGCGACTGGGCACCAGGTCCAATGCGCAAGGGCACACGATGTTATGGGAATAGCCGCCTCGACCGCCCTTTACAGTGGTGTTCCGTTAGAGGACATCATGGCTGTTGCACAATGGCACTGTGAGTCCTCTTTCATGGATTACTATATGAGGGATATGTCAGACTCCGCCAATCCACTCGCTTTAGCTGTTTTGAAACGATAGTTAAACGACCACACTGCTCTTCTCCCTTTTTTGGCATTTGTAAAGCAAGAATTAAGAGGCAGACATGGGCGGGCGAGAGGATGTCAACCAGATTGTGTCACTCATGGCTGGACAAGTGAATGGTTGGAGGCTCCACATCTGGAATCCAAATATCATGAGGTAATTCAAGATTGAGAGTTTTTTGTATTATGTCTATATATCATGTTCATTCATCTTATATATTCATGCTCATTCCCAGGCTAATATATGCAAAGAGCAGTTTGTATTATGTCTATATATCATGTTCATTCATCTTATATATTCATGCTCATTCCCAGGCTAATATATGCAAAGAGCAGTTAACCCTCTTGGCATATTTGTGTTTCAGACGAGATGCATGTTCATGAGTTCTCTCCCTTTTCTTAGGAGAAAAAGGGGGGGGGGGTCGGGGGGGGGGGGGGGGCAGTGATGCGAATGTGATTCGGTTCCATTAACTTGATGGTCCTTTTAGGTCTCCATTAATCAAGTTTAAGTCTAGCTCTTTCTCCAAGGGGCAAAAGTAGCAATTGATGGCTTGCCCCTTCCCACCAGGTTACTGTCTAAATCTGGTGTGTATCAGAAGTAATAGAATGGCGAGTGTTGATCGAAGGAGAACGAAGGAAATTTCAATTTCGCTTTCTCCGAGATCTAACAATACTCACCATTCTATTATGGACCCAGCCTCCCAGCCCCACGGAGGCAAGCCATGGGTATCTCTTGTTTGGTGGCTATGCAAACAATATGAGCTTCAATGCAAACGGGTGCTCGGCAGTTGGGAGCCGAGTACCCGGTTCCAGGAGTCGGTAAAGCTTACTAAGTCTATAGTCCTAGTGCCAGCTATCCAGGATAGCTTGTATCAGAAGTAATAGAATGGTGAGTATTGTTAGATCTCGGAGAAAGGGAAATTGAAATTTCCTTCATTCTCTTGGCCTGAAAATGGGCAGGCTTCATCATGAAAGGGTTAAACAGTAGTGGTGTGGGTGGGGTGGGTGGGGAAGATTACTCAACTAGGTAAAACACAACAATATAAGATATTCAAATTCAAATTTTTGTGGGTGGGGTGGGTGTAGGATATTCATAAATATTGTGTCATTAGTCACTAATTATTAGTAATTGTGGGTCTGGAATTTTGAAATATATCTCTGGAAAAAGTAAGGAATTTTATTCTGCCCAAGGTATATGAACCCTGAATTTAGGTGTTGAAAGGTCAAAATAACCCAATTAAGGAAATTATGATTGCTTTTAATTCTAAATAATATGCCCCTTGTGGGTGAGTGTATATCATCAGTGCCGTATGTACATATTTGCATACATAAATACATGGAGGCCTGAACACAATATGCTAATATATGTCAACTTCATTTGACACCTCACTGCTAGACCATCTTTATGCTACATTGATCCATTGCTCGATGGCATTGGTAAGAGCGGGGTGTGGGGCGCATAGATTTCAGCCATCTCTGATTGTCGTTCTTGTTTCCAATCTCTCCGATAGTGCAACTACACCTAGTGTTCCTTGAATATAGTTAGAGCTGGCCAATGTCAAGAGTTATGTGAATGAGCCGCCCTTGGTTAATCAGCTACTGAGTTATTCAGCAACTATTAAGGACTAATTCATAATCAGCTAACACATCTCATGACCGACTTAGCTGCTTGGTTGATGATGATGAATTCCTCCTAGTCTTCACTAGTTGCTACATCCATATGTACATGTCCTGAAGCATGTACATGCACTTAATGTACACTCAAGTGTCTGTTTACTGTTGCGTAATAGAACAGGAAGCTTAACCCTTTTCATATTGAATGGGCTCACAGTATGGTCGAGATATTTACTGTATTATAATTTTTATTAATTTCTAGAGTTGTGTTCAATTAAAAACATCTGAAATCAGTTTGGCTAAGTCTTCTGTGCCTTAGGAGCTAGGCCTTCAGGGTACTTTCAATAACAGCTTTCAAAATACTCAAATTTATTGCGCTGGTAATCAGATTTCTATACTATGATCTTGACTTGAATGTGTCTGTAGCCATGTGAATCATGGAGCCATTAAGCTAGCTGTAGCAGGAGCTCTGGCTGGTGGCTTGGCTGATTGATAGTTATCAACTGAAGAATTGAGAGACTGCACTTCACTAATATCTGTCTTCTTCAATATATTTTTGCATTTTATGCTGTATTTAAATCGTGACAAACGTGACTTGTGAAATTCTGTTATTTACTGCTTACTTAGCTTTCGTTTAACCCATTAATGCTCGAATATATTCAAGTAAAATTTCAATTTTCTGAATTAAAAACCTCCATTTTCAGACCAAGAGCGCAATATTTTTAGCTCACCTGGCCAGAATGGCCAAGTGAGCTTATGCGATGGCGACCGTCCGTCGTCTGTATGTCGTCTGTCGTCTGTCGTCCATCAACTTTTTCTTTTAACGACTTCTTCTCAAGAACCACTGGGCTGATTTCAATTATATTTGGCAGGAAGCATCCCTAGGTCATAGAGATACAAGTTTGTTCAAACGGAGCCGATTGGCCAAAATCCAAGACGGCCGCCGGCCAAAATGGCAGATTTTTATAAACACTAAAAAATCTCCGAAACCGCTGGAGGAATTGATTCAAAACTCATAACACATCATCTATTGCAAGGGTAGACCCAAGTTTGTTCAAGGCAACCTGATTGGCCGATTTGCCTGGTGGCCATCTTGGATGACCTAGTTTTCGCGAAAACGACTTCTCCCCAACCGCTGAAGGGATGGACCTGAAATTTGGTAAATATGCTTAGGGACCAAGGTCCATTCAAGTTTGTTCAAGGGAAGTTCGTACGTTAAAAAACATGGCCACCATCAACCAATCAAAATTTAGCGTTTGTTGGTCATATTGGCTTTTTTTGTATTTGGTGTATTTTGATGCCGAAAATTGCTTTATATATGCTTATCAGTGTGGCGAGTTCAAATATGCCACTTTCGAGACTGTCGGATAAACAGTTTGGCTGCCATCTTGGTTTGTTTTCCCGCCATAGGCTCCCATAGTAAAGCAATGGGGCCCATAGTAAAGCAATGGGGAATTTTTTAAACGACTTCTTCTCAAGCACCACTTGGCCGATTTCAATTATATTTGGCAGGAAACATCCATAGGGCATAGAGATATAATTTTGTTTATACGAAGCGGATCGGTCAAAATCCAAGATGGCTGCCGGCCAAAATGGCCGATTTTTGGAAACACTTTAAAAAATCTCCGAAACCGCGGGAGGAATTGATTCAAAACTCATGACAGGTTATTTACGGAAACAGCTGAATCCAGTTTGGTCAATGGAACTTGATTGCATAATGCTTTATCAGTCATCTTGGATGACCTGGTTTTCATGAAAACAACTTCGTATCCAGAATCGCTGAACGGATTGGCCCAAAATTTGGGAGATATGATAAGGGACTAAGGGCCGTTAAGTTTTGTTAAGTAGTTGATACATAAAGAAACATGGCTTCTGTTTTCTTGTTATAATTCTGCTCAACTCTGTAGGGTTCTACTTATTGTTGATGGCCTTTCTGGTTGAAATACCTATGATGCAGGTGAGCGATACAGGCCCCTTGGCCTCTTGTTTTTGTAATTTTCAAAAGGCTTTTGACCGGCTTATGTATTAACCCTTTAATGTTCATACCGGACAAAACTGGCCTCTGTGGAATATCGATTTACAGGCCAAGAGAATACAATTTTCTGAAAATTTATCACTGGAATGACTGACTCGATAACCGAGCTAGTCATTCCTGTGATAAATTTAAAAAAATTGTATTCTCTTGGCCTGTAAATCGACATTCAATAGAAAGATATTAAAACTTTCTTGACTAAATTTGTTTTTAAAAATGCAAGTGGCAGTCTGATCTACCGATTATTTCTTTTAATTCCATGCACTCAACAGTAAAATCTCTATTTTCCCAATAAGTTGTCATGTAATATACAAATTTGGTAGGCCTACTGTCACCCATTCTCTAATAACTTTAATAATATATATCTTGTAAAAAAGTGAAAACAGTGGGTTGTAGCTAAGTTACAGTTTTAAAAAAGCGATCTGGATCACCCAAAACAAAAATCTCTCAAGCCATTGGCTGGCTCTAACTGTCATGCCACACCCATATTAAATGATCATTGTGAAACCCTGGTTAGTACATGGTAACACTGGTTAGTACATGGTAACCCTGGTTAGTACATGGTAACACTGGTTAGTACATGGTAACACTGGTTAGTACATGATAACCCTGGTTAGTACATGGTAACCCTGGTTAGTGCATGATAACCCTGGTTAGTACATGATAACCCTGGTTAGTACATGGTAACCCTGGTTAGTACATGGTAACCCTGGTTAGTACATGGTAACCCTGGTTAGTACATGGTAACCCTGGTTAGTACATGATAACCCTGGTTAGTACATGGTAACCCGGGTTAGTACATGGTAACCCTGGTTAGTACATGGTAACCATGGTTAGTACATGGTAACCCTGGTTAGTACATGGTAACCCGTGTTAGTACATGGAACCCTGGTTAGTACATGGTTGGCTATGACTATGGTCGACAGTGATTTGACTATGTTTAAACTAGGGCGGGGCACGTGCACACGTTCAGGTGACATGTACACGGTTACAAAACTCGTAAATGTGTACACGGGAAAAATTTATAAAATATATTTATACGTGAAATATGTAAGTTAGCCCTCAGAGAAAATGATATATTTTTTGACAGATTAATTCTCCGAATTTACTGCCACGCTCTCTATCTGCCAATGCTGACGATCTCCGAATTAACCCTTTAATAATCAAGCATGCCAAAAAACAGCTAAGTGGTCTTGAGAAATGTCAATTTGCAGACTAAGAGGAGACAGGTTTTGTTTTTAAATGTTGCCACTGCCAGTCATTGCTATGGCAAATTTTCTTTGCTCATGCAGATTTTTATGAGAAAATTGAAGTTTTCTTGAACAACTTAGGCGAGTCAATGGGGTTAACTAATTATCCACACGTAGCAGCGAGGTCAGCGCGCGGGTGTTTCTTTGAATAACCCTGTGTCAGAACACACAGGTGTGAATTACTGGTGAATGTTCAAGCATGATCATATCGACGCAGATTATCACTGAATGCTGTGGTGTGTGTCACTTACCTAAGCTCACAGTGGGCTGATCTCCGCCAGCCTTTAATCAAGTCATTGATGTTCAAGCCGCCAAAAAACAGTCTATAGTGGTCTAAACCGTCTTGAGAAATATGTCATTATTGAAAGTCTATTTGCATGCCGAGAGAAGACTGACTATATTTTTGTAAGTTTATCACAGCAATGACTGACTCACCGAATTTTCCAAAATTTATCTTGCCTTTGTCCACAAATGGACATTTAGTAATGACAAATTTTGATTTTTGATATTGATTTGTCTCAGACAGGGGCCAAATCGGAATTTTGCAAAATAGTTGATGAACAAGTTTGGCAATCTTGTATCAAATTAACCCTATTATGGATAGGCCGGCCAAAGCGACCTCTGCAATGGTCTCTATGAATTTCCATTTGCAGACAAAGAAATGATTAGTTTTGTAAATTTACCAATACAATGAGTAGCTCGGTAACCAAGCCAGTCATTTCAGTAATAATGTTTTAAAATATTTTTCGCTTGGCATGCAAATAAATGGACCTTGATCAAGCAAAAGTAGTATTTTTAATTTTCGTATCTACAGTGACCTTGAGAAATATCCATTTGAATGACATCAAAAAGCTCTTTCTGTAAATTCCAGTGATAATTTTACAAAATAGTCTTCTTGATCTGCAGATAGACATTAATGGAGCACAAAGATTTAATACTTAGTATTCGGTTAATGAAAATGAGTAGCATTTTGAGTGCTTTGATGTGTTGTTGACACAAGGGGGTGGGGTTTTAATAAATCGTTGATTTATTTTCCAACCCCACCATATCCCACCCCTCTACACTTAATAATAAGCTAAATAAATATCATATTATTACTACATTTTTGCAGCAGAATGCCAAATACGTGTACATGTTCGTTAAAACTAACGCGTACACGTGTACTGGTATTGCTCCAAATGCACACCCCGAGTTTAAACAATGGTGAATCTTGTTTAAAGTGATACTAATCTCATCTCAACGGTTGTGTTGTACTGAGATATTATTTGCTGAGTGAGCTTATGTCGTGGCGACCGTCCATTGTCCGTCCATCAACTTTTCCTTTAAACGACTTCTCAAGAACCGCTGGGCCGATTTCAATTATATTTGGCAGGAAGCATCCTTAGGGCATAGGGATCCAAGTTTGTTCAAACGGAGCCAATCGACCAATTTGGCCGGTGGCCATCTTGGATTTGGCTGATTTTTCGAAACATCTTTAAGAATCTCCGAAACCGCTTGAGGGATTGAAGCAAACCTCATGAAATATGATCTAGGGCAAGAGTTGAACCAAGTTTGTTCAAGGGAACTTGATTGGTCAAATGGTTTAGCGGGCATCTTGTTTGACCTAGTTTTAGCGATAATAACTTCTCCAGAACCGCTGAAAGGATCAGGCTGAAATTTGGCAGATATGATAAGGGACTAAAAAGGCCATTAAAGTTTGTTCAAGAGAACTTGATCTGTCAGAAAACCTGGCTGCCGTAGGCCAATCAACATATAGCATGTTTGGTGGCCATATTGGATTTTTTTATTTCATGGATTTTGAGGCCGAAATTGGTTTTATATAGGTTTTTGGGTATTCTGATCTAAAATTTGCAATTTTCGAAACTGTCGGATAAATGGTTTGGCGGCCATCGGGGATCATTCTCCCGCCAGAAGCTCCCATACTAAAGCAATGGGAAATTTAAAATGTCTTCTTGAGAACTACTGGGCCGATTTCAATTAGATTGGGCAGGAAGCATCCTTCAGGCATAGATATTCCATTTTGTTCAGACGAAGCCGATCGGCCAATTTGACCGGTGGCCATCTTGGATTTCGGCTGATTTTTAGAAATGTCTTTAAAAATCTCCAAAACCACTTGGGGGATCAATTCAAAACGCAAGAAATATCATCTAGGGCAAGAGCTGCCCCAAGTTTGTTTATGGGAACTTGATTGGCCAAATGGTTTGGCGGCCATTTTGGATAACCTATTTTTTGCCAAAACAACTCAAGGGAAGGAGCTACGTCAGAAATATGGCCGCAGGGGACCAATCAAAATGTGCGTGTTTGGTGGCCATATTGAACTTGCAAAAATGTCTACAAACTCATTTAAAAGACTACTCCTAACCAAAAATGCATAGTGCTCCAGATGAGCGACACAGGCACTTTGGGCCTCTTGTTTGTAATATATAATCGCCGCTGTCCTTAAAAGTCACCCAGCAAAGATGATCCAGATTTGGCAATGCGCTAGGAGTGTCAGAAGACATACATGCGCAGAGAGCCTTAAAAATCGCCTTACTGTGAGGCAATAAATATAAAGCCAGGAGGTGTGTCATCATTACATAAATCTGTGAACCGACCTCAAGAAAACGGGTCTTTGTACACATGGATGAAAAATGATTCTGAGGATGCTAAAGATTATGGCCAAGACAAAAAAGCTGAAACAACAACAACAGCCTTCAGAAACATTGGTTTAAATTTCAAAATATACCCTTTTGATCTTATTGCAGGCTGATTGAAAAATATATCATTAACCCTTGAATTTCTGCAAGAAAATTTATATTTTGTCCTAGAAAATGTCTATTTGCAGACCAAGAGAAGACGATTTTTGAAAATGGGTTACGGTTAGCGAGTCGGTCCTTCCAGTGATAAATTTTCAAAAATTGCCTTCTCTTGTCTGCAAATCGACATTTCTCAAGACCACTGCAGAAAATGTTTTTTGGCTTATATGAGTGTTAAAGGGTTTACATGGGTATTGGACAAATTTGTACTTGCTATGCCCTAGATGGGCGAGTGAAGCTAAAGTGACTGATTTGTATGTTGCTGGTACGGGACGAAGTAGTAGGTGTGGTGTTGTAGAATGGGGGTCATTGATATATAGAAATAAAACTATAACCATCATGATAGATAGGACGATTATACTGATAGAAATATTCAGCATATCGATATAGAGACAGATACCATATTTTAGAAAAGTGGTTTCCAACATAAAAGGCTGATATTAGACTCAGATAATCAGCACATCAGTGATTATTTGTATTTTTTTAAGCAGTGAAAAGGAAATGGAAAAAGGAAATAAAGTTAGCAGTTTAACCATGCTTAAATTTCTTTTTCAAATCTCCGTTTTTTCCCTGAAAAATATCTCCATAAAGACGAAGAGTTTATTTTTGGGAATTATATTACTGAAATTTCTGTCTTAGATTTCTAATCAGTTATTCCAGTGGTAATTTAAAAAAATAGTCCTCTTATTCTGCAATTTATGGACATCTCTTGAGTCCACTGCAGAAACCGTTTTGGGCCAGTTTGAGTGTAAAATGGTTAACATGGCACTCTGCCAGTATCCATGCTAATGACCTGTTACCATCACTTAGTACTAGGCTTAACCATCTGACTGCTGAGTTTTTGCAGGCGACATATTCCAAGGGTTATATCTCTGGACCGGGTGAATATTTAGAAAACAATTTGACTGAAAGTTGTTGGTGGCTAAGCCACCAACAACTTTCAGTAAAATTGTTTTCAAAATATTCAGCATGTCAAGAGTTTTTGCTCATTGAAATTATTGTTAGTGGCTTATTAATACTGAATAGAATTAGTCCCTCACTCTGTATATATCACATCATTGGTTAGTAGATGATATTTAATGCAATCTGAAATAGGCTATTATAAACTATTAACAGATACACATCTGCTGTTAATACTAAAACATTTTGACTGAAAGTTGTTTCTGCTGGAGACATCAGCGAATTTATGTTTGAAATATTCAGCAGTTTCCATAAATAATTCTCTTGTGTTGACATTTCTGGGAATTCAGAATACAAATGTGCAGTTAATAATTGCAGTTTTCAAGTAATGACATTTACCCTCCACCCCCTTACCACTCTGTGTGCATGGCCAATTTACTTTGCTCTTGGTGCATATGTCCTAAAAATCAAACAGTTTTAAATGGTTTACATTGTATGATGTATTTAGTTTCAAACTCTTTCAGGCTATTCTCCCAGGAAGTTTGGTTTAACCATTGATTAATCAGGATTTGTCAAGAAAATTTAAAAGAATTTTCTCAGTAAGATTATGTTCAATTGCAGACTTAAAAACTTTATCACTGCAATGCCTGGCTCCATTGAGCTAACTCATTCCAGTCATAAATCTTCAAAAATATCCTCCCAGCTAGACAATTGACATTCACTAGCGGTGGATATTGTGAACATTATTGTATCTTGAGATGTCACGATACAGGGAGATTGTATCATAATATGTATCATGGTATATTCCTCACTTACAAGGAAAGACTATTTTTGAAAATGTATCACTCGAATGCCTGGCTCGATGGTCTAGCCAGTCATTCCAGTGATACAGTTTCAAAAATAGTCTTCTCTTGGCCTGCAAATGGGCATACATTCACTAAGCAAAATGTCCATTTTTGTGACCGATCACATTAAAATGTCATTAAAGGTTAGAATTTGAAATATGTTATGCAGTAGAAATATGTTATGCAGTAGAAATTGTTTACGATTATTTGATTATATAATTTTTATACCCGCCAAAAAATGTTGTGGTATTATAGGATCGCGCTGTCCAGGCAAGTGACAGAATGTTTTTCAGATGATAACTTAGTTACTGTTTATCAGATCGCTTTGAAACTTCATAGGGAGGTTGGATTAGGTATGGGGAAGAAACTGATCAAAATTGACAATGATCCGAAATCCAAGCTGACTGCCAGCCATCGGCGGCCATTTTGAAAATTGGTTTTTGATTGATAACTGTGTTACCGTTTATCGAATCACTGAAACTTCGTAGGGTGGTTGGAGTACCTCTTCAGAAGACACCCAAATCCAAGATGGCCACCAGCGACTGACGGACATCTTGAAAATTGGTTTCTGAACGATAATTCTAGTTCCGATTAGTGTATTGCCTTGAAACTGCCTAGGATGACTGGACTAAGGTCTGAGAGAGAAACATTGAAATTGTAGATGATCCAAAATCTAATATGGCTGCCAGCCACCGGCAGCCATCTTGGAAATTGGTTTCCGGATGATAACTCCATGACTGTTAAGCGGATCGCTTTGAACCTTCATAGGATGACTGGTCACGGTCTTAGGAAGAAATCACTACTTTCTAATAGCTGTCATTCATTGGTTTGTCATCATGGTGGGGTAGTATGCAGCATTTACTGAGCTCTTGTTAATCATATAAATTCACGATTCAATCACGTAAATACACAAGTCTATATATGCAATACAGTTACATAAAGATAATAACTCATGCCTCTGAAACGTTAAATAGAGTCTGTACAGTGTACATGTAAAATTGTTCATCTTGAAGATTTTCGATCTCCGGGTACTAAACTTCTCGCTAACGGGTTGGTGATCCCGCTTCACTACCGGTAAGTTTATGTGAGGTTGCTGCGACAACCACTTGCCGGCGGCGGAGTAGGAAATGTAACAGTCTGGCTCGCCTCGTCAAGAAGATGGTTGGTGACGATATTTATGTTAGACTGCTGGGCCTGATCTGACGAAGAAGATTACCCGATAAGGATTGGAGGTTGCCTCCAACTCAAAGATCAGATTCCTAACTATGTCCTAAGTTAACTCCTTATCTGAATATACTAACAAACTCTTGTCTTACATATACGTAAGATGATAAATTTATTGAAACTATTGTACAAATTTACAAGACAATTAATTTGGAGCAAAATCGCTCATAATCAAACTAGTACGCGAAACGAACAAGTGCCTAACGCTAATCAAAGTTTGACTACAGCTACGAGTCTGAACATCAACGTGATGTTCAGGATTCACGGTGGTGGAATTGAATACTTTCTAAGCATAAATCTGCATCTTTTATACTATTTGAATTCTCTGATTCTCAGGTTCTATATTTATAGTAACTTTTCCTGATTTTCTATCTTTTCAGTTGCTGTCAGTTTTCATCTCAGTTGCCATAGTTACGGCGAGTCATTTCACCCTAGGTTCATGTCGCCTCTGTCATTACCGCATGTTTCTTCCCTTTTCTCTCCTATTCTCTAAGTTATCGCTGGTGTCTAGTTAAATCCTTTTATTTAGAATCTTGTTCATTCCTTCCATCATGTCGGTATTTCTGGGCTAGTAAATTATAATTTCCTTTCTTTTCTTTATACTCCCTGTAGCTGTCAAGTGTTGTTGTATCTGTCAGTAGGTCATTGCCTATTCATCATTTCCCCCTTTTCGTTCCCTTTTTAATTCCATTCATGATAGCTTACTAACCTTTTGTATCATTCTGGTTTTACTATAGATCTTCCTCATTAACTACTTGCACAGTTTCAACCAGACTTGGCTGAAAGGATACTAGGCTGGTATGATTTCAGAACTTGTATACAGAATTTTGTTTGGTCAATTTTTCTGGTGGCCATCTTGGATTTTCTGAACATTTCGGGAAATCAATTGAAATGTTACTCTCATTAACCGCTTGAATGATTTCATGCAAACTTGGCTGGAAGGACCCTAGAGTAGTGTACTTCAGAATTTGTATACAGATTTTTGATTTGTCAATTTATTCGGCGGCCATCTTGAATCTAACGAAAAATGGCTGGAAATCGTTTTTAGTGCAAAACCTCATTAAATGCTTGTTCCAGTGGCCATCTTGTTCTCCAAAATGACATCTCAGGAACTGCTGTACGGATCAGGCTGAAAGTCATTAAATTAAATTTCATCGATAACTAAGGGTGATTAAAGTTTGTTCAAGGGAACTTTTCCTTGATAAAACATGGTTGTCATGGACAATCAAAATTTTGTGTTTGATGGCCATATTGGATTTTTTTATTGGCTGTATGGAACCTAATGTTCAATCTGATTGTGTGGTCAGTATTCATCATTAATTTCCCACTGAACATCGATTGTACTGAATTCCCAATTTTGTATGTTATGTCTTGTTACTGCTGAATTTAAGCTGTTATGTCTGTTCAAATGCTAATGGTTCAAATGCTAATGGTCCATGTGAGAGTTAAGGCCCTAGGGTCCCTTGTTAATTTAGACACAACTAAGTATCTGTCTGTCCATCCAGATTTGTTTACATTGTTAACAAAGCAGTCTTTGGAGCAACAATAGTGTTATTATGCATTTGTTACCCGAGTCTCTAGACGCAAGTAGGCTTGCGCGATCATTGCGTTGAGTGATCGCGATCGATTATTAAAAAAATAATCGTGATTACTCGATTAATCAGCTTGGATACAAATTGCCAAGACATAGCAACAACAGAATATCAATGACGAAAATTGCAATGGTGTTTAGAAAAGTCCATTTGCAGGACAAGAGAAGACTATTTTTTTAAATGTATCACTGGAATGCCTGGCTCGATTTTCGAGCCAGGCATTCCAGTAATACATTTTCAAAAATAGTCTTCTCTTGTCCTGCAAATGGGCATACATTAACTAAGTAAAATGCCATTTTTCATGACCGATCGCATTGAAATGTAATTGAAAGTTAGGTTTTGAAATATTTTATGCAATACAATATATTTACGATTATTCAATTATTTAATGTTTAATCATTTAAATTCACGATTTAAAACATAATCGCGATTTTCGATTTAATCACGTCATCGCGCAAGCCTAGACGCAAGGGTATATGTGAGCATGGAGTGCATCTTCTTCGTCTTGTTATTGTTGTTCAAAATTGAAATTTTTACACATTCTTCAATAACTCCGGTTCTGCTGGTGCAATCTTCTCCAAAATTGGATGAAAGCTTGTCCCGAGGACATAAGCCAAATTTTGGGGAATAAATCGCAACAGCATCAGCTTTTAGCAACAATTTACAAAATAGACATTTTATGCATTCGTCAATAACACTGGTTCTACTGGTGCAATCTTCTCCAAACATGGGTGGAAGCATGCGCATGAGGTCTCAAAAGGCTAAAAAGCTTTCAGCAACATTATTTTTTAAAAAAGAAGACATTTTTAAAGCATTTTTCAATAACTCTAATGGAGCAATCTTTACTTGGGTTGAATGTGTTTCTGTGGAGCCCCGAAGACGTATGCCAATTTTATGTCAAAAACTAAAACACAACAGCTTTCAGCAATATTGTTTCCAAAATAAAGACTTGACCTTACTACAACTCGACTAAAAAAAATATCAATGACACAGGTTTTGGACAAATTTGTCCATGTTAGAAGCTGGCTTTTAATCAGATGGTGGTTTGATGGTATTATGATGCTTATTTCATTCAGATATCTCTATGGCGTAAAGCTTGTTTGATTGATTGATTAATTGATTGATAGGAGCTAAAATCAAAAGTTGGCAGTGATACAACTCTCAATATATCATAGATGAGAGTTAGAATTTTATCTTGGTTTGATAATAAATATATATCTCTATTCAGAATTCCATAGATCCTAGCTTCTGAGGAGCAAATGTGTAACTTGTCCATAATAATTCTGAAATACTTTCTTGAAAATCATTGCTGCCTTAAACAGCAGTGACTATGTTAGATTGTTATAGAAATAAGCAGACAGTATAACTAGTATTGATGTGTAATTATAATCAGACTGAAATGGGTTATTCTATTTCCTCCGTATTGGATCATATATAGTGCAATAGCTATTTAGCTTGTGTATATCTACACGCATATATGCCCTAGCTCCATCACTGGCTGGAAGATTTCTAATATTAAACCAGTTGCTGCATGCTGTAAGCTGAGAAATCAAACAAACTGACTGTATCCTGCAATCGACTTCATTTCTGGCCCGCCCAAGTTCATGCCACTAGCATTTCTCCTATGACGCAAGGCGCCTGGAGAAATATCATGGAATTTTTTTCTCCAGACAAACTTTGACAGTATCTAGTTAGTTAAGTAAGGTGTTGGGCTATGCATGTTTATTATATAAAGTGGTTGGTGATAGTCTGAGCTTGTAGTAGAATAAAAGTTTGAACCTCTATCTTTGGTAGAATCCTCTTTTGCATTTTAGGATTAAGTTAGGATGAATTTAGTCATTTTATCTGAGTCTTTTGAATGTTTTAATTGTTAACTTTATGTACTCAAAAGTACAGAAAATGCAGACTAGTGAGTAGTGATGTAAGATTTTGGTGTCCATTCTGCAATCTCAACTATCTATTCAACAGTAAATATTGAAAACGTTTTAGCCATTTAACCCGTTAGTAGTCAAGCCGACCAAAGCCAGCCTCTGCAATAATCTTGGAGAGTGTCCATATGCCGACCAAGAGAAGAGTAGTTTACAAAAATAGTCCTCTCATGACCTTCAAGTGAACATTCAATAAGCAAATATTTTGGCTTCCTTGACCAAATTTGACCATTAAATGGTTAACATTTTTAAAGGTCAAGCCAGCTGAATTGGCATCACCATTTGTCTTGGAACAACGTGCATTTGCAGGCCAAGAAAAGATTAGTATTAAAAATTTACGTAGGCAGATATTTCAGTTGTTTAATTAAAAAAAAAAAAATTGGCCGGCATTATCAAGCGAGGCATTCAAATGGTAAATTGTCAAAAATTATTCTCTGTCTGCAAATGGACAGTCATTACGGAAAAATGTTTAGATTTTAGCAACAGTCTTTACCCTTATTGAGTTAGGCCTTTAATGGTCAAGCCGGCCAAAACCGGCCTCTACAGTGGTCTTGACAAATGTCCATTTTCAGACAGAGAGAAAACTATTTTTTCAATATTACCACTGGAATGACTGGCTCGATAACCGAGCCAGTCATTCCAATGGTAAAATTTAAAAAATAGTCTCCTCATGTCCTGGAAGTGGACATCCAATGAGTAAATATTTAAATTTTTTAAAACAATTTTAACCATTAAAGAGTTAACATGAGGATTATCTTGGCCACAGATTATTATATCCTAACTGCTTTAAAAACATGCACGCCTAATTAATTGATACATCTTTTCTTTCTACATGTTTGGACTTGGATATATAATATATTTCAGCGGATCATATCCGTTGAATTATTGCCTAACTGTGCTGCTTTTCCGGTGGTTGTAGTGGTGCCTGTTGTTTTAACCGGTATAGTTGCCAGTGATATTTATTATTATAAAAACTTTATAGTGCTTGGTGAGTTTTGTGTACATTGTAGACTGAATTTGTGCTCATTAGCACGTTAGTATTGTTGTTGTCCTTTCATTTGGACATTTAACCAGACCGGTATCAGCATTGCTAATGATATATGTGTACTTTTTAATCGTTAATGAAATAATTAATTCAGGATAGGAGATCTATGAAAATTAATTAGGTCAAACTCATAACCATATCATATCAAATTTATCACACATGGAAACATTATAAAGCTAGCGAAAAAAATACAAATGAAGTCTTGTTAAGTACATGTGTGAAATTTCATATAAAGTGCTTAGTTAAATTAATATTTTATGTATCATGTGGCAGTAATCTAGTGTAACCAGCACCCCATAAGATGTAAAGGGTATTGGGTGCGTGTGTGTGTGTGTGTGTGTGTGTGCGTGCGTGCGTGCGTGCGTGCGTGTCTGAAGCTATATCTATATACTTACTGATCTGATTTGGCTATAATTTTAACACAACAAAGGAACTTAGTATGTAACAAGGATTCCACAACATTAAGGCGTGATCCTAAAATCAAGAAAATGGCCAAAAAATATTTATATGTTTATGTGAGCAAAACGGAATGGCGATGGTCTGCAAACTCTAATTGCTTGTGTTCATTTTGATTTACTAGGCATGCTGGCTAGTGGCTGATGCAGGTCAATTTCAAGTCATGAGTGTCAGTATATATTCCATCTACGGGATCTTATTTCTCGCCCTGACACTGTTAAAAACATGAGAAGTGAATTATCATTATTAATGGAAATAAACAACTTTAAGCAGACAAACTGACATACTCACTGTGGCAGCAATAATGTACAGTCCTTCAGGAATTTCAGCAGGAGGGTGTGAAGGTTGTATCACTTACAAATTTGATAATGTTCATTGCACCACTGGGAGCTATCCTATAGGGGTGAATTCCTGCTGTTTCGTCTGTTAGTGATGGATATATCCGTGTCCTCAGTGTAAATTTGTGAATCTCTTTCTTGTTCCGACACAATATAATTTAGTGGATTGGAATGTATATATAACTTGTGAAATATGAAGTTTCCAACAAGTACATCATCTGGAGGCATGCAGATGCAGTGTCTGAGCAAGGAATTACATAACACCATTACCTCGTCAACGTGGAACTGGGGCCTAGTTCTTGATCAGGAGTAAGTCTGTTCTTCATATTACTGTGTATGTTAATGGAGAAATCCAGTTTTAACTATGTCCAGTCGATCTTTAGCTAAGCTCCACCCATGGTGTTCCTGTGTTGGGATTGATTGATCCCTGGTCTCCCTGACTATCAAAATATTCAACAGCATCTTTATTAACCCTTACCAGTCTGATGTCACTATTCTATCTTTTTGCTGTGTCAATAGCAAAGAAACTGGTGTACATTTTTCAACAATTTTGGTGGATGATGTAATTTGTTGAAAAACGAGCACCAGTTCATCTTTTAATTTAATTTGAGAATTAAAAGCTTTAACATCAGAGTGGTAAGGGTTAAATAGTAGTCACATTCAATCAGTACAACTCCTCTTAGTCCGTCATCAATTAATGATTTGTGACGAACTTTCTACATAATTAATGACCTCATCCTACATGTCACAGTCGATTATGATGTCATATGATTGAGGGATAAACTGAAATTGGCCATTACATGTGTGCATGCAGGGGAAAGAACCAAATTTGAGACTCCACGTAGGAAGAATAGTGGAGTGTGGGATGTTCCCAAGTTCAGTGGCTTTTCCCCAGAACAATTTTGAAAATTAGATTCCCTGAGAGTTGCCCCCATTTTCCTAACCATGGTCAAACCATGGTCAATCAAACCATCGTTTGACCATGATCATTAATCATGGTTTGACTGTGAACGACCATCATTGACCATGCAGGTTAAATGACATCACAGTCAGACTATAGTCGACCATTATCACCAAATTCCTCATGACCATGAGAAAACCATGTTTGATGGTCGGCGTCAGACCATCGTCAAACAGACCCTGGTTTGACCATGGTCAAACAGAATATGGTCAGACCATGGTCAAACAGCATCATTTGAATGGTGGCCATGGTCAACCATGGTATAGCTGTTGTCATTTAGCCTGCATGGTCAGACCATGGTCGGAAGTTTGGTGCCATTTAACCTGCATAGTTGACCATTGGTCAGCAATCCAGCTCCACTTTTCTAAAATGTGTATTGTGCCAGACTGTACAGCCTACAACCTTGTACTACTTTTGTAGCCAAAAGGCTGAAAAGCGATTACAACATTGTAATGTGCATTGTCATGAGCTATGGTAATAGTCATGAAGACTGTCATAAAATATTGATCAAACTCTAGATGTATAAGACTATGAAAATTTATCGTTACCCTAAATTGGCATTGTTTGAAATAAAGTGTATACAAGAATTCAGTGTGTATTATTACCGGTATGTTTCTTCTTCTTGTGTTCATCATTCTCATGACAGTAATCTTAGACTGTTTTCCTTATTTGGTGCAAGAAAGCTGAAGTGGTCATCAAACTGTCTCTGTCTCCTCTGATCTTCTCTTCATAAGATTCTTCAATAGGCCAGAAGCTTCTCCTAACCTGCTCGTATCGCTGGCAGTGCTGCAAGAGATGTTCTGCTGTTTCTTCTGCCTGCTGACACTCACAAAGTGCAGAATCTGTAATCTTGAGACGGTGAAGATGTGCATTGAGACGATTGTGACCAGTCCTCAATCTGAAGATACATGTGTGATCCTCCCTACTGAGGTTGTGTATTGCATCATTCTGCTGCCTGCTGGTGGTTCTTGTGGCTTTAATGATCTCCAAGGTCTACGAACTTTACAACCAGTAGCTTGGGTGGACCCCTTCGAGGGGTGCTGCACATGCCTGGCGGGAACTCACACGGCGAGCACCATGTTGGATATTCATAATATTAACTGTCATGAAAGATGAGTTGTTTAGTGCTATGGTTGGCCACTCACTCCAAATACCGGGCTTGGTACCCAGATAAAGTGTCACACCCCTGCACCCGACCCAAGATCAGAGATCTTAGATCTACTTTGAAGCCTATCACTTGTAGCAGGGGCATATGTTTCTATGATGATTACATGATTTATGAGCAATAGAGTAATTAAGACTTTAATTGCAAAAAGACAGTTGTTTTCAGTGAAAGAGTTACCTCACTTATTAGTCCCCTACCGATAAAACCGGGTGGGGGGGACTATAGGTTTGCACTCCGTCTGTCCGTCCATCCGTCCGTCTGTCGCAGTTGGTTTTCCGCACTTTCGCAGTCCTTAAAGGTATTCAACTGAGAATTGGTATATTGCTGTGTTATGAGAAGTTACAGACCAAGTTCGAGTTTCAGGCATTTGCGTCAATCTTTTATGGAGTTATGCCCCCTTTCGACTTAAGAAATACGAAAAATATCAGCTTTCCGCACTTTTTTTCGCACTCCTTCAAGATATTTAAGCAAAAATCGGTGCATCGCTTTAGTATACGGAGTTACAGAGCAAGTTGGAGTTTCAGACATTTTCGTCAATTTTTCATCGAGTTATGCCCCGTTTCGGCTTATGAAATACGAAAAATATTAGTTTTCCGCACTTTTTTCACAGTCTTTCAAGATATTATACTGAGAATTGCTACATCGCTTTGTTATGAGAAGTTACAGACCAAGTTCGAGTTTCAGGCATATGCGTAAATCTTTGATGGAGTTATGCCCCCTTTCGACTTAAGAAATACGAAAAATATCAGCTTTCTGCAATTTTTTTCGCACTCCTTCAAGATATTTAAGGAAAAATCGGTATCGCTTTAGTCTAAGGGGTTACAGAGCAAGTTCGAGTTTCAGACATTTTCGTCAATTTCTCATGAAGTTATGTCCCTTTCGTCTTATGAAATATGAAAAATATTAGTTTCCCACACTTTTTTCACAGTCTCAAGATATTCTACTGAGAATTGCTACATTGCTTTGTTATGAGAAGTTACAGACCAAGTTCAAGTTTCAGGGGTATGTGTCAATTTTTGCTGGAGTTATGCCCGCTTTTGACGAAAAATATTAGCTTTCAGCACTTTTCGCAATCCTTAAAGATATTTAAGAGAAAATTGGTACATTGCTTTAGTATAAGGAGTTACAGAGGAAGTTCGAGTTTCAGACATTTTCGTCAGTTTTTCATGGAGTTATGCCCCCCCCCCTCCCCCTTCGACTTATGAAATACGAAAAATATTAGTTTTCTGCCATTTTTCTCGCAGTCTCAAGATATTCAACTGAGAATTGGTACATTACTTTATTATCGGAAATTATAGACCCAAGTTAGAGTTTCAGGTGTTTGCGTCATTTTTTGATGGAGTTATGTCCCCTTAATACAAATATATCAGCTTTCAAAACTTTCCTTCTCCTTCACCATATGTAACTGAAACTTGGTTTATTGCTATGTTATAAGAAGTTACAGATCACGTTCGAGTTTCAGCTGCTTCAGTCAATTTTTAATGGATTTTTTGGCTGTCAATCTCTAAAGATCTATATCACCAGGTAGGGGACATGTATTGCAAAGCAATACTTACAGAATGCTTGTTAAATTATACAAAACATGGTCGCCCATGGTCAAATAATTGTTGCTGAAAATGTTTAAAAACAGTTTTAAAAAGGGTATTTTAAGAACTAAAGTTTAGGAACTGTTCTTCCGTTGTTCTAGAAAAGAGCAGTTTAGGGATATTTTAAGACGGTATGTTCAAGAATTCTTCTTTGACAGTAATATTTTTAAAGATATTGAGTAACATCACTGACCATTAGAATAACATTGAAATTATCCGTTAACCATGGCCGACCATAATATATCATGGTTAATGAAGGACTGATAATTATTAAAAGTATTGGTGACATAATTGTATGACCATGATATCACTGTGAATATGAATAACATTGAAGTGCTCCCGTAACCATGGTCGACCAAGATATATCATGGTCAATAAAGGACGTTGATAATTATTAAAAATATTGCTGACATATCTGACCATAAACTGACCATGATATCACTGTCAATAGGAATAACATTGAAATTCTCCAGTAACCGTGGTCGACCATGATATATCGCTGTTAAGGATGGACTTTGAAAATTTTTACCTGTCACGTATCTGACCGTCACTCGACCATGATTTCATTACCAATAGAGATAACATTGAAATTTTGCCGTGACCATGGTCAACCTTGATATATCATGGTCAAGGAGAGACTTTGAAAATTGTTACCACATTGTGTCAGATCTGACCATGATTTGAGTGTCAATCATGTTAATAGGGATAACATTTTAATTTTTTTAAATGACCATGGTCGACCATGATATCATGGCCAAGGAAGAGACTGAAAATTTATAAAATGTCAGATCCGACCATGAATTGACCATTATTTCATTGTAAATAGGGATAGCACTGCAATGACCATGTATGACCATGATAACATGGTCAACTGACCATGTTTATGTGGTCACTGAAACCACGGTCAGTTGAGTCTAAAAATCATGGTCAAACTATGAACTACCATGGTGGATCGTGATATCATGGTCGGCAAGAAATTCCTGTATTCGAAATAGGCATCTTGTTTAATCCGTTGCTGATCAAGCCAGTCAGAGCAGTGGTAAATTTTCAAACATCTCTTGACCTGTAAATGGACGTAGTCGCCATATGCTCGGACCATTAACCCTTTAACATTCATATCAGCCAATAATGGCTTCTGCGGTGGTCTTTGAGAAATGTCGATAACCGAGCCAGTCATTCCTGTGGTAAACTAAAAAAAAATAGTCTTCTTGGTCTTCAAATGGACATTTTCTATGAGAAAATTGAAATGTTCTTGGGGGTTAAAGGATTAAATAAAGATTTGACTGCCAATAGTTACAGCTTCTTCTGAGCGGCTCTCTGTTTAGGACAGTGAAATCTTTCTCAAGATACTTATATCTACACAAATATGTTACCAAAAATAATGGTGTACAAGTAGTCATTCATTCTTTGCCCCTCTGTGAAAAAGAAAAAAGATTATATATGGATCTCATACATTAATTTATTAACCCTTTTACTCAAGCCGGCTAAAATGGCTTCGCTATAGTCTTAGGAAGTGTCCATTTGCTAACCAAGAGAAGACTATCTTTGTAAATTTAACACTGGAATGACTGGCTTAATATCCTAGCCAGTCATTCCAGTGATAAATCTTCGAAAATAATCTCTTGGGCTACAAATTAACATTTTCTAGAATCTGTCATCCGAACAATTTTGATATTATTAGGTTTGATTCCCCTCTTCTAGTGCGAGCCCATCTTTTTTCTTGGTCGAAGATCAAGGTGTCGTTTACTAAACATTTCACTACCCTAGTTAGAACTACCAAACTAATCTGGATAATATTTTGTATATGTCAATGTCAGTCAATGACTTCTCTTTGGCCAAGAGTACGATATGAAGCTTATTGTTAGCTCAACTGGCCTTAAAAGGCCAAGTGAGCTTATGTCGTGGCGATCGTCCATTGTGTGTCCGTCCATCTGTCGTCTGTCCGCCTTCTCAAGAACCGCTGGGCTCATTTCAATTATATACACCTGTGCAAAAGTTAAGCACCACCCTATTTTTACGCACATGCGAGGGTATATTCATGTGCTATGAAGAAAGCAATAGCATAAACATTTATGTACCCATCCATCTTAGTGCAAGAGGTAATAATGCAACTAGAGGAATGCTGATTATGATGGTGGGGAAACACTGTATGTTTTTGTTTGAACTTGAAAACGAGGCCTGAATATGGTTACGTTGACACAACTGACAACTATTGCCCTACAGTTGACACACGTGGCTAGATTGTCATTAATGGTGTCTGAAAACGAAGTTTAACATCTGTGCACGAGTTTGAGACTGTCATTATTAATACTGGGTATATCCACCTTGTGCCTGGATGACGGCCTGGACACGACGTCTCATGCTGATCACCAACCGACTGATACGCCATTGTGGTATTCGTTGCCATTCAAGATGGAGTGCATCTGTTAATTCCTGTAGGTTCTGCACAGGAGGATCCCTCCTTCTCACCATGTTTCCCAGAATGTCCCAGATATGCTCAATAGGGTTCATGTCAGGGCTCCTTGCTGGCCATGGTAGGGTTTCGATGGCATTCTGGCGGAGGTATTCATGCACAGCTCTAGCACGATGTGGTCGGGTGTTGTCATCCATGAATATAGGGTGGGTTCCAGGTGCATGATTTACAAAATGAGGGACCACAACTCTATCCAGTATGGAATCTTGATATCTTTGTCCATTTAGTGTTCCAGGTACAGTCAACAGATCCAGCTTACAATCAAATGAGATGCACCCCCATATCATAACGGAACCTCCACCAAATGGAACATCTTCCATGATGTTACGTTGGTCGTACGCCGTGCGTCTGGACCTCCATACACGAGTTCGACCATCTGTGGCATGAAGCAGGAACCGACTTTCATCGGACCAGTGTACCCGTCTCCAGGATCTCATGTTCCAGTGTCTTCTTTCGTTGCACCACCTCAGACGCTCCTCTTTGTGGTGTGCAGTGAGGAGAGGACGTCTGACAGGTCTCCTAGCTTTCATGCCAGCAGCATACAGTCTCCTTTTGGCGGTAGACATTGACACTCTATTGCGCGTTTCCCATTGATGGCTGAGCACTCTGCTGTTGGTGAATGGAGATCTCCTAACAAGGCGTACTAGGGCTCGATCATCACGGGCAGTAGTCTTCTTCGGTCTTCCAGATCTAGGCCTGTCCTTCACCTCGTTAGTTTGCCCATGTTTTGCAATCAAACGACTGATTACAGTATGGTTAATGTTCAGCTGTCTGCCTATCTCTCTGCATGACATACCAGTGGTATGCATGCCTATGATTTGCCATTTCACACGATCACTTAACTTTCGTCTTGCCATAGCGGTTCACAATCAAGAGCTAATTCTCTCTGTACAAATAAACCACGGTCATGAACACAAAATTCCTAATCTTGTCGCCTAAATCTGTATGTAATGTTCTACACCTCAAACTGGACTTTTACATAACTGAACACGTGTGCTGTTTCCCACCACGCACGGACATCAGGCGGCGTGAAGTCATGCATGCATGTGCATTTCGTACTTGGAATTATGTCAGCTAACGCGGGGACAAAAAGTATGGCAGCCTAGTTGTACCATCATGTTTCTACGTTCTATTGTTTTTGCTGGTGCTTAACTTTTGCACAGGTGTATATATGGTAGAAAGCATCCGTAAGGCATAAGGATTAAAGTTCGTTCAAAAAAAAATCTTGGATTTTGGCCGATTTTTAGAAACGCCTTTAAAAATCTCCGAAACCGCATGTGGAATCGATGCAAATCTCATGAAATATGATCTATGGCAAGAGGTGAACCAAGTTTGTTCAAGTGAACTTGATTGGTCAAATGGTTCGCCGGCCATCTTGGTTGACCTAGTTTTAGCAAAAACAACTTCTCCAGAACCGCTGAAGGGATCAGGCCAAAATTTGGCAGATATGATTAGAAACCAAGGGACATTAAAGGCTGTTTAAGGGAAGTTGATCCATCAAAAAACATGGCTGCCGTGGGCCAATCAAAATATAGCATGTTTGGCGGCCATACTGGATTTTTTTATTTGATGGGGTATTTTTTGTGTTTTTTGGGGGTATTCTGATCTCAAATTTGCAATTTTCGAAACTGTCAGATAAATGGTTTGGCGGCCATCTTGGATCCTTTTCCTGCCAAAAGCTCCCATGCTAAAGCAATGGGAAATTTGTAATGTTTTCTCGAGAACTTCTGGGTCGATTTCAATTATATGTGGCAGGAAGCATAGAGGTTAAAGTTTGTTCAAACGAACCCGATCGGACAATTGGGCCGGCAGCCACCTTGGATTTCGGACAATTTTTAGAAACATCTTTGAAAATCTCCAAAGCCATTTGAGGGATCAATGCAAACCTCATGAACTATGATCTAGGGCAAGAGTTGAACCAAGTTTGTTCAAAGGAACTTGATTGGTCAAATGGTCCGGCGGTCATCGATGACCTAGTTTTCCCGAAAATGACTTCTCCAGAACCGCTAAAGGGATCAGGTCCAAATTTGGGAGATATGATTAGAGACTAAGGGCCATTAAAGTTTGTTCAAGGGAAGGTGATCCATAAAAAAAACATGGCCGCCATTGGGCAATCAAAATGTAGCGTGTTTGGTGGTCATATTGGATTTTTTTATTTGATGGATTTTGAGGCCGAAATTGATTTTATATATGATTTTGGCTATATGGATGGTGGGGTGTATGTTTATGAGTCTGTTCAAGCTGCCATTTTTATGTGAAAACTAGTTTTGCTTGACACATTGTCCGTAAATTAGACCTTGATATTGTCTATGTTAGCCGAATGCCAGAAGACCACAGGTGTGGTCACGAAATTACGGATATTGCGCTTTCAGACGATATCTCACATGACTTTCTATGGAAACTATCTTGACCAACAAGTTGACTTATTAGTTATATGGATGAGCTTGAAGACCCCTATCAATTTTCAAATTATCAAATTCTAGAACCTGGCTATCATAGACCGATGGATATAAATGATGATTAATGTAGAAATTGATTATCATCCTTGTTATAATTAGAATGGTCCTTAACTTGTTTTCCAGTCCTAGCCTAAACCTGCTTCTGCAGTACTCTTGAGAAATGTCTATTTGTAGACCAAGAGAAGACTATTTTTGAAAATTTACCACTGTAATGACTGGCTTGATAACCGAGCCCGTCATTCCAGTTGACCACTGATTTTCTTAAACATGTTTGAGTGTTAAAGCATTATAAATACCTTAGTGCTGGTAGGTATAGTACTATTACTGTCGGTATTCCGCCTTTCCCCATCACCACCACAGCCGCTTTACCACCACCCATGCATTAATTTTGGGTTTATGGGCCTATAAATTTGAAATGGTGATCAATCAAAACACAGATGTGGTGGATTGCAGCATAGCGCTGTAGAGGCCACCTAGGAAATAGTGATTTAGTATATATATCTAGTCATATATATCTAGTCATATACATATATATATATATATATATATATATATATATATATATATATATATATATATATATATATATATATATATATATTTTAATACTGTAGTACTAATAGCAACTTCACTCACAAATCTGTGATATTTATTTACTGTAGTAACTTAGCAAGCACTCATTTCAATGAATCTATCTTATAGGATGTATCAAATACCAATTGATTAACACCTGTAATTATTTGTTATTGATATTTGGCATCAATTGAGCTCTGTATGCCGTCAGTATATTTAGTGATCACTACCGGTATATGTGCTATAATATCAGTTATTGGTAGTGTGATAGAAGTGTTTAGTGGTGTAGAAATACATTCAAAATGTGGTATAAGTTTGCATATTTATACTGGTACAGGAGTTCACACATCTCAATTGATACGTCTAGAATTTTAATAAATTTTCAAATTAAATACTTGGCTGCAGTTGATAGCAATTGAATATATTAATTGCAAACTAAAATACTTACAATTCTTGTGATACATGTACTTGCTGCCTACTGAATTTCTGCAGACTACATTTTCCAGGGGTTTTAAATCTGGATATGTGGAATTTTTTGAAAACAATTTGAAACTGCTATATCATAAAAAATAGAGTTTTTCCAGGATTTGTGAAAGGGTTAATTAGCGCTGTTTGGTATTTGGCAAGGCGATTGTTTAAATACATCTAACCATTATATATAGTTTTAGACTTGATCAATTGTCGGGACTTTCATAAGTTTCTTAATATTACTGGTGGGTCTTTTTTTAGCTGTCTGGTCTTTTTTTAGCTGTCTGGGCTTTGTTGAATTAGTGGGTCATTGACCCAACAATTGTTATCATGTATTGGGTCATAAATTATCGGGTCATAAATCAAAATCACCATATACTGCGCATTTCACTTTAGTTTTACTGATTTAATGTATTTAGGTCTAATTATTATTTTTAGTAAATCCATACACTCACTCTATACATAGGAATTTAAATTTTTATATATATATATACATATATATATATATATTTTGTTGGGTCCGAAAACACGTTATTTGGAAAAAAAATCGACCCACCAACCACTTCCCAGATCTATATATGCAATGGCTATAACTTAGTAAGTTATTAATATATCTATATATAGGGAAGATAACACTGATCACTGAAGTAATGTAGCGGAGACTGGGATCTCAGATACTAGAAATATAGTACTTTGGATATTTTTAACCATTTAATGGTCAAACCATACACAATCTGCCTCTGTAATGGTTTTGAGAATTGCCAGATTTTGACAATTTACCAATGAAATGACTAGCTCGATAACAGTGAGAGCCAGTCATTTCAGTGGTATAATCGTCAAACTGTTGGTTGGCCCCCAGATGGAAATTCACTAAGTAGAAAAGTTGATTTTCTTGACCATTTAATGGTTAAACTAATGTGACTGGATTCTGTTTTCTACCACAGTTTTCAGTCAATCAGATGTCAAAGTAATTGTCTTCTTTTGTGGGCTGGGTTGGGGCAGTGGCTGGCTGGGGGAAGCTATGTAGCAAGAGATGAGAATTGCTCAAACCGATCTTAACACTTTAACACTCAAATTTGTTCAAGAAAATGTCAATTTTCTCATAGAAAATGTCGGTTTGCAGTCCAAGGGAGCGCTATTTTTGAAAATTTATCACTGGAATGACTGGCTCGGTTATCGAGCCAGTCACTCCAGTGATAAATTTTCAAAAATAGTCCTCTCATGGTCTGCAAATGGACATTTCTCAAGACCACTGCGGAAGGCGTTTTGGGCTGATATGAGTTGTGTTAAAGGATTAAGAGACCACCTCAGAGACTAGTAAGAGATTGTCACTTAATACCAGTAAGTGGGTGTGGTCATTTATGGCACCTTAATAATTACTACTGGTATATAAAATAATCTTTGCTGCCACAAAGCAATGATTCATTGTGATACAAGTGGTCATTCAAGCACATTTCTTCATGATCCCGGATACAGGTGCCCTTAATGCACAGGTCTAGATGTATAGAGGATGCTTTATATCTGCTAGACTATCATCTATGTTACATAATGACGATCATCTATGTTACGTAATGACGTCTTTAACACTACAAAACAGAAGACTCGGTACCACAATTTTAAAACATCCTTAAAAATTAAGTTTGAATATTTTGAAACCAACTTGACTGGAAGCTGTTACTGCCATTGACTCTTTAACCTTTGAAATTCCAGTGTCTTAATCTCAAGTATCCAGGAAAGCTGTCGAATATTTTGAAACTAATTTAACTGGAACCAGTTGCTGCCATATCGTGTAAGAATTTAATGGTTATTACCAAGCAACAGCTTCCAGTCAAAGTAGATTCAAAATACAGAATATTTCAGGCAATGTCATAAGAAACTGCTCTATCTGGTCAGTAGTGTGAAAAGGGTGTTTAGCTGTGCTTCATTAGTAGGGGACTAAAGACCTACTTCCTGCAGCGATCTGTCCAAGGTCTAATAATCGCTTGATTGCTTCATATCACCAGCATTGTATATGACCACTGCTTACTCCTCAGTCATTAATCATGATCGAAGTATGGATCATGCTCAAGAAATATTTCACTGACCAGTAGAGACACTGAGCTTATAAAAACACATTTCACTCTGAATTCACTGACGGCATGTTTCCATGGAGCTTAAGCATGCTAAGGTTTGGAACTGTGTAAATATTCTGAAAAGAATTTGTCTGACTGTCATTGCTGGCTAGAAACTCTTATGAAAATCACCATCATCATGATGTTTGGTCGCATCTACAGTAAATACCTATGATTAAATTTAGAAATATAAGAGTGAAAATTAGCCTTATAAGATGAAGTGGAGTGTGAACTGTGAAGTGGATATTTTCCAACATGACTGTTATGAATAGAATTGACTTGTTCAAGGTCATTTAGTATTGGTAGAATTAATATGACTTCTATAATTATTATTACCGCCAAGATCGCAGTTGCAGGGAGGTATTTCGCGGTGGATGTCAACTCTCCAGATTCAATGAGGAGATGTTTTGTAGTTATTTCTGGTATTGATCGTAAAGTCATTGGTACCGCTAAGTAGTGCTTCTAATCCACACTGAGCGATGTCGTTGATTTGCATTTAATTGGAATATCGTATTCTAAATAATGGCTTTTAGTGGCTAAAGAGGAGTTTTCTTGAAAACAGGTGGCTGACACTCGACAAATCACGTGTCTTGGAAACACATCATCACTAAGCTGGTCCAGCGCTCATCTGATATGACAGCTAATCTGTAATAGCCATTTAATGGTCAAGAAGTTCAAAACCGGCGCCAAGAGAAGACTATTTTTGAAAATTTATCACTGGAATATCTGGCTCTATAACAGAGCCAGTAATTCCAATAATACATTTCCTAAAATAGTTGTCTCTGACTATAAATGGACAGGCCCCAAACAGAAATGTGAATTTTCTTGACCATTCAAGGGGTATGTGTATTTCTGACTTTAGTGCCCAGGATTTGGTGCTCGCTAATGTAGTCATCGGTATATATTACCTTTATTACTAATCTATCTCCGTGTTTAGTGTTTGTGCGATAGTATAGGGATTATTGTACCATATTGAGTGACACATTTATATAAGTATTCATGCAATATTTCAACTGTCTTTTTAGCACTATTTTTTTAATATAGTTAGAAGAAATGGCTTTCTGTTATATATCTTTAGTTTTATCAGTTTTAAAACTCTAAGTCGGCCAAAAGCGTCAACTCTGCAGTGGTGTTAAAATGTCCATTTGCCATGTTTGTTGACGAAAAGAAAACTATTTTAAAACATTTAGCACTGGAATGACTGGCTCAATAACCGAGCCAATTAGTCCATTGGTAAATTAAAAAAAATATTCTATTCGTCTCCAAATTGACATTTTCTATGAGAAAAATAAAATTTTCTTGAACAAATTTGAGGGTTAAAAGTGTTAAATGTTATCTTAGTTAGATAATTTGTAATCATATTTATCTTTACCCTTTAATGGTCAAGCCTGCCAAAATGTCCTCTGTTATGGTCGTGTAGAATGTCCATTCACAGGCCAAGAGAATACAATTT
Source organism: Chaetoderma sp. LZ-2023a (assembly GCA_034401795.1). Classification (NCBI taxonomy): domain Eukaryota; kingdom Metazoa; phylum Mollusca; class Caudofoveata; order Chaetodermatida; family Chaetodermatidae; genus Chaetoderma; species Chaetoderma sp. LZ-2023a. Next base: position 52,684,866 of record CM067373.1, read on the forward strand.
TTGAAAATTTACCACAAGAATGACTGGCTTGATAACCGAGCCAGTTATTCCAGTGATAAATTTTCAAAAATTATATTCTGTTGTCCTGTAATGATTCTTGCAGTAGAACCAGAGTTATTATAAAACGTCTTAAAACAACAAAACTACTCCATGCATGCATTTACCCTTGCGTCTCGTGACCTGGCTAAAAATATAATAGTATGAACATAAAGTTTAATTTCGAAGCAACATCTCGCGCCAGTTTTCCGTCATATTAAGTGTTTTGGAGCACATAGGTGAAAACACTCTTTGACAACAAAAGCACACTTTCATCTCCTGGACAAAATTTTGAATATAATCTTTCTGATAGATGTTACTGTAACCTTGCGTCAAATTGTTGTTAATCACGATTGTTCAGGAGAAGTTTGGAAACTGCAGTTCAACTAAAAGAGAACTGATTGATTAATTCTTTACTGGTCAAGAATGTACAGTTAGCGTTATGAAGTGTTAGGAAAATGTCCATTTGCAGACCAAACGAAGATTATTTTTGAGAATTTACCATTGGAATGACTGGCTCGGTTATCAAGCCAGTCATTCCAGTGATAAATTAAAAAAAATTGTCTTGGTCTGCAAATGGACATTTTTCAAGACCACTGCAGAAGATGTTTTTGGCTGATATGAGTGTTAATAGGTTAAAGTCCAGTCTAAATGATTTCAAAATATCATCGGCATATCTATCCTATACAGCTATTTAAAAATCAAGCAACTGTGATACTTCAGATGAAAAAGTAAAAAATTCATTGCCTAAGTACAAAGCAACAGCATCTTATCACGCTATCAATTTTAACCATGTTACTGCTGAATTTGGTTTGACATGTATAATAGCTGGTGTTGTTTGAGAAAGTTGCCACTTCACAGCGTTGCTGTCTATTATCAATGACAGCAAATTTACATTCATTTTACAGTTTCTCCTACATGCACAATTTTCTATGAAGCGTTAGGCAGCAATATCTTCCAATCCAATTATGTTCAAAATATTATGTTTTATATTGTTTTGGAAACATGTTAACTGTGTATGGGCTAACATATCAATGTCGCAAATTCTATTAATTCTTGTTGATTATTAATTTTAAATGTTGTTTTTGTTAAATGTTGTTGAAATGTCAAATTGCTCATTATATTTTCCATTCCAATAACTTTGACCGCTTGACCAGCTGTAACGTGTGTGACATATGTGCTCTATTTTTGCTACATACAGATTATATATCATTGAGTGTCATTTAATGTACAGTCGCCTGAGTATTCAGGACACAGTAACATGATCATTGGTCTGCTCTCATATCTGGACATATACTGACCATTCAATATCATAAATGACCTTGGAGAATATTCACATGTGGAGCAGAACGACAGTATTCAATATTAAATTTTTTAAAGTCAGCAAGGAATATACTTTTAACGCATACATTTAATAGTGTAAATATAATAAATGGATTTACTATTTATTACTGGACTGTGATTATCCTCTAATGAATTACTATGCCATACAAGTAAGTATTGAATAAAAATTAATATGTCAAAATAATAATAATTCATAATAATAATAATAATAATAATAATAATAATAATAATATATTACTATAATGATTCCTAATAAAACCTACATAATTAGTATAATAATTTGGTATGATAATTATCTTTCAAATGACCCCCAAAACTCACATGTATATATTTCTTATTTGGGGTATTCAGAAAATATAAATTTCAACCTCATTGTCATACCTGCGGAGCAGAAAATGAGGCATACAATGTATGTGTCACTGTTGGTGTCAGTATTAGGCCTCCAATAATTTATAAAGGTTTTAAATTGCCATATTACTAAATAATGGTTCTTCTGATTTCAATGAAACTTAAATATACCTTTTCCACATCAACCTTTTTTGGGAAATTACTTTCCCACAATGCATCAATTTCTCACAAGTGTGCTGGCTGGTAAAATTCCAGGCGAAGAGCGAACAGTATTACTCTTTAATATTAAACACGGATACGACACACTTTAAGCCATTTATATGGCATAAGATAATAACATGAAGTCATATACAACAAAATAAATATGCCAATTTTCCACATTTTTATTTAATAATTTTTAGCCCACCTGGCCAGAATGGCCAAATGAGATTATGGCATGGCGACCATTCGTCTGTCCGTCCGGAATCCGGCCATCAAGTTTTGCTTAAAAAACGCTACTCCTCATTAACCACTTGGTGGATTTCAACCTAATTTGGCTGGAAGGACCCTACGGGAGTAGGCTTAAGAAATTTATACAGAATTTTGATTGGTCAATTTTTTCGGCAGCCATCTTGAATTTTCCAAAAAAACACCCGCTGGAAATCGTTTAAAACGCTACTCCTCATTAACTACTTGAACAATTTCAGCCAGACTTAAATTGGGTAAGCTCATTGGAATGAATGCCGAAAAGACTCCAATTTGCCTTTTTGTAGTTCCACCTTGGATGTTGAGGTGAACTTGTTGAAATACTTCCAGAAAGAGAGAGGAGGACTGGGCGGTGGTCGCTTCCTCCTAACTGCGATCCGACCACTCTACTGAGGTTTCTGTGAATGTCTTCTGTACAAAATGCCAAGTCCGGCGTTGTTGTCGAGTGCGACCGGCGCGAGTAGAAGGTAGGCTGATCTGTGGGATCATTGACAAGTAAAAGGTGCTTTTCATCTTGCCATGCTTCAATGTCTTCTCCTCGTTTATCAAGTGTTCTGTATCCCCAGCTCTGAGACTGGCTAATAAAGTCTCCCGCAATGAGGAAGTGGCAGTCCGGGACCTGGATTGTGTCAAGTGAGAGATTCTTGTCATTAGGGCAGTAATAATTGACAATGTCAATCACAGAGTTGCTGGTTGTTACCTTGATCATGATATATTCTGCCTCTTCCATAAAGGTTTTGTTCTGGCTGGCGCTCACGCTGTTTCGGACCAAGGTGATCACCCCGCCTTTCTTTCTTCCTCTTCGATCACACCGGAAAATCTGGCAACCTCTGATCTTAAATGGTTTTCCTTCTTGCAGGTGTGTCTCTTTGATGCAGCAGATATCAATGTTGTTTTCGTACAGGAACTGTTCGAGCTCTGATTTCTTGTTGGTAACCCCTTCTGCATTCCAGTGCATGATGTTGATACTGGGGTTCTCTTTGGGTTTGGTCTTCTCTTTCGGTTGGCTAGTAGCTCTCCATCCTCGTCTCCTGGCTCCACAAGACGAGTTGATGGGACCTCCAGTAGCTGAGGGTGGGCTCCTTCAAGGCGTGGAGCCTGGCGCTGCACCTGCCTGGCGGATCATCACAGGGCGAGCACCATTTCGTTTGATTCGATCTCCAAGTGTCATTCATTTGCGTTGTGGATAATGCTCTGGTTAGCCCCTCCAAATGTTTGGATTGACACCCAGTGGGTTACACCCCTGCGCCACGTTGAGGCTGAGCATATAGTCTTAAAAAGCGGTGAGAAATTTAAAATGTCTTCTCGAGAACTACTGGGCCGATTTCAATTATATTTGGCAGGAAGCATCCGTAGGTTGTAGAGATTCAAATTTGTTCAAGCGAAGCCGATCGACCAATTTGGCTGGTGGCCATCTTGATTTTTGGCCGATTCTTTTTAAAACGTCTTTAAAAATCTTCTCCGAAACCGCTTGGTGGATTGAAACAAACTCCATGAAATATGATCTAGGGCAAGAGCTGAACAAAGTTTGTTCACGGGAACTTGATTGGTCCCATGGTTTGGCAGCCATCTTGATGGACCTAGTTTTAGCGAAAACGACTTCTCCCAGAACCACTGACGGGATCTGGCCGAAATTTGGCAGATATGGTTAGGGAGTAAGGGCCATTAAACTTTGTTCTAGGGAAGTTGATCCGTCAAAAAACATGTCTATATAATAGTCTTCTGTTGGTCTGCAAGTGGACATTTTCTTTGAGAAAATTTAAATTGTCTTGAATAAATTTGAGGGTTAAAAGGGTTAAAGCCAATTAATTCTAGCAATAAATTTAGTTCAGTATTGTGTTATTCACAAGTTTTGTTGGATAGCATGTAGCATGGTGACGACCATTTTGAAAATAGTTTTGCTGACGATATCTGTTACTGTCAAGTGCAGCAACTGTTTTCAGCCTGACTATTCAACCCTTGTCACACCAATTTCTAAAGATTAATTGTTACAAAGCCATTATTAGAAAGGCTGCTGTACAGTTTGTAAACACCATTGCTGAAGACCATTGCTGTCATAGACAGTGCTGTTGCTGTTATATAATTGACAGCAACAGCTTACACAACCCTTATTTCCAGTTAAATGTGGTAATAAGATTCGCTTCTTATCAATTTATTAGCTCACCTGGCCAGAATGGCCAAGTGAGCTTATGCCATGGCGACCGTCCGGCGTCTGTCCGTCAACTTTTTTCTTTAAACGACTTCTTCTCAAGAACCACTGGGCTGATTTCAATTATATTTGACAGGAAGTATCCCTAGGGCATAAGGATCCAAGTTTGTTCAAACAAAGCCGATTTGGCCGGTGGCCATCTTGGATTTTGGCCGATTTTAGGAAATGGCTTTAAAAATCTTCTCCGAAACCGCTTGGTGGATCGATTCAAAACTCACGAAATATCATATAGGGCAAGAGCTGAACCAAGTTTGTTCGAAGAAACTTGATTGGACAAATGGTTTGGCGGCCGTCTTGGATGAGATGGTTTTCGTGAAAACAACTTATTCTGCAGAACCGCTGAACGGATTGGGCTGAAATTTTGGGGATATGATTATGAACTAAGGGCCATTAAAGTTTGTTCATGGGAAGTTGATCGGTAAAAAACATGGCCGCCGTGGACAAATCAAATTTTTGTGTGTTTGGCTGCCATATTCAAATTTTTTTATTTGATGCATTTTTAAGCCAAAATTTGGTTTTCTTAACTCCGCTTACTTGTCAGTCAGCTGTCGTATAACGATGACCCCATCTGTCTTCTGTATGTCCCTCCATCCATCTGTCTGTCTGTCTCACCAACAATGGCGGCTCATTTTGTTATTTCTTGACGGATTGAAACCAAACTTGGTCACAATGTTAATGTCGGCATCTAATATCTGTGTTGTGAAAATGAAACTGATAGGACATCAAATGCCAGAGTTACCACTCCTTAAATATTTGCAGTCTCACTTTCATAGGGCAAATATAGGTTTGTTTCCACCGTTCATTGATTTATCACTATGTCAGATTTTATTGCCAAACTAGATATTAAATTCCAATTAACGGATTAACCTTTCCAATATTGCAGAAATATTTAAGATATGTATTATGTGCTCTGACATCTATGCTCTTAAAAATATTTTGAAATGTATTTGATTGAAAGTTGTTGCTGCCTTAGCCAGCAGTGAAAGTTGTTGCTGCCTAAAGCCTACCTCTGCTGCTAACTTGGTGATTCAGCCAGATGGGCATGTGTTAAATGGAATGGATTGTGTGGTGGTGGGGAATCACCTGCTATAAAGACCACCTACCTGCCTTTAGAGACCATTTACTTCAATTGTATTTAAACCTCTAATAACCTTCTGACTGAGTTTTTGCAGACAACATATTCCAAAGGTTATATCTCTGAACCTGATAAATATATTGAAAACAATTGGACTGAAATTGTTGGTGGCTAAGCCACCAACAACTTTCAGTTGAATTGTTTTCAAAATATTCAACAAGTGAAGAGCTTTTGAAAATTGAAATTATTGGCAGCACTGGCTTGCAGCAGTGAGACAATTAAGAAACCAGCTGTAGTTAGCACTGGTATCATCTATTTTTACTTAAACATTGTTCAAAATCACTAATGCAAAAAACAGTCCAGAGATTGTTCTCAATATCTCGAAAACTAAACCATTTGACTGAAAGTCATTGGAAGTGAAACCGATGGATGTAAAACTTAAGTAAGATTAGTTGAAATGCCAATGTTCCAGGTGAGCGATACAGGCCCATTGGGCCTCTTGTTTTGCAACAAATTTGGTGGAAGATGGTGCTGTTGCACCAAAATTGTTGAAAAATGTACACTAGTTTCTTTGCTATTGACACTGTACAAGATAGAATATTGACATCAGTGTGCTAAGGCTTATCCGCTTGGCTGATTTCAACCAAGCTCAGCTGGAAGATCCCTAGGCCAGTACGCTTTAGAACTTGTATACAGAATTTTGACGGCTTGATTTTGATGGTGGCCATCTTGGGTTTTCCTATAAATGGGAATTCATATAAAATGTTACTCCTCATTAATCGCTTGGGCAATTTCAACCAGTTTTGGCTGGAAGGATCCTATTGTCGTAGCCTCTGGAAAGTGTATTTGGAATTTTGATATGTCAATGTTTTGGGCAGAAATATCTGATTTTCTGAAAGTTTTCCGGAAACCATTTAAAAATGGTACTCCTTCCTTCAATCAATAACCCGATTTCAACAAAACTTGGTTGGAACGATCCTATGATGGTTGTCTTTAACATATTAAATGAGTCATGATCGGGAAATTTTTTGGTGGTCATCTTGGATTTTCCAAAAATCATCATGTCTGTTTAAATGCAAATGGTTTAAATGGCAATGGTCCAGGTGAGCGCCACAGGCCCTTGGGCCTCCTGTTATAGTAAAAAAAAAATTTATGGAATTAATTATATTTAAAATACACCCCAATGTCCACTTGATTTACTGAAAGTAGGTGCAAGGGTGTATTTTAAATATATACACCTGTGCAAAAGTTAAGCACCACCCTATTTTTACGCACATGCGAGGGTATATTCATGTGCTATGAAGAAAGCAATAGCATAAACATATATGTACCCATCCATCTTAGTGCAAGAGGTAATAATGCAACTAGAGGAATGCTGATTATGATGGTGGGGAAACACTGTATGTTTTTGTTTGAACTTGAAAACGAGGCCTGAATATGGTTACGTTGACACGACTGACAACTATTGCCCTACAGTTGACACACGTGGCTAGATTGTCATTAATGGTGTCTGAAAACGAAGTTTAACATCTGTGCACGAGTTTGAGACTGTCATTATTAATACCGGGTATATCCACCTTGTGCCTGGATGACGGCCTGGACACGACGTCTCATGCTGGTCACCAACCGACTGATACGCCATTGTGGTATTCGTTGCCATTCAAGATGGAGTGCGTCTGTTAATTCCTGTAGGTTCTGCACAGGAGGATCCCTCCTTCTCACCATGTTTCCCAGAATGTCCCAGATAAGCTCAATAGGGTTCATGTCAGGGCTCCTTGCTGGCCATGGTAGGGTTTCGATGGCATTCTGGCGGAGGTATTCATGCACAGCTCTAGCACGATGTGGTCGAGCGTTGTCATCCATGAATATAGGGTGGGTTCCAGGTACATGATTTACAAAATGAGGGACCACAACTCTATCCAGTATGGAATCTTGATATCTTTGTCCATTTAGTGTTCCAGGTACAGTCAACAGATCCAGCTTACAATCAAATGAGATGCACCCCCATATCATAACGGAACCTCCACCAAATGGAACTTCTTCCATGATGTTACGTTGGTCGTACGCCGTGCGTCTGGACCTCCATACACGCGTTGCACCACCTCAGACGCTCCTCTTTGTGGTGTGCAGTGAGGAGAGGACGTCTGACAGGTCTCCTAGCTTTCATGCCAGCAGCATACAGTCTCCTTTTGACGGTAGACATTGACACTCTATTGCGCATTTCCCATTGCTGGCTGAGCACTCTGCTGTTGGTGAATGGAGATCTCCTAACAAGGCGTACTAGGGCTCGATCATCACGGGCAGTAGTCTTCTTCGGTCTTCCAGATATAGGCCTGTCCTTCACCTCGTTAGTTTGCCCATGTTTTGCAATCAAACGACTGATTACAGTATGGTTAATGTTCAGCTGTCTGCCAATCTCTCTGCATGACATACCAGTGGTATGCATGCCTATGATTTGCCATTTCACACGATCACTTAACCTTCGTCTTGCCATAGCGGTTCGCAATCAAGAGCTAATTCTCTCTGTACAAATAAACCACGGTCATGAACACAAAATTCCTAATCTTGTCGCCTAAATCTGTATGTAATGTTCTACACCTCAAACTGGACTTTTACATAGCTGAACACGTGTGCTGTTTCCCGCCACGCACGGACATCAAGCGGCGTGAAGTCATGCATGCATGTGCATTTCGTACTTGGAATTATGTCAGCTAACGCGGGGATAAAAAGTATGGCGGCCTAGTTGTACCATCATGTTTCTACGTTCTATTGTTTTTGCTGGTGCTTAACTTTTGCACAGGTGTATATAATTAACTCCGACGAAAATTTGCAAAAATAAAAAAATAATACAAAAATCTTTCGAAAATTGATTTAGCTCTTCAATGATGTATGCCTTCAACAATAATGTGGGTTTAGTTTATAATAACTCAATGCGGGCCAGCCTTTTGCCTTTGACTTTATCAGCCAGCAGTCGCAACTGGTCATATGTAGTGGAATTCCATCATAGTGACATCAATGGGGGAAAGGTGTAGTTACTCGCAACTATTATGAGTCATGTGTGTCTCAAATCTTTGACATTTCTTACAAATCTGCCTTGATCGCAACTACGGTGTGTCACACTCTTCACCATTTTGAAATTTGTATTGATTTCAGGTTTTTACGTTTAAGATTTCTAATTGGCCTTATTAGTCAACAATGGCTGCATTATTATCCCCTCAAACGAAGTTCAAGGGGATATAGGAATGCGCCCATTCGTTTGTATGTACATATGTTCGTACTGATTGGTTTAGTTACAAAGCTAAAAATGGAAGGGTCCACTGTAACCAAAAACAACAACAAAAGAAGATGTCCACAAGAATAAGTCTGATTATGATTAAACAAGCCAGTGGTGTTATGGAGATCTGTTGAAATGGGTCTCTGTGAGATTGCTGTAATTCGGTTTTAGGGAACCCTTAATAGGTTACCGTACCTGTTGATATTAATATGATCATCAATGAGGTTTCTAATGATTAGGTTACTATAATAGCTTTCCTTAAAGAACTGTAGGGCAACCTATATATAACAGGTTACCATAGGAAAAAGTACAGCACAGGCCTGCTTTAATTTATTAGCTAAATGAGACCTTACCTGAAAATGGAAGTTAAATGTTTGACTGTAATTCTACCCAATCACTACTGGAAGCCAGAGTTGCATGAGCGATGTGTCGTAACTCGCTGATATCAGTCTTCAAAGATAAATTGAGGGCACTTCACAATAATCCCAAATTAGGGTGGGACAAGAAAAGTTCCCAAATGAAACCTCAAACTATGACCTCTTTTCTAGAGGTGGGCATGTAACTCCGGCTTCCAGTGGTTATTGTCTAGAATTACAGTCACACATCTAACTTCCACCTTCGGGTAATATAAATACTGTGTTATCCATTTCAATGTATTATGTCAATTCACCTTTCCAGAGTATCCGTCCATCCTCTGACCTCGTATGATGTCATAATCAGCTCAGTCCGACACGTATGAATTGTATGTCTTTGTAATTCTTTTCTATATAATAAACATGCTGTTGAATATTTTGAAAGTAATTTGACTGGGTGCTGTTGCAGTCAAATTAGTTTCAAAGTATTCAACAACTTAGCTGTGTAGTTTTTTGGAAATTGATAGTCAGGGTGTTCAGAGATCGATCAATCCCAACACGAGAGAGGTGTGGGTGGAACTTAGCTAGAGATGGGCAGGGCATAGCTAAAACCAGAAAGTCCATTTGTGCTTCACACTCTAAAAAGCAGATCTATTCATACTCATAACCCATTTTTCTATTTACAGAAATTCAGAAAAACGTAAGGAGAAGTCACGAGATGCTGCACGATGTCGTCGCAGTCGCGAATCTGACATCTTTTTGCAGTTGGCAGATCAGTTGCCAATGCCTCACAGTATCAGTTCAAAATTGGATAAGGCCACAATCATGAGACTGGCTATTAGCCATCTATTACTTGTACGCATCAAATGTCTCACAAATTGTAAGTACACATATTTCACTATTATCTTTATTGCATAGATCTGAGTTTGAGTCAAACATATGATTCAGTAATCAAAACAAACCAATCAAAAGAGGCTATTTGAGTGAGACAAGTGACTAAGCATGACATGACATTAATGAATATGTGTGGTAACCATATGTTTGTGCTACTAGACTATAGCTGATTATAATGCATGTATTTTTGTTTATGAATCTCACATTTTACAGCTTACCATGGTTATCAAGGTATATGGAAAATATCAAAGTATGAAACTTGTTGCAAAAATTAGATTAGATTATGGAAAGATTTAATAAAAGAGGAGGAGAAGGACTTTTAAGTAATTAATCTATGCTTATAAGCGATTCATCATTTTGTATACATAGAATTGTTCAGCATCTTAAGTGAGTGGGATTTAGATCAAACTTGGATCGCTGTTAGCTAACACGCACGCACACATGCATGCACGCACGCACACACACGCACACTTATATAGCCTAGGCGAGTGTTTAACACAACACATAAATTTTGTTGTATGTCTGAAATCTGGACATCGCAAGCTGGAATTTAGACATCATAATCTGCAAAAAAGCGTTTAAAATTAACCAATATTTAGCAATCATACACAACCTAAGGTGGTCCCTGGGGCCCATTCAAGGCCAGGGTTCTGGCAAAGCAGGGTCCTTGCTCGATTTATCACTATAAAATTCGCAATGTCCCATCATTGCCTTGGCACATGGATCAATGGGCCACAGGATCTAATGCTCTAACTTCCATGTATGTAATTGATCCAACATTTGACAAAATGCCCCATGTTTTCTTGGAGTGGCCCATTTGACCCCATTAAGCAACAGGCTCAGTAAATCCATGGCCCCTTCCCATAACATTTGATCATCCAAAGCTGCATTATAGGGTATATACCCGCAAAAGGCCACTTATGAGAACCACTGACATACACACTGCCTGGTATCCTGAAATATGACACTAAGGAATGCAGTCACACATTCTGTAAAGATCATCTGTCATTTGTGTCTAGAAGATTGTCATTGATGATGGCCTGTAGATAAAGAAAATCTATCTGTCCTATGATGACCAAGCCTTTATATGAGAGTATCTGTCTGCCTTTTGATAGTTGCACTACTTTGTTTACTCAAAAGATGGCCATCTAACCCTTTAACACTCATGTCAGCCAAAAACAGCTTCTGCAGTGGGTTTGAGAAATGTCCATTTGCAGTCAAGTGAAGACTATTTTTGAAAATTTGCCAATAAGTGACTGGTTCAATAACCAAGCCAGTCATTTCAGTGGTAAATCTTCAAATATAGTCTTCTCTTAATCTACAAATGTACAAATTAAAATTTTCTTGACCAAATTTGAGTGTTAAATGGATCAGACCATTAACTGGACAGTGTATCTGTATAATGAGTACAGTGTGACTAAAGTGGTGATCCATAAGGAATATCTATGAAGTGGTGATCCATAAAGAATATCTCTAATCTGTATGTGGTAATACTATCCAGTCACTACTCAGAAGAGTTTAACTGAAAAGTCATAGGGCATTTCCCCCCACCCCACCCCCCAACCTTTAAATTATGCTCGGATCAATTCTACTTGCTGACACCGGATGCCATAGCTTTGCTTGATGATTTGCGTTCAAAATATACAGGTATCAATATGGCATAATACCTTTCCAGTTTTAGCTATGCCCCGCCCATCTCTTTCTAAGCTCCACCCACACCTCAACCGTGATGGGATCGAACCATCTCTGAACTCCTATGACACAACAGCAACAGCGTCCAGTCAAATTAGTTTCAAAATATTCAATAGAATGTTTGTTAAATTGTAAAGACATACAATCTGTACAACGTATCGGACTGTTAAACGTTAAAGACAGACTATATCGAGTCATTCAATCATGACATCATCCTACAGGTCACGTGGTGAGTTTTATGACATTCATATGATGGATGGATAAACTTGGAAAGGGACATTCATTACCAGATGTCGGGTTCTGGAAAGCATGTACAGTGCCCTCAAATAACAAGCTTTATGAAGCAGAAACACCCAAATGTGGCTACTAAAGACTGATGGTCTGTCCTATTACAGGCTCCAATATCTCTGGGATAACATATGGTGCTCCCATCTGCTCACACACACATGCACGCACACACATGTATTTATTGTTAAGAATAAAAGAAAACAATCATCATCTATGATTGTAGTAGGCAGATTGAGTCCCATAGTGATAGAATAAATCAAGACACGACTATTTGTGAAATTTCAGTGCTGTAACTTAACATTTAGAGATGAATGCCATCAGGGCATGCTAAAAATTAAAACGGAGTGCCCTCATTGAACTTAGGCTGCCCGCATTCTGTCATATAATAAATCGGTACACATACGTACATTATTAAAAAATATAGTATGAAGATGCGCTTTATCAAGATCCGGTAGCCATCATTTGTATATGTATTACACAAAGATATGAGATAAAATTCAACAAACTATGGATTTATAAATAGTCACGGCACTGATATTTTTCCTAAGCACAACTAATTGGCATGCTCATAAGGGCATCTGACTGTTGAGGTCAACATGCCCTCAGTGATTTTCAGTTGCATTTGCATCAGGTCACACTAAGTTACAGCACTGAATTCTATCACTGGAATGACTGTCTAAATAGCCAAGCCAGTCAATCCAGTGGTAAATTTTCAGAAATAGTCCTTTTGAACTGCAAAAGGACTTTCACTAAGCAGAAATGTAGATTTTCTTGACCAATGAAGGGTTGAATGATATTTGATTGCAAGGCATGCAGTATTAGAGGTGAAGGATGTTCCTGAGAAAATGACTCAGCTCTAGTAGACGGGGAACAGGTGCTACATAGCATACTGTGTATGAAGTACACATTTTTACCACACACTTGATCACATGATGATGGCGTTTTAAAACTTTATAATAGTCAAGATTGGCAAAAAAAGTTTGATTTCTCAGTGTTCATTTGCATTAGCAATTCAAGCATAAACCAAACCAGTCGTTCCAGTGATGAACCTCATTGTTCATAGCTTTGTCTTTCAACGTGAACTTGTCAAGAGTACTGAAAAAGCCATTTTTGTCTGCCATCATCATTAACAAGTGCAATATTGCTGTTGTTGCGACATAGCTGATTTTGTCAGAAATGTCAAATAAGTTTTGAGTCTCATCGAAAAATTAAAAACAATTTAATAAAATCATTTTCACTTGGCCATAGAAGACATTAGAAATCTATAAGTTTGACGCTTTTATGGTCCAGCCAACCAAATGTGGAATCTGACGTGATCTCAAGAAATGTCTATTTAAAAACCAACAGAGGACTAGTTTTGACAACTTACTTCTGGAGTGACTGGTTTGATGCTGGAGTCAGTCATTCCACTAGTAAGTTTTCAAGATAGTCTTCGTCATGTAACTAGACATTCTGTAGGCAACAAATGTAACCACGCTATAATTGCGACTGGCAATTATCAGTCTTGACCATTAAAGGGTGAACGGCGTCGGCAAGCTAAATCATTTGTTCCTTGACACTGGTCTAAGTTGTGAACTGTTTGAAAGTACAGTATTTAATTTGACCTATTCCCTGAAGACCATAGAAAACTTTCCTTTAAGAACAGGTGTTCTTTATAATTATATGGAGGGGAAAAAGCATTATTCTTTAGACCTTTCTGACAAATAAGTGTCCTTTATATAGATGTGTCCTTTATATAGATGTGTCCTTTATATAGAGGTGTGCTTTATATAGATGTGGCCTTTATATAGAGGTGTCCTTTATATAGAGGTGTCCTTTATTTACAGGTAATTTATATAGGGGTGCCCTTTATATAGAGGTGTCCTTTATATAAATGTATCCTTTATATAGAGGTGTGCTTTATATAGATGTGTCCTTTATATAGAGGTGTGCTTTATATAGCGCTGTCCTTTATATATATATAAAGGTGTCCTTTATATAGAGGTGTGCTTTATATAAATGTGTCCTTTATATAGAGGTGTCCTTTATATAGATGTGTCCTTTATATAGAGGTGTCCTTTATATAGAGGTGTCCTTTATATAGAAGTGTCCTTTATATAGATGTGTCTTTTATATAGAGGTGTGCTTTATATAGGTGTCCTTTATATAGAGGTGTACTTTATATAGCACTGTCCTTTATATAAAGGTGTCCTTTATATAGAGGTGTGCTTTATATAGTGGTGTCCTTTATTTACAGGTGTCATTTATATAAAGGCGTCCTTTATATAGTGGTGTCCTTTATATAGACGTGTCCTTTATATAGAGGTGTGCTTTATATAGATGTGTCCTTTATATAGAGGTGTGCTTTATATAGAGGTGTCCTTTATATAAAGGTGGGCTTTATATGGGGTGCCCTTTATATAAAGGTGTGCTTTATATAGAGGCATACTTTATATAGAGGCGTGCTTTATATAGAGGTGTCCTTTATATAGAGGCGTGCTTTATATAGAGGTGCCCTTTATATGGAGGTCATTTATATAGAGGTGTCCCTTATATCGAAGTGTCCTTTAAATTGAGGTGTCCTTTATATGGAGGTGTGCTTTATATAGAGGCGTGCTTTGTATAGAGGTGTACTTTGTAAAGAGGTTGCTTTATATACAGGTGTCCTTTATATGGAGGTGTTCTTTAGAGCAGTTTTGTCAAAGCTCTGACCTTTTAGCAATGCAATACATTATATATAGTGTAATTTTCATAGATTCATCTGTCCAAACACATTTAATACATCACCAGTCAACACTGTCATATTGACACACCTGTTAGCTTTGTTACACAACACAGCTTAGTAGGTAATTGTTCTGAAAATGTCACCTTGAATTATCTCAAGAGTAAGCACATATTGCATAACCGTGTCCTTTCTATACATTCCCTGTTAGAACGACCCAGACGTATATATACTGGTCTGGCGTTTTGTTAGCTTACTAAAATACTTAGCACTCAATTCACTGTTTGCTATAAGTCACCTGACTTAGATATCTCATGAAATTTTAGCCTATTCATTCCCATGGTGTGGGTTTCCTTGTAACAAGGTTAGCAGAGATACATCCCTCCATTGGGTAGTCTTGATAGTATCTCTTTAACTCTAAAGCAGTCATTGCTCTAGGGAACCGGTTCCTCTATTCCTATAGAGAACATATAAACGAGTCTGTGAGCATGCGCACTTATGCTACTATGCATGCGACAGAGTCCAAGCCGTCATTAATTAATTCCACAAATTTTTAATAATGATTTGCAATTTAACAACGCAGGGTGGCCGAGATGAGCCACAGTGAATTGAGTGGTAAGTATTTTAGTAAGCTAACAAAACGCCAGACCAGTATATATACGTCTGGGTCGTTTTGTAACAACAAAAATACTAAGCCGCTCAATTAACTGTTTGCTAAAACATAGAATTGGTCAGAGCCCAAATACTAGGTGGGTTGGTAAATTGCAAATCAGGAATGAAAGGTTAATCACCAAAAATACTAAAACCAACTAAATCGCTGAAGTGCTGAAAGAGCATGAACAAACAAATGTTCTAAATAAAATACAATAATATAATGATAATTAGAAAATCTCAGCAAAGAGAATTTAAAAACAGACGTGAGATGGTGAAGAAGACGGCTGACTAAAGAATCTAGGCAATTGAGCCTAGGTTTGAGTGGCGAAACGAGAAATGTCATTGTGAATTGAATCTGATCTTTCAGATAAAAATAATGTAGAATCTGACATTTATACTGCAACTTACATAATGTCGTCCACTGATAGATCTGCATAGAATGCGAAGGAGAAGGCCATACCACGAACATCGTGTGCCTTAACACAAACTGAGTGTCTCCTGGAGATACATTCTAGTGTCAATTAATGGTGTCTGTAATCCAGTTGATGAGATGCGCGCTTACTAAACAAATTCGCATAAGTAATCTGAACGGTAGATCTGCATAGAATGCGAAGGAGAAGGCCATACCACGAACATTGTGTGCCTTAACACTTACTGATTGTCTCCTGGAGATACATTCTAGTGTCGATTAATGGTGTCTGTAATCCAGTTGATGAAATGCGCGCTTACGAAATAAATTTGCATAAGTAACCTGCACGGTGTTTCAAAAAGATCTTTTAAATTGGGTATAGTTTTCGGAAAGGATTGAAAACAATTAATTAGGTTTTATATATATAAGATCTCTTCAAGGGTAAAGAATGAGGGCAGATCTCCTACCACCTAGAAAAGATCATTCACAAAAAGAATATGAATATCAAAATGCCATCTAACAAACGGGGCCGCTAGTACAAAAAGAATGATTTCAGAGTTATACAATTAAACAGATGGACCCAAGAATGAATTAATAGAGGAATTTATTATAGGTATTTGCCTTTGTGCTATACCCTAAAAATACCGGTACCATGGATAAATGATGTAAATACTTAATAATTTTCAAACCGGATTCTAGAAAATAAAGAAGGATAGATGCTAGTGAAAACGATAACACCACCCCAGCATACAGAGATTTAAATCATCAAAAAATATCCCATGAATCTATGACTTGATGATGGGATGCAGAATCGGGCGAGATAATGTGTTGTTCTAACAACCATTTGAAAACCTTAAATATACTCTGGTAAATTCTCCTGTAACAGATAGTTTGAATTGATTAAGAATACTATCTCTTGGAAAATACCATATATACATATTGAAGATTTGTGGAATGATGAACTGAAAGCTGCTGTTAAAGGACATAGAAAATCAGCAAAATTGGTAAGACGCTTTGGATTTCCACAAAGAGGACTACGAGATCCACTGAATAACTCTCATTGGGCCAAGCAGGAGTGATTAAAGGGATAATACATTCTGCTGACAAAAGTTCTTAAAGACAATTGTACTAGAAACCGCTGACAAAAGTTCTTAAATACAATTGGCACTAGAAAGTAAAATTGAAGATATTTAAACAAAATGTGACGTCTATGACTGGGCCAGAACATCTACTGCCAGAGCCTAGCCTGGAGGAAGAATATGAACATCGGATCTGGACACTATACTGAGTAGAAACTTAATGGGATGTAATAAATGAGCTACAAGGAAAAGCATTCTACCTGGAATGTGAGCTGCTGAAAGTTTTCCTGACATCTCCACCGCAGGAGGAAGACCAAGACTCCAGACAAAATATGATAACCTCAACTGCCCTGCTTGTTGATGAAAGCCACTACTATAGAAATGACTGCATGAGCTGATAGATGGCTTGTGAAAGAGACAGTATCTCTTCATTCTCCAATATTCCAGAGTATTGAAGAGGAATGCTAGAGTATTAGTTCCTGTTCTAGTTCCTGAAAAAGAAGAGAGTAGTAAGACTACTTTATCTGATTCCATAGACACAAGAACGAGAGGGAATTCTATAGCGATCCCCTCCCCCAAACACGTAAGAACAAGACATCAAACGGGACCTGCAGATGGATAAACTGTTGAATTGGTACCGATAACACCCAGCGAATGAAAATGCAGTGTATGCGGTCGTGGTGAGGGACAAAATTCTGAATTACCAGACTTGACCTTCGTACACAAAACTGACTCCATTCGGCCCAAATTTTAACACAATTAAGGAACCTTCCAAGCCAGAGGAATCCCAGACTGGCCATGATGTAATTAAAAGAACCCAGATCCAGTTAGGATCAATTCTGTATGTATGGAAATATCAGAAAACACTGTCCCTTATCCTTGACGAGACCAGTGATGACTGGCCAAAATGACTCCATGTCCATATTATTCCTTTCATCGATGAACTCCATTTCTGAGACAACATATCAGGAAAAGAGTTGAATATTATAAAACGATTGACTAAGTAATTTTTGTCTCAAACAGAATCAAAGCAGCCATGGGTTCCAGACAAAATAATTCCAAAATATACAACAGAATTAGTATTAAATCATAAGGACATGAAGTGAAAATTTTTGGAAGTTGTCAGAAAAAGATAAATATATGAGTTGAAGATAAGAGCCGAGACCCTATAAAAGATGATCTGCCAGCACCTCATAATCCTTATAGTCTGGATTCTGCCATTCCTCCGCTGTATCCTACTTGAAAAGAGCAGAAAATTATTGATCAGGAACAGAAGCAGGACTAATGTCAAAGGAGACCAACATGGTTTGATAGAAAAAAGGGGGATTCGATGACTACATTGATTGTACCTTATATGTAGGAAATCTGCTACCTAAGACATGCATGAGGCTAGCTATACCCATCCCCACCCCTGATAGAGTAGAGATTATATAGAAGCACTTAAGCATGACAGCTAGGACCAGAAAAACCTGCAGAATCTTATATTACAAATCTAATTTTAAAACAAAGCTAGTATGATATGAGCCCAAATGTTAATATCTTTATCAGATGATTAAACAGGAAAGAAGTCCATCAAACCTGTGACCAGATCAATGATGGATAAGGACAAAGGACTGAAATTACACAGAAGGGTGAAAGGAAAAAACCATATTCCACAGTCCATGCGAAGGCAATAATCCAATCATCTTGGTTAGGCCCCCTTGAGGAATTTATTTAATAATGCCTGGGAAAGTTAGAATTTAGAAGAATAAAAATAGGCTTGAATAGATAAGGCTGAGAAGACAGCTCCATATGAAAATAATAGAAATAGACATATCCCTAGACAAATAAAAAGATAAAAATTTCTACTGAACTCGAGAAAGGAGCGGTGTAAATCTTGATAAGACAAAAAAGATTTTGTTATTGTGACAAGCTTACATTCACCCATAGATATGCTTCATCATGGCGAGGGATCCTACTGATAGAAAAGAAAGACTGAAAAACTATGTTAAAAATAAATCAGGCCAGATATGATACTAAAAGATAGCAAACCACTATTCACAATTAAAATAATAAAGCCTGATGCACTTATTTGCAGATTGATATTAGGAGAATCGCAAGATGATTGATTCCAATTTTTTGAGAGAACAGGTCGAAAGATGGAGGCTGATAGGAAGAGAGTAATACATGAGAAGATTCAGGAGCAAAACGAAATCTAGTGAAATCAAAACGACAAAAGCACTGCTAGGATCATAAGAAAAAATTAAATCATTCCTAGAAGATAAATGCGAAGAGTTGGGTGTACACAAGGTTTCGAATGATGAGGATAATTGAATGGTTCAGCCATTGCACTAAGAGCAACTAATAAAGAATTAAAGAATTAAAAATAAGAGCCCCTGAAATAGGGCATTTAAATTGTCAAACGTGATTTAGAAACAAACAATACCAGCAAAACAACAGAAGTGAATTGATTTGGCATACCTAAACCAGAAGTTTAATTATAACCAGTTGCTATACCATAAAAATTGAGAGTTATAATCTACGTAATAATACTGAGCACAGGACAATTAGGCCTTATGGTCATCTCTTCTTCATTTATCTCCATGCCTGTGCCGTCACTTCTGGTCATAGGTTGCGTGTACGGTGTAGTCATGCATTGCCTCTTGACTATGCCAAAGCCTACCTAAACCATTTCCAAATGTTTCAAAAGAGATGGTGTGGAAACAACATGTTCAGACAAAACATTTCACAGTTTACACACCCTTTAGAGAGAAAATTTTTCTAACTAGGTTAGTTCTCCCCCTCTTCTGGTAGACTTTCAGATGATTTCCACGAGTAATAGTCCATTTGCAAGCAGAATGTTATATTTGACTATAACAATTAATCGATTGAGAGCCGAAGAATGATCCATCATAGCCTGGGTACGTGCTCTATATATCCAATTTCACCCAAGTTAAGTACCCGCAGAAAGAATTTCCAAAATGATGAGAGATTAGATTATACATTAAGTAGGGAAAAAACCCATCTTAGGGCTAATAAAAGTGGCTGATAGTCAAGAACTTTCCTGATCCAAAGGCTATGCTTGCTACTAAAACACTGAGATCAACACACATCTCTGATATAGTAAAACTTGGTCATCAAAGTTTGTAGCGTTTACTATCAAAATATTAACCATTTAACTCTTGAAGTTATTAGTCATAAGTTGCAACTGAAATAAGTTGAATCTGAATGAGTACCAGCAAATATGGGAGTGGCGTATTTACTTATAAATCCATAAATAGATCGCACATTTATGCTCAATTTACACATTCTAAAAAATTTGCGCGCACTCTATACAAGGATAAAACTTATTTTCCTCTGAATTTTTAAACATCTTAACGTCTGAAGATACCACGAAAAAAAACCTGCACAAAACTTGTCACCTCGCGGCTATGCTTAATGTGTACCTCAAAACATCATTCGCAGAAGTGAAATTATTAAATTGAACAGCCTAAATATTGCGTATCCTTTAATAAAGATTGTTTTTTCCATCAAAATTAATCCTAACTTGACATAAATGTCGTCTTTATAATATATAAATCAGAATCACGTGATAATCACATGATATATAAATTACGTGATATTATCTGACCAGATCCGGTTAAAGCAAATTTTAATGAAGTATCTTAAGCGAGTACTCGGATATAGTTATCCTGGAAACGGAAATTCGGCAATGAGATCTACGCTTCTCGTCAGCGCCTCCAAACGGAGATTTACTTTGCCACTGGCTGGCTCGCTAACATTAGACGCGGGCTACCCAGTTTAATTATCGGGCGTTCATGCAATTTTTCTAGAACATCGCATTACGTTTTAGATCATTTTATGTTGGTCACTCACATTACAATATAACCAGTAATATATATGATACATTTTATCGCTAGATTTAGAAATCAAGTGAACGCAAGTTTCTCACTAGATTTACAAATCAAGTGAACCTGATTATGATAATCTGACACAGGCTTAATAGCCTATCTAACAAAAGAGGGTTATGTGATTACGAGGATTCAAATCAGTATCGTAGTTTTGAACATCCGGGCATTCCGAGATCGTCCGACATTTGCCAATTTACGACACACTAAAGAGGATATCCCATAGCAATGCAATGTTTACATTTTTCATGAAACTAAGGGCATAAAAAAACCTTGTGTCGAATAACCCCGCCCGGTATTTGAAAACATAAAATCTCGAGTAATTTTTATAAGATATTAAATAAAAGGTAAAAAGGTTTCACGGCCCATTGCTAGTAATGTTAAATTAGCCTGCAAAAACGGTGCCAATTTAAAGCGAAGACCGAATCGCGAATTAATATGATGGTCTTGTCTTTATTGTAATACGACTGACATGACTGATCATCATGAAGTAATTGCGAGTTTCATGTTAGTTGGTTAGTAACGGTCCTTAGAAGGACCACTCGCTTTTCTTCAGGGGATGATCGTGGTGTATCCTTGTGGTGTTCATCCGGTCCACCACGCCTGTTTGCACCACTGTCACATTTTTAATAGATCCAATAACTTCCCAACCAGTATATTACATAGTTATGTAGGATACCTTATGTAGGATTCGATCCAAACCGGTATGTAGTATACCTTATGTAGGAAAGAATGACGCTCGGAAATACGTACCTAGTCAAAACTCTTAATTGATCCACTAACTTCCCAACCGGTATGTTACATATGTTATGTAGGATACCTTTCGTAGGAGATGTTCCAAACCGGTATATAGTATACCTTTCATAGGAACGAGCCTCATGGCTAAAATAGGATCAGAGTTATTGACTTCACCTGGCTTGTAATGTGAAGCTGGCGCCATTTTCTTTCAACTTGGTCACAACGAACTTTCTGTTCATATTCACGTAAATTATAAACATTTTACATAAGTACTATGACTTATTCAACAAAGACTGCTTGTTCTGTGGTATTCATGAAAAATTCAATGTGGATGTAGCTCCACAAGATTATGGAATGAATAGGATTTGTTGAGATAAAAGTTATGTGTTTCCTGTAATACAGAAAATTAATTAATGCCGGCTTGGACTCGGTCGCATGCATAGTAGCATACAAATGTAAGTGCGCATGCTTACAGACTCGTTTATATGTTCTCTAGGAATAGAGGAACCGGTTCCCTCGAGCAATGACTGCTTTAGAGTTAAAGAGGTACTATCAAGACTACCCAATGGAGGGATGTATCTCTGCTAACCTTGTTACAAGGGAACCCACACCATGGGAATGAATAGGTTAAAATTTTCTGAGATATCTAAGTCAGGTGACTTATAGCAAACAGTGAATTGAGTGGCTTAGTATTTTTGTTGTGTTACAAAACCCATATTTCATACGATTAACCGTTTAACCCTTAAATTTGTACAAGAAAATTTCAATTATCTTAGCTTAAATGCCCATTTGTGGATCAAGAGATCATTATTTTTTGCGGCTACTGGGCCCCTGCAAATCTTCACCACTGATGGGACACTATCTATAAATGGACATATTTCAAGGCCACTGTATGTGTCTGGTTTCGGCTGATATAGCCATTAGAGTCCAGCATTAACACTTACCACTCTGATGTCAATATTGTACAGGACCACCTCCCACCAAATTTGTTGAAAAATTAACGCCAATTCATCTCTTAATTTAATTTGAAAATTTAAAGTTTTGGCATCAGAGTGTTAAGGGTTAACCGTTACCACTCTGATGTCAATATTGTATTCTTTACTGCATCAATAGCAAAGAAACTGGTGTACAATTTTCAAGAATTTTGTTGGATGATGTTGCTGTCTATGACAACAACATCTTCCACCAAATTTGTTGAAAAATGAACACCAGTTCATTTTTAAATAGAATTTAAAAATTTTAAATTTTGACATCAGAGTGCTACGGGTTAGTAGCAGTTCAAGATGGTCAAGTTAATAGAAATTAGAAATCGCATAGAAAATGGAAACCAACTAGATGGTGTCCTGTTTTATATATTCCATAATAAGACCTAAGCCCTTTAAATGTTAAGTTTTTCAAAAATGTCCCTAGAAATGGTGCCACGCAGGACCAAGATTCTAGTGAAAATAGTTTTATCTTGACCTGCAAATGGACATGAATCATTAAGCATAAATTTTAACTTGCCTGACAAAACTTTACCATTGACATATTAACACTTTAACACTCATATCAGCAAAAAAAAAGGCTTCTGAAGTGGTCTTGAGAAATGTTCATTTGCAGACCAAGAGACAGGGCTTCCACTAATTTCTAAGCACAGGAAGTCCCAGACTTCCCGGGTAATGCTATTGGGAGTCCAAGAAAGAAACATGGAAGTCTAAAATGGTTCAAAGACATGTACCGTAATTTGTTTAAGATCATCGGTTTTACAGATGTTAGGACCAAAAAATAGGAAGCTTCCTTGGTATGTTTTTTGGGAGTCCAAACATGAACTTTGGGAGTATAGTACTCCCGGGCTTCCACTAGTGCCAAGAGACAACTATTTTTTTTTAATTTACCGATGGAGCGACTGGCTCGATAACCGAGCCGTTCATTCCAGTGCTAAATTTTCGACAAATGTCTTCTCTTTTGAAAATTTGAACAAATTCGAAGATTAAAGTGTTAAAGTACAGTTAGCGATAAGTTATTCTCTGCATTATATGCTCGTCTTGTTTATTAGGGAAGCCTTATAGTAATGACTGCGTCTGGGTGTCTGTCTGTCAGTCTCTCTGTCCGTCCATCTGTCTGTCTGACGGCCCATCCACGATATCTCGTAAACAGCATATACAGAACTGCTTCAGATATTTTAATGAAACTTCGTGTATGCCTCAGTTATGATGCGCAGATGTGCCTTTTGAATTCATGTTTATAGGTCCAATATTTTGGGTGAAAATGGTCTTTTTAGTGCAAAAAACTTGTGATTTTTGTCACTTTCCTCGTAAACACCATACCATACAGAATCGTCAATTGTTTAAGATAATTTAATGAAACTTGTGAGATAATGCAAAAACTTGGGATTTTGTCAATTTCCTCGTAAACACTTATCCATGCAGAATCGTTTAAGATAATTTAATGAAACTTGTGAGATGACTTATTTATGACGGATAGATGTGCGTTTTGAAGGATTCACCTTTATCGGACCAATATTTTGGGTGAAAATGGGGTTTTTAATGCAAAAACTTGGGATTTTGTCAATTTCCTCGTAAACACTTATTCATGCAGAATCGTTTAAGATAATTTAATGAAACTTGGGAGATGGCTTCTTTATGATGGATATATGTACCTTTTTAAGGATTCACCTTTATCGGACCAAGATTTTGGATGAAAATGGTCTTTTTAATGCAAAAACTTGTAAATTTCCTTATTTTTTATTTATTTTTAAAAATTGTCTAATTTTTTGTTTTTCATTTTTTGTTTTTAATAATATGAAGGCTTTGAATAAAATTGCTACCTCAGGGTTCATACGCATGTATGGAAGTCTGGAAAAAGTATAGAAAATTAGGAAAACCTTTTCCAGGGCTGGAAAAGTATGGAAATTTCATTTTTTTGCCCAATCAGTATGGAAAATGTATGGAAAATTAAAATATCAACAATCCTAATTTTTGCGCCCTCCATTTTTAGCTCAGCTGACTTGTCAGTCAGCTGAGCTATAGCGATGACCCTCTGTTTGGCATCCGACTGTCTGTCCATCCTTCATCAACAATGGTGGCACATTTTGCAATTTCTTGAAGGATTGACGTCAAACTTGATGGAAGTGTTCATCTTGGCATCTAGTTTGAGCATTATGTGAAAATGAAGTCTATATATGATAATATGATGAAGTTAGTAACTGTGTTTGTTTTTTGTCTGATTGAAATTCAAAAAATTAGGTCTGGAAAATTTGAAATTTAGTCTGGAAAACGGATGGAATTTAATTCCGCGGAAGGTGTATGAACCCTGTACCTGCTACATAGAGAAAGGTATTTTCAGTGATTGAGTAGCCCTCTGAGTCAAACAACGTTGTCTAGTAAAATAAGAAGTAAAATTTCTGACACCATTGGCATTATAATAACCTGACACTTTGTCAGTATCTAGAGATTTCTATCTGCCTTGCATAATCTCGAACTTGTTACATTTTTTGCACTCGTAATTGCACTTAACATTAGAAATCTCAAGGGCTAATTGGTTAATTTGTCATCTGGTACAGTATTGTATAGATCTATCAATACAGACTACGCCATGAACAATGGCTAATCGATTATCTACTAGTTTATGCGCTCCTAAATTATGTATGGATGATCATCTCTATCTATAGACTATTTGACGAAGAAAGTTAATGATGAAAACTTCTTAACTCTTTAAAATCTAAGCTTTTCTTGACCCTTTAACCCTCGAATTTGTTGAAGAAAATTTCAATTTTCTCATAGAAAATGTCCATTTGCAGTCCAAGACTATTTTTGAAAATTTTAACGAGCCAATCATTCTAGTGGAAAATTTTCAAAAATAGTATTCTTAGTCTGCAAATGGACATTTCCCAAGACCACTGCAGAAGCCGTTTTTTGACTGATATGAGTGTTAAAGGATTAATGTCAGAATGTATATTTTCATGCTACGGGAAGAATATTTTTAAACAAATTTCAGTGGTAAAGTATACTCTTCTCTTAGCCTATAAATGGACAAATTTTAATTTTCTCATAGAAAATATCCATTTGCAGACCAAGAGAAGACTATTTTTTTTAATTTACCACTTGAATGACTGGCTCGGTTATTGAGCCAGTCATTCCAGTGGTAAAATCTTCAAAAATAGTCTTCTTGGTCTGCAAATGGACATTTCTCAAGACCAGTGCTGAAGCTGTTTTTGTCTGATATAAGTATTAAAGGGTTAATCGATGTCCATTTGCAAGACACACACAAATTATTTTGAGACTTGACAGCTCCCAGTCAAATTAGCTTCAAAATATTCAACAGTGTGTTTATTAAATTCTAAATTAATCAAATACATACAATTCAGAAACTTTCGTGACACACTTTTGCCTCCTTTGAGATGGACTTGTGTCCTTTTGTTTATGCCATTACCTAACAAGTGACATATTTGATTATAATATCAGATACTTGAGTGACAGATTGAATACCTTCATTGACGTGGGTCTCAAGAAACATCCTCTCAACGCAATAACTGAATCAAAGTTGTTCAAGACAACCTGATTGGTTAATTATCTTGGCAGTCTTATCTGTTTTCATGACATAATTTTCACAGAAAATTCCTTTCTGGAACTGCTAAAAAAATGGAAACATTAATATTGTTAATGAGCTATTAATGGCAGGGTCAGGTGGGGTTTCTTATCGCTTTCTCCAGCTGTGGTGAGACAGGGTTGCGTAAGCGAGACAGGAAGTGTCCATCCGGCCCTTTGTCTTCACAGAGCACCTGTGAAAACACTCGGCTGCCCGGAGGGATAATTCCGGCCTCG
The DNA here is from genome assembly GCA_034401795.1 of Chaetoderma sp. LZ-2023a. NCBI lineage: Eukaryota > Metazoa > Mollusca > Caudofoveata > Chaetodermatida > Chaetodermatidae > Chaetoderma > Chaetoderma sp. LZ-2023a. The sequence continues at coordinate 52,711,114 of CM067373.1, forward strand.
CCACACCAGCCCGACGTCACCATGGCCAAGCACGCTCAGATTGGTCAGTGGAAAATCTGTCCCAACGCCCGGGGCGGATTGGCCACACCCAGGACGCACGTGCCAGTTCACCACCGGTGGATTGGAATAGGCAGCCAATGGAGTCGCTCCATTTCCACCTTTAAAATAAGCTGTTTGGCTTACATCTCGTCATTGTGCGTTCGTAACCTCTGACCTTCTTTGCAGTAAATTATTAATCCCCTCCCGCCCTACCCTGTTAAAAGGAGGGGGATGTTAACTCGAAAGCTGCTCTCATTGCCCAGCTAACCTTGATCAGTATTCTGTACAGATTGTATGATTTAATAGAATCTATATAAGTATCGGGAGGGCCACCTCCATGCCTCTAAGGGTCATTCCGTATAAGATGGTCCAATGGCCGTCAACTCATAGTCACGGATTTCCTTCAAACTTTCTCAGTGTGAGCATATGGATGTTTTAGTTGAGCATGACAATTTTTTAACTGATATGTGAAATACTTTTTGAAAAATGCCCTCTCAAAGACCCCTGTGCTAAAATTGACAAAAGTTTCAAGTACAAATCCAATGTTTGAGACATCATATCTCATCCAATATACTGTTTACAATACTAGATCTTTTTATTCTAATGCTCTGGTCAGCATACTTGAGGAAAATAACAAGCAATATGTGTTGACTTGTTTTGGGTGTGTTTTAGGGGTCACCAAAAATGTTAAAAACAGCTAATTTTCCTGTTTCAACAAAATTTGGTGATACAGTAAAATGTATATTATAGTTGCTGTAACTAAATGATTTCTACCCAGTTCACTAGAGCTAATATTAGCTTAGTAATATTTACTGACTAACAGCAAGGTTTGCTCATCAAAAAATTTTGGGGGCCCAATGCACCACCCCTGTTCACAAAAGAGGGCCAACTTCATCGCCTATTAAGTCAAAATAACCCCTTTCAATTTTTATTTTATTTCGGTGAATGGTAGATATGTGGTCAATAGTTACATGGTTAAAAGTTGCACTCTTACATTTGTTCCCTTTTGGAGCTATGGCATATTAGAAATGTGATATTTTTGTAAAACTTGTACGATATTCCATTTTTGGGGGTTAATAATTTTAAAATTATAGGGCCTAGAGGCATGAAACAAGCGATACAACCAGTTCTCCTGCTATATTAGAAGAACCAATCAGCATTCCCTGGTTATATAATACATAAACATCGATTTTCTAGACCCAAAGACCTGACTCTGTTAAAATTTGACATTTTTCGCGACAATCTAATTTGTTTTAAAAAGTTTAAAATATCTCCACTTTAGCATTTTAGATACTTTTTCATCATAGGTGGACATTGAATGGTATATTATGGTCATATTAGTACAGCTACATGGACTTCTATGGCCATTTATAGACAATTTTGACACACTGCGACCAGGCCAATATGTGTAATCTCTCATACTAAAGTATGCCTAAATGTCACCCATTTCATGGAATTATTTAATAAACTGAGACAGGCATTGGTTAATACACATGATATAATATAAAAGTGTTAAGAGATAGTACATAATACTACATACCTCAGCAATAATTGATGATACGGTACATGATCCAGCATATACCGCTCCTCCAAATTATTTAAATAGTCCATTTATAAAGTCGATATCAGTTTGTGGAAAAGTGTACTGCCGGCCAGTTGCTGTCAATGGTGTTGACACCTTACTTAGAATGTCACAAAAAGGAACCCAGCACTGGTCTGTGCGCCTTGGCCAACTAAAGGATCGAGCTGGTCCATGCGGCTTCATAAACGAAATGAGACAGTCCTCATTTTCTAGACTAATTTCTAACACTATGCCAAACCACCAATTTTTGTCATACAATGCACCAACATAGTCACTCAAAGACAGTTCCATAGGGATATTTAAATTCTGAATCTCTGATGACATACCAGGTTGTGTGTTAGAAAATGACCGAGTGTATGAAACATCATCAGTTGAAATTCGCTTTACTGTGATAGAGTTAGTGTCATTTGGAACAAACGAATGGAATGACCTGGTTCCTTGCACTGTTTTGGCAAGGGGATACCGCTCTTCCAACATTGTATGATGGCTCTGGATCTCATCTTTACTAACTAAGAAGAACTTGATCTTGCTTCTGTTCTGTTGGCTGAATTCATACAATTCACTAGCATTTCGTATAAGCGCTGTTTGCAGACTAGCCCTTGCGGCTAAGCGCTTCACTGTGCCACCGATACCGTCGCAAACACCTTTACCATGGCTGGTAGCAAAGAAATGCCATTCTGCCTTAATATCAAAATCTGAATAATGATGGCAGACATTAATAAAGTTTTTGAAGTTCTTGTATTGTCCTGCACACCCATCACTAAAGTATTTAATTATATGAATATTGGGATACTTTTCCTTCAAATATCTTGTAAAAATCTCCTGAAAACAGTACACAGTATTTGTTTCGTGTTTCAAACACTCAGAGATGAAGCATACATTTTCTTCATTCAACTTTCCATAAGCCTTAACATAAAATGCCAAAGGATGTATCGTGACTTGAGAATTGTTCCAATAAAATCCCTGTACACAATCTTGCACAATAATGCTGTAATTTTCAGCAAAGTCGAGAACAACAATGGCAGTAGTGTCATCTAAATCATGTTTGCACGCTTTCAAGAATTCACTTTGAGATTTCGCTATGAAGGAATGTGGTGTTAATTCTTGGATCCGTTGACATAATATAGAAATAAAATCTTCAACTGATACTTCTCGGCGCATGATTTCAATTCGGTCTGTGGATACCCATTCATTGAATTTAATGATGTCATCCTCATCCATGTGCTCGTAAAGGTCTTGCTCTAAGTAAGTTTTGAGAAATGCAGTTCCTGGACACGTTTCACATCGTTGCAGCATGCAATTTCTAGAACTACTGTCACATACAGATTTGTCAATTAGGTTATGATAGTCTTCAGAGATAACATCCACCATAAACTTTACATTTTGGTGTCTTTCGCATACACAAACATTGTGGCTGCCGCTAGAAGAAACAGTTACACACCATTTGGGTCTTAATTCAACAAATTTAGAGAAACCAATTTTAAGTCCAGTTTCTGTTTTGAAATTAGCATGTACTTCCTTCAAATTTGTCAGGATTAGCCGTTTTTGCTTATGTTCTTTGGTACCACAAATTCTTATAGTAACAAAATCATTTTTCCCGGGTAATAGTCTAGATACAGTATCATCTTGGTAGTAGTTAATAACACTATCTAGTGTATGCTGATCAAGCTTATTTCTTTTAAAGGTTTCACGATCAGCGAGTATTCCATCATTCTGCGCAAGTTGTCTGGCTTGTTTCACCATATAACGCGTAACACCACATGCCTGAAAAACCTGAACAGTTTTATCTATCGACCATGATTTAGGTGTAATAGTCAATACTTGTATCTTTTGATTTCGTGATGACACAGACAGTTTTTCATTCATGTTCGATACCAAGTAGTCCACATCTAACTTAGAATCACATGTACATTCAGTTTGTGAAGTGTCAGCAACTAATTTATTAGGTGGAAAACCTAGGTGGGATGCCACGTGACTTGTTGTTGCTTCTGCCATTTGTTTGATTTTTCGTTTACCATATGATACTTTCCTTTCTGAATGGACACTCTTTAGGGGAGAAACTCCAACTGCTGAGAAACTAGAGTTGAGGCATTCAGCATTACTGTACAAAGTATCTGCTATGGCCATTGATTCCGGTTCACTGTCACTACAATCTGTCAGGTTATTAATTTTCTGCAAACAATGATGGCAAATCTTTTGGCCAGGTTGTTTTCTCTCTCTAGTTTTCGACTGTATTAATGCCACAATTTCTTGATCTATATTAACTAGTCCCTTTTTAATAAGCTTTTTGTGAACTTTTAGGGGATCACAACATGAAGTGTTCTGCTTCATCATCGGGAATATATGCAGATAGTGTTTCTTGTGGCAACAGCACACTGTTTCTAAACTATCCTCACTCTGGCCGCTTCTCATTGCAACAAGTGTTTTATCTGTAGCCGTCAATTGTACAACATCATTTACAGAGCATTTATCCGTAAACTTATGACATTTATCATTAGTGAGACGTCCAACTGAACAAAATGTCTCTGGTAATTCAGCCATTGTGCAACATGTCCTAGTCAAAGTTTACACTTTTCAAATTAAAAGGCCTAATTTATCATTAAAATGTATAGTGAATTATTAAATTTCTAAAGTAAATATCTAAACATTTGTGTATCAGCAACAATGTCAATGTTTCAAAGCAGTAGTTATTAAACACTTTCACTGGTCATGCTGCCTAATCTTGATCACTTAAAATGCTTGACTGAACTCTTGTTGATAGCAATACTTGCATGCAGATCTCTGAGAAAAACTGAGACCATGTGACTAATCAATATCACCTCACTACCTATGTCTATTACAGCAATTGACCTAATTATATACAAAGCTCTGAAGGTTGAGTTATTTTCTCTAGATATGAAATCTCTGTCTCTATTAACACTGGATAACTCAAGACTGAGTGATGAGCTGTTGCAGCTCGACCAGCTTACAGGACAAACTCTGTACCTGGTGTATATTTTGAAAATGATTTGACTGAAAATTATTGATGGCTAAGTCAGCAACAACTTATAGTCAAATTGTTTTTTAAATATTCTCCAGGCAATATGTTATTCCCATTGAAAATGTTGTTGAATAATGACTTGTAGTTTACCCAGAAAAATGTCAAATTTTAACAAAGTAAGGTTTTGACATCTCTAAAATCCATGTTTATCTATTTTGTAAAAGGGAAATGCTGGTTGTTTCTTTTAATAAGGCATGGAAACGCGCTACATCTCTTGTTTCATACTTCTAGAGTGTATACTTTTAAAATTATTAACCCCCCAAAATCGAATATCATACAAGTTTTTGAAAAAATATCGGATTTTGTATTTGCCATAGCTCTAAAAGGAAACAAATGTAAGAGTGAACCTTTTGGCCCTGTAACCATTGACCATATATATAACATTCACCAAGATATTTTAAAAATTGAAAGGGGTTATTTTGAAAAAAGATGTTATGAAGTCACCCCATTTTGGCGAACAGGGGTGGGGGTATGGGTCCCACAAAATTTTTGCGGAGCATATCTTGCCATTAGGTAATAAATATCACTAAAGTAGCAGTAGCTCTAGTTAACAGGATAGAAATCATTTGTGTAAACCAAATACAAATACATTTTACGGCATCACCAAATTTGGATTAAAATATGAAAAATCAAATTTTTTGGCATTTTTGACGACCCCTAATACATGCCTAAAACAGGTCAGCACAAAATGCTTGTGATTTTCTCGAACTATGGTGACCAGACTGTTAAAATAAAAAGACCTAGTATTGTGAGCACTGTAGTCGGTGAGATATGAAGCCTCAAACATAGAAATTTTGTTACAAATTTTTGTCAATTTTAGGCAGGGGGTATTGGATAGGCCAGTTTTCAAAAAGTAGTTGACCTTTCACTATAATACTTGGAATTTCCTGTTAATACATACATATGCTTACTCTGACAAAGTTTGAAGGAAATCTGAAACTATGACTTGACGGATTTCAAAAATTTTGGTCCTTATATGGAATGACCCCTAAGCTGCTCCACATATATATCGCTCCGCTACATTTACTCAACATCTTTGTACAGTTTATAAATGTATATAATAATAATAGTAATATTAATAGTAGTACTTAGTATTTATCTGGAGTACCATAGATTTTAATTCAGCCTCATGATATACGGCTGGGACGTTAAAGGTCCATCCTCTGTGTTGGGAAAAATAAAATCTGTCTTCTTTGTCACCCAAACCATTCTTGTTTGTCCTCTGCTTTCTGCCAACCATTGGTCGGGTGGGATGGAGGGTCTCTCCACCGGCTCCTGTTATTAATGTAGAAATCTGATTAAAAAGGACTCATGTCAGTGCCAATCAATTCATTCAATCTTATTCATGAGAAATTAATATGTGCATAAATGTTTCTGATATCGAGCAATCAAAATTGAGGTTATATTGGTTGAAGAATTTTGACAGCGAAATGGAGGAGATATGACGTGTACATGCATATAAATAAGTCTTTTGGCATGCTGAATACAAATTTGACATTTGAAGCTGATTGGTTGATTGATTGATTGGATCATTGGACATCTTAAATTCCTTTGTGCTGTGCCTGGCATTTTATGCTCCAAATGGCCATGTTTCACGCCCAACTGTTTGCATTCTCGACCCAAATCTTTCATGCTTTCATAGTCAAAGAATGTGTATGGAAGATAATTTTTAATGTGTCTAATTCAAATACTAATGTTTCACTTGAGCACTTGTATAATTTGCCTTCTGGTTTGTATTTTTTCCAGTACAACCCAAAGTCCCCACAAAACAGGAAATCGAGGATAGTGGCGGTATTCACGAGAAATGCCTGGATCAGCTTTACACAAAAGCCCTGGAGGGCTTCATCATGGTCATCTCAAAGGATGGCGATATTATTTATGTATCAGAGCAGGTTGCTAAATACCTGGGCATTCAACAAGTAAGTACTAGACTAATGCCAGCTTGTGCTATTCAGTTCTCATAAAACTATTAAACCTTTAACCCTTACCACTCTGATGTCAAAACTTTTAAGTTTTCAAATTAAATTAAAAGATGAAATGGTGTTCATTTTTCAACAAATTTAGTCAGAGATGGTGCTGTCATAGACAGCAACCACATCTTCCACCAAAATTGTTGGAAAATGTACACCAGTTTCTTTGCTAATGACACAGTAAAAGATAGAATATTGACATCAGTGTGCTAACGGTTAAGGATCAAGCCCGGTGCAGTGGTCTTGAGGAATGTCCATTTGCAGACCAAGGCAAGAGAATACTATTTTTGAAAACTTACCACTGGAATGCCTCCAGGCTCGATAACTGAGCCAGTCATTCCAGTGGTAAATCTTTTTTAAATTTGTCCTGCAAATGGACATCCAATGAGGAAATAGTTAATTCTTTAAAACAATTTGAACCATGAACTTATTAACTAACAAGCGTTGATTTTGATATCAATATTGTTGAATGTTGTTGATATCTATGAAACTTTAGTGGTCAAGATTGGTTAAGAAAGTGAAAAGCTTTAGTTTGTTGAATATAATTTTGCAGGCAAGAGAGGACAATTTTTAGAAATTTTGCATTGAAATGACTGGCTCGCTTACCGATTCAGTTATTCCAATTTAGAATTGTTCAATAATAGCCTTCTCTTGTCCTGCAAATGGACATTTCTCACGGCCACTGGCAAAGGCCCATTTTCTCCAGCTTGACCATTAAAATGATCAAACCTCCTTGATTACATGTATATATCGCAGTAGATAAACTCATCAAACCTCCTTGATTACATGTATATATCGCAGTAGATAAACTCATCAAACCTCCTTGATTACATGTATATATCGCAGTAGATAAACTCATCTTCATGTATGGATGATTTATTAACAAAATAGCAATCTATTGCAATCTATTATGCCATGGCAACTGTTCGTCATGTGTCCATCGTCCGTCAACTTTTCCTTTAAACACCTCAAGAACCATTGGGCCGATTTCAATTATATTTGGCAGGAAGCATTCTTAGAGCATAGGGATCCAAGTTTCCAGTCAAATTAATTTCAAAATATTCAACAGAATTAGTTTTGTATTGTAAAGAATATACTTTTTCAGGGATTTGTCAGTGAAAAAGATTAAGATGGATGGTCTTGAAATCACGGTTACCTGTATCTATGTTGCTTGTCATATATGTACGGTTTCTTGAATATATCGATATAACTGACAACATGATTCAAAAATGATTTCGATGGCAAACTTTCAAACATAATAGAGTGACTCATTTCTAGTGATTCCACACTCATTTTGTCTGTGCATTAGAATCAATTATAACACTGAACTCTGGATTTACAGAACCTCAATGTCAAGGTAACTATACAGGTAAGCTGTTGAATATTTATTCAATAGAAAATGTATTAAATTGTAAATTCACCAAAGACATACAATTCAGACAATTACTGTCAGACCGTTGCCCCTTCATTAAGAGCGTACATCATTTGATTGTGACACCAGGTGAGAAGTGACATCTTGAAGATCGCGTCATATACTTGAGTGACAGAGTAGATCCCTCCATTGTGCTTCATCAGGCACATTTATGGTCAAAAGCTTGTCATAGATAATAAAATCGTTCTCAAACATCCTATCACCAAATTCTATTTGTAGTATTATCAGACCTACGCAGCTACCATTTATAACTCTCTGTTCATAATGTATTGACGGCAAACTATTCTCTCCCTACAGATTGAGCTTATGGGCCACAGTGTCTTTGACTTCAGTCACCCATGCGACCATGAAGAGGTCCATGATATCTTATCCAGCAAAGCTGTCGCTGGCACACATTTAAGTAAAGAAAAAGTATTCTTTGTTCGACTGAAGTGCACGTTAACGAATAAAGGCCGAAATATTAATCTGAAATCTGCGACATACAAGGTAAGGATGAATACATACACATGGATCGCAATGTTAATATGTTTCAACATTCAGTTGTCTTCAATAATGAATGATGTATATATAGAGAGATTATATATATGTGTGTGTGATTTATAGCACACACGCGCGCACGCACGCACACACACCACACTAAGTGAATTGCCCCTTTTGTGTCACCATGGTTACCTGTATCTATGTTGCTTGTCATATATTTACGGTTTATTGAATATATTGACATAACTGGCAACATGATTCAAAGATGATTTTGATGGCAAACTTTCAAACATAATAGAGTGACTTATTTCTAGCTATGCCAGACTCATTGTCTATGCCCATTAGAATCAATTTTAACTCTGATCTCTGGATGTGCAGCTTTTCAATGTCAGTGTAACCATACAGGTAAGCCGTTGTCAATGTAACCATACAGGTAAGCCATTGTCAATGTAACCATACAGGTAAACCATTGTCAATGTAACCATACAGGTAAACCGTTGTCAATGTAACCATACAGGTAAGCCATTGAATATTTAGCGCTCATAATGCGACTTATATATCAATTAACCCTTTGACCTTACCACTCTGGTCTTAACATTTTAAATATTCAAATTAAATTAAAAGATGAACTAATGTTCAATTTGCAACAAATTTGGTGGAAGATGTTGCTGTCATAGACCGCAACATCAAACACCAAAAATGTTGAAAAATGTACACCGGTTTCTTTGCTGTTGACAGAGTAAAAGATAGAATATTGGCATCAGAGTGGTAAGGGTTAATGGTCTAGATTTTTCAAGAAGATCTAATTTTTATCTCAGTAAATGTCCACTTGCTTACAGGCGAAGAGAAGACTATTTATGTAAATTTATCACTGCAGTTTACAAAAAACAGCATTCTGTTGTCCGGCAAATGGATATTTCGCAAGATTACTGCTGATGCGATTTTGGTGGTCTTTGCCATTTAAAGGTTAATTGTCCGGAGAATCAGAATTTTGACTTAATCGGTGTCCATTTGCAAGCAAAGACAATGCTAATTTTGAGAATTTACCACTGGAGAGATTCCAGCAGAAAATTTTCACAAATAGTATTCTTGGCTTGAAAATGGACATTTGCTAAGACCTCGAAGACATTTTGCCTGTCTTGAACATTAGTGTAAAAAAGATGTATTATCTCCTGGCAAATCCTTAATGACCGGCTGAGATCTAGTTTGACTCGAAGTCTGAATGGTTGGGAACTGATTTTGCTCCCTCCTTTTATACTCTCTGGCCAGGGCACCGCCGATGTTAGGGGTGCCCAGGCACCAGTAGGGGTACTGCAGGGGCACCGCTGAGGTGGCCCTTTAGAATAGATGAAAAGTTAAAAAGCACCGCTAGTGTGTTCGGTGACCGTTTTGAAGGCGGCAGTGTGATGTGCCCTCGAGGGGCACTGGGTGTCCATGGTGCCCTCAAGGGGGCCACTGTAGCATCTACGGTGCCCCTGTGAAGTTGGGTAGCACCGCAAGTGTGGCGGGCCCGCTGGCAAAATGCATGTGGGGTGCCATTTTCCATTTACACAGTGGCTGGTTTAGTGACTATCGGGCGGGGTTGCACCGGGCCCGTGTTGGCTGTACTGAGGCCAGACAAGGGTTATGGCATGGGCCCGCTTTGGAGTATAAGGGGTGGGGGGGGGGGGGTAGAGGGCGGGACTGTACTGATGTCCTTTCCTCACCCCTTTGTATCCTGCAATAGCATGTGTTGCTTCGTGTTGGCGATTCAGGCTTATAGCGTTTCGTTCCAATGTTTCTTGGATACTCATCAGAGGTCATTTATTGGCGTTTATACCATGTCCACACAGGCAGGAATCTGTTTGAGAGTAACCTGATGGGTCTACGGGGCAATAAGACGTTTCAAGGGTTACTTGTTCCGATTTCTGTTTTTGGTCAAGTGCTTGTATGTTTGGCAACTTGTTGGCAACTCTCATAAGGCCAGTGTTTTTTGTGGATTAGATATGGGGCCAGATGGATGTGTGAGGTGGGACACCCCATTTCTGTATTTCACTTATGACGTAACGCTCTAGTGTGACAGACCCATGGGCCATGAGAAGGAAAACATTCATTGAGTAAACAGGAGATTGTGAAAAAAGAGAAACTTGTTATTATCAAAGATAGAATGTAAGATGATTAAAAGAGAATTCATAGATTAGATAGATTTAACTAAATTTAAAAAGTAAAAAACCGGTTGATGTGAGAAAATTGATAGCACATGGAGATCTGGATTGGCACTGTTCAATTTCGTGCGAGCGCGTCAGTGACGCATCTTGCAACATGAATTGTCTGAAAGCTAGAGGAGGTCAGGGGACTGAATCCAAGAGGATGGAGGCACGCCCGATTAAACTCTGACGTGTCCTTCATTTGTCCCCATAGAGCCCACAACTCACGGATCGGAAATTCCAATGTAGTCCTGTCCCCAGGGATCGGCACACACACCGGTAGATCTTCTAATTCCGCCTCGATTTGCCCGCTTGGTTAATCAAGAAAAAGATAAATCCGCATTCCGCAATCCCTTTGAGGCCTGCAATACACAAAATTGCAACATCTGCAAGAGTATGGGAAAAAACCCGTTCTTCTCCAGCAACGACACTGGCTACACATACAGATGCAAGATCATAGGCAACTGCAGGACACGCAACATCGTATATCTACTCTCCTGTAAGCTTTCTGAAAAACAGTGTTGGAGAAACGCTGCGAGCCTTCGGTGTCAGAATAAAGGAACGCGTGAGAAGTATCACCTACTTCTACAGGAAGGCTTCCTATGACACTCCCGTTTCTAGGTACTTCAACACCATCAACCACTGCAAGAACAATATGCAGTTTCGCATTATCCAAGTCTCTCGTCGGATCCACTGGATCCTGAATCAAAAAGAACACCATTGGATCCATCAGCTCCACTGTATGGACCCACAGGGCATCGACAATGCAGGCTAAGAGCGCATTTGATGCATGCACCCGCCGGGACCTGTACAAAAAGCCCTGCGTGCATGTCGTAGTTATTAACCCTGTATTGAATATAAATGGTTACGTTAACACAAGGGAAGTGAATGGTGATGATTTGATGAGAAAATCAAAACATTTTCATAGTGAATGCCGATTTTGAGGCCAAGAGTAATCTACTTTTTGTAAATTTAGTATTTCAATAACTCGCTTGCTTATCGAGTCAGACATTGGGTGAGGTCAAGTCTGGGTGTTAGTGTTAGTGCAACACTAACACAGAGATAACACCGAGACTTGACCTCGACATTCGTGTTACTGTTGACACCAGATTTAGTGTTAACACCGTGTTAGCACTTGGTGTTAACACCAAATATTGCGTTGGTGTTAGTGTTAATACCAACCCCTGCTTTTGCCTTCATTTTCACATAAGTCATTAGCGAATAAAATGGGAATAGATATTCAAATCAGCATAAAATAAGCTTAATTTACTTGATATGAATGAGTTATTAGCTTACCTTTTCACTGGCAGATGAAAATTTAGTCACTAATAGCTATATCTAGTTTGGTGTTAACACTAACCTCTAGAGGTTAACAATGTGTAGAGGTCAAGTCTTGGTGTTAGTGTTAGTGCTGGCTGCTAATAAACAACAAGTGAAAGCATAATTTCGTTTATCTTCAGCACAATGTAATCCAGCAATAATCACAGGCGGACAGCGTGACACATAAAATACAACAAAACCAAGCTTTACCTTATATAGCCATATGCCAACTCTGTACTTTATTGTGGGACACCAGCTTATTTTTTGGTCTATGTAGAAAATAGTTATTTACCTCAAATATGTAGAGAGAAGCCAGAGGTGCCATGTTTATCATGTAGAGGGGGGTTCCGCTACTTTTAAACATGTAACGTACCGGATAGTAAATATTAGAACTATAAACAATTTAAGTTAAAAAATAAAATGACATGCAAATTTTAGTTGAATTACCTCCCTTGCAAAATAATCATACAGATATGAGATGGTATAGTCTGATTTACATATCTGTGGTAAATTTTGAAGACACTGTTTGCTGGTAACATTTAATTTTGGTTAATGACAAGTCTATGAAAACATAGTTATAATAAAAAATACAAATTCCTGAAGACTAGTTCACCTATTTATCAACTTTAGCACCGCATTCCAAGTCTTTCTTTTCAGGCATAGGGGAGACCGGGGCACTATATGTACATGATACACAAGTATATGTGTCTCAAATAAGTTTAACCTTAATACAGATTATCAGTTCATTAAAATGTGCCCCAACGGCGTACATATAGGGTATGTACTTTATAAAATTGCACAGAAAATAGTGTTTTTCCTTTACACTAAAATCTCATAGCTTGGTTCGTGTTTGATTTAACACTCGATCATAGGCGTAAGAACAGGTGGGGTAGGGGCGAGGGCCCCCATCCCGCCCAAGGTTTTTCCTCTACCCTCGTGTATTCCGGCCATAGCGTCCATAGTTTTTGCCCCACCCATACATTAGCCACCCCACCACCACCCCAGAGTACATTCATAACCCCCTGGCACTACCAGTGTTAGTGTTAACACTACTGGTGTTAGTGTTAACACTACTGGTGTTAGTGTTAACACTACTGGTGTTAGTGTTAACACTACTGGTGTTAGTGTTAACACTACTGGTGTTAGTGTTAACACTACTGGTGTTAACACCTGGCTTGGTGTTAGGGATCAGTGTTAACATTAACACTGACACTAACACCCAGACTTGACCTCACCCATTGCAGTGTATTGCTTCTAAAATATTCTGCACTTGATCTGCCAATGGGCACTGGCTAATTCAAGCATTTGTCCAATTTGTCGACTATTCAGTCTCAGATACATGAATAGCTGAGTATTTCTGGCTTTTATTGCATAATAAATTGGCCAAATATAGCCTTCATATTAACCCTTTCAACAAGAAATCTCTGTTAAAGTAAATTCTTTAAAATGTATAGCATATTCTGTTGAATATTTTAAAATTAATATGACTGGAAGCCGTTGCTGCCTAAGGCAGCAATGGCTACAAGTCATATTAATTTCAAAATATTCAACAGCTTTCCTGTTTGTATACCCCAAGATTGTGATACAAGAAATTTATCCGTGAGAGGGTTAAAGCATGATCATCATCGCAGTTACAACGTCCCCAACGAGCACAAAATACGGCAGCCCGGTTAATAACCAGAACAAAAGTGCATGAACACATTCGACCAGTCCTCAAAGAGCTACACTGGCTGCCAGTGGAACAACGAATCGAATTTAAGGTCGCACTTTTCGTGTTCAAATGCCTACATGACTTAGCCCCACCGTATTTATCATCACTCATAACTAGACGAATAGCACCGAGAGCACTAAGATCGAGTGAACAGCTACTCTGCGTAGTACCCAATTCCAATCTTGTCATTGGAGAGCGTGCTTTCTCCATAGCTGGACCAAAACTTTGGAACGACCTTCCATCCAACATTCAAAACAGCAACAATGTTGAGGCTTTCAAAACTCTTCTTAAAACCCATTTGTTCCAAAAAGCATATTTCACTATTTTAAATTAGCTTTAACTTTTGTAAAGCGCCTTTGGGCAGTTAATTCTGGAATTGGCGCTATATAAATGCATACATACATACATACATACATACATACATACATACATACATACATACATACATGATGAATATTTAATGCCTATGATGATGGACCTTTCCAGTTTATCCATCGATCATATGATGTCATAATCAACTATGTGACGTGTAAGATGATGCCATAATCAATTACGTCATTATGATGTCATGAATGACATAGACAAGTTCAAGAAGAATGCATAATTGGTAATGGGCTAAGCATTGCTGGACGAATTGTATGTCTACTATTTAATAAAGATGCTGTTGAATATATTGAAACTAATTTGACTGGGCGCTTTTGCTGCCATAGGTAGCAAAAGCACCCAGTCTAATTAGTTTCAAAATGTTCAACAGATTACTTGTATAATTTTCTGGAAATTAATAGTCAGGGATCGATTGATCCATACACGAGCGAGGCATGGGTGGAGCTTAGCTAGATATGGGTGGGGCATGGCTAAAACTGGAAAGGCTCATTGCTTTAACGGAAATATATATATATATATATATATATATACATTTAATTTTAGGTAATAAAATGCACTGGGCGACTTGTTTTTCTTGACTCACCATTAGAGAAGATGTCAAACGAGAACTTCATATTTCTTCTTGCCATGGGCGAGCCAATCCCACATCCATCAAACATTGAGGTGCCACTTGACAGTAAAACCTTCCTCTCTAGGCACAACATGGACATGAAGTTTACATTCTGTGATGAAAGGTGAGTTGCAAAGTTTTCTTTAAATTATTAAGTTTTCAGCCAACTTCCCATAATGCCTTGCGCTTACTACTGTTTAACCTTAATTGGAACCTGTACCTCTGATATAGGACTACATGTTCCGGTTAATATTAGACCTTTCTTCGTCATGTCTGTCTTTTGCAGTCATGGCTGTGCTTTTATGGTGCTGCAAAATTAAAACAATTTTGGCATTTGTTCCTGGATAGACAGACAGACACACAGACAGACAGACTTTTTGTGAGTGACGGCTAAAAATAATGACAAAACATTTTTCTTGTAATACATGATCACCAAATATTGAAATTAGACAATTTATGTAATTACAAGTATGTAACTCTTCTTTTCCCTCAGGATCAAGGATTTGATCGGATACAATGGTGACGAATTGATTGGAAAGTCCTTATATGACTACCATCATGCACTTGATAGTCACGTTATAGACAAAGCCTACAAAGACTGTAAGTTTGATAATGTAGACCAGATTTCATACTAACTAGTCCCTAGGACTTGTCCTTGTCATTGTTGTTTTGCACGATACATATGTCATACATAGTATTTCACATTTGCTGCACAATTCATTAATTCAGATTTTCAGATTTCTTAAAATACTGTAGTTTAAAATTGTAGTTGTCTAAAGCCTCAATCAAATTTATGATTAGTTTAAGATACTAATATCCGTCTGAAAATGGCATAGTATCGAGATTGTTTTTCTAGTGTCTCAAAGACGTAATCTTTTGAAGGGGGAAGACCAAATATGAAAAACCCATTGGAATTTAACCCTTTAAAGGACAATTCCGGGATTGGTAAAAGTGTACTTTATTTGAAAGACTGTTATATGACTAACATATTGGATCCTAAATAAAAACAATAGACAAATAATACGAGTAATTATACCATCGTAAACATGGGATTATTTTGTCTCCTGGGCGGCGCCATTTTCTTGCAACGAGAGCGAGATTTCACGAGATCCTGACGTCATCCCCGCACCAACGCTATCTTTGCCGTGCACAAAGGCTTACAGTAAATATGTATATGCATGGAGTCTTAACATGTGATAATTTGTAATCATTAAGACATTGTCCAGTTAAGCTAGTAAGTTTTCTAAGTAATTCTAGTATCCGAAGTTGGTGGGGAATCGTTAACCCCTAGACCGCTGAAGCATAGATTCCATTTTCTCTATCCTATCAGAATGAGTTCACCGCAACCCATTTCAGAAACTTTTTTCCAAAATATACCCCGGCACTATCTCTGTAAGTAGGCTATTACGCATTTTACACCATGCGATAAGGGTTAAATGAAGTGGCACACTTGACACGTGCATATTGTCAAATCACTCAGCCGATTCAAGATACCGTTATAGCGTGTCGCAGGCAGTGTAAATATATATTCCAAGAAAACATATGATGTGATAATATTGCCGGAACGACAGAATCGATTGTAATAATTCTGATACCTACCTGTAGCTGCAAATTCGAAGATTTATCCAATGCTACGGATGTTAGAATTGGCCTAGTGGTTCAAAAGATACACTCTGCGGGAAAAACTAAGCCAGCAAAATTTCAAACAAAAATTTCAGGGTGCGCTCTATCCATCATCCCATATCAGAATGAGTATTACAGCTACAATGACAGAATTTGCTGTGCTGAAGCTTTACAATGTTATCACATAAAGGGAAAAATTCCATCAAAATTACTACAGCTTGCCAGGCAATATTGATCGGTGATGAAAATTCCCAGATTTTATGTCAAAATGTTATTTCATTTGGTGGTATCTCTGGCAATATTCACGTGAGGAAAATTATAATTGGTCATGCAAATAGCCATTTCATTCAGCTTTAAGCACACACCAATTTAATGACAATACGCAAAGATAGAGTCTGCGAGACCAAAACCATCTCATACTGAATTTTACCCAAAAATGGTAACATATTCTCAGATCGTATCTTAGATGAATAATTTTTTTATATATTCTAGTCTTTTGAACCACTTTTCCGATATTAACATCCATTATATCATATTATTCCAGAGGTCGACACCTATTTAGAGATCCTAGAATCATTGGAATCGTTTCAGCGGTTCGTTTGCTATTATCATTTACGTATACTTCCTTAAAATATATACCCGCATCCATTGGCCTCGCTCCTCCAGCCATAGCAATAGCGGTGGTATGGGACTGACGTCGCTAGACGCGATAAAATGGCAGCGCCCCGATGTGCGAAAAGTTGTCAACTTTACCGACTTTATCTAGCGATAGTTTGTTACTCTATTTCTATCTGGTTATTATTCTGGCGCAATTTCATTAAACATGTAATAATCTTTCAAATAAAGAACACTTTTTATCATCCCGGAATTGTCCTTTAACAACCAAGCCAGCCAAAACGGCTTCTGCTGTTCTCATGAGAAATGTCCATTTACAGACCAAGACAAGATAATCCTTTGAAAATTTACCATTTTTGACTGGCTCATTAACAGAGCCAGTCATTTCAGTGGTAAACTTTCAAAAATAATCTTCTTGGTCTGCAAATGGAAATTTTTTTATGAGAAAATTGATATTTTTATGAACAGATTTGATGGTTAACTAGTCACTAAATATTCTGTTAAATGTTTTGTTATTAATTAAACTTGGAACTGCTGTGGCCATAGGAACTTTTGTTGCCTATGGTTGCAACACATTTGAGTCAAATTAGTTTTTAACTATTCCTTCTAGCTTGCCTATATGTGAAATTTTTGAAGTTGAGATTCTAAGAATTTAGGCTTAACCCTTTAATTAATACAAAAAGACACTAAAAGACGACCTCTGCAGTGGCCTTGAGAAATGTCCGTTTGCAGACCAAGAGAATTTTTTTTTAATTTCTCACTGGAATGACGAGCCCAGTCATTCCAGTGATAAATTTTCAAAAATAATCTCTTGGTCTGCAAATGGACATTTTCTGAGAAAATTCAAATTTTCTTGCAGAAATTTGATGGTTAAAGGTGTTAAAGCTAGAGGCACTGATTTTCCACTTCAAAATAAAAAGATTTACTGCTTAGAATAAGCAGATTATGTTTCATCAGAGGTTCCACTAGCTGTCAATCACCTTAAATGTCCAAAATGAGTGTAATTCTAGTAAAATGTGACACAGATGAGTGCATTCTGTAATATTTCACGATCACGACCTTGGATGACCTGAACGAATAGGGCGAATAATCAGTAGTACTAAATTTCAGATATTAGAGTTTTGAATGGATGTTAAAACCTTATAATGCTCATATTAAAATAGTTTAATGGAATTCAGACAGTCAGACGCTAGTTGAAATTCAATATGCCAATTCTGTGAATTCTGGCTCCTTTCCTCAAAAATAGAAAAACATTTTTTACTGAAAGGGTTAAGAAATAAATAATAACTATGACATTTTTGGGCATTCACTGGCAAAGTTCATTGAATAATCAAATTATCATCATACTCATCCCATTTATCCATGCTTCTTCTGTTTTCAACACATTCTCCAATGGACCTTTCCAGTTTATCCATCCATCATATGACGTCAACTTTGTGACATGTAGGATAACATCATAATAATCAATGACACCATGAATGATGTAGATAAGTTCATCACGAGCGCTTAATTGGTGACAGACTAAGCGTTGTTGTGTGAATTATATGTCTGCTATTTAAAGAACATGCTGTTGAATATTTTGAAACGAATTTGACTGGCCGCAATGTATACATAGGCAGCAACAGCACCCAGTCAAATTAGTTTCAAAATATTCAGTATAGTGTTTTTGGAAATTGAGATTAAGAGAGTGCAGGGATCGATCGATCCCAACACAATCAAAGCGTGTGCGGAGCTCAGCTAGAGATGGGCGGGGAATAACTAAAACTGGATTCCTCCATTGCTTTCTCTCTTCAACAGCTCCATCATGTCTACCAATTAATCTGCCTCTTCCAAACATACACCCTCCCTACCACAGCCGGACTAAATGACTATTGGCATCCATATATCCCACATAAAAAAGACAATAAAACAATGCATACATATGTAAACATGTGAATCACAAATAGTGTGCATCCGTCAGTGAGTTTTCTGGTATGCATATAGAGCTTTCTCAAGTTCATTGTATGACCCATTTTTGCTGGCTTTGCCATTGATCCTTAATGATCACGATTTCATTAAACAAGACTTGTGAAGCTTTGTCAGAAATATAATAAATTTGATGGACAATTTGTTAGAAATATAATAAATTTGATGGACGGATGCGCAGGCAGGCAGACAGACCGACCGACCGACCGACCGACCAACAGGCAGGCAGGCAGGCAGGCAGGCAAACAGACAGACTAACTTATACTCGTTGCAAGTCATAATAAAGAAAATGTTGCTTATTAAATGTGCATTCACAGGCCAAGAGAGCATTTTTCAAAATCATTTATCGAGCCAGTTATTCCAGTGGCAAAATTTTAATTATTCTCTTGGCCTTTAAATGAACATTCCTTGAGACCACTACATAGGCTAGTCTTGACTATGAAAGAGTTAACCATTTAATGGTCAAATTTGGCCAAGAAACTAAATATTTTGCCTATTGAATGTCCATTTACAGGCCAAGATAATACAATTTTTGAAAATTTATCACTGGAATCACTGGCTTGGTTATCGAGCCAGTCCTTCCAGTGGTAAATTTTCGAAAATTGTATTCTCTTCGCATGTAAATGGACATTCCAGAAGAGCATATCAGAGGCCGGTTTTGGTCGGTAATGACGATTAAAGGGTTAAACTATCTATTGTCATCTGATGTACTGAACCACTTTATATCATTCCTGTCATGGTTGTCGACATTGCTGCCTTAAGCAATTTTGCAAACAATTTTGCTAAACGTTGCTTCAACAAATTCCCTACAAATTGTTTACCAAATAACCAGCAGATTTCAAATTTTAATTGCAAAGAGGCAGTTTATATACATAATACCTGTAAACGCCTGTTAAAAATGCTACTCGTTAATTTGCAGCCAATTCTAATAAAAGTTGTTGCTTCAATAACTTTCCGCCAAATTATTTCGCAAATATGCAGCAGGCGTTTTAGTGAATTGAGACTAAAATTGATTAGAGTCAAATAACTTCTATTTCCGCTCTCCAAGCTTAATTACAGTCTGAAAGCTATCTTCTCATTTAACCATTTAACACACAAGTCCGACAAAATGGCATCTGTACTGGCCTTGAGAAATATCCATTTGCAGACCAAGAGAAGACTAATTTTGAAAATTTATCACTGGAATGGCTGGCTTGATAACCGAGCCAGTCATTCCAATGGTAAATTTTCAAAAATAATTTTATCTGCTTATTTTCTATGTGAAAATTTCAGTTTTGTTGAACAAGTTACAGGGTTATGTGCTTACTAAGATGATACTAAGTAGCTGCCAGTAATGAAGGATGATTCTAGTGTCTTAATCAACTGCTTCCTCAATGGTTAGGATTTCTTGTTTCTAATAAACTAATATACTGAATATTGTGTAAAATTTAGCTGAAATTCAATGCTGGCATTGTTTCAGTCAAATCAGATCGAAAAATATTCGTCTGGATTTATACAGTACGTGTTCGTGATTAACGTGGATAACCTCTAGAGCATTCGTGATTAAAGTGAATACTAGCCAGTTATTACTGCTATTCTATGACCTGTCAAGGTTATGCTATATTTAGAATAAGCTCTCTGGAGACATAAATAGAGGCTTTAATTCCCAATAAAGTTGTCTGTAAATTTCTATCAGAATTTCCCCATGGTGATTTCTAGATAATGCTTAGAATGGCAGTAGGTTAAGTCCTTCTTTACTGGACAAGCTTGATTGTCAAGCATTGACCTTGATCCTTAGTGAATAGAGAATGATGATTATCAAGAATTGCCTGATATTTTTACCCAGAGTGGCTGCAGAGTTTGAATTGCTCCTTGATAGTTTTGATAGGTGTCCCTATATGGTGACACTGTATGGGTCCCATTCCCACCGGATTACAATGTGATTATCAAAGTGTATTCCCTACCAATGTCCCAGTGTTCCATTGGAGTGACCTAAAGGGTCTTTTACACATCCATGGCTCGAGCACCATGAGACTGAAGGATTAATTCCCCCAAACTGTCTAATGCACCTACTTCAATATACATTCTTTATAGTGAATCATTCAGTGATAGTCTGAAATTTTAAGAATTAAGAGCCTTATCCCTTTAACCCTTTAATGGTCATGCCGGCCAAAACCGCCCTCTGTTATGGTCTTGTGCAATGTCCATTTACAGGCCATGAGAATACAATTTTTATTAATTTACCACTGGAATGATGAATTTTCAAAAATTGAATTCTCTTGGCTTGTAAATGGACATTCAATAGGCAGATAATAAAATTTTCTTGACAAAATTTGATCATTAAATGGTTAACACTAAAGCGGCCCTAAAAATGGCTTCTGCAGTGGTCTTGAGAAGTGTCCATCTGTAGATGAAGAAGAGAAGATAAGCTTGAGCTCATCTGGGTCTACAAGAACAAGTGAGCTTATGCCATGGCTACCATCTGCTGTTCGTCTGTCAACCTTTGCTTTAAAACCAAACTTGGATGGAATGACCATAGGTGGTATAATTTCAAACTTGTAGGTACAGAAATTTGATTGGTCAATTTTTCAAGCAGCCATTTTGGATTTTCCAAAGACCGGAAAAGGTTGTTAAAAACTCTTTATTAACTAGTGGCCAGATTTCAACCAAACTTGGCTGAAATGACCAGATGATCATATGCATCTAAATTTATATACAGAAATAGGATTGGTCAATTTTTACGCCACGCAAATTGGATTTTCAAAACGCGTCAACTCTTGCTTAAAAAACTACTCCTAATTAACTTATCATGAAAGACGCTTGATTGTCGAGCGTAACACCTCCAAGCTTGTATACACAGAAATTTGATTGGGCAATTTTTCCGGGGGCAATCCTTTTAAGCGCTACTCCTTAACCAATGGCCGATTTCAACAAAATCTTTATTGAAGGCTCCTATGGTTCAACAGTTCTCATGAGAAATTTGA
Organism: Chaetoderma sp. LZ-2023a; assembly: GCA_034401795.1. Taxonomy (NCBI): domain Eukaryota; kingdom Metazoa; phylum Mollusca; class Caudofoveata; order Chaetodermatida; family Chaetodermatidae; genus Chaetoderma; species Chaetoderma sp. LZ-2023a. The sequence goes on from CM067373.1 coordinate 52,733,034, forward strand.
TTGGCCAATTTTTCTGGCAGCCAACATGAATTTTCCAGATATCTTTGGAAAATCGCTAAGAAGACTAGTCGTCATTAACGGTTTGTGTGATTTCAACCTAGCTTGACGGGAAGGACTGTATGGTCATAAGCTTTTAAACTTGTATACAGAAATGAATTTTTTGTTGGCTAATCTTCTTGAGCTCGGAATATTCCTCATATTCTCCATCATGGGTTTCATAAAATGTTCAGATAATCATTAAATGTTTAATCTTGAGAATTTCAGAGACTAAGTCATTCTACTGGAATTTACCTTTTAGAACAAAAATCAGTCATTGGCTATTTAAGCAGCACTAACTTGTGGATTCTAGGTGCCTTTAATCTTTTAACACTCATATCAGCCAAAAACGGCTTCTGCAATGGTCTTGAGAAATGTCCATTTGCAGACCAAGAGAAGACTATCTTTCAAAATTTACCGCAGGAATGACTGGCTCGATAACTGAGCCAGTCATTCCAATGGTAAATTTTGAAAAATAGTCTTCTCTTGGCCTGCAAACGGACATTTTCTGAGAAATTGAAATTTTCTTGAACAGATTCGAGGGTTAAAGGGTCAAATACATGTTGAACCCGAAAGACCACATGCGCAAAATAATTTAAAATGTAAGAAATATTCCATTGAATATCTTGAAGCTACATTGAAGTTGACTAGATGATCCATTTCAAGCTATGTCCTCCCCATTTAAAGCTATGTCTTGCCCATTTCAAGCTATGTCCTGCTCATTTCAAGTTTTGTCCTGCCGATTTCAATCTATGTCCTGCCCATTTAAAGCTAGTTCTTACCCATTTCAATCTATGTCCTGCCCATTTCAAGCTATGTCCTGCCCATTTCAAGCTATGCCTGCCCATTTCAATCTGTCCTGCCCATTTCAAGCTATGTCCTGCCCATTTCAATCTGTGTCCTGCCCATTTCAAGCTATGTCCTGCCCATTTCTAGCAAAGTTCCGCCCACTTTGTGATTGTGTCTGAATCGATTTTAACACAAAACGTTTAGTAGAGTGTAAATTCATCAAAGACACGATTTGTACACTTGACATACTTTTCCTGCTTCATGATGGAGTAATAATACATCATAATTATTGAGACGTCGGCCTACATCTGACATAAATGATTATGACATCATATACTTGAGTGACAGATCATATCCTTTCTAGTTTGCTTTTGTGTCAACACAGTTTATCAGGGCAATACCTGGTGGCTCTCAGTCATTTAACCCCTAAAATTCCAGTGTTTCATTTACAAGACAAAGCTTTACAAGTATGCACTATACAGGTGAATTGTTGAATGGTTTGAAAACAATTTTAATGAAACGTGGTGCAGAAACTTCTCCGTCAGATTAGTTTCAAGATATTCAGCACAATATTCCTTACATGAAATTGAAGTTGTCTTTTCTGTTGTGTAAAGGTTAGTGTTAAAAATTTACTATTTCGTTGCTCCAAAATGTTAAATCCGTTTAGTCATTTAATGAACAAGAATTACCAAGAAACTTGAAATTTGTACATGATTAATGGCAGTGTATTCAACCCTTTAACACTCATATCAGCCAAAAACGGCCTCTGCAGTGGTCTTGAGAAATGTCCATTTGCAGACCAAGAGAAGACTATTTTTGAAAATTTATCAATGTAATGACTGGCTCGATAACCGTCTAATGTCTTTTTAATTTCAAAAATCATCTCTTGGTCTGCAAATGGGCATTTTTTATGAGAAAAAATGGTTGACCCTTACCACTCTGCTGTCAACATTCTATCGTTTACTGTGCCAGTAGGAAAGAAACTGATGTACATTTTAAAACAATTTTGTCTATGATAGCAACATCTTCCACCAAATTTGTTGAAAAATGAACACCAGTTCATCTTTCAATTTAATAAAAAAAAAATTAAATTTTGATATCAGAGTGGAAAAGGTTAAAAGGCCAAAAGAATTTAATATACTACTCGATTGAGTTTTGGTGTATTGTTAAGTAGTCTTCTCTTGGCCTGCCAATAGACATTTCTCAAGCCTATACCTAAACTATAAACTATTATCAAACTTTGTTCTTTGTGACAAAAGCTTGTAAGAAATTCTCATTTCTCTTAACATGTGTAGATAGCTTGTCTTTAACGCACCATTAAGGCCTGCAGTAGTGAGATATTGACCAGTTCATTTCAGTGTCCATAGAGTGACCGGTATAATGCGGCAGAAAGATTTCCTGCTTCCTGAATTAATGCCTGGTATCTTAAATCTAGTGCTTTGTCTTGTAGTAATGAAACAGCATTAAACTGTGCTCATTATCTTGTGAATTACCAAAGCAATTTTAACAAAACTTGTAAATGTCAGCGACGACGGAAGTAGCGTGTACGGTGTGACCCATGCATGACATTTAAAGTATCGGTAGTCTAGATGGCATTTATCAATTTTTAAAAACAGTCTTAACCCTTTAATGGTAAAATTTGCTGGATGAAATTTTAATATCTGCCTATTGAATGTCCATTTACAAGCCAAGAGAATACAAATTTTGAAAATTTATCACTGGAATAACTGGCTTGGTTATCAAGCCAGTCATTCCAGTGATAAATTTTCAAAAATTGTATTCTCTTGGCCTGTAAAATGGACAATCCAGAAGACCATAACAGAGGCCTGTTTTGGCCAGCTTGACCATTAAGGCGTTAACATCTCAATGGTCATCACACTGTATACGTGGTTGCTATAGTGGATTTCTGTAGTGATTCTTGTAACGCATTGAATCCTGAATACCCAGATTCTCAATTTCAAGATAACTGTACAGAGAACCTGTTGGATATTTTGATGCTAATTTGACAGGCACCTACCTGTTCCCACCATGGGAACTGCCAATGGTGGGAACTGCCATAGCCGGCAACAGTTCAAAATATTCAACAGAATAGTTCTTGCACTGTTTTTGTATTTAGTATGTCAGGTTCGAAGGGTAGAATACGCATCTGTCAATTAGAGGTGATTAGTATTCATGATGAAGACTAGTCAATCGTATTTATACATCAATCAACTCATGCAGTGTTCGTATGGTCATGGAAATCCTGGAAAATAATGGAATTTGACAATTTAAATTCCAGGCCTGGAAAGTAAAACAAAACAAGGCTTTGGCTTGGTTTTTGCCAGACACAATATTCTGACATTTCGCAGAATGACTCGGATCATAATTTATGTAGCTACGTCATACCCACAAATCCAGATATTAATTCTTGGAGGTCATGAAATTTGTTAATCCAAAGCATGAAAGGCCATGGAAAAGTCATGGAATTTCAAAGACAGAAACATGTGCGAATCCTGTGTCATGTCAATGTGTATGTTCCAGTCTATGACAAACTATCAGCCCTCAAAATTTCAAATATTTGCAAGACCCATTTTTGGGTCCCCTGTGTTCAGGTCTGCGTAACCAATTGTTCGGTTGCGCAAAATCAGTTTGGTTACACCATTTTTTATCCAAACCTGCTTTATCTGAACATATTTCATCTGTATATTAAGTTAATAATGAATTTAAAGTGCATGTTGCTAAATTATCATTAGCATATTGATTACAGCATGGACTTATCCACCAATTACCTAATTTACAGATAAAATATGTTTAGTTACTCAACTATTGACCTCATAATCAATTAGATCACATATAGGTTGATGTCACCAGTCACTATTATAATTGACAGACAATACTAACTCTCATAGTAGTCTGTCAGTATGTATTAATTGTATGTCTTTGCAATTTAATAAACATTCTGTTGATTGTTTTGAGGGGAAGTTTGTTTCTAAGTATTCACTAAGTTAGCTGTATAGTTACCATGAAATTGAGATTCTGGGACAAAGCTTGGAGCATAGCTTAACTAGAGATGGATGGGGAATAACTAAAAGTGGATTCATCCATTGTGATATAAGTACTGTAATAATTTTACCCCTGAAATTACAAGCTCGATAACCGAGCCAGTCATTCAGTTTTATAGTCTCCAAATCCAATACTCCTTTGGTCTGCAAACATACATTTTCCTTGCCAAAATATCAGTATTTGTATGACAACACTCATTGGTAACATCTTTCCAGCTTGCAACAAATTCAGGGTTCATACACCTTGGGCACAATAAAATTCCATACTTTTTCCAAACATATATTTCAAAATTCCAGACCCACTATAATAATTAGTGACTAATGACCCAACATTTATAAATATCTTAACACCCTCCTCCCACCCCACCCACAAACCCCACTACAAAAACAAAGAATTGAATGTCTTACATTGTTGTGGCTTACCTAGTTGAGCAACCCTCTAAAGCCCACCCACCCACCACCACCACTTTGAAAGCAATGGCTTCCAGTAATATTATTTTCAAAATATTTAAAAGAATATGCTTTAATTTGTAAAGAATTCCACCTGTATCAAAGAACTACCGTCTTAATTGACCCAAAAACAACAAGGGTTGAAATGTTTATAAAATTGTACCTGTGACGGGTAGATTTTTTTGTGACTGTTACCAAATATTTGTACTTGTACAAGCAGCGTACATTTGTAATATAAAACAATAACCTGCAAGTCTGCCACAATAAAAAGCATAACCAGCTCTAAGGCATTTAGTAGATAGCTTGACCCTTCTTAACTTATAAGCTTTAAACTGACAATTTAGTGCAAATGCGATTTACTTGAAAATAAGAGTTACTACGCACCGGTTTTCTTGACATATAGTCCTGTTTTCTCGGTCGCTCCAAAGCAATGAACCACTTAAATATCGGGTAGTATTACTGTCAGAACCTTCCAATAATAATATATTGGGTCATATAACCCGTCAAAGTGGGCGCTAACTTATTGCTTTACTGCGTTTAAAAGCGGCACAACGACTAGATTTTTCGTTCGCCAATAGCCATCAATATTAATCGCGAGAGTTGCACAGAGATTGGTTGAAATAAATCATGTGATTAATTCGCTATGAATAACAACGAGGCACGTGATCAAAATTTTACTACGATAGTAATTTTCATTCATGCCTATTGAAATCGGATATCCCGCGAGCCAATCAGAAACTACGAGTGCGCATTATCGATTGTTATTAACTACGACTGCGCAGTCACGTGAGACATTTCTCATTACCGATGTATTAGCAGACCCCCCCCCCCCCCCTCTAGGCATAATTTTTATTGTTGGAATTTGTAACCGGGATCGTGGCGTTCTGTAAGAATGGAATGTTTACGTTTTTGGAAGCGTTTATTTACCAGAATCCAGTTGGAATCCCGTATTTTTCAATTTCGGGAATATTACGAGAATCCCGTCGAATTTCGAGGCCTGAATTATTGTGTGTCATGGAAAATGCACACTGATACAGTAGCTAGGATCTATGAATGTAACAGTTTAATTTAACAGATAAATTCTTAAACAGCTGTCTACAAGCCAACTGAAACTCAAGGAGAATATACTGTGAGACTCACTCAACAATGCATGTCTTCCTATGTTATATCGGGATCCAATCTTGTATATAAAATAATACATCGGGAACATGTCAGCCCACGGTTGCATGCTTGCATGCAACGGTTTATAATTGAACAGTCCGTTGTTGATGCATAACGTGTAGCGAGACTAGTTCCCAGCCTATGTAGTAATGCTAGCGGAAATACAACGGAAGTTTGTCTGACACATGCGAGCTGTCGCTTATTTATAGAATTTGACAGACAGATGTTATCGATCTTTTGGATGTTTGAAAATGCTAAATTCTGTTGTAAATAGCATGCTTCATATCAAAAAGTTGTTGAAACTTTTCTGTTTTCCATGATCAGAGATAACTACCGTTCTGGGCTTTGTCACTTATGCGACCATTTTTTCGTTCACGGTAATTTTACTTCACGTAATCGACACGCTCGTTCGCGCCAAATTTTGAGGGCTGAACTATGAAATTATACATCAGTAATATATATCTGATGATTTGAACCCATTAACCGTCAAGCTAATTCCAGTTTGAATGTTCTCATAGAAAATATCCATTATTGCAGATCAAAAGATTATTTTTGAAAATTTACAACTGGAGTGACTGACTATGTTATTGAACCAGTCATTGCAGTTGGTAAAATTTCAAAAAAATGTCTTTGACTACATGCAAATGGATATTTCCACAAAAGAAGCCAATTTTTGCCAGCTTGAGTGTTAACTGTTTCGTTGCTTGCTGCAAGCCACCAGATGATAATTTCAATGAGCAAAAACTCTTGGCTTGTTAATATTTGGAAAAGAATTTGACACCAACAACCTTCAGTCAAATTCTTTTCAAAATATTTAGAGTATAAAAACCCAGCAATCAGATAGTTAAAGGATTAACTGAAAGTGCTTATGACATCAATAACTTTCAGTACGGTACAATTGGTTTCCAATTATTCAGTTTGTTTCGGAGTCCTTCTTCACTTTTGACCACTGTTGTGACTGTGTGTTCAGTCCTGGGCCATCTTTAGCTTCCTCAAGTTCATTCTTGATCTGAGTGTACCTATTCCTGTTTTCTTGAGGTCGCTTCACAGCAAGATTAACAGATTTATGCAATGATGTCCTCTCATGGCTTTATATTTACTGGCTCCAAGTAGGTCAAATTCCGAGGCTCCGTGCGAGTGTGTCGTCTGGCATCCTTAGCACATGACCAAACATGGACTCTCTTTGCTGGGTGAATTTTACGGACAGCGGCGATGTATTACATCTCATGTATAATGCATTGTTGAAAATTATGTTCTCTGGCCATGGGTGTCCAGTGATGGCGCAGTGGTATGTGTGGTAGGCGGCATCAAGCGTATCTAGCGCTGCCTTTGGCGTTTCCCAGCTGTTGCAGTTGAAATCATCCTGGAATATGTGTATATTGGAGAAGAAAGGGAGTGCCTCATCAAGTATTACAAGCAATGCTTTCAAACATTCTTAAACTTCATCCTACGTGTTCTATGTTTAATGCACCAACAGATACGAGAACAATTTTCCAGTTGACAATCGACCAATATTGCCTTGATTTGTGGGGGTTTTTTTTGGGAGGGGGGGGGTGTTGTTTGGGGCCGTGGGCACACTTCCTACTCCACTGCCTGTCTTGTAGCCTTGTGTGGGACGGTTACTAAAGATGTGGGTGATGTTCATTGTATGAGCCTATGTGTGGATATATAGCAGTGGCCATTTGCAATAAAGGATTCCAGATTCTCAATCATATCACGTCATAATCACCTACATGGTGTGTAGTAAGACATCATAATCAGTTACATCATAAATGCCGTAGCTAAGTTCATCACGAACGCTTAATTAATAACGGACTAAGCATTGCTATACCAATTGTATGTCATTACTATTTAATAAACATGCTGTTGAATATTTTGAAACTAATTTTACAGTCAAATTTATTTCAATATATTCAACAGCCTACCTGTATAGTTTTCTGGAAACAGATAGTCAGGGAGTTCAGGGATCAATTGATCCCAACATAGGTGAAGTGGGCGGGGTATAGCTAAAACTGGATTCCTCCATTATCTTAGCATACTGGTTAAAGATAAATGTAGCTTCATATTAGATCTGAGTCATTCACTTTAGTAAAGTTTGTGCACCGCCACCCTCCCTAGTTTACTCAACTGAATTTGAATGTGACTGGGATATGTCTATTAAAATGTTCTACTTGACTTATTTTACTTTGAAATTATAGAAAGATTAGAGATCATGGACAAGACTAAGATCTATATCTATTCACACTGTCTGCTCACAGGACTGAAATCAGAGATACATTTACATTGTAACAATCAATTTGTCTGCATTCAGCTGTACATCTAGGCTTTTGTCCAGGCAGTAGTTTCCACACCTTTTCACATGCTTGCAATGTAACCCACATACACCAACTCAGAAACAACATTAGCCTCAGGCAGCAATGGCTTCTACATATTGTTCAATATTGTCCTAACTAACATGTTTCTGTCTTTGTTCAACAAAAGCATTAGTACCTTATTTATGTGCACTACTGTATCTGAGTTCAGCCTACTTCATATGACGCAATGATCAGCAAATGAAATTACATTGTATATCAAAGAAACTTAAACTCTAATATCTAATATCAATTTGTACTCCAGTTGACTGACTTATCAGTCAGATCTATGTTGATAATCATCCTTCAGTGGTCTGTGGATTGTAAAAAAATTTACTCAGGTTTTGTTATTTCATGGCAGCTTAAGACCAAACTAGGTCAAAATGTCTATCTATGCATCTAATATGTGCATCATGAAAATGTTCAATCTTAAATCTCTTGGAAATTTTCTATCGTATTGGAGCTAATTTGGTGTGTGTGTATAAACTACCACCCATGTAAGAATTAGGTCAATCTGACCTAGAAAATATAGATTGAGAAGCAAATACAACCATTACCAATTAACTACTACATGTTTAACACTTTAATGACTAAATTTCTTCGAAAGATTAAAATATTTACTTATTGAATGTCCATTTGCAGGCCAAGAGAAGACTATTTTTGGAATTTTACCACTAATTTCAGTGGTAAAGTTTCAAAAATAGTCTTCTCTTGGCCTGAAAATGGACATTACTAAAAACCACTACAGAGGCGTGATTTGACCGGTTTCATCACGAAAGTCATCATTAAATGCCATTGCTGTACAAAAATTGACGTTCTCGATCTCATTAGCATCCACATTAGATGATCCTTTGTAGTTACTCCACAGCACATGGATTATCTATAAGTCCATCATGGACGAGTGCTTATTGAGTCAAGCCTTTTATCTGTCCTCTGATTGGCTGGTCTGATCACATGACTCTTCCTAGTCGAATATACTATTCATGAGACAAATCATGTTGTTAGCCATTTTGAATAATATGAGTCTAGTATTTTTTCGTCTCTGTTCAAATGATGTCCATTTTAGGTGTGCCATCATGTCAGTTACACTGGCCATGTTTTGGTGCTCAGGTTTGTCATATATCTCGCTGCATGCCTTTTTGACCAGCTCTAGTTTGTGAATCAATGTCATCGGGATCGCAGACTGAGATAGTGAATTTAACCATTGATCATAAGATTGACATAGAGTTTTTTAATGACAACTGCAGACACAATGTTTAGGTCTCTTTTCAGGAAGCCAAGCATTCTTTTTACTTTACAGCTGACTTAACTGATGTGATAATTAAACCAGTGTTTGAAAGTTACTTGGCTGCGTTACCGTTTGTTTAAAAATATGACTGCGAAACTTATACTAATTTGTTAGAGTTTTCTGGTGATCCCCAGCACATTGCATCTATCTGTTTGAAGCTTCATCCATCATCTCTTCCCAGATTGTCTTGGAGGATTAATACATCAGTTGGTAATGTTATAGCCAGATAGATGATGGTGTTGTCAGTGATCAGGTGGATTTAGGTTATTCCAGTCTTCCACATTAAATTTGTTAGAGGACCGTGTCCCTGGTTTCTGGATGGTCAGTCATTGAGATCATTTTTGCAGGATTACAGAGTTTTCCCTGTAGGGATCTAAGGCTGGGTTTGACGTTAGTGGTGGATTTGGATCCCGAGGAAGGTGTTCATTCGTCTTCAGCTCCTGGGTCGTATATAGCTCTTGGTGTGGTATTGACTTCCAAGGATGCTGTTGGTTCAGATTTGACTCCGAGATATTGGCCTTCAAGTTGTCATTGGGGACCCGATCCTCGTTTGTCTCCAGGCGGTTATCCAGGGTGATCCACTTCCGTATATCGCTGGGCCCTGGATCAGAGTCCCTGGGTTATCCCAGGTCACTGTTCTTCTGCTGTGGCAGCTGTTTTGTCTTCATCTTCCAGTTATGGACCTACCTGGTACTTCCCATTACCATTAGGCACTGGGCTGTGCCTTATTCCCGGGGTTAGCCATACATAGTTATTTTGAGAGTTTTCATTCAGTTTCGACTCCTGCATCGTCTTCTACTCTGTTTTGGATCTACTTCCATTTCTTATCAGACCCCTAGTCACAGTTTGGCTGCATGTCTAGTTTCGGCATACGAAGAGATAAATTGAGTTTCTTTTCTGGCTGGCTTCAGCACGGGATTTCAATCGGTTACAGTATTAGCTCACCTGACCCTAAGCGAGCTTATGCCAGGACGATCATCCGTCAATCCATCTGTCCGTCTGTCAACTTTTCCTTTAAATGACTTCTCAAGAACTACTTGGCCGATTTGAATTATATTTGGCAGGAAGCATACCTAGGCCATAGGGATTAAAATTTGTTCAAACGGAGCTGATCGGCCAATTTGACCGGCAACCATGTTGGATTTTGGCTGTGCTTAGAAATGTCTTTAAAAATCCTCTTCGAAACTGCCTTGGGGATCGATTCAAAACTCATGAAATATCATCTAGGGCAAGAGCTGAATCAAGTTTGTTCAAGGAAACCTGATTGGCCAAATAATTTGGTGGCCATCTTGGATGACCAATTTTTTTGGGTACAAAAACAACCTCCGAGGCCACTGAAAGGATCGGGCTGGAATTTGGGAAATATGATTAGGGACTAAGGCCCATTAACGTTTGTTCAAGGGAAGTTGATATGTAAAAAAGTATGGCCACCGTGGACCAATCAAAATGTAGCGTGTTTGGCGGCCATTTTAGATTTTTTTACTTGATGGATTTTGAAGCCGAAATCTTTGTGTATAATGCTGATTTCAAATTTGCCACTTTCGGAACTGTTGGATAAATGATTTGGCTGAGGGCATCTTGCCGATAAAAACTCCCAGTCTAAAGCAATGGGAAATTTAAAATGTATTATTGAGAAGCACTGGGCCGATTTTAATTATATTTTGGCAGGAACAATCCTTAAGGCATAGCAATTCAAGTTTGTTCAAACAAATCTGATCGGCCAGTTTAGCCAGCAGCCATGTTGGATTTTGGTCAATTTTATCTTTAAAAACTTTTCCGAAGCCGCTTGGAGTATCGATTCAAAAACTCATGAAATATCATGTAGGGGAAGAGCTGAACCAAGTTTGTTCAAGAAAACTTGATTGGCAAAATGTATCAGCAGCCATCTTGGATGACCTAGTTTTCCTGAAAGCGACTTATTCTCCACTACCATGACTACCACTAAGCAGAAGACTGTCTCAAAATTTACGGCTCGATAACCGAGACAGGTATTCCAGTGTTTATTTTAAAAAATAGTCTCTTGGTCTGCAAAATGGACATTTTCTATGAGAAAATTGAAGTTGCTGTTAGGGCTAAGTCACATTTGACAGATTTACATTGCATTGTGTGAGCGAAATATTGTTAGCTCACCTGGGCTGAAAGGCCAAGTAAGCTTATGCCGTGGCGACCATCCGTCGTGTGTCCATCCGTCGTCCGTCCGTCCATCAACATTTCCTTTAAATGACTTCTCAAGAACCACTGGGCCGATTTCAATTATATTTGGCAGGAAACATCCTTATGGCATAGGGATCCAAGTTTGTTCAAATGGAGCCAATCGGCCAATTTGGCCGGCAGCCATCTTGGATTTTGGCCGATTTTAGGAAACGTCTTTAAAAATCTGCTCCGAAACCACTTGAGGATCGATTCAAAACTCATGAAATATCATCTACGGAAAGAGGTAAGCCAAGTTTGTTCAAGAAGACTTGATTGACCAAATAGTTCGGTGGCCATCTTGGATGACCTAATTTTCCCAAAAATTACTTCTCCAGAACCGCTGAAGGGATCAGGTGGAAATTTGATAGATATGATCAGAGACTAAGGGCCATTAAAGTTTGTTCAAGGGATGTTGATCCGTCAAAAAACATGGCCGCCGTGGGCCAATCAAAATGTAGCATGTTTCGTGGCCATATTGGATTTTTTTATTTGATAGATTTTGAGGCCGAAATTGTTTCTATATATGGTTTTGGGTATTCTGAGCTCAAATTTGCCATTTTCGAAACTGTCGAATAAACCGTTTGGTGGCCATCTTGGATTATTTTCCAGCTAAAGGCGCCCATACTAAAGCAATGGGAAATTTAAAATGTCTTCTTCTGGAGAACTTCTATGCTGATTTCAATTATATTTGGCAGTAAGCATCCTTAGGGCATAGGGATCAAAGTTTGTTCAAATGAAGCTGATCGGCTAAGTTGGCCGGCGGCCATCTTGGATTTTGGCTGATTTTAGGAAATGTCATTAAAAATTTTCTTCTCCGAAATTGCTTGGGGAATCAATTCAAAACTTATGAAACCTCATCTAGGGAAAGACGTAAGCCAAGTTTGCTGAAGACGACTTGATTAACAGAATGGTTCGGTGGCCATCTTGGATGACCTATTTTTCCCGAAAACAACTTCTCCAGAACCGCTGAAGGGATCAGGCCGAAATTTGGGAGTTATGATCAGGGACTAAGGGCCATTAAGGTTTGTTCAAGGGAACTTGCTCCGTCAAAAAGCATGGCCGCCGTGGGCCAATCAAAATGTAGCTTGTTTGGTGGCCATATTGGATTTTTTATTTGATGGATTTTGAGGCCAAAATTGGTTCTATATATGTTTTTGAGCATTCTGAGCTCAAATTTGCAATTTTTAAAATTGTCGGATAAACAGTTTGATGGCCATCTTGGATAATTCTGTCGTCAAAAGCTCCCATGCTAAAGCAATGGGAAATTTAAAATGTCTTCTCGAGAACTTCTAGGCCGATTTCGATTATGTTTGGCAGGAAGCATCCTTAGGGCATAGGGATCCAAGTTTGCTGATCGGCCAATTTGCCTGGTGGCCATTTTGGATTTCGGCCAATTTTAGGAAATGTCTATTCTAATTTCAAATTTGCTATTTTCAAAACTGTCGGATAAGCGGTTTGGTGGCCATCTTGAATCATTTTCCTACCAAACGCTCCCATACTAAAGCAATGGGAAATTTAAAATGTCTTCTCAATAACCACTGGGCCGATTTCAATTATATTTGGCATTAACAATCCTTAGTGCATAGAGATTCAACTTTGTTGAAACGAACCCAATCGGCCAATTTGGCCGTCGGCCATCTTGGCTTTTGGCCGATTTTTTGAAATGTCTTTAAAAATCTCCGAAATCGCTTGGTGCATCGATTCAAAATTCATGAAATATGATCTAGGCGAAGAGCTGAACCAAGTTTGTTCAAGGAAACTTGATTGCCCAAATAGTTTGGCAGCCATCTTGGATGACCTAGTTTTCGTGAAAACGACTTCTCCAGAACCGATAAACGGATTGGGTCGAAATTTGACAGATATGATTAGGGACTAAGGGAACATTTATTCAGGTTTTTGATATTTCAAATTTCGGGGTAAAAAACTAATTTTGTTTAGATTTACCAAAAAGTGTCATAACGCATCTCCTCCTTAGTTTCTTGACAGATTTCAACCAAATTTGGCTAGAAGGGTTGTACCGACATAGGCTCTAGAACTTCTATTCAAATTATTGATATTTAAATTTTTTGGGTAAAAAAATTTGGTTGCAAATTTACCGGAAAGTGTCAAAATGCATCTTCTCCTTAGTTTCTTTGCAGATTTCAATCAAATCTAGCTAGAACGATCATACGGAGGTATGCTCTAGAACTTCTGTTCAGATTTTTTATATTTCAATTTTTTGTGTAAAAAACTTGGATTCTATTTAAAATTTGCCTGAAATTGTCAAATTGCTTTAAAACGCTACTCCTCCTTAGTTTCTTGGCAGATTTCAACCAAATCTGGCTAGAACGATCATATGAGGTAGGCTCTAGAACTTCTCTTCAGATTTTTTTAATTTAAAATTTTGTGGTAAAAAACGTAGATTTTGTTTAAAATTTACCGAAAAGTGTAAAAACACATCTCCTCCTTAGTTTCTTGACAGATTTCAACCACATTTGGCTCGAAGTGCCATACCGAGGTAGGCTCTAGAAAATATATTAAGATTTTTGATATTTCAATTTTTTGGGTAAAAAACTTAGAGTTTATGAAAATCTTACTGAAAACTGTCAAAACGCATCTCTTCTTTAGTTTACTGACAGATTTCAACCATATTTGGCTAGAAGGATCCTATGGAGGTCGGCTCTAGTTTAAAATGTCCTTAAAAATCTCCGAAACCGCTTGGGGGATTGATTCAAAACTCATGAAATATCATCTAGTTCCAGTGGTCATCTCATTTTGTTCGGATATGTCAGTGGCCAATAAGTCCAGCTGAGCGATACAGGCCCCTTGGGCCTCTTGTTGTCATATCTCTTGATTCCATTTTGGATCATTTAGTGTTGGTCAGTTTTCAAATTTGATACACAATACGGGAGACTGCTTGGTTGGCATATAAATTTGGTCTTAAGATATTTTTATATGGAAGATATTTATCACGCCAAGACTGTTTTAAATGGATTTTGACTACAAAAGTGTGGAATAAGCTTTATTATGTCTTGAAGATACATGGCCTACTACTGTTAGTAGTATTCTAATAGGTGGCTGAGATCTAAAAATCTGAGACCTGTATTGATTGCTAGAGGGGCCGGGAATGTATCAGGGCAAAGATCGGTCTAGAGTAGACAGACTCTGACATGATTGTTATTATTATACACGCTATTCTTACAAATTTGATCTTTAGAAAATTTCTTTCAGATACAAACTGCTGAGTTATGGGGTGAGCTTCTAATACAGAGTTTTGCCAATTTGAAACTGATAAGAAATAATTGGAGCTCATGTCAAAGTTAGGGGGTGGGCTTCTATTAGAGCATCAGCTTCAAATAGGCGAAATACGGTAGTAGAATGGAGGAATATCCCTTCATGGCATCCCACTATAATGAGTTTTGTAACGGACCATTGGTGATAAGACATTGCTACTATATGGTTTGTCATATTTAGAGAGGTTATTAAGAACTGAAAAGTACATCTCGGGGTCAATGACTGAGCCCATAGGCAGCTAAGCATCAAGTAAGGCCTTTTGCTCTACATGGATGTAACTTAAGCTAAGCGTATTGTCAAGTCTCAAAAGACTATGTCAATACACATAGACATTTGTTGTTATACCATGCGTAACTGAATTTGCTCAATAAATTTAGTAATTGTATTTAATAATAATTCTTTAAATTAAACGTAGACATAATTTAGGATTAGCTTTAATGCAATGTTTAGCCCATAGAAAATGTCCATTTGCAGACCAAGAGAAGAGTATTTTTGAAAATTTACCACTGGGATGACTGGCTTGGTTATCGAGCCAGTCATTCCAGTGGTAAATTTTCAAAAATAGTATTTTGGTCTGCAAATAAACATTTCTCAAGACCACTGCAGAGGGCGTTTTTGGCTGATAGTGTTAAAGTGTTAATGTCAACGTTTAGAGTATGTCATAATAGTAATATCCAGATGTCTACCAGTATACTGAATCATTAACACTTTAATGGCCAAGATTGCTTAAGAAAATAGAGATTTTTGCATCACAGAGACCAGTTTTGGATGGCATGACCACTAAAAGTAACCCACTGAAATTCCATTGTCTCAGTTTCAAGACAACTTTTCAGGAAAGCCTAGAAATATTTTGAAACTAATTCGACTGGAATGTATTGCTGCTATAAGTGGCAAAAGCGGCCAGTCAAATTAGTTTCAAAATATTCAGCAGTACTCACTCACTATGGTGTGCATTATAAATAATCTTTTCTGGTCTGTTGGGAATAAAGGGTTAAGCAAATTTAATGGGATGCATAGATTTATCTTGCCTTCAGGAAATATGAAGAGATTACTGGGAGAGATAGCGGTCAGTAAGTTTATTGACCTAAATGAACTACATCCACTGTCAACAATGTTTTTAATAACTTAATATTAGTCCTCTGGCATCTTTTACCTCTTTGATGGCTGAAATGTCAATAGCACCATGAAGGTAACCTGCTGAGGATCTTGCAACTAATCCTCCTGAAAGCTATTGCTGCCTTATGAGGCAGCATCTTCCAATTAGTTTCAAAATATTCAACAAAATAGTTTATGTTATGATTAATATTTGTCATTACTTGTCTGGGGTTTTTTTAAAGAGTTATAGTTACTTTCAGCTTAAGCTCCCATCAAGTCAGCTTAGCCTGCCCTTTAATATCCAGTTAATCTTGATGATGGCCCCAGGCAAGAACTTACCTTGTCCATGTGATATTCAATCAGGTTCAGTTTGATTATGGCCCCAGGTGAATATACCCTTACAAATGAAAACCTTTCCTGCAGTGCATAGGTGGGACTTCAAAATCTTTCCTTTGATAGCCTTTATTAACCCTCTTAAAAGGGCCAAGCCAGCCAAAACCAGCCTGTGCAGTTGTCTTAAGGAATGTCCATTTGCAGACCAAGAGAAGACTTTTTTGAAAATTTTCCACCAGAATGCCTGGCTCGAAGACGGAGCCAGTCAAGTTTTCAAAAATAGTCTTATTGACCTACAAATGGATTTTGCTAAGGCAAAATTTGAATTAACTAATCTTTACCAGTAAGGTGTTAAGAAATGCTGGTCATGATAAGCTAGCTGCAAGACAAATGATGAAGGGTGCAATTAAGACACACTTTCTTCCTACCAATGGGCATAGACTGGTCAAGTGCAAGTTTGATGGCAAGGCAATTATTGAATCTTGATTGAATCAAGAAAGCCATCCAGGAAAAGAGAAATAAAATGACATGCAGCTAGCATCTTAGCTGTGGCAGGATGAATACCCTGAATGAGCATAAGCTGTCACTGGATGGACACACAGGTGGTGGGTTAGTGCGTTGACCAGGTGATATATGAGTATTATAACTGGCAGATAGTGATGCCATAAAAATTATTAACCACTTAAAGAGGCATTGGCATGATGAGGGAAATAAAATTATAAAAAATTTCAAAGGAGCATATATAGTCTCCACGTTTTTTATCTATCTGTCCATCCACCCGTTGTTTCATTCATCCCCTACAACTTTGTCCTGGCCATAGTTTCATGACTTTTTTACATAAACTGCATTACACTTAGTGACAACGGAATTTAGGTTTTAGGAGTTGCATTTTTCATTGATTGGTTTTTAGCTCATCTGGCCAGAATGGCCAAGTGAGCTTATGCCATGGCGACCGTCCGGCGTCCGTCCGTCAACTTTTTCCTTTAAACGACTTCTCAAGAACCACTAGGCCGATATCAGTTATCTTTGGCAGGAAGTATCCTTAGGGCATAGGGATCCAAGTTTGTTCAAATGAAGCCGATCGGCCAATTTGGCCGGTGGCCAATTTGGATTTCGGCCGAATTTAGGAAATGTCTTTAAAAATCTTCTCCGAAACTGCTTGGTGGATTGCAGCAAATCCCATGAAATATGATCTAGGGCAAGAGCTGAACCAAGTTTGTTCAAGGGAAGTTGATTGGCCAAATGGTTCAGTGGCCATTTTGGTTGACCTAGTTTTAGCGAAAACGACTTCTTCTCCAGAACCGCTGAAGAGATCAGGCCGAAATTTGGCAGATATGATTAGGGACTAAAGGCCATTAAAGTTTGTTCAAGGGAAGTTAATCCATCAAAAAACATGGTGCAGTCGGCCAATCAAAATACAGCATGTTTGGTGGCCATATTGGATTTTTTTATTTGATGGATTTTGAGGCTGAAATTGGTTTTATATGTTTTTGGGTATTCTGATCACAAGTTTGCAATTTTCAAAGCTGTCGGATAAACGGTTTGGCGGCCATCTTCGATCATTTTCCCGCCAAAAGTTCCCATACTAAGGCAATGGGAAATTTAAAATGTCTACGTCTCGAGAACTACTGGGCCGATTTCAATTATATATGGCAGGAAACATCCATAGGGGGTAGAGATTCAAATTTGTTCAAGCGAAGCCAATCGGCCATCTTGAATTTTGGCCGATTTTTTAGAAACGTCTAAAAACCTGCATATCTGGAAATATGCAGATTTACACACGGATCGTATATGTGAAAGCAACAACTTTCAGTCAAATAAATTCCAAAATATTCAACAATATCGATGTCAGAGGACACAATACATATCTTACCTATTTTGCTAGGTTAGGAAAACACTTAACCCTTTAGCCATCATATCAGCCAAAAACGGCTTCAGCAGTGGTCTTGAGAAATGCCCATTTGCAGACCAAATGAAGACTATTTTTGAAATTTTTACCACTGAAATGACTCTTTTTAACGAGCCAGTGGTAAATTTTCAAAAATAGTCTTGGTCTGCAAATAGACATTTTCTATGAGAAAATTTAACTTTTCTGAAATTTGAGGGTTAAAGTGTTAATTAATGCACAATTGGAGTTTTATTTCCACCATCCATTGACACATGACAGCTTTTATTACCATAATACATAAAAACTAAATTAACATGTTAACCGTTTCCCTGCAACTGCTGCCTAAATATTTAAGATATGTATTGTGTGCTCTGACATCTATACGGTTAAAGTATTTTGAAATGTATTTGATTCATTGAAAGTTGTTGCTGCCTAAGTCAGCTATGACTAGGTCAAATTATTTCTTAAATAAACTCCAGCATCGCGAACTTGGTCATTCTGCAAGATGTACATGTGTTAAAAGGATGGTTTGGAATATACTCAATTGAACCTGCTATAAAGACCACCTGTATTAACCCTTTCACTGATGAATTCCCTATATTTTCCAAACATCCATACAGTAAAACGGATGAATATTCTGAAATTACTTTAACTGAAAGCCATTGTTGCCTAAGGCACAACAGCTTCGAGTCAAATTAATTTCAAAATATTTAATAAAATAAGTTTTATATCATAAAGAATATACTTTTTCCAGGATTTATTGGATGAAAGGGTTAAGAGACCCCCTGCCTTAAAGACTATTTCCTTCATTTGCTAAATGCAATTAAGCAATGTATTTGAAACTTTATTAGCCCTTTAATGGTCAAACCAGTGAAAACCTGCCTCTGCAGTGGCTTTGAGGAATGTCGATTTGCAGGCCAGCATGAGTATTTTTGAAAATTTACCACTGGAATGACTGGGTCGATAATCAAGCCAGTTAGTTATTCCAGTGATAAATTTCCAAAACACATCTTGGCCTGCAAATAAATATAACCTGAAAGTTTTGTTTTACTGAAAAATCATGACCATTAAATGGTTAAGAAACCGCTACCATAAGAGACTGCCTTCTGATTCTCACTTGAGTGGTGTCTTAATACAAGTTTGACTGCATGTCATCGATTTCTGTTGTTAGTACTGATGTCTTCTATTTTTGCTTAAATATTGTTCAAAAGAACCTTTATAAAATCAACCATTTGACTGAAAGTCATTGGAAGTGGCACTGATTGATGTAAAACTCCATAAAGATTAGTTGAGTTGGGGGGGGTGGGGGAGGGGGAATATGCCGTCTTTTGATGGCTCTTGTTTACATATATCCACCAAACTGGGTATGTGGATGCAGTGTATCTTCTTCTTTTCGTTCCCTGACCATACCGCCAGTCCTGTAAGTGATTAGGATGCAGTGTATGAAAAGTATGTCAGTGTGACCTGCATTTCATGGGTTACTGAACAAAATTTTTTCCAGGCTGTATTTTTAGTCTTTCAAGAGTTTTGGCATACAGGAATAAAACTTGGTGTACGGACGCATTGTACGCTGAGGGTGCATTGTGTATGAAGTGTTGGTCAGTGTGACCTACTTTTACTTAGCCAGCCATGGTACTAATATATAATATAAATAATTTGTTTGTTGTCATAAGCCCTTTTCACATTCACAGTTTTGCATACCTATGTATTTTATTTGCATATATGCAAATATACACACCAATGTAAATGTTTCATGTGAATGCAAATACATAGGTGTGGAAATTTGCATATTGAGCAAATTTGCATCTAGTGGAGACCACATGCAAATGTAAATTTTCATATATGTAATTTTGCACTATGAGTATTTTTCGCCATGTGAATGCGTTGCATACCAGGCAGTATTTCAGCGAATAATTTGTGCGGCTTATGTCAGATCTATTTATAGAGTTGTTGTCATCTCAGAACCAGCTAAAAATAACTGTGATGCAACATTTTCATAGAAAAGGTTAGAAGTAGGCTCAAATGAACAGATCAGAGTTAAGTGTGAAAAGTAAATTATAAGTGATAAGTGCAAAATGCAACCTAAATCAAAGCAGGAGAAGAAGAAGAGAATCTTTGTTTATTAAGGAACTCAGTGTATAAGAGCAATTTGATGATCCAAAATTGAATAATGCCGGAATTTACAGAAGATTCGCTCTTGAGATGAACGAAAAGGGACATGATAAAACCTCTGATCAGTGCAAAGCCAAGATATATACAATGAAGTGTGGTTATAGACTGTAAAGAAAACCTGAATAAAAGTGGGAAAGGATGAAAGACTTGTAAATACTTTGATATATTGGATGCAATATTGGGCACAAGACCAGCATCGTCGCCCGTGAAAATAATAGAGCCACTCAGCAAGAAAAAGAGAGTAGCTGATTCAGAAAGTGAACAAAGTGACTCTGAGGACTTAAATGATGATGTAGGCAATTTAAGTGAACCAAGTGATAATGGTGATGACGGTAGGCATGATACCGTGCAAAATAATGAAGAAATAAAAAGTCCGAAACAAACAACAGAAACAGATGAAAGTGCCAAACCATCGATATCTAAAAATGGCAATGAGCTAATTGTTGAAAATGTCAAGGAGATTCACGCTAAAGATAAAACCAGAAAGACTGAAAAACGGCAAAGAAGGGCACAGCTTGAAATTGCTTTAGGATCTGTTATGGAAGGATTTAGCCATTCAAATGAGAAGGCAGATGAGAAATTCATGAGTCATGAAAAGCAAAAGTTAGAAGTAGAGATGAAATGGTTGGATTTTGAAAAGAAGAAACTTGAAGTGGAAGAACGACAGAGACGAGAGGAGAGACAACATCAATACAGTATGATGCAAATGATACTGGGCATGGTGGGTTGCAATCCAATGCAAAGTTCCGGTACAATGCAGCAAGTTCCGGTACCAAACCAGATATTCACTCATCCACAAGGTGCCTCATTCACAAAACCAGTGGTCAAATCCTGATGATTCAAGTTTGGACCATTCAAATGATAGCTCTATTTTAACCTTTGATTCTTTTGTGTGAGACCAAATGATCACAAGTTCCTTTTTGCTTTTGTGTTTATGGACAGTTTAAGAACAGTAATTGGTTGCAAGAAATAATGTTCACCAATTATCATTACAATGACATTCGTTTAGATGACTTTCCTTTCGTGTTTATGAAGCGCTTACATTGACCTTTGTTCGATGACTTTCTATTCGTGTTTATGAACAGCTTTCATTGACAATTGTTCGATGACTCTTTTCGTGTTTATGACCAGCTTATGAAACTATATCAGCTGTAACGGTAATCAGCAATTATCGTTGCATTGACATTTTTCAAGAACCTAAACATTAATACTCGTTAATTGTTCCAAATGATTATAAGCGGTGCTGCTGCAGTGCTTAATTAAAATGCTTGATTAAAAATGCTCAATTTATGACTTTTAAAAATTTGATTCCAACTTTTTTGAAGCAGGTCAAAAGGAGCATATTTTAACTATGCCCGCTATCTCATTGCCCTATACACATTGACACTAGTGGAGATGGTCTTGCATATTGTTTGTGTGTCAATCTGTCAGTCTGCCCACGCCTATATCTCGCAAAACAATAGCTTGATTTGTCCGAAATTCTAACCCTTCAACCCCGAGCTTGCTCAGAGCTTCCAGAATCTCAATTTTAACACAGTCATACAACCATGACAAATACGATGTTGACTATTTTGAAATGTATTTGACTGGAATATGTTGCTGCTATAGCCGTCAAAATATTCAAGTCTATTTATCAAATTGTAAATAAATTTTCGTATTTAGCCTTTCTGGTTCAAAGAGTTAACATAAGAATGGTATGGGAAACTGGGATTTCCCAAGTTCAGAATATTTCGAAACTTATTTGACTTGAAACTGTCATTCCTTCCCTATTGCCACATGCAGATCAGTTGGGAAAATATGGGCATACTGTATAACATCACACACAATGCAATTGTTCATATAAAGAGCATGTTTTAATTATTAACATCATTCAAACGTTGCTGTATTAAATGGCCGTACAATAGTAGGAAATGTCGTCACACGCTCTCCTTCACCCAACAAAAGTGTAGCACAATAGTTTGCATCGGCAGAAGAACCATTGACCAACTTGGTCCTTTTCTCAATGAAAACTCATTATCTCCATGCAAAGGAAACCACATAGAAAAGATTTTGAATATCATCAAAATATTTTGCTGAGAAACTATTGCTGCCAAGATCATGCTCTCCATCTTCTCCAATGTCTTCACCTTCGATCTCCTCCTATTCCTCATTCCAAAGCTCTTCGTATCCTTCATGGCACATTTCACAGAGATTATGAAGGACAACAGAAGCTGCAATGACAGTACATGCGAAATCAACGTTTACGTGTAGTCGTTTTTGTAGTCTATTGTCATTCTTGCCCTGCTCAACCGGTAGTTGAAGGTACTTTGAACTGCTGATAACTGACCCCTGTTTGAATATGATTTAAGCAACCATGATTTGAGTGGATATGCGGGATCGCCCAGCAGAACATTAGGTATTGAAATGTCCTTATCCAGAAGTGCAACATCTTTTAACCAGTTTAGAAAGAGTAATTTGTTTTCACACTTATAATAAATTTCAGAATTTGCTAATGTGCATGCATCATGCACTCTGCCCGGCCAACCAATGTTAATGTCACGAAGAATATATTTATAGTCACACACTCCTTGAAGTACTAGGGAATAGAAACTTTTTCTATTTATGTAGTCTCCATGTGAATTCTGTGGTGCTATTATTGGAATATGACAGCCATCAATTGCGCCTCCACAGTTAGGGAAGCCCATAGTTCCTCATAGCCCCTTATAACATCGGTAAAGTCCCCCTTCTTTGGAAGGCGTACATAGTGATCAAGTAAGTTTTCTACAATGACATTGCAGACATTATGGACACATTTACAAACTGTTGATACTCCAACACCAAATAGATTGGCAACTGTTCTATATTCTACAGAACAGGCATGCCAATATACAGTGATTGCGACTTGCTTTGTAGTATTAACAGCTTTGCGTACCAGATTGTCCACTGGCATTTCCACCAGTTTTTCATGGCTTTATGCCTCCTCTCGACTTATGAAATATGAAAAATATCAGTATATTGATTATGTTCCATTTGGAAATGAGATACCAAAATTATTTTTAAGTTTTTCCACTGTGTTAGTGTGAGAAGTTAGAGATCAAGTTTGCGTTTCTGTCATTTCTATAAATTTTTATACCCTGCCAAAAGATTGATGGGGTATGATGTGATGACGATGTCCAGGTGGGTGGGCAGATGGGCACCAGAGTACAGGGTTCATACAAATTTGAAAAGTGCTTGAATTTTGTCATCAGTCCTTGAAAGTGCTTGAATTTGAAATTTGCCTTGAAAAGCACTTGAAAATCTGTTTTACCCAATATAGGCAAAAGTAGCATACAATATCAGGCTGCTGATTATCACTCAGCACTGCTGATGCTGTATAGCTGTAGCAGCTGGGAAGCTCCAAAGACAGCTCTAGACAAACTCGATGCCTGTCACCGCAAACACCTACGCACCATCACTGGATACCGATGGCCAGACAGCATAATTCCAATGATGCACTATACAAGAATTGAAGATGTGTAATGCGTCACCGCTGTCTGTATAGGTCGCCCTGCAAAGTTGGTCTATGTTTGGCCATGTGCTAAGCGTTACAAAAGACACGCCAGCACAGTGAGTCTTGGAATTTGCCCTACTGGGAGCCAGCAAATACAAAGCCAGGTGAAACGTCATTGCATAAATCTGCTAAGCGTGCTACGAGGCGACCTAAAGAAAGCAGGACTCGGTACACTCAAATCAAGAATGGACCGGAGGAAGCTAAGGATTTCGGCTGAGGACAAGACACAGTGGGCAAAAGCGAAGAAGGACTGATTGCAGCTGTAGGATGTTTCTGCTACTACAGCCGTCGAATACAGTAATCATCATCATCGTCGTCGTCGTCGTCGTCGTCGTCGTCGTCGTCGTCGTCGTCGTCATCATAAAGATAGCCAAGTTCTAGTCCTTGAAAATTAGAGACATAGTCCTTGAAAAGTGCTTAAATGAATCGCTCAAATTCTTGTATGAACCATGTAGTGGTTTCCGGATGATAACTCTTGGGGAGAAATCTCTTGAAATTGACGATGATCCAAAATCCAAGATGCCCACCAGCCACTTGCGGGCATCTTGAAAATTGATTTGCTTTTAATAACTCTTACCGTTTATCGGATCGCATTGAAATTTCAATGGGGGCCGAACTAGGTCTGGGGAAGAAACCTATCGAAATTGATGATGATCTGAAATACAAGATGGCCACCAGCAGCCATTTTGTAAATAGGTTTCCAGATGGTGGCTCCATTACCGTTTATGGGATGACTGAAACTTCATATTGTGTTTGGAATTGCTCTAGATGAGAAACATATCGAGATCGACAATGATCTGAAATTCAAGATGGCTGCCAGCCACTGGTGGCCATTTTGAAAATTATTTAAAGATGATAGCTCTGTTAAAGTTTATCGGATCGCTTTGAAGCTTCAGCGGTTTCTTGGACTAGGTCTGCAGAAGAAACCACTCAAAATCGACAATAATCAGAAATCGATGATGTCCTCCAGCTACGGGCGGGCATCTTGAAAATTGGTTTGCGGATGATAATTCCATTCCTGTTTATCGGATTGCTTTGAAACATCATAGGATGATTGGACTATATCTCCCGAAACCTATCAAAATCTAAGATCCAATATGGTAATCAGCCAAACCTTATAGGATGACTGGTCTAGATCTGAAGAAGAGATCGCTATTTTCTGATTCATTGGTTTATCTTCATGGCCGGTTATTATGTACCGTATGCAGAGCTCTTGTTTATTGTCTTATATGCCCATTGTCGACTTAGGAAAAATGAACAAATATCAGCTTTCTGAACTTTATAGCTCACCTGGCCTGAAAGGTCAAGTCAGCTTAGGCAATGACAACTCCATATGTAATTCATCTGTCAATTCGTCTGTCATCTGGCATCAAATTTTCCTTTATGGATCTCAAGAATCTGGATTGACTTTAACAAAATCTGACAGGAGTCATCCACAGGTGATCCAGTCATTCCAGTGATAAATTTTCAAAAAAATATAAATTTTCTTGACCAAATTCGATAACAGAGCCAATCATCTTGGTCTGCATTATACATGTGTGAACATTTTGTCTTGCCTAGATGCAAATTCAATAACTGTGAATTGATATCCACTGAGGTAAACATCTTAATTTTCTTAACCTATCTTGACCATTATAAGGGATTACACATGTTTGATTCCAAATTTGCCTAATCTACTTGCCCCATCTAATAAAAAACTTCTCTATATTCTCAGCATCTTGTCTGTAGTACATGTATTAGTTAAATATGATGGCATTTTTATGAGACTAGGTTAGTGGTGTATATCAGTGTGATGGTAGTGTGGGTCAATGCTGATAAGACTGATTAATATTGAGGCATGTGCTGAAAGTTCAAAGAGCATCTGTGCTCCAGTGAATAAAGTTGGACATTTTTGTAGCTGGTTTATTACTTCCAAGCTGCAATTACATAGAATCTGTCAGTGGTAGTTGTGGATTATTTACTTGAAGGGATATATTGTAAATACAGTTGATGCATGCCTGCTGGGGAGGTGTAATAAGGAATCTCTGTAATATTATGTCCTGAAAGTCTGGATGCATTATAGAGAAAGATTTTCATGGCTTAACCCTCTGTCTCTCTTTCACCCAGAAGGCATTTTTCGTGAATTGGTAGCAAAAAGATTGATGTTAATATTTTGAATGGTGTTGCTATGACAGTAGCAGCTTTCAGTAAAATTGTTGTCAAAATGAATACCAGTTGCTCACAGATCAATTCAAGAACAATAACTGAAGCTTACAAGTGTATGTTTCTACTAGAATACTCTCTTATTTTCGTTGAAGATATACTATCAATAAGTCTGCCACCTTGATATAGATGTGTGTGTGTACATGCATGTGACTCTTTCTCACAATAATCATAGAATTTTTCAAATGAAAATGGTAGAAATAATGCAGAATTACACGCAAATATAATACTCCCACATTATAGTGTTCATGACAGTCAATTTGAATGATGTGATATACTTACTGGTGAAAGATATTGTCTTTCAAACTGTAACCACTATCTATCGTGGCAGCTAATTTTCAGCCATATATCCATGTTTGTCAAAAATGCGACCCAAAAATAGACAGATTTACTTAGCATAGAGCTGGAAAATTTTTACGTACAAACAGATCGACTTTAACCCTTAGCACACTGATGTCAATATTCTGTCTTTTACGCTGTCAATAGTAGAGAAACTGGTGTACATTTTTCAACAATTTGGTGGACGATGTTGCTGTCTATGACAGCACCATCTTCCACCAAATTCATAGAAAAATGAACACCACACCAGTTCATCTTTTAATTTAATTTGAAAATTAAAAAATTTGACATCAGAGTGATAAGGGTTAAAAGTTAGTTGCAAGTCACGAGTAAGAATGGATTACTCTTTTGCTTAACAATTGCTTTGAATAATTTCAATCCCTGGTAATAGACCTTTCCACTTTATCCATCCATCCTATGACATCATAATCAACTACGTGGTGACGTGTAGAATGACATAATGAATGACATAGATAGGTACGTCACGAATGCATATTTGAAGACGGACTATGCCTTGTTGTACTAATTGTCTGTCTTTACTATTTAATAAATATACTGTTAAATATTTTGAAACTAATTTGACTGGGAGCTGTCTTTGGCAGCAACAGCACCCAGTCAAATTAGTTACAAAATATTCAACAGCCTACCTGTATAGTTTTCAGGAAATTGATGGTTAGGGGATCAATCAATCCCAACACGGCGAGGTGTGGATGGACCTTAGCTAGAGATGGGTGGGTCATAGCAAAAATGGAAAGGTCCATTGAGAACGCTTCCCCTCACAAATATTCCAGGTAGATGGCTATTGGACAATTTCTATTGCCTGAAATATTTGTCACGAGGTGATGCTATTATTCATTGCCATTAAATAGTCAGTCACAGAAAAGAAAGCCAAAGCTTTGGGATTGTGAATGGTGTAGATCTGAGAACAAACAGTTTGTTCTATTGATAACGGGAATAGAACTTTGCTAAACTGTCAAAGAAACCCATCTATTTATTTGTTTAATAAAGAATAGAGATGAGTTTCTTTGATAGCTCCGTAAAAAACATGGTCACATTTTGATCGCACTATGCCACAGGAAAGACAATTATCATCACTATGATAACAAAAAAATATCCCAATATTTAATATGGCTGATATTCATAAATTTTTACAATAAGGCTTTTGCTAAGTACTTAACAGCTGGTGATCTAGTTATCTGAACTAACAAATGGTGGGAGGCTGTCCTAGTCATACTCCTGTGTCAAAGTAACTGTATTTAGTACTCAAATCGGGTGTGACCCTATGACAGGATTTCTATTCTTGTGGGCCTCTTTAAATTAATGGCATCTTGAGTCTTTCTTATGCAGATAGCTTGTGTTGATGCAGCCTCAAAGTGATCTTAGATGTGCTGTGTTATCCAAAATCATGCTTTATCATAGAAGTTAAAATAATTATTTGTCTTTATTTTAGAAATGGTATCGCTATCTCATTATTAACCTTTTATGCTCCCCTAAAGATTTTGCCAGAGCATATATAAGTCATCACTTTGTGGGGCCATTCATCGGGCCATCTGTTTATCCTCTGCATCTTTGTTTGGGCCATAGTTTCAAGACTATATATATATGTAAGATCATGAAACTGAGAAGATGTGCACAGTATGAAAACTAGGTCGATGTGACCTATTTTTTAACTACTTTTCACTGTTCACTGAACATTACAGAAAGTTTTTGTCTAATTTCAAGAGTCTAGTATACAGGAACTAAACTTGGTATATAGATGTACTAAAAGCTGAAGGTTTGTACTGTATGAAGAGTAGGCTAGCGCAACTCAACCCGTCATGGTTCACTGAACATCACAGAAAATGTTTGTTTATGGTGTAGTTTGACACGAAACTAAACTTATTGTATTGCTGCATTATGCTCTGAAGGTGTGTTACATTTGATAGTAGGTCAATATAACTTACTTTTCCTAGTTCACTAAACATGCTTATAACCTTTTCACGGTTCACTGAACATTACAACATATCTTTGTCCAGGCTGTAGTTTCAAGACTTTGGTGTACAGGAATTAAACTTGCTTTATGGATGCATTATAGGCTGACTGTGTATGGCATTTGAAAAGTAGGTCAGCGAGACCTACTTTTCCCGGTTCACTGAATATTACAGAAAAAGTTTGGCCATGCTGTAATTTCAAGAGGTCTTGGTATGCGAAAACTAAACATGGTGTATGGATGCATTATATGCTGAAGGTGTGTTGCATATGAAATGTAGGTCAGCGTGTCATGAATGATTCAAAATAGTCCGTCTTTAGCCCTTAATAGTCTGACACGTACAAATTGTATGCCTTTGCTATTTAATAAACATGCTGTTGAATATTTTGCAACTAATTTGACTGGGCGCTGTTGCTGCGATAGGCAGCAACAGCTCCAAGTCGAATTAGTTTCAAAATATTCAACAGCTTACCTACATATTTTACCGGAAATTGATAGTCAGAGCGTTCAGAGATCGACCAACACGAGTGAGGTGTGGGTGGAACTTAGATTGAGATGGGCAGGGCATAGCTAAAACTGGAAAGGTCCATTGCATTCTGCTTTGCTGATAAATAAACTATAAATAAGTTTTGAAACAAACTGGGATAATACATTAAATGGTCTTGCTGTAGACACATTTTTTGCAGAGATTCCGGCCCTTTTTACCTTTATTTGTTATTTAACACAGTACTTGTTATTTTTCTGGAAACTAGGCTTGTTATTTATTTATGAAGTATATTCAAACAATCATATTGGAAAGAACAAGGTAAAATTTGTCCAGGCACTTTGGACTTTTCAGACTGAATACTGATATAGAAATTCTTGAAATCATAAGGAATATTGTATTGAATAGTATAAGACGATACTGATAGTTCAGCTGTAAAACGATGAATAGTTATGCTGTGTATCTATTGAATATTATGATGAGAAGTCTGTCCTCTAAATAAGTGGCTGGCTGTAATTGGGGCACTTATTAAGGTTGGTTTGACTGATAATATTTATATATGATTAGCCGGAAATAACACACTCAGCCACAGACGCACTCCCAATTTCCTGTTGATGTACTCGTCATTGTTGTGCCCCCATATAGATATATGGAGAGTCTATAGTATTTGCTTCTGTTTGTCCATCTGTCTGTCTGTCCGATGGAATAACTTTAGCTTTACTTAAGGAACAATCACCAACCTTGGTTTGGAGGTTGTATTTTGGGGGTGTCAGAAGAAGCTTATTGATTTGGGGGTAAAAAGACAAAGGCCAAGGTCACAGTGATCAAATTAATGAAATTATATTGCGTTTCCGGATGATAAATCAAGTTCTATTGAAGGGATCTTACCAATCTTGGGTGGTAGTTTGTCATTCCGAAGAAACATTTTGATTTTTTGGTTCAAAAGTCAAGGTCACCATGTCCCAATTAATGAAATTATGTTTTGTGTTTCCAGATGATAACTCCAATTTTAGTAAAGGGAGCTTTCCAAACCATTTTCCTTGGGGTTGCAAAGAACCCTATCGATTTTGGGGTGAAAAAAAATCAAAGGTCAAGATTACGATCATTCAATTACGAAAATTATGTTGGTTTTCCAGATGATAACTCATATTCTAGTGAATGAATTCTCACCAGAGTTTATCAGATCGTTTTGAAACTTCATAGGGTGGGTGGACTAGGTCTGGGGAAGGAACCTATTCAAATTGACGATGATCCGAAAACCAAGATGGCCGTTAGTCACCTGCGGCCATCTTGGAAATTAGTTTCCAGGTGATAACTCCTTAGCCGTTTATCACTTTGAAACTTCATAGGGTGGTTGGACTAGATCGGAGGAAGAAACTTATCGAAATCGACAATGATCTGAAATCCAAGATGGCCTCCAGCCACCGGTGGCTGTATAGAAAATTGGTTTCCAGATGATAACTCTGTTGCCCTTTATCGGATCGCTTTGAAACTTCATAGGGTGGTTGGACTCAGTGTGGAGAAGAAAACTCGAAATTGACAATGATCTGAAATTCAAGATGGCCGCCAGCCACCATCTTGATAATTGGTTTCCAGATGATAACTCTGTTCCCGTTTATCGTATCGCTTTGAAACTTAATAGGGTGGTTGGACTAGGTCTAGAGAAGAAACCTATCTAAATTGACGATGATCCGAACTCCAAGATGGCCACCAGCCATGGGCTGCCATCTTGAAAGTTGGTTTCTTGATGATAGCTCAGTTACAATTTATTGGATCACTTCATAGGGTGGTTGGAATATATGTGGTGAAGAAACCTATTGAAATTTATGATAATCCGAAATCCAATATGGCCACCAGTAAGCAGCCGCCATCTTGAAAATTGGTTTCCGGACGATATCTCCTTGACCGTTTAATGGATCGCTTTGACACTTCATAAGGATGACTGGTCTGCGTCTGAGGAAGAAATAAATATTTTCTGACAGCGCTCATTGATTGGTTTGTCATCATGGCGGGGTACTTTATGTGCCGTTTGGGGATTTCTTGTTATCTCATTCAGTTCCTAGATAATAATTCACCAACCCTTTCCTAGATGCTACACCTACCACTCCATTCTGTAGTCCTGTGCATGGTGGCTGTTTTGAAATCACTGTTGGTGTCTTAGTCATCAACAGCCTCCAGCAATTCTATTTTTAAAACGGTGGAGTGAGATGGAATGGAATAATTAGCTAAGCTAAAGATTTGGCAGTCTGTGCGTTAATATGATGATATTACTTTTATTTGAATTAACGCTAACGGTCAAGCCATCCAAAATTGACCTGTGTCTTAGGAAATGTCCATTTACAGGCCAAGAAAAGACGATTTTATCAAACTCAATTGCGAAGCATTTGCAGTCAAGTGTGCATCATAATGAAAATGATTTTCAGATTTTTTTCTGATTTTTATGTGGTTTGCACTATTTTTGGGTGCTTTGGCTTTCAAGTTTGAACTAGTTATATGACAATTTGCCTACTGTATAAGATTTGTATTGAATGGACAATTAATTCAACAAAAGTCTTATTACAGTGTACAATGCTTACACGTGCGGTCATATAAACACAACATTAGCACTGTGGACCATTTGACTATCAATAACACTTGCTCAGGCCACTAGTGATTGCAAAAATCAAAACCAAACAAACCGAAAAATCATTTCTGTGAAATATCTATGGCCTTCATATGACCTGTCAGATGGTTTAGAAATGCATGTAATTCTAGATACAGTCTTGATAAGAAACATATATGTATATATTATAAAGACGTTTTTGATCACACTAACTTTCACCAAAGCGATTTTCAATATCGGACACCAGATTTTCTTCGACTAGCTCCTATAAAAGCTGTTCTTTACAGATCAGCATCATAAGATGCACCCTGTATGTAGCCTGTGGTATGTTTTATATATATATTGCTATTTGTGTAATGATAAAGGCCATATTGTTTTCTAGTTTACTCACAATTTCTGCTCTATTTCTATATGTTTATAATGGCTGGATGCCAGTAGCTGTACTCTCATCAACAGCATTGCATTGCCTGCTACTTCATCTACAGAGACTGCAGTCTTGATAATCCTAAGTTTACATTTTCTCTCTCCATCCAGAATATTTAATCATTCAACAGGTGGCTGAAGAACATTAATTTCTGAAGTTGTATTGAGAAATGCCCATTTGCAGGCCAGACCATATTTACCTTGTAGGAGATGCCATCTGAGAGCATCTAGTTTTTAGCTCACCTGGCCATTGAGCTTATGCCATGGCGACCATCCAGCATCTGGCCGGCTGGCGTCCAGCTGTCAGCTTTTGCTTAAAAACGTTACTCCTCATTAACCGCTTGGCGGATATCAAATTAATTTGCTATGAAGGATCCTATATGGGTAGGCTTTAGAACTTGTATACAGAAGTTTTACTGGCCAATTTTTTTCAGCGGCCATCTTGAATTGTCCGGGGAAAAAAGGTGGAAAATCCTTTGAAACGCTACTCATTAACTGCTTTAAGCAATTTCAACCAAACTTAGCTGGGAGGATAGTACACTGATATGTTTCAGCACGTGTATGTAACAGAATTTTGATTGGTCAATTGTTCTGGCGGTCATCTTGGATTTTCTGAAAATTTCTAGAAATCACTTAAAAGCCTATTCGATAACCACTGGGCCGATTTCAATCAAACTTGGATGGAAGAACCCTACCTTAGTATACTTCCGAACATGTATACAGAATTTTGATTGGGCCATTTTTCCGGTGGCCATCTTGAATTGTCTGAAAATGTCGGGAAATCATTTAAAATGCTACTCCTCATTAACTGCTTGAGAAATTTCAACCAGACTTGGATGGAAGGATACTAGGCTCGCAGGTTTCAGAACTTGTATACTGAATTTTGATTGGTCAATTTTTCCTGCGGCCATCTTGTATTTTCTGAAAATTTTGGGAAATCAGTTAAAAGGCTACTGAGATCCAGATCAAGATTAAGCAAACTCGGCTGGAAGAACCCTAAAGTGGTATGCTTCAGAGCTTTATACAGAATTTTGATTGGTCAATTTGTTCAGTGGTCATCATGAATTTTCAGAAAAATGCCTGAAAATCGTCTACTCATTAACTGCTTGGGCGATTTCAACCAGACTGGCTGGAACGCGCCTAGGGCGGTAGGCATCGGAAGTTGCATACAGAATTTTGAGCAGTCAATTTCTCCGGTGCCCATCTTGGATTTTGTGACCATTTTGGGAAATCAGTTAAAAGGCTACTCCTCATTAAGCTTTTGGACTGGAAGAACCCTAGGTCAGTACGCTTCAGATTTTAACGACTTGGCTTTGATGGTGGCCATCTTGGATTTTCCGAAAATGGAAATTCATATGAAAAGTTACTCCTCATTAATCGCTTGGGCAATTTCAAACAAATTTGGCTGGAAGGATCCTATTGTCGTAGCCTCTACAAATTCTATTCAGAATTTTGATAGGTCAATGTTTTGGCAGCAATCTCTGATTTTCTGAAAATTTCTGGAACCATTTAAAAAGGGTAATCCTTCAGTCAATAGCCCGATTTCAACAAAACTTGGGCGGAACGATCCTATGACGGTAGGCTTCAACATACCAAACAAGAATATTGATTAGTCAATTTTTTTGTGGCCATCTTGGATTTTCCGAAAATCAGCCATCATGTCTATTTAAATTATAATGGTTTAAATGCCAATGGTCTAGGTGAGTGCCAAGGGCCTCTTGTTCAAAATCTAGGAGAGGGACCCCACACTCACACACCCACCAAGGCCTCTGACTAAGTAAAAGGAGGTGGATTTCTCTGTCTCAGACCCACTCTCATTTCTTTGACCCCACTCCCAAAAGCATTTTGTGTTTGCGTCCCTTATGAAAGATGTTGTTATGGTAGAAGCAACAGTAATGCAGGGATCCAATCTTTCGCTCAACTGTCTACTGCCATAATCAATTACATCGCTAGTTAGCTGACAGCACAATCATAATCATGTATAATAGCTCAGGAAAGTCAAGAAGTTTGTCATTCTGTTGAATATTTTGAAACTAATTTGACTGGGAGGTATGGTAGTAACAGCCCCCAGTCAGATTGGTTTCAAAATATTCAGCAGCTTACCTAAATAGTAACCTTGAAAGTAGTGTTCTGGTAATCCAGGGTTCAAAGTATATAAATCCAACACCCATACAATGTGGGCGGGGCATAGCTAGAAATGGACGGTGTATGGCTAGAAATGGGCGGGGCCTGGATAAAAATGGATCACTCTATTATTGTCTTTGACAACAATGATTTCTCTCCAATACATGAATACAGGAAGTGGTGAGAATCTGCCGTCCATTGGCTAATATTGTGTCATTTATTTCCAGTCGTTATTAATGACTTGAATCTGGATCATTTCCTGTGACTGTTCTCATGTAATGCTTCAATTTGAACCTGTCCAGGCGGCTGAATTTCTACAGATTACCATTTCCATGGTGTTTAGCTCTGGATATGCTGAATATTTTGAAAACAATTTGACTGAAAGTTATTGGTGGCTAAGCCACCAACAACTTTCAGTCAATTTGTTTTCAAAATATTCAATAGGTCCAGAGTTATTGCCAATTGAAATTATTGTCTGGTGGCTTGGAGCTGTCAGACAGTTAACCCGTGTGTGGATTACCATAAAATAACTCTGAAATTGTACTCCCAGCGCGAAGACAATCCTGTATTTATATATGATTCCGGAAGCTTTCTCATATTCATAATCAGATCCAATCATTGGATGACGCAAGTGTGGTTTAAGTGTTCTGACTTTATTATGAGAGTGAAAAAACGGTGTCATATCTCAATTAGCAGATATTCATTCCCTATATGGTATAATTCAACTCCGGGTGATTATTTTAGAAGGAGTTTGACTGAAGAGTATTGCTGCCTTAAGGGCATCATTGACTTTCAGTCAATATATTTTCCTAATAATCAATTTAGGTAGCGTATTTTGCTCTTGTGGAACTGTTTGCCAGTATTCATTTGAAATAGGTTAATTATGTGACAGTAATTACACATCATAGCTGTGGCTTCTGAGAGCCAGCATCTTCACACTAAACACCCCTTTAACACTCAAAATGGCCAAAACCAGCTTCTGCAGTGGTCTAGGAAAATGTCCATTTGCCGGGCAAGAGACGACTTTTTAAGAAATGTATCACTGGAACGACTGTCTCTATTACTCAGCTTCTCTTGTCCTGCAAATGGACATTGCACAAGGGTTAATAAACAATATAATAGTATACAAGTTTGTGTTGAAATTAAGTTGACTTGAATTTTGAGTCATATTATTTTCAAAATACTCCTCACCAATCTTCTCTGATTGTTTAACCTGAGATATGCATATAGGGGGAGTTAATGGATGAAATTGTTGAATCATCAATTACCAACGGATAACACCACGACACCCCCACCACCACCACCACCACCCCCCTCCCCATGTATGTCTGAGATATATGAAATCTGTCCATATGGGGGGGGGGGGGAGTTGTCAATTCCCGCAGTTTAACCCTTTAATAGTGAAGCTGGCCAAAGCCTGCCTCTGCAGTGGTCTTTAATCTTCAAATTTGTTAAAGAAAATTTAAATTTTTTCACAGAAAATTTTAATTTTATGAGAAGTACCAAGTAGACTGTTTTTGAAAATTTATGGCTGGGGAATAGTCTTCTGTTGTTCTGTTAACGTTTTAACACTCATATCAGCCAAAAACGGCTTCTGCAATTGTCTTAAGAAATGCCCATTTGCAGACCAAGAGATGACTATTTTTGAAAATTTACTGCTGTAATTACTGTCTCTGGCTTGGTTTTCTAGCCAGTCATTCCAATGGTAAATTTTCAAAAATAGTCTATCTGCAAATGAACATTTCTTAAGACCATTGCAGAAGCCTTTTTGGCTGATATGAGTGTTAAAAGGTTAACAGAACAACATAAGACTATTCCCCCAGACCTAAGTTTTCAAAAATAGTCTACTTTGTAATTATATTAGAAAATTAAAATTTTCATAAACAAATTTGAGTATTACATGGTTAATTAATGGGTTCATTAGGAGGCTGCCAGCTCTAGCTCCTCAGTATAGCTACTTTAGCTATCTGTAACAGATCTTCATTTATGGATGCACACCACTTAGTCACCAGTGTCCATGCACTCAGTATGGGTTCAGTTTTAGTTCACATAACACTTCATTCTGAATACCTAGGAGGCTGTCTTCAGAGGAGCGCTAAATATGACAAAGGCAGAGTATTTTATGCGCAAATTAGCTGAGGGTTATTGTTATGGATAGCGGGAAGGATGTTCCGTTTAATCATTTTTAAGAAACAGCAGGATTTTAATTAAGTCATTTAGTAATCAGATATACACAGCGACTTATAAAGCAAAGGGAGTTAATCATTTTATCGACATGTCAACCAAAACTGGCCTCTGCAATGGTCTTGAGAAATGGCCATTTTTCAGGCCAAGAGAAGATTATCTTACCTCTTGAATGGATAGTCATTCCATTTCTAAATTTTTTTAAATAATCGTTTCTTTGCCTTGAAATGAACATTTTAAATTTCCTTATAAATCTTGACCATTATCGGGTTAATAAAATCATTGTCCAATAAACTATACAATCTTATCCATAGATCAGGAAACCTAACCACAATAAAGTTTTTAGTGTCAGTTTTTTTGTCCTGTGTGAAGGCAGTCTAGCTTGACTAGATTCATGAAAGCCTAGCATAGAATATCATTGTTATCACAATAAAGAGCAGGCCCATTTAGAATCCATAGTTTAGTTTGGTCAACATATATTCGATTACAAAATCAATATTTCTGGGAAAATTTACTGAAGCATGACTAATAAGTTGTTGTTGTTGTCGCTAGTGGTGGTGGGTGATGGTGACGACAGTGACATTTTAGTCATCAGCGACGTCATCATTGTCGCTGGTGTTCCTGTTATATTATTAACCCAGTTTAATGATTGCACAATCTTCATTGTACCTGAGATCATGAATATGATATGAAGTCATGTAAATTACTGATTGTTATCAACTTGCATAATTATACCCTTGCCTGTACTGATGGCATTTTTATACGCCTGCGTAAGCATGGTCGTATTATGTGATGGCGCTTGCCATCTGTCCGTCCATCCATCCATGCGTCCGTCTATCCATCTGATTTGTTGTCCGGATCAGATCTCAGAGTTTTGAACCTACACTCACAATATTTTTCCAGCAGATGTGTTAGTGATAGACGAAGTGTCATGATTTGGTTTCGGCAAAATCCACCAATATTTTCCAGCGTTATCTCCCTTGAAAAGCTAAAATTTGTCAAAATTTTCTTGTCCGAGCCATATCTCAGAGTTTTGAACCTACACTCACAATTTTTTCTTCACAAGTGTGTTAGAGATAGACAAAGTGTCCTGATTTTGTTTCGACAAAATCCACCCATATTGGCCAGAGTTGTCTCCCTTGAAAAGCTAAAATTTGTCAAAATTTTCTTGTCCGGTCCAGATCTCGAAGAGGTTTGAACATACACTCCCCCCTTTCTCAGAGAATTATCTAAGACAAATTGTTCACATTTAGCATTCCTCAAACAAGTATGCCTGTGGACGTATGTTGAGTTTCACTAAAACTCTTGTTTATTTATCACACAAAGTTATTCTCCACCCCCACCTCACACTCCCAAACATTTCAAGCAGGTCTAGATTGGTGTTCCTCATGTATATTTGGCTAAAGATTGATATGATTACATCACTTTACATGCTTGTTACTCATGAAACGATCTCTTGAGAATATATTGTCAAGGGATTTCAAGGTATTCTCTGCATAATATCCTGAATGACTGCTGCATGTGACCAGACAATAATTTCAATGGGCAATAATAAATCTGGACCTGCTGAATGTTTTGAAAATAATTTTACTGAAAGAATTAAGAGTTAAATCCCATGGAAAATGGAGTCTGCAAAAATTCAGCAGGCAGACAGTTGATTATGCCCGCCCCCCCCTCCCACCCACCCACATATAGATGTAGGGTGGTGTATAGCATTTGCTTTGTCTGCCTGTCCATCCTGTGGGATAACTGGAGCGACCTTCACCAAACTTGGGGTTGAGACTGGTTTGGGTGTCCGAAGAAGCTTATCAATTTTGGGGTCAACGGTCAAGGTTACTCTGACCTAATTAGTGACATAATATTGCGTTTCCGGATGAGAGCTCGAATTATATTGAAGGGATCTTTACCAATTATTGGTGGGACCTTGTCCTTGGTGATCCGAAGAACATTCTCAGTTTTTTGGTCAATGGTCAAGGTCGCGGTGACCGAATAAAATGACAATAAACGTTTCCGGATGATAATTTGAGTTCTATTGAAATGATCTTTACCATTGTTGGGTGGGAAGTTGTCCTTGGTGCTCTGAAGAACCATATCGATTTTAGGGTCAGAGCTCCAGGTCACAGTCAATTAATAACATATTGTTTTCTGGAGGATAACTCGAGTTGTATTGAAGGGATCTTTATCAGTCTTGATTGCGAGGTTGTCCTTGCCATTCCGGAGAACCCTATTGATTTTGGGATGAAAAGGTCAAAGGTCATGGTGACTCAATTAACCATTTATCCCTCAAATTTGTTCAAGAAAATTTCAATTTTCTCATAGAAAATGTTAATTTGCTGACCAAGAGAAGACTATTTTTGAAAATTTACCACTGGAATGACTGGCTCGGTTATCGAGCCAGTCATTCCAGTGGTAAATTTTCAAAAATAGGCTTCTTGTTCTGCAAATGAAAAATTTTCAAAACCAGTGCTGAAGCCGTTTTTGGCCGATATGAGTGTTAAAGGGTTAATGACATAGTATGTTTCAGTATGATAACGAGTTCTATTGAAGGAATCCTTACAAATCTTGAAAGGGTGGTTGCCCTTCACGTGTTCAAGAACCCTATCGATTGTTGGGTCAAAGGTTAGGTCACAATGACCCAATTAATGACATTGTATTGCGTGTATTGAGATGATAACTCAAGTTCTAATGAAGGGATCTTAAATAACAATTTTTTGTAAGAGGTGCTTGCCGTCCCGAAGAACCCTATCGATTTTGGAGTCAAAGGTCAAGATCATGGTGACCCAATTAATGACGTATTGTATCTATGGATGATAACTGGAGTTCTACATTGTGCTTGGTTGAATGGTGGGGTGGGGGTGGGGTGGGCAGAGGTGTTGAGAGTGGTGGGGGTTGGGGGTGGGTGGGGGGGGTGCATTTACCAATCTCTAATTGTCTTACTTGTTAAGAATCTACCAAAGAGTTTGTTTGCTCAATAATGTTAAAAGGCTTTCATAAATCTCATCAAATTTTTATGTTAATACTCCATGGACTATATATATATATATATATATATATATATATATATATATATATATATATATATATATATATATAACCAGAGAATAACTGAACCGAGCTTTCCTGAAATGAAATAATAATTTATATTATATATATAATCTGAACACGCCAAGCCCTATAAATTATTATTTCATTTCAGGAAAGCTCAGTTCAGTTATTCTCTGGTTAGTTTTGAAGGTTTTGTCAGAGGTCGTGTGACGATCTTTGCCACAGTTCGGCTCAGAATGTTTTCAAAACATAAATCAGAACTTTTTTTTCTTTTTTTTTTAATAAGGAAAAATTAGTTAACTCTCCGTGATGTAAAAATTGTTTGAGTGTAGCTTTCATGACCATCTCGGTCACTTCTTCAGCACTAACTGACGGTCGCTGGCAATGTCACTCTGGGCAGTTCTTGTGGAGTCACGTGACAGCATGGACTGGTAGACTGCTGGTATACGGTAGTCCTCATTTCGGTTCATGATTGGTTGATGTTTGTAGATTTCTATGGCCTCTAACTTTCTGTTTAAATAAGTTGGTCTCGATGTTGATGACCGAGGCACTGCTGGCGGGGATGACATGGCTAGTGGATTTTGTGGATTCTGCCACAGCTGAGTTGCAATTGATTTTAAGATGTTCTTTGACTCTGGTGCTGAGAGGCCTTTTTGTTTCGCCTATATATGTCCCCTCCCATTGGTCACATTCGATCTTGTAGATGACTCCAGAGCGTTCATCTGTGGTCAGTTTATCTTTAGGTCTTACTAATTGTAATCTTAAGGTGTTGATGGGCTTGTGGTAAGTTTTAATGTGGTGTTGTCTGAAGAGTCTGCCATGGTGTTCTAATAGGCTTTGGATGTACGGAAGTCCGAATAGTGGGAGTTTTTCGACATCTGGTTGTTTATTACGAGGTGGGGGAGGCAGTTTTCTCATCCACGAAGTGTAACCGTTGGCTAGGAGAGACTGTTGGGTGTGATGATGTTCTTCTTTTTTGTCTTATGTTTGTGTGATGATGGGCTATGGGCTCATCAGTGTCGCCAGTGATCGCAAACCTTTATATGGAATCCTTTGAGCAACAAGCACTTAGCACAGCCACAGACCCTCCAAATTTCTGGTACCGGTATGTGGATGACACGTTCACATGCCTGCACCACTACAACATTCAACCTTTCACTGATCACCTCAACAGTATCGACCAATGCATCCAATTCACCAGCGAAGACGATGGCCAGATTGCCTTCCTGGATGTCAAGGGACATGTTAGTGATTCCGGAACTACCAAACTTACCGTGTACAGAAAACCCACACACACAGATCAATATCTAAATTTTCACTCTGATCACCATTTGGAACACAAATGGTGAGTCGTCAGAACTCTATTTCACCGCGCAGACTCCATCATCACAGAAACATCAGACAAAAAAAGAAGAACATCATCAAATCCAACAGTCTCTCCTAGCCAATGGTTACACTTCGTGGATGAGAAAACCGCCTCCCCCACCTCGTAATAAACTCCCACTAGTCGGACTTCCATACACCCAAGGCCTATCAGAACACCTTGGCAGACTCTTCAGACAACACCACATCAAAACTTACCACAAGCCCGTCAACACCTTAAGATCACACAATTAGTAAGACCTAAAGATAAACTGACCACAGATGAACGCTCTTGAGTCATCTACAAGATCAAATGTGACCAATGTGAGGGTACATATATAGGCGAAACGAAAAGGCCTCTCGCACCAGAGTCAAAAAATATCTTAAAATCAATTCCAACGCAGCTGTGGCAGAGCACACAGAATCCACTGGCCACGTCAACCCTGCCAGCAGTGCCTCAATCATCAACATTGAGACCAACTTATTTAAACAGAAAGTTAGAGGCCGTAAAATCTACAAGCATCAGCCAACCATGAACCGAGACGAGGGCTACCATATACCATCAGTCTACCAGTCCATGCTGTCACGTGACTCCACAAGAACTGACCAGAGTGACATTGCCAGCGACCATCAGTTAGTGCTGAAGAAGTGACCGAGATGGTCACGAAAGCTACACTCAAACAATTTCTACATCCCGGAGAGGTAACTAATTTTTGTTTATTATGAATCATCCTGGGATCGGGACCAATTTTTTCGGAAATATAAATCAGAACCATTTTAGTTAGTAAGAAATGTTCTGTTGAATATTTTGAAGTTTGAACATAGTTGGATTGGAAGCCATACTGCCTAAAGCAGAAATGACAATCTTCCAATCCATTTAGGTTCAAAATATTCAGCACACAATTACAACCGCAAAATAAAATCCAATTCAGCTCAGAAATCGCGTAACATGTTAAACCCTTTAAAGCTTTGAATTTGTTCAAGAAAATTTTAGTTTTTTTCAAAGAAAATGTTAATTTGCAGGCCAAGAGACGACTGTTTTTGAAAGTTTAGCACTGGAATGACTGGCTCGATAACCGAGCCAGTCATTCCAGTGGTAAATTTTCAAAAATAGGCTTCTTGATCTGCAAATTGACATTTCTCAAGACCACTGCAGAGGCCCGTTTCATAATATTCAGTGCGTTTTATTTTGTTATGGAAACATGTTACGTTATTTCTGAGCTGAATTCAATTTTATTTTGCGTTTGTATTTGTCTGCCAACCGATCGATGGTCTCTTCAGCCCTTCCCACTGGTCTTCAGGGTTGATTGATGATAGAAACCTTGTCTATGAGTTTACAAATACAATGAACTCTCTCCCCTCATCTTCACCTCTCTCTTCTATCCCAACCTGCCACCCACTCGCTCTCTCTCTCACTCACTCACTCACCCACCCACCCACACACACACGCACGCAGGCTCATTGACTCTGCTCACCCAACCACCCACCAACTTGCTCACTCCCCTCACTCATTCATCCACTTGCCAGAATATCTATGAAAAGGCTATCATAACTATAGGATTTTATATTAAATTTGAGGAAAATTAACTAGAAAGGTTTAACTATTTCAATAGTTCACCTGGCCTGAAAGTCTAAGGGAGCTTATGACATGGTCATCATCTGTTGTTCATCAACTGTTGCTTTAAAACGTATCTCGTCATTAAACTGCTCGGCCGATTTTAAACAGAATTTGACTCGAACTACCCTAAGGTGGTAGGCTTTGAAAACTTATACAGAAGCCGGATTGGTCAATTTTTCTGCCAACAATTTTGGATTTTGCAAAATTTTCAGGAATATTTTCAAAGTGTGTAGACTGCTACTTTTCTACAATTACAGAATTTTAACCAAACTTGGCTGGAAGTACCTTTAGAGGCCATACATAGCCGTCTGGAAATATATACAGAAATTTAATTAGTTAAAATCTTTATAGCGTCCTTTTCGGATTTCCAAAAATGTCCAAAAATCTTTCAAAGCACATCTTCAAACATTGCCAAATTTCAACCATACTTTGCTGTGCTGACCCTAAAGTGCTAGTTACATGTACTAACTATTTATTTGGTTATTATTTATCAGGTACTTATTTAAGATTTTAATGGGCTAATTTGGCGAAGAAAATCTAAAAAACGTTTTATTGAATGCCCATTTGCAGGCCAAGAGAAGACTATTGGTGACAATTTACCACTGGAATGACTGGCTCGGTCATCGAGCCAATCATTCCAGTTGTAAAATTTAAAAAATATCGACTCTTGGCCGGCAAATGGACATTCTTCATGACCACTGCAAAAGGCGGTTTTGGCCGGGTTTAAGATTTATAAAAGAGTTAAAGTATTTATGCCACGTGTACATTTCTATCAATGTGTTCACTATTGATAGGCAACTAGCCCAGTTTTTACATTGCTGCCCAGTTATTAACTCCTGAGTAAAGAGATACTCCACCACTTAGACCAGGTTCATCGATTGAATAGCCTTGGTCCACTAGAATGTAACCTGCCCTTAATGCATTAGGATTCTTAAAAATTATACAGAAATTGGATTAGTCAATGTTTTGGACAGAGTCATCTTGGATTTTCAAAAATTTCCAGGGAATTGATTAAATGTCTTGATGTTCACTTAGAAGATTTCAATCAAACTTGGCTTGCATGAACCATTCATGGTATGGTTCCGAATTTCTGTGCAGAAATATGTTATTGTGATTTTTTTTCAGCAACCAGCTTGGATTTCCAAAAATATCCAAGAAATTGGTAAAAAAAACAACTACTTATTAACTTGTTGGGCTGATTTCAAACAAATTTGCTTGCAAGAACCCTAAGATCGTAGACTTCAGTAAAATTATTCAGAAATTTAATTGATTTTATTTTTAGACATTCATCTTGGATCTCCAGAAATGTGCATGACAGTGGTTAAATTACTACTAACTACTCATGAATTGTTGGGATGATTTAAATCAAACTTGACTTGAATGACCTTAGGGTGGGAGGCTTCAGAAATTGTATAAAGATATTTGATTGGACAATTTCATTGGTAGCTATCTTGGATTTCCCAAGATGTCCAGGAAATCATTTAACCCTTTAATGGTCAAGCTTGCCAAAACCAGCCTCTGCAGTGGTCTTGAGAAATGTCCAATTGCAGGCCAATAGAAGACTATTTTTGAAAATTTACCGCTGGAATGACTGGCTCGATAATCGAGGCAGTCATTTCAGTGGTAAATTTTCAAAAATAGTCTTGGCCTGCAACTGGACATTTACTAAGTAAAATTCTGAAATATTTTTTTACAAATCTTGAGACCAATAAAGCGTTAATAACTGATTACTACTAAAATATGTGTCCACAATTTGTAATTTTAAAACATAAATTTTGGTGTTTCTCGCCAGAACTGTTAAATTCCTGTCAACAAATATATAATCTTCTGACCATGAAACCTTTCTACTTCAAATGCCATTGTTCCAGGTGAGCGATATGGACGTCTTGCATCTTAGACCTGTTCTTAGCTACATGTACATATCCACTTTCATTCTCAGTGTTTGCTAAAGGACAGACCATGACCGGAATATATCGCTTTTTGGCACGAAGTGGCGGGTTTGTCCAGACAGTCACACAGGCCACCATAATTTACAACAATCGCACACAGAAGCCTCAGCATATCGTTTGTGTACATTTTGTACTCAGGTGAGATGACAGCACTAACACTAAAATCCTACTATATCTGATTAACCTTTTAGCGGTCAGGCTGACTCAAATACGGGTTAAATGTAAATAGAAATCCTCTCATAAGTTATATCAATTTGCCATTCATGAGAAAATTATCTTAGAAAATTGAGAAGTTCCAACTCCAATTATTGCAGTGGTAAGTCTGATAAGGTAGATCCTCTTAATAGTCATTTCTCAGGAGCACTGTCAATGCCATTTTCTGCTGGCTTGACTTTCAGAAACATTTATTGACTAATTTTACAAGACATGCATTTATAGCGTTCAGTCATACTTATTTTAAAATCAGATTAACCCTTTAATGATCAAACTGGCCAAAACCGGCCTCTGCAGTGGTCTTGAAGAATTTCCATTTACAGGCCAAGAGAAGACTATATTTGAAA
Source organism: Chaetoderma sp. LZ-2023a (assembly GCA_034401795.1). NCBI lineage: Eukaryota > Metazoa > Mollusca > Caudofoveata > Chaetodermatida > Chaetodermatidae > Chaetoderma > Chaetoderma sp. LZ-2023a. The sequence continues at coordinate 52,777,494 of CM067373.1, forward strand.
ATTTAACGCTAGAATGCCTGGCTCTATAATCGAGCCAGTCATTCTAGTGGTAAATTTTCCAAAATAGTCCTCTGTTGGCTTGCAAATGAACATTCAATAAGCACATATTTTGATTTTCTTGACCAAATTTGAAGTGTTAACATTGCCATAACGTGATATAAATTTTATCTGAATTTCGTGTTTATAATCTGAGTATTTTTGCGTAGAAATTTATATTTTCTGTATACATAGGTGTCTGTCTGTCCATCTGTATTTCCACCTATTTATCTGTTTGCACCGGTGGTTCTGCTGAAAGGATCATCAGCAAACTTGGGTTGGAGGTTGATATTCGGATCCTGAAAAAGTGTGTCAATGATGATGATAATGATGATGATGATTACTGTATTCTGCGGGTGTAGTAGTAGAAACATCCTACAGCTGCAATCAGTCCTTTTTCGCTTTTGCCCACTGTGTCTTGTCCTCAGCCAAAGTCCTTAGCTTCCTCAGGTCCATTCTTGACTTGAGTGTACCGAGTCCCGCTTTCTTGAGGTCACCTCATAGCACGCTTAGCAGACTTATGCAATAACATCCTCTCCTGGCTTTGTATTTGCTGGCTCCGAGTAGGGCGAATTCCAAGGCTCTCTGTGCTGGTGTCTCTTCTGGCGTCCTTAGCACATGGCCAAACATGGACCATCTTTGTTGGGCAACTTTTACAGACAGCGGTGTCAATATTGGGATCAAAAGGTAAAGAAAGGGTCAATGAAAAGGTACAAGACTTTCCGGCATAACTCCAGATCTTCAAGTCGCCCACCCTTTGATTTTTATGGTTGTGTCTTGATTTTGGGTCAGCTAGAACTGTGACATGGCGAGACTTAGAATTCTCCTGAATGTTTGTTTAACTTTTTACCCCTAAAATTTGTTCAAGATTTAGATTTTCTCATAGAAAATGTCCATTTGCAGACCAAGAGAAGATTATTTTTTATCAAGCTAGTCATTCCAGTCATAAATTTTCAAAAATAGTGTTCTTGGTCTGCAGATGAACATTTCCCAAGACGACTGTAGAAGCCATTTTTGGCCAGTTTGAGTGTTAACCCTTAGCACACTGATATCATATTCTATCCTTTATGGTGTCAATAGCAAAAAAAACTAGTGTACATTTTTCAACAATTTTGGTGGAAGATGTTGCTGTCTACGACAGCACCATCTTCCACCAAATTTGTTGAAAAATGAACACCATTTCATCTTTTAATTTTATTTGAAAATTTAAAATCTTGAAATCTTGAGTGGTAAGGGTTAAATGGTTACATATATTGTTCATGTTTTCTTTTGACAGCAATGTTGAGAACAGCAAGATGATACTGTCTGAAGTACAGCAAGTGACCATTGAATCGTAAGTGCTAATGAAGCTACACCACCATCATATTCACACCACACATATTTCAGATTTAGCACTTATAGTTCACTGCGCATACTACAGTACACACTTCCCATCATCTACAGTGCTTTTGGGGAGGAAATGGTTCACCTAGTAATTCTATCAGCTATTGTTTTAGTATCACTGTTATATATCGAAAACTATGAAGTTGTAATAAAATGAATAAGATGGAATCATTTTAACAGCTCAATATTGTCACTATTGATTCATTTTTGCGCACGTGGTGTGTAGTTCATGTGTTTTGGCCTTCCGGATCATTTACTGACACAGTTCATTGAACAAGGAACCAAGTTTTGATCTCGGTTCATTGTTACCAATTGTTACTGGTTCATAAATTTCAAGATGGAGGCATCCATATCTAGGTTTTACAACTTATTTTAATGACGAAATCTCGTCAATATTTTAGTCGATGTGGTCATCCAAGATTTACTTAGACTGAATTTAAAGTATGAATCGATTTACGATCAAATTAATTGCTAAAGTTAACGCATTTTAAAATGCTTGTAGGTTCAGGATTTTGCCACGAAACCACGATCATCAGATGTCGGTAATTCACATAAATCCTGTTTTAGTGTTTCTGTTTCAAACCAAGTCTGTGGTTCGAACCAAGTCAAGAAATTCATGAACCAAGTCATAGTTCTTTCTACCTTAATGCTGTAATGACCAAGTTGTAAAAAATATTTTTATTTTTTTTGTAAATGAACATTTTCACTAAATATAACCAATACTGTCTGACTACTGCAATCAAGCCAATAATCTCAATGGGCAATAACTGTGGATGTTGGTGGCTTAACCACCAATAACTTTTGTTCAAATTGTTTTCAAAATATTCAGCATATTCAAAGTTAAAACCCCATGTAAAATGTAGTCTGCAGAAAATCAGCGGGCAGACAGTTAACCCTTTAACCCTCAAATTTGTTCCAAAAAATGTCAATCTTCTCATAGAAAATGCCCATTTGCAGATAAAGAGAAGACTATTTTTGAAAATTTACCACTGGAATGACTGGCTGATATGAGTGTTAATGGGTTAAAGGGTTAATCTAAGAAGACAAAGATGAAGTTTTAATCTGAATCTACTGTGAGAAACACTAATTGCACCTTGTGATCAATATCAAGCTGCGGAGGACACTTGACACTGTGATCCAACTTGCCTGTGTGCCATTCAAGCAATTAGCATTTGTAACAATAGGCTCTCTGCCCTTTCTAGTTAGAATATTCAAGGGACTTGTGTCATAGACCACAAGAGCTCCCATCCGCATCATAAAAACACACTAGAAAATGTTCTACAAGGAGCGGTTTAAGTCATTTAATTGTCAAACCAGCCACAAACACCTACCATGGTCTTGTGAAATTCCAGTTTGCTGGCTAAGAAAAGCATATTTTTGAAACATTATCATTGGAATACCTGACTCAAATTATCAAAGTACACTTCTCTTGGTCTCAAATGGACATTCACTTAGTAACAGTTTTTGTAGATGAACCTAGTTTATTTTGACAAGTTTTCGGGTACACAAATCTGCTTAATCAGGTCTGATGCAGCACATTTATGTTCAAAAGTTTGTCAAACTAATTAAAGTTAATCATCAAATGATACTACCTAATTTTTCAAGCATTCTGTTCATCAGTCTTCCTTAATTCATGAATCCATTTCCTCACTCAATCATATGATGTCGTAATCAACTATGTGACGTGTTTGTTGACGTCATGAGTGATTCCTAATAGTCAGTCTTTAGCGCTGAATAGTCAGACACAGTGTACGAATTGTTTGTCTCTACTATTTAATAAACATGCTGTTGAATATTTTGAAACTAATTTGACGGGGCGCTGTTGAATCAGCTTACCTGTATAGTTTACTGGAAATGGATAGTCAGAGAGTTCAGAGATCGATCGATCCCAACATGAGTGCGGTGTGGTGGAGCTTAGCTAGAGATGGGTGGAGCATAGATAAAACTGGAAATGTCCATTGACAGTACTGTGTTTCTAATGTTTGTGAATAATATTAATTTCGATCAAACTTATTATCAACAGCATTGTATATTTGCCCTGATTATGCTTGCTATGAAATTCTACATATTATAAAGAATATACCAGCGTCCTTAACCCTTTATTTGTCACGCTGGCAAAGCATGACTGCTGAGGGATCTTGAGGAATGGATATTTGCAATGCATGAGAAGACTGTTTTTGAGAATTTACCACTGGGATGACTGACTCGGTAACCAAGCCAGATGACTGGCTTGGTAACCGGGCCAGTCATTCCAGTGGTAAATTTTCAAAAATAGTCTTGTCCTGAAAATGGACATTCAAAATGGAAATATGTAGATTTTCTCAACCAAATTTGACCACTAAAGTGTTAATTTAATGTTCTCTTCCAATTTTCACTTGACAGAGATAAAGAAAAGAAGAAGTTTATTAAGTCAGCACTGAGTGATCTGTCGAATATCCCACCTCCATTGAAACATGGCGGCGCGTATACAAATGAAATTGAACAGACAACAATATCAACATTTGCACCAAAGAGTGACGACATGGATGAGGGCTTCTTTTTCCCACCTGGAGTCCCAGGTAAAAATGTTTACATTTATGCTTTTTCTATCTGTCCATGTTCATATACAGATTCTGAGTTTAATCTGATATCGTGTGATGAGCTTAACCCTTTAACACTCACATCAGCCAAAAATGGCTTCTATAGTGGTCTTGAGAAATGTCCATTTACAGACCAAAAGAAGACTTATTTAAAATTTACCACTGGAATGACTGGCTCGATAAACGAGCCAGTCATTCCAGTGGTAAATTTTCAAAAATAGTCTTCGCACACATTCTATGGTTAAATGGTTAACGGTTGTTGCTGGATCTTCATAGGTAGTTTGATTATTAGTATTTTCTGTTTTTAGTGCGAGCGGAGTTGTTGATCAAATAGAATCTGTTTGTTTCCACTACTAAACCTATTTTGATAATGTCTTATATACATGGCTGCCTCATTACCAGAAGATGCCAATTATTGCTGTTGTCTGTTTCTAAGAAACATTCTCCAGTTTTACTGGCCTAATTAGTTGTAGCGCTCTACATGTATTTAATGGCTGTTCTGATGTGTTTCTATTGTAGACGGTGTGGATAACTTGGACCATTTAGCACCATCTACAGGTGACGTTGATGTGTCATTACCAGTCTGGGCAGGTATGCTATAAATAACATGACACAAAGATCTCAATTAACCCTTAGTGGTTAAATTTTGATGAAAAAATCTTATGTGCCTACTTGCAGTATATCACCCACCACCCACTGCGATACCTGTTGTCCTTAGCTAACAATGTCAGCTCATAACCCAGTGGTCTCTGGTTCGAATCCCCTCTCCAACTGATGAGCAGTAAAAACGGTAAAGCCAGTTGTACAGTACAGCTCAGAAATAACTTGACATGTTTCCAAAACAAAGTGAAATATACTGTTGAATATTTTTAGCATAATTGGATTGGAGGAGAATGTCTTCCAGTCCAATTAAGTTACAAATATTCAACAGAACATTTCTTACCAGCACATTTCTGAGGTTTTTAATGTTGCTTTGTTTTGTTTGTCTGACAGGCAAATTAAAAAATCAAGCAGCATCCCTGGTACTTATCACTATTACTTGCTTCCTAACTAGTGAGATACCAATATCATACATATGCACATCCTTAATGTGATAGATGCGTTTAATATGTCTATAGTAGATAGCAAGTTTCATATAGAGCACATTGCACAATATAATTCCTGCCCTCAAAATACCAGGGAAATAAAAAAGCGATCTCTCCTTGATAGCCTGAATGGAATTTCAGAAGAAGAATGTTTTGATCTCACTGTTTCTGCGGGAGGATTGGTAAAATATCTGTAAAATCTGTTCCTGTTGCACACATAGTAAGTTTCAATACAAACCAAACCCTACACTGTTTAATGATCAAGGTCATTCTCAATTTTTTTACCTCGGCTGAAAATTTGTGGGGTATTATGTGATGGCACCGTTCAGGCAGGCGGACGGGCGGCATAGTGGTTTCTGGATGATAATTCCATTACCGTTTATCAGATTCCTATGAAGCTTCATAGGCTGATTTAAGGAATAAGCCTATCGAAATTGATGATGATCCGAAATCCAAGATGGTCACCAGCAGCCATTTATCAGATCGCTTTAAAACTTCATAAGGTGGTTGGACTAGGTATGGGGAAGAAACCTATTGAAACTGGCGATGACCGGAAATCCAAAATGGTCACCAGTCATCGGTGGAGATCTTCAAAATGGTTTCCATACAATAACTCTATGACCATTTAGCTGATTGTTCTGAAAGTTCATAGGATGACTAGTCTAACTCTGAGGAAGATATCACGATTTTCTGATAGCTTTCATTCATTGGTGTGTCAACATGATGGGATATTATGCGCCATTTACGGAGCTCTTGTTGAAATTTTAGCACTGAAATAACCTGCAAGATTTAAGCAAGCCAGACATTCTAGTTGCAAATTAAAAGAAAGAAGATTTTCTTGACCTGCGAATGGACATTTCTCAAGAGAAGGGCTTTGGCCTGCTTATCCATTAAGGGATTGGAGTGAAATTTACTGTGTTCATTGCAAAACTTAATGTTACATGTAGGTGATCAATGTTGGCAATCTATCCATACTGTAATTCTGTTAGTTGAGATAATTAAGTGTCTGTTGTTTGCTTCTCAGGACATCCTACATTGATGTATGATTTGTTGTTCCTGCGTGATGATTGGCAGGGGAAGAAGTTCCCTGTGCTGAAGAAGGAAGCAGACTCCACCATGCATGAACATTCTAACAGACAAATGGCTTCTAGCTTATCCAGTCCCAGTAGTGGAGCCAGTTCACCACAGGTATACTTACAAACAGAAATACTTGTTCTTTGTGCCCCGGAATTAGCGATGGTTGGTTGGTGTAGGTCAGGTGATGTGGTGGGTGATCCATAATGTTAGAACACATGAGTAGATTCTCTTAAATACATAGTGACGAGACATCTAAAATGAAAGGGTTTCTGTTATCTATCCACAGATTGATGTGAAATCTGGTCCATAAATATGTTATAATATATTATAACAAAACATTTAGGATTTGATTTTGGATAAACCCGTCCAGATTTCTCCAAAGAAAGTTTGAACCACTTCACAAGAAAACTTTTGTGTGCCAATTTTGAGGCTAACATACAGGAAAGCTGTTGAATAGTTTGAGATCAATATGACTGGAAGTCAAATTCTGCTTTGGGCGGGAAAGGATTCCAGTCATATTAATGTCAAAGTAAGTAACAGAATATGATCTATTTCGTAAAGATTTTATTTGATCAGGGATCTGCCATTGAAAGAGATAACTCGTCCAACTCTGATTTCAAAATTTTAAATTTTCCAATTAAATTAAGTCATAGACGGCAACATCGTCCACAAAATTGTCTTAAAATATAGACCCATTTCTTTGTTACTGGCACAATAAAAAGATAGAATGTTGACATCAGAGTGTAGAGGGTTAAATCATGTGTTCTTTTATTTACTCATTGAAAGGCCAAGTGAGCTTATGCCATGGCGGCCGGCCATTGTGTGTCTGTCCGTCCATCGTCCATCCATCCATTCATCCATCAAATCGCTTCTCCTTAACGATTTGGCAGATTTCAACCAAATTTGTAGACAGACATTTTTTATCAGAATTTTAATTGATCAAATCTTTGGAGTGAAAATCTTAGATTTTATAAAAAAAATTTACCGGAAATTGTCAAAATCCTACTCCTTATCTACTTAACATATTTCAACCAAATTTGGCTAGACTGATTCTATGGTTGTAGGCTCTAGAACTTTTATATAAAATTTTGATTGATCAATAGAACTTCTATACAGAATTTTGATTGATCAATTTTTTGGTTGAAAATCCAAAAAATTTCAAAATGCTACTCCTCCTTAGCTACTTGACATATTTCAACCAAATTTGGCTAGACTGATTGTATGGTGGTAGGCTCTAGAACGTGTATTCAGAATTTTTTGCATGCAAATCTTAGATTTTATTAAAAATCGACCTGAAATGGTCGAAATGCTGCTGCTCCTTAGCTTCTTGATCTATTTCAGCCAAATTTGGCGAGATGGATTCTATGCTGGTAGGCTCTAGAACTTCTATTCAGAATTCTGATTGAGCCATTTTTTAGGTGAAAATCTTAGATTTTATTAAAAAATCTACCGGAAATGGTCAAAATGCTGCTCCTCCTTAGCTACTTGACATATTTCAACCAAATTTAGCTAGACTGATTCTATAGCGGTAGGCTCTAAAAAAAAATTTCTGAATTTTGATGGATCTTTTTTTTGGGTGAAAATATTAGATTTTATTAAAAATCTACCGGAAATGGTAAAAATGCTATTCCTTAGCTTCTTGATATATTTCAACCAAATTTAACTAGATAGATTCTATGGTGGTAGCCTCTGAACATCAATTCAGAACTTGGATTGATTAATTTTGTGGGTGAAAATCTTAGATTGTGTAAAAAAAAAATGACCGGAAATTGTCAAAACGCTACTCATTAACTGCTTGGCGGATTTCAATATAGTTTGGCTGGAAGGACCCTATGGGTGTGGGTTTCAGTATACAGAATTTTGATTGGTAAATCTTTTGGTCAAAATCTGGAATTTTATGAAAATTTAATGGATATCATTTAAAACACTACTCCTCAATAACTGCTTTGGCGATTTCAACCAGTCTTGGATGGAAGGATTGAAGGTAGCTGGCTTCAGACCTTGTATGCAGAATTTTGATTGGTCAATTTTTGGGTGGCCATCTTTGATTTTCCAAAAGTTTTGGTAAATCAGTTAAAAGCCTACACCTCATTAACCGCTTGGCAAATTTCAATCAAACTCAGCTGGAAGGACTATACGTGGGTAGGCTTCAGAACGTATATACAGAATTTGAAGATTGGTCAATTTTTTCGCTGGCCATCTTGGATTTTCCAAAAATTATCCATCATGTCTATTTAAATGCAAATGGTTCAAATGCTAATGGCCCAGGTGAGCGTCACAGGCCCTTGGGCCTCTTATTGTTGCTAGTTGTGGAGGTAATATTTTTTACCCAGTTCAGAACTGCAAATCTGACAACTCTTAAGTCAGAAATTTCAAATTAATGGTGCAGTTAAATGCCTGACTATTTCGAAAACTAATCTAACTCACGGGTCTTGCTGCATAAGGCACAATAGCTTTCAGATAAATATTTATTTCAAAATATTCAGAATACTTTTTCATGGTGGAAGATATGTCTGAACTTTAGGGCTCAAATAATGCATTATTTTCATTTTTAGCTCACCTGGCCAGAATGGCAAAGTGAGCTTATGGCGGGGCGACCGTCTGTCCGTCCATCATCCGTCAACTTTTTCTTTAAACGACTTCTCAAGAACTGCTCAACCGATTTCAATCATATTTGACAGGTCCTTAGGGCATACAGATCTAAGTTTGTTCAAAGGAAGTCGATAGGCCAATTTTGCCTGTGGCCATCTTGGATTTTGGCCGATTTTTAGAAACATCTTTAAAAATCCTCTCTGAAACCGCTTCGTGGATCGATTCAAGACTCACGAAATATCATATAGGGAAAGAGCTGAACCAAGTTTGTTCGAAGGAAGTTGATTGGCCAAATGGTTCGTCGGCCATCTTGGATGACTTAGTTTTAATGAAAATTAGTTCTGCTGAACAGATCGGGCTGAAATTTTGAGGATATGATTATAGACTAAGAGCCATTAAAGTTTGTTCATGGGAAGTTAATAGGTAAAAAACCTGGCCGGCGTCGACCAATCAAATTTTAGCGTGTTTGACTGCCATATTCAATTTTTTTATTTGATGGATTTTGAAGCCGAAATTGGTTTTCTTAACTCGGCTTACTTGTCAGTCAGCTGTCGTATAACAATGACCCTGTCCGTCTTCTGTATGTCTGTCCATCCATCTGTCTGTCCGTCACCAACAATGGTGGCTCATTTTGTTATTTGATGGATTGACACCAAACTTGGTCACAATGTTAATGTCGGCATCTAATATCTTTAAAATGAAACTGATAAGACATCAAATGCCAGAGTTATCACCCCTTAAATATTTGCAGTCACTTTCATAGGGGAAATACAGGTTTGTTCCCACCGTCCACTGATTTATCACCATGTCAGATTTCATTGCCAAAGTAGATTAAACACCAATTAACAGATTAACCTTTCCATCACTGCCTAAATATTTAAGATATGTATTATGTGCTCTGACATCTATGCTCTGAAAAATATTTTGAAATGTATTTGATTCTAAGGCAGCAATGACTTTCAGTCAAATTATTTTCTAAATCAACTCCATCTCACCCTACCCCTGCTGCTAACTTGCTGATTCAGCCAGATGCACATGTGTTAAATGGAGTGTGGTGGTGGGGAATAACCTGCTATAAAGACCACCTACCTGCCTTTAGAGACCATTTTCTTCAGTTCTATTTAAACCTCTAGTAACCATCTCACTGCTGAGTTTTTGCAGACGACATATTCCAAAGGTTATATCTGAACCTGATAAATATTTTGAAAGCCACCAACAACTTTCAGTCAAATTGTTTTCAAATTATTCAACAAGTCAACAGCTTTTGAAAATTGAAATTATTGGCTACACCATCTTACAGCAGTGAGACACTTAAGAAACCAGCTTTTGTTAGCACTGATATAATCTATTTTCGCTTAAACATTGTTCAAAATCACTACGGCAAAAACAGTCCAGAGATTGGTGTCAGTATCTAAAAAATTAAACCATTTGACTGAAAGTCATTGGAAGTGACACAGATGGATGTAAAACTTAGTAAGATTAGTTGAAATGCAATGTTCCAGGTGAGCGATACAGGCCCATTGGGCAATGGGCCTCTTGTAATATGTGGTGTTTTATTTTAGGGAACATCCAACAGTCCTGTTGATTATTCCATATCGAAAGACAGCCCTCCAGATCTAGAAATGATGAAGCAATTTACAATCTCGGTCCGACGACCTGTACAAGCTCGGATACAGGAAGCATCGCCCATGCATCAGTCAGAACAACAGCCAGTGCCTTCTACAATGTCAATGTCATCAATGTCTCTGCCTAACATCCCAGATTCACTCCTTATTTCGCCTGACTCGCTTCACAGTCCACATTCACGGTCAGCATGTCACAGTCCCCTTCAGCCGCACTCATCACCGCCATTGTTACACCCAGCTTCTGGGAGCCCAATCATGAATACAGACAAATCACCGCGGATGACTGGCTCATTTGATGATGTAGATGACTCGGAGATCGACCTTACTTCACGTGCACCGTACATACCAATGAACACGAATGAAGATTTGCGTCTGATCATACCAAACGTAGCATCACTGTTTGCCCTGCCCAGTGATTTCATTCCAGGGTATGTTGGTCATGTTCCACATCAGACTATTTTATCAACCATTGGTCCATTACGTATTAGAGTGATCCGATCTCTCATGCTGTTATCTCATGTCATGTTCAAGATAGGTCTATTGGTAGCTAATGTCACAATCAAATGTCATCAAAGGCCTGAAGTCAAACATTTACCAATAACCATTTGAATTGTATGTCTTTGGTGAATTTACAACTTAGTACAGATTCTGTTGAATATTTTGAAACTAATTTAACAGGGGGGGGGGGGGGGTGTTGCTGCCTATCATGCCATGGCAGCACAACAGCAACAGCTCCCTGTCAAAATGGTTTCAAAATAGTTAAATCAACAGCTGAGCCATATATGTAGCTTAAAATTCATATACTGGGTATTCATGGTTGAAAGTGTTAAGATTGATTCAGTCATGCATGCAAAGTGGGCAGAGCCTGGATAGTGATGGCTGAGGCATAGCTAGATATAGAGCCTTCTATTAACTCTTTAGCTCTCGAATTTGTTCAAGAAAATTTAAATTTCTCAGGAGATTCAGAAAAGGTCCTTTTGCAGACCACGAGAAGACTATTAAAAAAAATTTACCATTGGAATGCCTGGCTCTGTTATCGAGCCAGTGATTCCAGTGGTAAATTTTCAAAAGTAGTCTTCTCTTGGTCTGCAAATGGACATTTCCAAAGACCACTACAGAAACAGTTTATGGCTGATATGAGTGTTAAAGGGTTAACAATTTAAAATTCATTCCTGCAGATCTAAAATCATGCAAATTCATTTACCTTTACCCCTTATAGATTAGAAGTGACATTCTTTATGATGTAAGAAATTCTGTTGACTATTTTGAACCTAATTTGACTGGCTCAGTTGATGGCTAAAATCCCGACACTTTCGCCAACTTTGACATTCTACCCACCCCACTCCCACCCTAGGGGAGAGCCTAACGTAAACATTGTCTCGCAATCCGCAATCAATTGGGTAACTAACATACACAATTTGTTTGTATTCTGCCAACTTTAACTTTCTGCCCTCTCCACCTTTCCCTCATCCCTCCTCCTCCCCACCATGTAACGGAGCCTAATGTAAATGTCGTCTTGCCATCCACCACCAGCTAATGATTCACATAAACAAATTTGTTTTAATTCCACCAAATCAGAGGAGATAGCCTGACGGATGGCCGGAGAATATTGCAATATCTCCTCCATTTTTTCAAAATGTGTGAGGATATATATTAACCCTTTAACACTCAAAACGGCCAAAAGTGGCGCCTGCAGTGGTCTTGACAAATGTCCATTTGCAGACCAAGAGAAGACTTTTTTGAAAATTTATTACTGTAATGCGACTGGCTCGATAACCAAGCCAGTCATTCCAGTAACAAATATTTATAAATCGTCTCCTCTTCATCTGTAAATCAGCATTTTCTGTGAAAAAAATTGAGTTTGTTTAGTAAATTTGAGGGTTAACGGGTTAAACAGCTACCCTTTATAGTTGCAATCAAGACACTGGAATTTCAATGGTGAGAGAATTAAGCTTAAGACCCCACCCTCACCCCTACCCGTTCCCATGGATTTGGAACTTTTCATTTCATATTTGTTATAATGTGATGATAAATTCTCACACACACACACACGCACGCACGCCAATTTGGGAAAATGATTGCTGTTGAATGCGGCTGCTACATAGGCAGTAGCAACTTTCCTCTACTGTGTTCAGAAATGAATTATTGTAGCTGAAAATCTTCAAGATTGTGTTAACCTGTTTCCCTTAACGGACCAGATCTACATTACAACCTAGCACAGCAAAAACTCCCAGTCAAATTATGTTCAAAATATTCAACTGATTTCCTACATTATTAGCTCACCTGACCTGAAAGGCCAAGTGAGCTTATGCTGTGGCGATGCCCATTGTCTGTCCATCTGTATATCAGCTTTTGCTTTAAACGACTTCTCAAGAAACCACTGGGGCGATTTGAATTATATTTATATAATAGAGCATAGAGATTCAAGTTTGTTCAAATGGAGATGGTCAGCCATTTTGACTGGTGACCATCTTGCATTTTGAGAAGCGTCTTTAAAAATCTCTGTAATCACTTGGGAGATCGATTCAAAGTGCATAAACTATCATCTAGGGCGAGAGCTGAACCAAATTTGTTCAAGGGAACTTGATTGGCCAAATTGTTTGATGGAGATCTTGAATGACCTACATTCGTGAAAGGACTACTCCAAAATCGTTTAACAGATCGGGCCAAAATTTGGGACTAAGGGCCATTAAAGTTTGTTCAAGAAAATTTTATACGTCAAAAAATATGGCCACCATGGAACATTCAAAATTTAGTGTTTTCTTATTTGATGGATCTTGAAGGCGAAATTGCTTTTATAAAGGCTTTTAGGTATACTGATATCAAATTTCCACTCAAAATAGTCGGATAAACAGTTTGGCATCCATAGTGGATCTTTTTCCCATACTAAAGCAATAGGAAATTTAAAATGTCCTTATCGAGAACCACCGGGCCGATTTCAATTATATTTGGCAGGAAGTATCCTTAGGTCATTGAAATCCGAGTTTGTTCAAAGGGAGGCAATCGGGAAATCTTTCTCCAATCCGGCCGGTGGCCATCTAGGATTTTGGCCGATTTTTAGAAACGTCTTTAAAAATTGTCTTCTCAGAAACCACTTGCAGGATTGATTCAATACTCTAGAAACGTCATCTAGTACAATAGCTTAACCAGGTTTGTTCGAGAGAACTTGATTTGACCATGCTTCGGCTGGTATCATGGAAGACCTAATTTCACAAAAATTACCTCCCAATTACAGATGGTAGGTTCAGTCGATTTTTTGGTAGCCATCTTGGATTTTCTGAGGTTTCCCTGACAATGCCTGAAATTATATCAAAGATAAATACAGAATTCTCTCTGGCCAGTGTTACTGGTGAGTGATGCAGGCACCTTGTGCCTCTTGTTAACTGCTGGGCCAATTTTAATCAAACTTGGCTTAATGTCCACAGAAATTAGATTGGCAAATTTTTCCAGTGGCCGGCCAATAATTGCAGGTGAGCGATACAGGCCACTTGTGCCTATTGTTGTGTTGCTCTCATGGTGGTATAATTATTATGTTTACAATGTAGCTTGTTTGGTAAGACAGAAAGTGTATTTGTGCCTAAATCACAAGAGGACACTCCACCGACGACAAATTCAAAACGTGGAAAGATGCCGACAATTCGTGAATTGCTTATCAGTCAAACAGCCACAAATGTTCAGCACCCAGCGCAGGTAGTGCTCACAGCACAATCGAAGCGGCCACTGGACATGAGCACTCTTGAAAGAGGGCCTCCTGTCCCGAAAACTGCCAAAACAGTTGATCAAACATCGCAACAACATGTGGATAATGATAGTGACGGGCCTGCTGATAGCACTACTGCAGGTATGTACTGTTAAATCTGTCTATAATGGACACTATCTTTTAGAGCTGGACAGGTGAAAATACCACTTATCTTAAAGTTGAAGTGTCAGGCTAAGAGAATCAATGTTTAACCCCTACCAGAAACGTAGTATTATAAATAAATTTATTTTTTCGTTAACTCTATTACGAGTTCATCTCTTCATGCTTTAAACAGTGCCATCGGTAATGATTGTTCACTGTCCTTAGGTCGTACAGCTCTGATATACCAATTTTTCAATTTCAAAACTGTTTATATGATACATTGAAACTAATTTAACTGGAAGCATGTATGATCAATAGCTTTCAATCAAATTTAATAAAATGGGTATTCAACAAAATAGGTTTTATGTTGTAAAGACTTTGTCATATCTGCTCCATGCTGTTGAAAAGCTTAGCCCTCCCGTGGTCAACATTGGTCAAGAAAATATTAGCTTAGTAAAAATCTATTTGCAGACAAGAGTAGACTATGTTTGAAAATTTACCACTAAAATGACTGGCTACTTCATCGTGCTAAATTTTCAAAAAGTAGTCCTCTTTTGGTCTGCAATGGACCTTTGCAGTTTATCAGTCAATCATATGACGTCATAATCAACTACGGGACATGTAGGATGATGGCATAATCAATAGCGTCATAAATTACATAGGCAGCGACAGCACCCAGTCAAATTAGTTTCAAAATATTCAACAGCTTACCTGTTTAGTTTTCTGGAAATTGATAGGGAATTCAGGGATCGATCGATCCCAACAATGGCGAAGTGTGGGTGGAGCTTAGCTAAAGATAGGCAGCGTATAGCTAAAACTGGATTCCTCAATTGAACATACTGCAAGACCACTTGGTGGATTGTTTTGAATAGCATGACCATTCATGGCTTAAAGATTGTGTTTGTTTGCAAATCTAGACCGATACCTAAGATATTCCACAAATGTTTTTCAGTGGAAAGAATGCGCAAAGGTGTGCTGATGAACTTACTTTTAACTGGCGAGGATCGTAATCATGGCTACAGTGTTCATGGTGCAGGCAATCGGCCATTGCATGGTCAAAAGGTAAATCAACGATTTCATTGGCTTACAAAATTAATTCTTCCCTTGGTTTAGTTCATTTAATATATTGTCGTTGATGCACCCGCATTAGAATTAGGCCTTGGTTAAGTTTACATCCATGATTGTATTTTGATGCACCACTCTGGGTAAGGTTTAGATGAGAGGTTGTATTTTGATGCACCACTGTGGGTAAGGTTTAGATGAGAGGTTGTATTTTGATGCACCACTGGGTAAGGTTTAGATGAGAGGTTGTATTTTGATGCACCACTCTGGGTAAGGTGTAGATGAGAGGTTGTATTTTGATGCACCACTCTCGGTAAGATTTAGATGAGAGGTTGTATTTTGATGCACCACTCTGGGTAATGTTTAGATGAGAGGTTGTATTTTGATGCACCACTCTGGGTAAGGTTTAGATGAGAGGTTCTATTTTGATGCACCACTCTGGGTAAGGTTTAGATGAGAGGTATTTTGATGCACTACTCTGGGTAAGGTTTAGATGAGGGGTTGTATTTTGATGCACCACTCTGGGTAAGGTTTAGATAAGGGGTTATATTTTGATACAGCACTCTGGGTAAGGTTTACATACGAGGTTGTATAATGTATAGCATGTACATTGATATATCGCCATGGTTGTGATTCCCTTCTAATAAGCATACGATAATAACCTGTGTGACAGGTATTGTTTTGAGAATGGTGATGCTGCAATCTGTTGCTGTGTGAGCTGCTGAGCAACAACTTTTTTAACACAGCATTTCTCAAAATCTTCACCAATTTTGAAATTTTTCACAGATATGCTGTGGTATTATTGAATAATACGGTAAAATTGTTAAAACTTGTTAACCTTTCTGCTGTTGCAAATATGTTTCGGGGGAGAAAGATGACACCTCCATGCTGGTCTCCTCCGTAAGTACCAACTTTGTTGGGAAACTAAGTCATCAAGGATTGCGGGCTGACATCCGCATACAGAGGCAACTCTGACTATGTCTAACCTTCTAACAAGAAACTGCTCGACACCCTTGGACAACGCAATCTTCCCAGGAGCTTACCAACTGTCATTAATTTTGGATATGTCAGTGATTGCGTTGCATTTATCGACCTGGCTATACCAACACGAAAGCACACCACCACTAAGTGTCGCATAGTCAATGCATATGGGCCAACTACCCAAAGGGCCAAAGAGAATCCAGCTATATTAGATTCCTTCTATGCAGAACTGAGCTCCGCTATTACTATCCCAACTAGATGGCAACTGTTCGAGTGTGGCGATTTCAACTCCAAGCTGGGTAAACTCGGCATTGCGGACAAAAGTTCAGGACTTGGCTCATGCATGGGATCGTATGGAGAGGGCACATGCAACAGCAATGGAGATGCACTGGTGGCATTCCTTAGTTCCAATGGCCTATTTTCCACAAATATGGCTTTCAAACACCCATGCCGCCACCGGATAACATAGACTGGACACATTGCTGATCGCAAAGCCCCAAAAGGTTCTAAGGCTACAAAAGCTGTCTTCAACCAAATAGATTTCATACTATGCAAGACAGCAGCAAAACCCCTACTTCGGGATGCTCATTCCTATGGAGGCACAGACCTCAATTCTGACCATAAGCCAGTCATTACACGCCTCCATATGAACCAGCCCTACTTAATGTATAAACACCATACCAGGCAACCGTATGAACCAGCCCTACTTAATGCATAAATGCCATACCAGGCAAGAGGGTAGAGTCACCTACAACTTACCCAAGTTCATCAGCGACACTGACACTCAAATGTCATACAAAAAAGCCCTCACGGAGCAGATAGCTAACATCGACGTCAGCTCTGATCCAAACGAATCCCTAACCAAAATACTGATCTCTATGGAATCATCAGGTACTAGCAACATAGGTGTTCTAAAAAACAACAGAACTAGGTATACTGATGACCCTCTCATAGTAAAACTGTCAGCAGAACAGAAAGCGTTACGTCTGCGCATCTGTCAAAGTGGCCAAAGTGAAGATCGCGCCAAACTACGCCAGGAACGCAATAACATTCTGCGCCACATTAGCGAACACTTAAAAGATCTTGTTATCCAACAAGCAGACGCCCTAGCAGATGAAATCACTGCCACGGATGACTGGCACAAAATGTTTCGAGCAGCCCGAGCCCTGAGAGTTGCTGACTACACACCATCACTAACTGTACACAACTCTGAAGGATACTATCGGGACTCACCAGGGCAAAGCCGAGGCAATTCGAGAATGGTTCAAGGAACGGTTCACTGACCACGATGATGAGCCCTTGCACCCATTCTCAGGAGACCCCAGGTCATTACTAACACCACTTAATACAGCAGAGGTTGAGAAGGCACTTAAATCCCTGAAAAATGGACGTGCATCTGGACCTGATGGCATGAGCAATGAACTATTCAAATATGCAAGTGACATTATCTCAAAACCGATCACGCACCTAATCAATTCAGCTTTTATGCACCACCTTCCCATCGACGCTGTAGGCCAAGGCATCCTTATCGCGCTACCCAAGCCCAGGAAGCCGCCTGCCCCCCACCCGCACACCCAGCCAATCTGCGGCCGATTGTGCTCCTTAACAGCATACGGAAAATCCTATCCAGTCCTTCTGGAAGCTATGGATTCGTAGATCAAAGATGCCATTGGTAAAAATACTACGTTTATACAATGCAACCTGCGTATCCTTGATAGTGTATGACTGTAACAGCTGGGCAGCCCCAAAGGCAGCTCTAGACAAACTTGATGCCTGCCACCGCAAACACCTACGCACCATCACTGGACACCGATGGCCAGAGAGCATAATTTCCAACGATGCACTATATAAGATGTGTAATACGTAGCCTCTGTCTGTAAAAGTCGCCCAGCAAAGATAGTCCATGTTTGGCCATGTGCTAAGGATGCCAGAAGACACACCAGCACAGAGAGCCTTGGAATTTGCCCTACTGAGAGCCAGCAAATACAGAGCCAGGAAAGAACGTCATTGCATAAATCTGCTAAGCGTGCTATGAGGTGACCTCAAGAAAGCAGGATTAGTTACACTCAAGTCAAGAATGGACCTGAGGAAGCTAAGGATTTTGTCCGAGGACAAGACACAGTGGGCAAAAGTGAAGGACTGATTGCAGCTGTAGGATGTTTCTACTTCTACAACCGCAGAATACAGTAATCATACATAAATATGTTTCCTGTCCTCTAATTATGTGATTTACAGATAAATGATCGAATTCTGGTCCAATTGTTTCCCCCTGATTCAAAGCAGGATTCCCTTTCATGCATCGCTTGAAAAACTATAATAGAATGAACTGTTCTCAAGATATTACGATTTTTGTCTCGCTTGCGAAGCAGAAAGCGAGACATATATATCACTTCCAATGCTGACGGCGTCAGCAGTGTTAAGTATAGCAAAACTTCTCAGCTTATATTTCATGATCAGTTAATCCTATAGCAACTAAACTGTTAGGAAGCGGCATGATGATACTGAGGTCACACGGTCAAAGACCACTGTGATACAAAACTTTTTTCAATGTTAAGGTCAATGCCACTGTGACAAACAGGAGACAGGCGAGACATTTAATTGTGCAGAATTCTTGTTTATTTGTGACTGGCAACTGGTACGTCTGTTTTTCTGTCAGTCACCTTTCTTTGCAAAGCCGCCAGTGTCGCAACTATAACCGGTTCACACTGGTTGTACCACAAAGAAATTATTCTATAAGACATGCACAGGAACAGTGTTGCTCATTTGCATCCTTTTGCGCATATATACGCATAAATTCTGTATAGGGCTGCATAAAGTTGGACCCATGCGTCCCAGGGGACACACAGAAAATTTGGCAAACAATCGCTAGTGCATCGCAACTTTCTATTGTTTTTCAGGGAATTATGTATGAATTGCCGCCATTTGTATTCGTCCGTTTAATTATCGACAATTTTCATGAATCGCTTCCCGGTTGAAGGTTATTCTAAAGTAATTAGCATCAGGAACCAGCTACTACTCGGTAATTTCTGTCAGTGATTCCGATCAATTTGGTGTAATACTGAGAATCATGAACTGGGAATTCGCTATACTGAACACGGACCTCGTGAACTACTCTTTAAGTCTCGTGGCTAACTCAGAATTTGTCACACCATGCATCTTGAAAGTGCCTGTTGGAGTTAGAATAACATGATTTTATCGTGATCACTAAATAATTTACTGTTTGACAATGTCTAAAATACAGGCCATTTTTTATGCACCGGCGATTGTGGCATTCTTTTGTTGTAGATCATATATTTTTCCTGTAATCGCGCTATTCGACAAATATCGCTACTTTGGTGGTTTGTAAAAAGTAAAATGCGAAAGCAACTGTTTATGAAAGATCAAATGTCCTTGGGGAATTCCCTTAGCACTTAGAAACTCTTATTTACAAATAAATATTTAAGTCATAACACTGTATTAACTAGCTACTAAGGAACTACAAACAGACAGATATTTTATCGCCGTGAGCAGAAATGCCAAGTTACTATTTGTTTAAAGAGTGAGCTTCTCGACAAGTTCATATCATTTCATTTTGGAAATCCCTCCCTCCCATATACAGGATCACCTCGCAAACGGTTAAAACACAAAGGAAACAGGAGGTTAAAATTTTAATGTATAGATTTACAATTAACTTATTTGAAGCATATTCGTATGACATAGCTTTATTGACTAATATAGTTAAAACAGTGATTTTTATTTTAAAAAGTGATATAGTATTGTATATTAATATAGTATTCTATAATATGATACTATATTACTATATCACTACTTGAATATAAATCACTATTTTACCACTATATTACTATCTTAATAAGTATAATATTATTCGTCGCTATGAATGTGCTTCGAATAAATAATTCTAAGTTTATACATTATTATCTTGTTTTAGGCATCAAAGTTCACTTCATCGAAATTGCCCACCCCCCACCCCCGCCCCCACCCCAGATTTCAGCTTGGTACCCACAGATTTTGGCTTGGGACCCCCAAATTGCAGAAATCCAGGTGCCATGATGAACACTGCACAGGAAATTCATTTGCTAGTAAATGGCGTAATCATTGATAATAATTGATAAATTCTCTCAGGCTTTGATTTATCTGAATTCAGACATAATTCTCTAATGGTAAGTAATGAATTATTTCAATACCATTAGACTCCTTTACTCCACGGCCAGTTTCATCGTTTTTGGAGACAATACTTCAGAGAAGATCATAGAAACTACTATGAAGGACTAATGTCTGGCAGGGAATGAATCTGATTGGTCGATTTTCTAAGTGGCCTTATTAAATGCCAAAGTTTATGCAATGCAGTCTGCTCTGAGGCCATCGAGTTCAAAATTGTGACATATGAAAGGCCAAGTGAGCTTATGTCATGGCGATGTCCATTGTTCCTTAACTTTTTCTTTAAACGACTTCTCAAGAACCACAGGGCTGATTTCAATTATATTTGGCAGGACGCATCCTTTGGGCAGGTAAATCGAGATTTTCCAAACGGAGCCGATTGACCAATTTGGTCAATGGCCATCTTGGATTTTAGCCGATTTTTAGAAACATCATTAGCAATCTTCTCCAAAACCTTTTTTGAGGATCGATTCAAAACTCATGAAATATCATCTTGGGCTAGAGATGAACCAAGTTTGTTCAAGTGAACTTGAAGTGGTATCCTTTGGTTCTTGGTTTTGTTCTCTTTTGGTGTTAAGAGTGACATTCTCCTTCTGAATTGCTTTGTTATAGCTATCTATTAGGAGAGCTCACCCCGACTCCACCAAAGATGCGAGTCCATATGGTCAATTTCTGAGACTATGCAGAATCTGCAGCAACACCAAAGACTACGAGAATCACGCTCGTAGCACAATCGCACGCTGAAAACCATGGTTACCCTACTGATCTCCTAATAGATAGCTATAACAAAGCAATTCAGGAGAGAACATCACTTAAAACCAAAAAAGAACGTCACTCTTAAAACCAAAAGAGAACAAAACCAAGAACCAAAGGATACCTCTCATCACAGACTACCACCCACACAGTATCCTTCTCAAAAAGATCAACCAACACTGGGATCTCCTTCACACCAGCCCCAAATGCAGGGACACATTTACCGACAAACCACTCTTCGGTTATAGAAGGAATCCCATGCTCAGGGACCAACTAGTCCGTGCCGATTTCACTTACCCCGATATCAAAGGATAACAAGGCAGTTCGATACCAAACAAAGTAGAACCATGTCAAAAGAAAAACTACTTTTTGCCACAAAATGGCGAAAGGGAAAACTTTCCGGAGCACACATATACGTTTAACATATAGATGTCACGTGAAAACGAACAGCTCAACAATGAATGTGGTGTATCTCCTCACCTACGCTATTTGCAACAAACACTACATAGGAGACACTAAGAGAGAATTCCAGATCTGTATCAAAGAACATTTGAGAGATGTCAACAAACACAAAGAGACACCAGTCGCACTACACTTCAACCTGCCAGGACATGATACAAGCCGTATCAAATACAGTCACACAGAAGTTCTACGTCACGATCCTGAAAGCACTGAAGCCACAGCTTCATGCAAGGACTGCAAATCTTACTGGATCCACCAACTCCATACAATGGATCCTGTTGGTATTAATCACGCAGATTGGTAACCCCCACACCCTGTGTGCGAGACACCACTTTATGGGCCAAGTGGTTCAGCGGCCATCTTGGATGATCTAGGGTTCACTACTTCTCAAGAACCACTGACAAGATAAGGCCGAAATTTGGGAGTTATGATTACAGATTAAGGGCAATTAAAGTTTGTTCAAAGGAAGTTGATATGTAAAAAAACCATGGCCACCGTGGACCAATCAAAATGTAGCGTATTTGACGGGCATATTGAATTTTTTTATTTGACTGATTTTGAAGCCGAAATTGTTTTTATCTATATTTTGGGGAATGCTGATTTGAAAATTTCCGCTTTCGAAACGACTGGATAAATGGTTTGGTGGCCATCTTAGATCTTTTTCCCACTAAAAAAAAACCATACTAAAGCAATGGGAAATTTAAAGTGTCTCGAGAACTAATGGCCCGATTTCAGTTATATTTGGCAAGAAGCATATTTAGGGCATAGAGATCCAAGTTTGTTGATCATCTTGGATTTTGGCTTATTTTTAGAAGCATCTTTAAAAATTTTCTCCGAAACCTTTTGGGGATTCAAAACTCCTGAAATATTTTCTAGGACAGGTTTTCTCAAGGGGCCTTGATTTGCCAAATGTTTTGGCGGCCATCTTGGACAACATAGTTTTCGCGAAAACAACTTCCAGGAGCGCTGAATGGATTAGGCTGAAATTTGGGAAATATGATTAGGAACTATGGGCCATTAAAGTTTGTTCCAAGGAAGTTGATACGTAAAAAAACCATGGCCCCCGTGGACCAATCAAAATGTAGTGTATTTGGCAGGCATATTGGATATTTTTTATTTGATTGATTTTGAAGCCGAAAATGGTTTTATCTATATTTTTGGGTATGCTGATTTGAAAATTTCCGCTTTTGAAACTGTTGGATAAATGGTTTGGTCGCCATCTTAGATCTTTTTCCTGCCAAAAACTCCCATGCTAAACCAATGAGAAATTTAGTGTCTTCTCAAGAACTAAAGGCTCAATTTCATATTTGGCTGGAAGCATCTTTAGGGCATAGAGATCCAAGTTTGTTCAAAGAAAGCCAATCAGCCAATTTGGCCATTGGCCATCTTGGATTTTGGCTTATTTTTAGAAACGTCTTTAGAAATCTCCGAAACCACTTTGGAATTGATTCAAAACTCATGCATTGATTTGCCAAATGTCTTGGTGGCCATCTTGGACTACATAGTTTTTGCGAAAACGACTTTTCCAGACGCGCTGAATGTATTAGGCTGAAATTTGGGAAACATGATTAGGGACTAAGGGCCATTAAAGTTTGTTCAAGGGAAGCTGATACGTCAAAAAACATGGCTGATGTGGACCAATCAAATGTAGTGTGGTGGCAATCCTGGATTTTTTGAAAATCTGAGAAAATCATATAAAAACTACTTATTAACTACTTTAATAAAGCTTGGCTATGTCTTCTTCACAGAAATGAGCTTGGTAAATTTTTCCAGTGGTCATCTCATTTTGTTCATTTGTGCCAATGGCCAATAATTCCAGGTGAACGATACTGTCCTTTTGGACCTCTTGTTGCATTTTGACATTGAAATTAATTTTTTTCAGGACTTCTACATATGAATTTTACATCCTCAACTTGTTTAACCAAACACTTTGTCACAGGAAGGCAAAAAGCTTGGCCACTTGGCAATATTTTATTATTGTTATTATTATTATTATTAATTACCATTATGTGTGTTTTATCTCCGATAGATGAAGGCCGCTCCCGGCAGATCGTGTTTGTTACCCGACCTTACTACAGAAGACTGTGCTGTTAATGCTCCGATATTGAGCTCCAATTCACTTCTGCATGGTGATGAACTCCTTGATGTAAGCACATAGCGAATATCTTCAGTCAGACTGGCCATAAGTTACTTCTTGTGTAGAATATTGTACACATTGTTGATTTACATGCCTAGAAAGGAATAGATTACCACTAAATTTACCACTAGCCATTTACTGTATGTTCTCCCCTTATCTGTCTATCTCGATTAAGTTTAAATCATTATTAGCTCACCTCGTCTAAAACGCCAAATTAGCTTTTGCCATGGCAACCAACCGACCATCTGTTAGTCATCTGCATGTCATCAACCTTTCTTTCAATGAACTTAAAAAATGACTTGGCCGATTTCAAGTAGATTTGACAGGAACCCTCCTTAGGGAAGAGATTCAAAATTGTTCAAGCGAATGCTGATTAGACAATTTGAGTTGTGGACATCTTGAATTTTTTTTACAATTTTTGAAACATTTAAACATCCGTGAAACATCTTGACCGATTGATTTGAAACTAAAGAGAATTCATCTAGACCAGAGTCTGAACCAACTTTATAGGTTAATTTGTCACACGGACATCTTCATCGACATCTCCGAAACTGCTGAATGCACATTCCAGATGAACAGATCTGACTGAAATTAAATCCATTAAAGTATGTTCAAGGGAAGTTGATAAACCAACAAAAACCTGGCCATCAAGGACCAATCAAAAAGAGTGGTCACCATATTGGATATTTTTATTTCATGGATTTTAATGACCAAACTTGATTGATATAATTATGTGTGTAGATACAGAGATGTCAAATTCTACATCTTTGTTTGTGTCACACAAACTGATCACCATCGTAGATTATTTTTCTGCTAAAGCGCCTATAGGAAAAGAATAGAAACCTTCAAATGACTTATTCTCAAGAACCACTGGGATGATTTCAAGTAGATGTGACAGGAAGCATCGTTAGGCCATAGAGATGTAAGAGTGCTCAAAACGAAGCTGATTGGTACATTTGGGTAGTTGTCATCTTGGATTTGTGCTCTTTACAAATACATTTACACTTCTCCGAAACGGTCTGGCTAATTGATTTTAAACTCGATAAACTTCATCTAGGGCAAGACCTGAACTAAGTTTATTTAAAAGAACCTGATTTGTCTGATGACCATCATGGATTTCTGAGCATGTCCTGAAAATCTTAAAAGATTACTCCTCACCAAGATTTCGACCAATTTCAACCAAACTGGCCTGGAAGGTCCCTAATGTGGTAGAGTATAATGCACCTTTCCAGTTTATCCATCTATCAACCGGCATCATATGACATAATCAACTAAGTGACATGTAGGATGATGTCACAATTAATTATGGTCCTTCTTTAACGCTTAATAGTCTGACACGTTATATGAATTGTATGTCTTTCTGTTGAATATTTTGAAATTTGACTGGACGCTGTTGCTGCCTATTGCTGCCATAGGTAGCAACAGCACCCAGTCAAATTAGTTACAAAATATTCAACAGCTTGACAGTATAGTTTTCTGGAAATTGATAGTCAGGGAGTTCATGATCGATCTAGTGTTTCTGGTTGAACTGTTATTTCTGCCAAAAATCTGCTTTGCATGTAGAACATTGGCTTTCTACTCAAAATGTCAATGTTCCAGGGAAATGATACATGCCCCTTAGGCCTTGTGTCTATTGCATAATATTCATCATTGGTAGTCTCAAAATTTCAATGGCTGAGTTAACAAAAAACAGATAACTCATCCCTCTATACGAGTCTTAAATACTGATTACACCACAAACATCCTTTACCGTTCAATCAACATGCTTACATGCCTCCATATGCCTATACCACTTCATCACACCCTCGACCAGGCTACTAGTAGAGTACACTCCCAGCATATGGCCTATCAGAGACTGGCACAAGTCTATGCGCACTCCTCAGTGACACCTGTCACCTGCACATGTACGTGCAAGCGCAGAGGAGCCCAACTAGGAAACATTCACTTTTCAAATATTCTGCAAGCAGATAGTTAACTTAAAATCCAGTCTAAGCTTTTCGTACTTCTTTACTATGTCAGTAACTGATTTGAAAGGATTAATAATCGAAAGATCATGCCTAATAGAAGTCTCTGTTGACAAAGTTACGTTTGTTGAATGTTTTATGGATTTCTGATGATTTATTGTACTTATGTAACTTCGTTATCTGTTTTCGTGGTAGTCAGTCATGCCTTCCATTTCATCGTCATCGCCTTTTATCCTAGTCATTTATTCACTCATTATATCCAGCTAAGTAGGAGTTCTACCTTTAAGGTTCTCTTACTTTGTATTCTGAAGAGTACCAAGATAATATCTGTGTTTTTTACGTAAAACAATTCTGATTTTTTTTTAATCCTCGTTTTCCCACCTTTTTGAGCATGTGCTTTCTATGCCTTTGTTAGGCGTTTGTTAGAGATGGCTCTTTATTATCAGAAGCTGTATGCTTCATTTTTTCCTATTTTTTTCGTTTATAGAAATTTGTTAAATCGGCAGAAAAGATGAAATGTACGTCAACAAAGCGTGATCGCCATCACCCCTCCGAATTTGCAAGGCACGTGTGCCTTAAGTGTACCTCATGTACACCTCTCGTAATGTGCGGAATATGCACGAGGTGGTCGCCAGCTTTGCAAAAGCTTTATTTTAAAGATTATGTTCCGAAAGTGCTGGTAGCCTCTGATCGCTCCCCTCCTACTGCTGTAAAGGGCAAATCAGTTTCTAGCCCTTCTAAATTACCTTCAGCAGCAGTGGAAGGGGGCCCCCCTTCCTCTAATAATCAGAATAGCGAGGCAGTAATGACTTTATTCGCTCGTTTCGAGTCGTTTGCTTCAGTGAGTCGTTTGCTTCAGTATTGACAAAATCTTTGGATGAGCGCATTTCATCGGCCATTCGGGCAGCGAAAGTGGATAGCGATTCGGAAGGATCTAATCAGACCCCAAAAGGCCACATCTGTAAGCGAGGGAAACCCATGTCCCTCACTACGAGACATGTGACGAGTTCACCAAAGGCCAGGAAGAAGGATGACAAGAAGAGAAGAGTGGTCTCGAGTAGGTCACCTATTTCTCAAACCGACGTAATGCTTGGAGCTAGGCAAGACCGACAAGTAGTGGTGGTGGACGTGTCTGGTTCCTCCATTACCAACGTCAAAGTTTCCGTGATTCTGGTTATGCGCAACATTGTTAGATCACCAGTCCTTAACCTAGTTCCGTCAGGAAGCTCGGTAGCTTCCGGTTTGGCAAGCACTTCCGGTAGGTGCTTGGTAGAATCGGGTCTGCATGACCCTGTTTTACTTCTGGCTTCCGTTTCCAGTCCTCCCTCTTCCGTTTCCGGTTTGGCCGGATATCCAGGTCCTTAGGACCCTGTTAATCTTCCGATTTCTGGTAGGCTCATTTCCACTTGTTTCCGATTCCGGTGTTAGCTCTTCCATTTCCGGTTTGAGGGGTGCTCTTTCGGGTCATCAAGATCCGGCTAAGCATCCGGTTTCCGCTTCCAGTTTATCTGCGACTTCTGGTTTGGTCAATTGTCAGGGTCTGCAGGATCATGTTACGGCCTTTTTATAGCACCAACTTCCGCGTTGTGCTCTTCTGGTTCAGATTTGCCACGTTTCCCATTTTCTAGTTCCGGTTTGCTCATTTCCGTTTCCTATTCTACTTCCGGTTGTCATATTTCCAGTCCCTCTTCTACTTCCGGTTTTTACTGTACATACGGGTCTGTATGATCATGTTCAGTTTCCGGTTTTATACTTCCGGTTTCCTATTCTAGTTCTGGTTCACGTATTTCAGATTCCAAGATTTTTTCCGCTTCCAGTTTTCGTTCATCCGGGTATAAGGGCAGTTACGGTTTCAGGGACTTCAATTTCCGTGTTCATTTTCTTAGGACCTAGTCATCATCTGGCCTAAGAGTTAGTCTTATTTCCGTAATTGCTTTAAAGAATCGGAATATTTAATGGCTGAAAATCTTCATACAGAGACATAGCCAGTCTTGTAGTCCTTTAAATTTATACAGACATTCAGCATTTATTCTCTAGCAGTAACAGTATTTCAACGTAATTAAAGACTCCGACTGGTTTCCGTATGGATTTTTGGTTTAGCTTTTTTCATATGCGGCTAGGTTTAGCCGATACGGCAGTTTTATTCTTCCGTCAAACGTATTTTCAGTTAGTCTTAATGTTCCCATGCCTCATTATTTAATATTTTCCTCTTTCGGATTTAGTTTATTTTACTGATTTATTTATTTCTCTTTCTGACTAAGTTTCTACGCATCATATCTAGATACATAATTTTTCTTTCATCCGCCTTTAGATGGCCAGGTGTCTTTGGGCCATTCAGCCTTTTCTCTTGCTCCTTTCTCCTCTTATGTAGGCAGGTAGACTTATTTATTTTAACCTAAGGGAGTTAATTCATTGTGCTTATTCTATCTCGGCTTTTGTTCCTTCTTTTCCTTTTTTGGTTTATTTCTCCTTTCTTAGTGTCTTTAATCTTGTAGATATTATTCTTGACTGTCCGAATCTCCCCGTCAATTTCCGGTCTCTGGTCCTTGGAGGAGTCGACAGCTTTCATCAATATCTTGGAGTTGTGGGCTGTCAAGAAGCCTCTCCTCTCGTGGTTGGATCGAGTGAGAGGCCGCAGGATCTCGATTTGATCAGCCAGTTCCATGGTAGTTTCCTACATCAACAGACAGGGAGGAATGAGGTCTTCACTTCTTTGTATAGAAATTTGGAATCTTCTGTTGTGGTGCCGCAAGAACCAAATCTTTCTAGTTTCCAGTCATGTTCCAAGCAGACTGAACTTTCTTCTGGACCAGTTGCTAAGACCCAGCATGTTTGTGTACTCCGAGTGGCAGTTTAAAAAGTCATTTGTCAAAGCGATTTTTCAGCATCAGGGTCGTCCCCACGTAGATCTCTGCGACATCTCTGAATGACCAGATCTCCTCATTCATGTCTCTTCCG
Organism: Chaetoderma sp. LZ-2023a; assembly: GCA_034401795.1. NCBI lineage: Eukaryota > Metazoa > Mollusca > Caudofoveata > Chaetodermatida > Chaetodermatidae > Chaetoderma > Chaetoderma sp. LZ-2023a. The sequence continues at coordinate 52,806,187 of CM067373.1, forward strand.
AACAGTCAGGCTCTGGTGGTGGATGCCCTGTCTCAGTCCTGGACAGGAATGTGACTACGCATTCCCACTAACATTTTTGATTCCATTGGTTCTGAAGAAGGTCAGGGACCAGATCTGCGAAATTCTTCTGGTAGTCTTTTTGGCCGAAGAGAATCTGGTTCGTAGACCTCGATCTTCTGGTAGACTTTCCTTATCTTCTGCCAGTGTCCCCAGATCTTCTCTCTCAAGTAAGGGGCATGTGTCTTCATCTATATCCGGAAATCTTCAGTCTGTGCGTTTGGAGAATATCGAGTGCCCGGTCCCTGAGATCAAGTTTTCTTCAAGATCTCAGGAAATCCTTGACTCTTCTAGGAGGGAGTCGACACGTCAAGTTTACAAGGGTCGACTTAAAAACTTTGGAGAATGGTGTTCAAGCCATGGTTTCTTGCCCGATAATTTTTCTATTTCTTAGGTGTTAGATTTTATATCATATCCTTTCGATTCTTTACAACTATCAGCTAACACCATTAGGGGTTATAGATTTTCTTTGGCTTCTTCCCTTCCTTGTCTCTTAATGCCGATATCAAAGATACGAAGATTCTCAATGGTTTTATTGAGGTTTGGGCAATATTCGTCCTCCAGTGGCTAAGCCTTTGCCTTCCTGGAATTTGGCCTTGATTCTTCTAGTATTGGCAGGTCACCATTTTGAACGAATTGGATCTGTCAGTCTAAAACTATTGACTCTTAAGGCTGTTTTCCTGGTTGCTGCCACTTCAGCCAGGAGAAGATCCGAAATTCATGCTCTTTCCGCAGAAAAAGACAGATTTATCGAATCTGGGGACGGTGTAGTTTTATATCACAGAAGGGATTTTTTATCGAAAACCCAGTCTAACCATTACCCAGCCAATCCGATTATTCTTAAACCTTATCTCTTTCGAGGAGGTAGCTAGACCAGTTTCTGAGGCTATGGTTGCCAGATGGATCTGTAAGAGCATTAAATTATGCTATGAGATTGCCTCCCCTGGTGAGATCAAGTTAGCCCATGTCAAGGCTCATGACCTTCGTGGTATGGCTACCTCCTTCGCTCTTTTCGCCGGCTCATTATTGGTCGACGTTATGCAAGTCGCAGTTTGGAAATTTGAATCGACTTTTACCTCTCTATTTAAAGGATCAGAGCCCAGCGACCTCTTTTTTTAGAAATATAACGATTTTAACAAAACAAACCAAAGACCATTTACCAAGCACATCTCGCCAGTTTTGCTAGTCTGTATGTGTGTCAGAAATGGTGAGAATATTCTCTTGTTTTGTTTATTTCATTGAGTTGTCGATTTTCAGTGCTTGATAATCACTGTGTCATTTGTAAGTGATGCACTATTATATTAATTTATTAACATTTGGATTTGGGTTTAATTTTTATCCTTGTTTATGATTCTCAAATCTCCACCCACCAAGGGTTATTAAGTGGGGCACTGACCAATTCTATGGGTTTAGCAAGTAGTGATTGAATGGTAATGGATGTTTGTGGTGTAATAACAACCCCCAACAGATCCCCCTTTAGTAGTTTTATTAACCACTATAAACATACTTACTGTTCAATCACTACGACCCGGTCTCAGCCACCTCGCATGGGAATGATTTGAGAATCCGTGTATTGTGTATTGCAAATATTTGGAAATGTGAATCTGTTTCCTAGTTGGGCTCCTGTGCATGCGCATACATGTGCGGGTGACAGGTGTCACTGAAGAGTGTGTATAGACTGGTGCCAGTCTCTGATAGGCCATATGCTGGGTGTATAATCTACCAATAGCCTGGTCGAGGGTGTGATGAAGTGGTATAGGCATATGGAGGTATGTAAGCAAGTAGAAAATTTTTATTCTGGTGGCTAAATGCAGCGTAGTTGATTTAGCAAATAGTGATTGAATGGTAAGTATGTTTATAGTGGTTAATAAAACTAAAAGGATCTCAGTGACCTTGATTGAGGAAGGGGTTGTACCCCTGTGACCTATGATGTAATAATTTCTAAATACTAACATGTTTTACTGTTAACAGGCTTTAGATACAAACCTAGCAAGTCTGACTGCTGCTGCCGCCGCCGCCGCTGCTGCTGCTTCTGCTGCACACACAAGAGACAACAGATCAGCACAAAGCACTTGATTTTCAATCATGGCTTTTGAAACGCACAATTCCAGAAATCAATCCATTGTCATCGTTTTCAGTTTGTTTTTATTGAAATACATATATATTTAATTTAGGGTGTAATCTCTCATTCACACAAAAAAATAGTAAAGTAATTTTAATTAATCAAACCAAATCGTAACGTTCACATCAGTTACATATACTACCTATGTATCTTTCTGTGTGTATAAATTTAATGTATAAAATTTCTTTTTTAAATGTTTGTATGCCAAATAGTTTACAATATTTTTGTAATGATCAAAAGGAAGTTTTCAGCGTACCAAATTTTAGCCTTATTGTTAGCTCACCTGGCCAGAGTGGCCAAGTGAGCTTATGCCATGGCGACCGTCCGGCGTCTGTCCATCCGTCCGTCCGTCCGTCTGTCAACTTTTTCCTTTAAATGACTTCTTCTCAATAACCACTGGGCCGATTTCAATTATATTTGGCAGGGAGTATCCTTAGGGCATAGGGATCCAAGTTTGTTCAAACAAAGCCGATTTGGCCGGTGGCCATCTTGGACTTTGGCCGATTTTAGGAAATGGCTTTAAAAATCTTCTCCGAAACCGCTTGGTGGATTGATTCAAAACTCACGAAATATCATATAGGGCAAGAGCTGAACCAAGTTTGTTCGAAGGAACTTGATTGGCCAAATGGTTCGGCGGCCATCTTGGATGACTTAGTTTTCATAAAAACGACTTATTCTGCAGACCCGCTGAACGGATCGGGCTGAAATTTTGGGGATATGATTATGGACTAAGGGCCATTAAAGTTTGTTCATGGGAAGTTGATAGGTAAAAAACATGGCCGCCGTGGACCAATCAAATTTTAGCGTGTTTGGCTGCCATATTCAATTTTTTTATTTGATGGATTGTGAAGCCGAAATTGGTTTTCTTAACTCCGCTTACTTGTCAGTCAGCTATCGTATAGCGATAACCCTATCCATCTTCTGTATGTCCGTCCATCCATCTGTTTGTCCGTCACCAACAATGACGGCTCATTTTGTTATTTCTTGACGGATTGACACCAAACTTGGTCACAATGTTAATGACGGCATCTAATATCTGTGTTGTGAAAATGAAACTGATAGGAAGTCAAATGCCAGAGTTATCACTCCTTAAATATTTGCAGTCTCACTTTCGTAGGGCAAATGGTTTGTTCCCACCGTCTTATCACCATGTCAGATTGTATTGCCAAACTAGATATTAAATTCCAATTAACAGATTAACCTTTCCAATACTGCAGAAATATTTTAGATATGTATTATGTGCTCTGACATCTATGCTCTAAAAATATTTGAAATGTATTTGATTGAAATTTGTTGCTGCCTTTGGCAGCAATGAAAGTTGTTGCTGCCTAAGGCAGCAATGACTTTCAGTCAAATTATTTTCTCAATCAACTCCAGCTCACCCTACCCCTGCTGCTAACTCGGTGATTCAGCCAGATGTGCATGTGTTAAATGGATTGTGTGGTGGTGGGGAATAACCTGCTATAAAGACCACCTACCTGCCTTTAGAGACCATTTTCTTCAAATTGTATTTAAACCTCTAGTAAGCGTCTGACTGAGTTTTTGCAGACGACATATTCCAAAGGTTATATCTCTGAACGTGATAAATATTTTGAAAACAATTGGACTGAAAGTTGTTGGTGGCTAAGCCACCAACAACTTTCAGTCGAATTGTTTTCAAAATATTCAAAAAGTCACGAGCTTTTGAAAATTGAAATTATTGACTGCACTGGCTTGCAGCAGTGAGACAGTTAAGAAACCAGCTGTTGTTAGCACTGATATCATCTATTTTCACTTAAACATTGTTCAAAATCACTAATGCAAAAAAAACCAGTCTAGAGATTGTTGTCAGTATCTCGAAAACTAAATCATTTGACTGAAAGTCATTGGAAGTCACACCGATAGATGTAAAACTTAAGTAAGATTAGTTTGATATGCCAATGTTCCAGGTGAGCGATACAGGCCCATTGGGCCTCTTGTTAAGAAATACTACAGATTGTCTTTACGAGGTCTGGTATATTGTCCTTAATTTTATTATTTGTTTAACCTTATAATATACTACGTGCAGATATGTCTTTCTTAATTGAACACCTTATGGAGTACAAAACATATGCTCACGAATGACATGTGCTTTCTTGACCCCGAGCAATCTGATGCCAAAATTTGTAATTTTCAAATTAAATTTAAAAATAAACTTGTGTTAATTTTTCAACAAATTTGGTGGAAGTATGACAGCAACATCGTCCAACAAAAATGTACACCAGTTTCTTTTCTACTGACACAGTAAAAGATAGAATATTGGTATCAGAGTGGTAATGGCTAACCCTTTTAAATGTCAAGCTGCTCCCAAACAGGCCTGTGTAATGTTACTAAGGAATGTCCATATTTACCTGGTGGGAGAAAGCTTTTTAAACCACTAGAATAACTGGTAAATTTTCTCTTGTCCAGCAAATGGACATTCCACTGGCCAAAAATTTCTTGACAAATCATTACCGATAAAAGGTGCAAATAAGTGACTTCTCATAGGAAATGTTGTTTGGTTCTAACGAATTATGGTTCTTTGAGACAGGTGGTCTGAACAAGATATTTAGAATATTTTGTGTGTGATTGTGTCGACGGGGCACACAAATTAGCCTAAAATATGAGTGTGCTCTGATGAACTAAAGCATAAGTTATGCTTACTCTACTGTATGAAAAAGTACAATAGGATATAGTATGGTAAGTGTATCTACTAACGCTTTGACAAGTCAAACTGGCCAAAATTGAATAAATTTGATGAGTAACCCATTAGCTCTCAAAGCAGTCAAAAACGGTTTCTATAGCGTTCTTGGTAACTGTCCATTTACAGACCAAGAGAACTCTTTTTGAAACTCTACCACTGGAATGACTGGCTCAGTTATCGAACCAGTCATTCCAGTGGTAAATTCTCAATAAGTCTTCTCTTGGTATCCAAATAGACATTTCTCAAGAGCACTGTAGAAACTGTTTTTGGCTGATATGAGTGTTAAATCGGTAGGCACATATATCTGCATTTTTCTGACTTTTTAACTGCCAGCAATTCAAAACCCTGTCATGTGTTTTATGTAAAAAAAACAACCCATCACAATGACTATTCATCATGACTGCCGTGCAAATAGCGCAGCGTGAATTACTCTGCGTAGTAATGTTATTGTATATACATGTATTGTACAGTATTCATAACCAGCCCTTCATTCATTGTAACTGTGATCGGATTACTTCTGGAATTCTGCTACGTAACAAGTCATTCTTATGCCAGTAATAAAATAGTAGTTCTCATGCATTAGCATGTGTGCAAAAATGGAAAAGTCCATTTGTAGGCACTATTGGCTCACATAATGTGTTTCTGTGCATTATGTAGACAAAGCTATCAAGAGCACTGGGTGAGTAACAGTCAGCTTCATATAGTGGTCAGCACTTAGGACCACTTAATCAGAAACCCTGCTTCACACCTCATTGATTGACTAGCTCGCTGTCATCAAAAACATGGTCAATCTCCTTTGTTCTCATGCCCTCCACACTTGTGATTATAAATGTGTACCAGTGTAAAAACTGAGGAAGTTCCCTTCCAGCTGAACATGTAGACCTGCACTGAGTAGGACCGCGAAAATAGGAGCCCTATAAATGCCAAACAATAAAAAAACTGCATTCAAAGGTGTCAGACCGCTGCCTTCCCATTCTCATAACATTTTTAGCTTAGCTAACTTGCCGCTCAGCTGAGCTATAGTGATCACCCTCCTTCTGGCATCAGGCCATCTCTGTCTGTCTGCGTGTCTGTCTGGCATAAACAATGGTGGTACGCTTTTTTATCGCTCGAGGAATTAACACCAAACTTGATCAAATGTTCATATTGCCATCCAATATTGCGTTGTGAAAATAAAGCTGATTCAATCTCATGCATCAGAGCTATCTCCCTTGGAAATGTATTATATACATATATAATATATAATCACTTGGTCTTGAGAGTTAGCTCCCTTGTTTGTATAGCGTAATCAAGCTTTGTGTATGAATATATTGTAGGCTAAAGGTGTGTCACATCTCATAAATAGGTCAGTCTGACCTACTTTTCATGGTTCACTGAACATGAAAGAAAGTCTTGTCTGAGCTGTACTTTCAGAAGTTGTTTCGTATATAGTGTGCAGCCTGCATCTTGGGCTAAAGATTTGTTATGTACCAAAAGGAGGTCAATATTCAGTGGCCATCAAATAAATTGTTGCCCAGTGTATATTTGCATCACCTTTGGTCACCAAAATTGGGATGTGGGTGCATCTTGGGTTAAACGTGTGAGGTCTATCAAGAATGCAATAAGAAATATTCAGCCAGTACATTTTGTATTATCCCCTTGAAAACGAAGTTCGAGAGGATATAAGAAACCTGCCCATTCGTACATATGTATGTACGTATGTTCGTTTGTACTGATTGGTTTCCGGACAATAACTTGTTTGCTGGCACCGATTTGAACCAACTTCGGCATACTGCTTAGTATTATGAATAGAGAGGCCAAGTTTGAATTCCGTCACTTTGCTTCAAATTTACCCGGAGTTATTTGCCCTTAAAAATAGGAAATTCAAAAAATTATCCATTTCCAGTCAATAACTTGTATTTACCAGCACCGATTTGAACCAACTTCGGCATACTGCTTAGTAATACAAAATATGGAGGCCCAGCTCGAATTCTGTCAATTTACGTCAAATTTCCCCGGACAATAACTTGTGCAAGACTAAACCGAGTCGAATTGAATTTGGAATATAGCTTAACTGAGGCGATGTCAAGTTCGTGTTTCCTTATTTTTCATCAATATTTGGCAGTGTTATTACCCTTTGAAATATACCAACTTGGTTAATTTGACCATTTCCATTCAATAACTTGTTCTGGACTAAACGGATGTGAAACAAATTCAGAATTTAAATTAATACTATTGAGACAAAGATTTACATTTGGGTGTCCTTAGTTCCAATCTTTGCCAGAGTTATCACCCTTGAAACTATAATCTTCGTTAATTTGGCCGTTTCCAGACAATAGCTCATGCTAGACTAAGCAGATTTTAGCCAAATTCGGAATTTAGTTGAATAGTATTAAGACAGAGATCAAGCTCCTGTTCCCTTAGTTTCCGTTAATATTTGCCAGAGTAATCACCCTTGATAAGTACAAAGTTTGTTAATCTGTCGTCAAAAGCACATATATCAGTTATATGGAGCAAGCAAATGAATTTCCCAAATTCCTTATAACTACCTTTCATTTGTTAAAATAAAGCTGAATACAGGGATCCATTTCCAGCTATGCCCCGCCCATTTCTAGTTAAGCTCTGCCCACTTTTTCTGTGTTTTGGAATCAATTTATATACTTTGAATCCTGAATTCGCAAAATCCCAATTGCAACTCAGCAAGGTAACTAACTATACAGGTGAGCTATTGGATATTTTGAATCAAATTTGACTGGGTTTTAAGCCTTTCAACCCCATGCCCATTTTAATGCATCTGTCTGACAGCACCAGATTATCATAATTGATTTAACATTTTGAAAAACCAAACCATTGCTTGTGGTTTTAAATACGTATTTCACTATATATACATATACACTAACTACTGCTACTACTACTACTACTACTACTGCCGCTGTCGTTACCATGACTACTACTACCATTACCAATACTACTACTACCACCACTAACACTATGACTAATCCTGCCATTGATGTTGGCTTGTTGCGATTAATTTCATATTATATATAGTAAATATTATACCTAATATTTTAATCATAATATATTTAACTGATAGTTAATAATTTAGTTTTGTTGAATAATATTCATTAAATATAACATGTAAGTGTAATTATGCCAGCAACAGGCTTCGTCCCCGACTGCTATCCAAGGTCAAGTTCGACTCCTAACCTTAGCTATAGCTAACTAGATTCCCAGTTGAACATCAAATAGTTAACTAGCTAGTCAATTATAGTCAACCCAGCTTGGTTCAGATGGTTAGTACGATATTTGCATAAATTTCAAAATGGTGGGCACCGATCGCTTACCACAAATAAATGCATATAAAAGTGTAAATATTTCACTAAATAACTTAGGTTTGATGAAATTATGCTTTCTCTTTGTATGTCAATGTTTCCAAGCCCCTATTCCTTCCCACTTTCTGTCATATGGACGCTTTTTGACGTATTAGTGGTAAAAAATAGCCCATTTCTGAAGGCCATCAAAACAGACGACAGAAGGGGTTAATGGAGAGTGGCTCCAACTTTTATGCAATAGTAATTCAATGGGGAATCTGGAACCAACAAACTGTAGTTAACTATTTATCATCTGACTCGGCATAGCAACTGCGCATGATCAGTAAACCAGCAAATTGACTATAGTTAGCGAGCCAAACTTGACTAAAATGTCTCGCCCGATTGCATGTGAAACGTACCTTACTAAGGTATGCTTATATGACAGTGAAATAAGAATTAACCTTTGCAGTTTTAGCTATGCCAACCCACCTCTAGATAAGCTCCACCCACCCCTCGCTCGTGTTGGGATCGATTGATCCTGAATGCTCTAACTAACAATTTCCTGAAGACTATACAGGTAAGCTGTTGAATATTTTGTCACTAATTTGACTGGGTGATGTTGCTGCCTATCGCAGCAACAGCGCCAAGTCAAATTAGTTTCAAAATATTCAACAGAATATTTATTAAATAGTAAATACATACAATTCATACAACAACGCATAGTCCGTCTTCCAAATATGTGTTCGTGACATACTTATCTACGTCATTCATAGTTGGGTAGTTGATCCATAAAAATACCTTTTAGTTGAAGGATTTTCATGGCAAAGATTGTTATAGATACACATTGTTTGGGTTCCTAACTTCAAATTTGCTACTCAAATTAGTTTAAAAGTTTTTTGGGTTTTTTCTTGCACGCTTCCACCAGCTTGTTCTCCATACCACAGTCTATAATGATCAAATTGTGCATAGACTTTAATAAAATCAATGGTGATTTGTCATCTGTAAGCGACTGAGACATTTGAATTTAAATTTTTCTATTATTTACTGGAAAATTCACAAGTGCACCAGCCTGCACTAATTATTATCATCATCTGAGGAAGAGTCCATTATTTGTAGGTTTCTCTTTCGGCATCGAGAAGGACTCACTTTCTCATGATTTCATTGATCTATAATTTTGTTCAACAGCCAATGAAACTTGAGAAATGACATTCAATGTACAGTACAGCTCAGAAATAACATTAAATGTTTCAAAAACAGAAAAAAGTGTTTGAATATTTTGAACATAATTTGATTAGAAGACATCGCTGCCTTGAGCAAGTAGCATTGTCTTTCAATCCAGTTATGTTCAAAATCTTTAACATAACATTTCTTACTAGATAACATGTTTTTGTTTTGGCAACATTCTAGATTATTTCTGAGCTGTACTGTTGAGGAAAATCTGTAAATAGAATGGTCCCATATTTAATTGAACCCTTTAGTGGTCTAATTTGGTAGAGAAAATGTTCATTTTCCTAGAGAAGACGATGTGAAGTCTATTTTTGAATATTTTACACTTGAATGATTGGCTTGTTTATCGAATCATCCAGTTCAGTGGGAAATTAAAAAAAGTCTTCTCTTGTTCTGGAAATTGACATTTGCCCATACCACTGCAGCAGCTGTTTTGAGCCAAATTGACTATTAAAGGATTTTAGTGTATCATATATATATATATATATATATATATATATATATATATATATATATATATATATATATATATATAAAATATATATATATATAAAATTTTATTTTTATTTTTTTTTCAGAGATATAATGCCATATTAGTAATCATTCATTAATCATGAGTAAAGCGATGTATCATTGTTTTCTCTGACACACTTGTATAAAGTATATTTTGAAATTTAAAAAAATTCTAATTAACATTTTAATAAAGATACATCATTATGTATAGCAAATATATATATATATATATATATATTCCATTATATAACATATATTTATTAGCTGAGTTTAGCTCATCTGGCCTGAAAGGCCAATTGAGCTTATGCTATGGCAACCATCCATCTGTCAACCTTTGCTTTAAAAGCATCCTCCTCATTAACCGTTTCAGTGAGTTCAGTTAACTTTGGCTGGAAGGACCTTATCACGACAGTCTTCTGACTTTGTATACAGAAATTTGATTGGTAAATTTTCCGAAAAAACATCTTTCGGTATAAAAGCCCTATTCACTATAACCATTTCACTGATTTCAACCAAACTTGGCCCGAAAGACCTTATGCCAAATATATAACTTGTATACAGAAATTTGGTTGGTCAATATTTCTACTGCCCATCTTGGATTTTCTAAACAATTTCCAGACATCCTTTAAAATGTTGCTCCTCCTTAATCAGTTTCAACATAACTTGGATTGAATCATCCTATGGTAATAGGCTTTCAACATTTCTAATGAGAAATTTAATCGCTTTTAATTTTTTTCAACACATCTAATTTCTCCCCAAAAATGTCTGGGGAATCCTTAGTAACCTTTTAATGACCAGATTTTGTCAAGAAAATCAAAATATTTCCTAATTGAATGTCCATTTGCAGGTCAAGAGCAGAGTATTTTTGAAAATTTATCACTGGAGTGGCTGGCACGGTTACTGAACCAGTCATTCCAGTGGTAAATTTTCAAAAATACTCTTGTCCTGTAAATGAATATTCCTTAAGACAGCTGTGGAAGCCGGTTTGGACCGGCTTTGTCATGAAAGGGTTAACAGAGTGGCTGATTTTAACAAAACTGGACTGGAATGACCATATTCTGGTAGCCTGATGTTCCAGGTGAGCACCTTGGGCCACTTGTATATATGAATATAAAGCTTGAATTTTGCCATACAACTAGTCCTGGACTATATAACATTTATTTGCTGAATATTATTTTGTGTTAATGTTCATGAAACATGTTCTTTGTGATATAACAAATTTGCTTGAATATTTGAAATTAATTTACTTGCCCGTGTTTGCGCAGTAACAATTTTTAATCAGATTATTTTCAAAATAATTAACATTTTTCCTTCACAAGCTAAGATACTAGGATTGCAGTTTTGACCTAGTGTTTAGACAGCTGTCATGTGCATGGACTGATGAATATATTCAATTCTCGTCTTTATTTTCTAGTTAACATACTTATTGTGATATAAACGGTAATAATAATAATAATATAATAATAATAATAATAATAATAAATTTTGAGTATATTTATAGTTACTGTCAGTATGCGATTCACCACATTATGCTCACAATTTAACAACACAACACTAATTAATTAGACCACATGGAGGAGATCCTGACTCACGCCTTTATAATCTATTTTGACAATGCCCTTAGCGACCTTGTGACCTAGATAGTTGACCTTAAACTCAAAGTATTTATATCAAGATAAAATAGGAATGGATGTGCCAAATTTGGTGATTCTGTCGTCTTGTATTGCTCGCATTATGACAAAAAAATGTGCGTTCCGGTATGCACTTAGTAGTGGCCATGTGACTTAGATATTTGACCCCTCGAGCTGAAAGTCAAAGTACTTCTATCCCACCACAATTTGAATGGATGTGTCAATTCTAGTCCGTGTGTCTTCTAGCATTCCCGAGTTATTGTAAAAAATATGTATTTGGGTATGCACTTACTGACCACGTGACCGTGATGTTTTATTCTTTGACCATAAACGTGATTTTATTTCTAGCCACACAAAATAGGAACGAATATGCCAAATTTGCTGATTCTACAATCTTACATTCCTGAGTTATGGACAAAAGATTTGCATTCAAGTATGCACTTATTTACTCCATGGCCTATGTATTTGACCTTTTGACCAGAAAATCTAACTCTAGTCAGCCACATTATGAATGAATGTACCAACTTTGGTGATTCTAACTGCATTCCAGAGTTAAGTCCACAAATATGAGGTTTTTATATGAACCTCGTGACCTAGGTATTTGACCTTTTGACCTGAAACTAATTCTCTCTAGCCAGCCCCAATATGATTGTATGTGCCAAATTTGTTGATTCTGCCTTGCGGTCTGGAGATAAGCTGCGGACAGAAAGATGACACCAAACGCAATGCTCATACCAGCCTTCGGCAGCGTGAGTAATTACTTTGTTCATTTGTAATATTTCAGTTGTTTAAACCATATTAGAATTATTATTATAGTAGTATTAATAGTAATAATTATGATGAAAAAGATTAGAATTATTCTTACTAGCCTTGAGCACTTTATGATTTTTTTGACATAAATTTAAAAAAATAGGAAAATCATGAATAGTTTATGATGGTGAAGAATAACTTAAATTCCTTTGTGTCTGCCCTGTGTACAGGTAAGCTGTACGCACCTCGTTCACGTATACAAAGCAAACACACTGTATGGCACTGACTGAGAGTGTTGGTGTTTTTGTGATCTTTTACACACTCTTATCACAATCATATTTTTCATTTTCCACAATTTTCCTCTTGTCTGAGATGAATTTTGTTATACTTTTAGGATTTAAAATAGCCTGAGCTTTTGTTCAGCATGCCTAATGGCTTAAACATGTCCACTAAAGGTGTTGAGATGAATTATCTCAAATTAAAGCCTGAATTTTGCCATACAACTAGTCCTGTACTTTCTGGACTATATAACATTTATTTGATGAATATTATTTTGTGTTAATGTTCATGAAACATGTTCTTTGTGATATAACAGATTACCAGCTTGCATAAATAGTTACTTATCAATGATGTTTGAAACAAAAATCAGTACGCGTTAACTCTGATTGCCTCCTGCATAAGGCTATTAGTATGGAGGGTATGAAACATGTACCTCACACTATCTACATGGTTTATGGCATTGCTCCAACAAATTAACATGGTAAAGAAATTTTGAAAATTGATTGCGTTAATGTGAAATAGATTACACGTAGCACTTTCACTGACAAATCCCTGAAAAAGTAGATTCTTTACGATATAAAACTTATTCTGTAGAATATATTGACATTAACTTGACTGGGAGTCATTGCTGCATCAGTCATTGAAAGGGTTAAATGTTTATAGACTAAATGTTTGTCAAAATGATTATGCCGGGTTTTTTATACAGTTAAAGCATGGTGACAGTATATTTTATTCCTACTGTGTACCAGGGTTAGGGCCAATGTAGTCAGTACTCGAGTACAGATTTTCAAGTACTCACGTGTACTCATGTCTTTTTATGAGTACATGTACTTATACTCGGCCTCAGTACTTTTCCAAAGTACTTGTACTTGAGTACATACTCTGTACTTGTACTTTTCAGTACTTAAGAGTACATGCTGAGTACTTATCCATTTTCTACCAAAAAAAATGTATGCATACTTTAACCGTTTCATTCAAAATTCCAAGCACTGGTTCTCAGAGGTGATATGAAATCTAGTAAATATTTGAAAACAATTTGACTGTACATTTTTTTTTTAGGCATCAATACAACAGTTTAATATGTAACCTAAGAGAATATTTCTTCATTACTTGGATATCTTGAAAGCAGTTTAACAAAAGGTGCATTGGTCATCGCTACATAATATAGAAACAGCATATTCGTCATGATACCAACGTGGCATTGGCAGAACAACTTCCCTGCTCATATGATAAGATTATACATGTATATTGGAAAATCATTACTTTTTTAAATCGTTCACAGTTTTTGAAAGCAAACATCGCCCAAGCCTAAATGTTGTCATTCAAAAGTGTGGAATAAGCTTTGTACGGACCCTTATTAGATCAAAATCTTTATTAATATTATCTTTCTTCCAACAAATGTTTTAAAAATGTTTAAGATATGTATATATGTATGATTTAACAACAACAACATAATAATAATAATAAAATAATAATAATAATAATAATAGCGTTATGTGTGTGAATAAACTGATAATAATGATAAAGTTGTGACGCTGTTGACGATGAAGACTATCTGTATAGGCTTGTAAGTAGGTTAATCAATGAAGGCATGGGTTGAATAGTCACAGTTTTGTAGAGGCTGGCAATAAGATGAATACTGATGTATAGTTTGAATTTCAGCAATGCAATTCACAAAATGAACAGCTGTTATCATGTTGAATGGACGTTAACCCGTTAACACTCATATCAGCCAAAAACAGCTTCTACAATGATCTTGAGAAATATAAATATCCAGACTAAGAAGAGAAGACTATTTTTTTTATTTTACCACTGAAATGACAGGCTCGATAACTGAGCCAGTCTTTCCATGGGTAAATTGTCAAAAATAATCTTCTAGGTCTGAAAATTTATATTTTCTTTGAGAAAATTAAAATTTTCCTGAATATATTTACGTCTTAAAGGGTTATTGATGGATCCGTTTCTAGCCATGCCCTGCCCATTTCTCACTAATCTCTGCACACTTTGTACACACATTTAAATTGATTTTAACACCTTAAACTATGAGTTCCATGAATCTGTAATTTCTGTTATTTTGAAACTAGTTTGCCTATGGCAGTAATAGTTCCATGCAAAATTAGTTTCAAAATATTCAACAGAATGTTTATTAAATTGTAAACTCACGAAAGATATGATGACCTTTGTCCCTTTCATGACTGTTGACCTTTGTCCCTTTCATGTCGGATCTATTTCATTTGCTTTTGACGTCAAATAATGAGTGGCGTGTTATGGCCCCCCCACCCCCCACCCCCCATATATAATTGAGTGACAGATCAGATCCCTCCATTCAGTCTGATTAAGAATTGTACCTTATCCAATAACTATATCGTGTCCTGCAGTTTTTCAGAGTAAGGTTTCCGAATTATTTTCAGAGCTAACTTAAGTTCCACTTGAAGTATATTAATGAAGCGCCACGGAATACTGGGTTATGAGATATGGCAAAAGCATCCTATTTCTAGGGTCCGTCCTTCCACCCATTTGCCCATCCACTTATTTTGCTTTACATGTGTCAAAAGTTCATAACAAATTTCAGTATTTCTTTGAAAGCTCAAGTTTTACTCGGTGCATACTGATTAAGCTTTTGAGTGTGCTGCTGGGATTT
This sequence comes from Chaetoderma sp. LZ-2023a, assembly GCA_034401795.1. Taxonomy (NCBI): domain Eukaryota; kingdom Metazoa; phylum Mollusca; class Caudofoveata; order Chaetodermatida; family Chaetodermatidae; genus Chaetoderma; species Chaetoderma sp. LZ-2023a. Next base: position 52,821,398 of record CM067373.1, read on the forward strand.
GTATCCTATATCTGGATCTGTTCACTAACTCAAGTGCTATTTGGAGCATGTTAATGTAGCTTCACAATGTGGTGATTAGTGCCCTTGGAAGAAAGCGCTTGTTTGTTTGGTCAGTTCGTCCATCTGTTATTCTGTCCATCCATATGGTCATCTTGTCAGATATGTTTCAATTAATATTCTACAAGTAGAACTTACAGTATTTTGCCTATTTGAAGCCCATGCTCTAATAGAAGCCCACCCATTAACTTTGACATATGAGCTCCAATGATTTTGAAGTTTCAAAATGGCAAAACTCTGTATTAGAAGCCCACCCCATAACAGCAGTTTGCATGGGGGAATTTTTTTTTTAACACTACTGATCAAGATTGGTCGGGAAACTTGAAATTTGTGCTTAGTGAAAGTTCATTTACAGGACAATAAAAGTTTTGAAAATTTACCACTGGAAATACTGGCTCGGTTATACAGCCAGTCATGCCAATGGTAAAATTTCAAAACTAGTCTTCTCTTGGCCTGCAAATGGGCATTCATGAGGACCACTGCGAAGGCCGGCTTGACCATTAATGTGTTGAGACCAGATTTGTAAGAATAGCATGTATACAATAATAGCAATCGTGTCACAGGATTGCTGTACATTACACCAATCTCTGCCCCCAATACATTCCCAGGCCCCCTAGAAATCAATACCAGTCTCAGATTTGTAGATATGGGGCACCTATTAATTTAATACTACAAGATATAATGAAGTTTATTCCACACTTGAAGTCAAAATATGCGTAAAACTGTCTAGGCGTGATAAATACCTTCCTTACAAAAATATTTTAAAACCAAATTTTTGTACCAAACAAGTGGTCCATTTTGTGAATTAATTTTGTAATGTCTAACCCGCCAACATAAAAAGGTCCCAAACGGAATCAACCCGTACAAGAAAAATTGCTTGAAAGCCAGAGAATTAAAATGAGATAGATCGCCTCATTTTTTGGCGAACCGCTGGCTCTTTTGTGATTGGAGGTGTGGTCTTCTCGCGAGATCTCATACGCTAACGGGAGTTTAAGACACGGATGGGTAGGTCACATTATCTAACCCTTATGTATCTGATATGACTCCTATCAAAGCTCAATAAGTCATCTAAATTGTACCCATTACACCATCACGCATTGATAATATACAGGAATTTCTGAGTCCAAGATATTTATATTAGAGTACTCGCTCTAAATAAACTGGTTTTGTGATTAGAGGCGCATATTCATGTTCTCGTTGATACTTCTAAATTTGATTTAACCGTAGCGGATTCCTAATATCACATGATTTATATTTTTCGCGACAACATTTTATGTCAAATACAGGATTAATTTGGATGTAATAAATGATCTTTATTAAAGGATACACAATATTTAGTCGGTCTAATTTAATGCTTTCACTTCCGCGATGATGTTTTTGAGGCATACATTAAACATAGTCGTAAGGCGGCTAGAATTTGTACCGAGAAATTCAGATCAATTTTTGTCGTATCAATTTTAACAGTATTGGTGAATGGATATCAACTTTTTCTTGAAAAATACATAATATAAGCCCACCCCCTTTCTCAGAGATGTTGGTTTGGAAATTGAACACCTCTTGTCCTAGTAGAAGATAAAAAAAATATGATGCTTTTTCAACATACTTGTGAAGTTTAATGTGCTCTCAGTAAAGGAAGTCAAGATTTTCTTAGATTTTCACATGCGCGGCAAGATGAATTGGTGAATAAACAAATGGACCGATTGACCCACAAAAATATGAGACTTCTTCCAGGGCGCATAAGCAACATTCACACAAGGTTACTTATTTCATTTCTACGGTCCAGCCAAATAAAAGCTGCATAAATGTGTTTAGCACATTCCTAATGGAGTGGAATGTTTTGATATATGTCTTTATCTGATCTGGAGGCAGAGTGTCTTAAGCTACTGCTGCTATGATTACTTCGATGATGGCCAAGGCCATTTACTGCTTTATTCAGATACTTTCTTGAGCCAGTGTGCATTAATGGTGGTGGTGGTGGTGGTGGTGGTGGTGGTGGTGGTGGCACAGTTGCTGCTGTTGATGAAGATGGATATCTTTTAGCTGGTGGAGAGTGATAGTAAGTTGGTAAATCAGCTTCATCGTAAAATTCCTGTTCCAAGTTTTGTGTGGGTGGTGGTGACATGTGTGAGCTAGCTCTCTTTGCCACTATAGTACCCAATGATGGTGTTCGTGGTGCATCGTAATAAGTCTCTCCTGCCAGTGCCATGTTTTCATCATCTTCACGCTCATCTTCATCAAATTCTGATGTAGCAAACCCATGATCTCCATCATCATGATCCCAAATATGGTTCACATCATCTAAGTCTCTATAAAGACTTGAATCCTCATCACTGTGCTCTAGTAAGGAAGACTCCTCTGCGGAATAATAAAACAGTATTGAAGGAACGTATGTGCGTGTGTGCCCATGCATGCGTGTCTGTCTGTATGTTTGTTTCTAGGTGATACATCTTAATCATGTGACTACAATCTATTTTTGAATTATAATCTGACTAGCTAATCTGTGAGGACCAGTGCAACTTGTATCTCTTAGCGCCAATATCTAGTTTGTTAGTTAATGCAATGCATTAAGTTTTGATTGATCCAGAATAAGATTTAAATAATTACAGGTTGTCATGGAAGACTTTAAACCTTTGAAGTTTGCTCACTCAAACAGTAGTAATTCTAGATACAACACGTATTCGTTCTATTGACTCTATAAGCTGTTGGTGCCTAATGCCTAATTCACCATCAAATTTGATTGATATGTTCACTTCTCAATAGTTTTTGTGAGGTTGATTTGAAATTGAGATACAATGATTTTATGGATGTAGCGTTTTTAATGAGGTACACACCTTGTTTAGCTTCCTTGGCACAGCATGCCAAATCTATTAGCCAACCACTCGCTGTGCCATTGTTATTCAGTGTCTTCAGAGAAGCACGACATGAGGTCTGCAAGAACCGGCTAATAACAAGTGATATCAACTGCAAATGGAAAGAGCGGTAAAGATATACTTAAATATGTCTTGTCGTCTTAAAAGATCATCTCAAACTTTCATTTATTCACCTGAGATTTTACATAAGCATGGATGTCGACTGAAGCAATGTGTCTCTTCACTATAGCAGACATGTATGTTCCAGCTTGTGGCTTCCATATAATTGTTGTGTGGCAGCACTGAAGTGGAAACATTTTGAAATTGGCCAATGCGTTTGGTCGTCTCTACTTGGTACATGGCTAAATTCTTAGGAAATGATTAAATCGAGAAAAATTTTGCAACCACCATCGGTCTGACTTTGGAAAACATGTAAATACAATGAAACAGATAGTTAGGTATTTGGCTATATTGTTTTGACTTATATGGTTCCAATGTGACCTCTGGACATGGATACTTGCAGCTGACTTTAATGGGTTCTGGAGCAAATATGTCAATGATAATACGTTAATATTGCATTAGGATGTTTTCTCATATTTTGAGCTATTGACAGTTGGCAGCGTTTGAGTGTTACTTGCCCATGTAAAAGTTGGCTAACCATGCCCTCTACATTTTCCAATACCATTGGTGCCAACATGATAAAAGAAGGACGAATAACACTTGTACTAAAGAAGGGGAAGGCTGCCATACACCCTGGGAACTACCGAGGTATAACAATATTAACAGTAATAGAGAAGTTAAGTGAGACAATCTGGTTGGTCAAAGCTAAGGAGATGTTGAATTCCCACAAATGTTCGCTACAGCGAGGGTTCAGAGACGCCAGTTCTAGTATAATGCAGCGCTTATAGTTACAGAAGCCATCGTGAAGGCAAAGGAGATGAAGAAACCGTTGTATCGTGTCTCTAGATGCACAGAAGGCATTTTATCTAGTCTAGATGGGGGCTTTGCTGCATAAGATGTACCATATTGATCTTCCTGGATACCTGTGGAATCTCTTAGCGGAGCTGTATAATAAGCCAACATCACGAGTGAAATGGAATGGTGTTACACTGGGGAATCACACAGGCAGCCGATGGCAGCGGTGCATGCAAAACAATATATGCACTAATGGTGCTTGTCTCCATGGTAAGCGTGGTCTGAATCTCGCCTTGACATATAGGACATGGATGCCCTATATCAGTCCACGACTAACATTTGGACTAGAGGCCTATTGTCCAACTACTGCTGACATCAATCTACTAAAGGGTACTCAAAGACGGAAGCTCAAGCATATCCAATCATTACCGGACAGATGTTCGAATGTGGCAGTCTATGCTTTATTGGAAGCTGAACCAGTGGAGGCCGTGGTGGACAGGAAGGTCCTTTCACTCTTTGGGGGTATCTCCAGAAACCCAGATACAATAGAGCATCACCTTGCTTTGAAGCAGGAAGCTGTGAAAAGAATTAGTGCGTCCAGCGGGTTCTCTGCAAATACGAATTATCATCTGCCTGTGAGCTGCTATATAAAGCAATGCTGAAACAAAGGTGGAAGAGCATGGTAAAGAAGTCTGAACAGACTATTGGATGGAGAAGTTGCGTAAGAATATATAGGTCTCTAAGATACCGTTGCCCACTGGCAAGTGCAACTGGTCAAAGCTCACCAATGGACAATGGCACCATGTGTCGTCAAGTGTCGCGCCTGATCCCAGGGATGTAGAGAAGGCTGCTATCAACTCAAAGTTATTGGCTGGTCTTATAATCTGCAAAGCAATAGAGCCTGGTTTAATCAGTACCAGGTAGATCTCACATGTTACTCGGTGGCGCTGAAGCGGAAGATGGACATCACATTGCTATATGTAGTACCTATTCAGATCCGACATCACCTCATTGCTATATGTAGTACCTATTCAGATCTGCGACAGTGCTATGTAGAAAGACAAGCGCATTCTCCTCAAGAGGCTTGAATCTGGTGCAGCGGACAAGATTGTACAGCATGCAGTTTCGAGCGACCAGGTAGTTCAGAATGTCAAAAGGTGCACAAGATACTGCATCTACAAGATCCATGTTAGGGGATGTCAACAGCTGATAACCTTCCAGTAAGATAGACATCGATGCTTTCTATCCGTTGTATATATCTTTTAAGGAACGCTTATTACGAACTTTACTCTGCTCTAAATGAGCGCTGAGCTGAACGTTCCAGATAGTAGAGGATTTTTCCGTTGTTTGCTAACTAACATTTACATGTATAGCGCTAACAATTATCGTCATTATAACGTGTGCTATAATAGGATATTGCGAGGAAATCGGTACAACACCATTGAGAGCTACTACTACCGCTACTACTGTATACCAGGATTAAACCCCGGGTGCGCCTAATGCAGAGGCGGGAGATCACGAACTGAATTGAACTGAATATGGACCACTATTAGCATCTATAATCTGTCACGGACTTGTATTATCCTAGCTCCACTGAATGAAGAACCAGTATGTTGATGTTTTCTGTTGGCATGTAACATTCACTAAATTTGCTAAGATTTGTAGTTCTGTAGCACCAATTCGTTTCTGTAACTAGAAACCGTGGATGCTGAAACTGGTCCCATATTAGCTACTTAGTACTTATTTCGATTTTATAATTGAGGAATAACGTTTTAGCTATGCCCCGGCCATCTCTAGCTAAGCTCCACCCACGATTTGCCCGTGTTGGAATGGATTGATCCCTGCACTCTCTGAATCTCAATTTCCAGAAAACTACAGGTAAGCTGTTGAATATTTTGAAACTAATTTGACAGGGTGCTGTTGCTGCGAATGGCAGCTAAATACATACAATTCGTACAACTTGACAGACTAATAAGCGTTTATTTAAGATGGGCTAAATCGTGTCATTCATTACGTAATTGATTATGATGTCATATGATTGACTGAGAAACTGAATTCTTCCATTATCATCACCCGGTGAGTGACCCAACAATACGGTGAAGTAGTTAAAGTGCTAAACAAGTTATGTATACAAAAACATGATGCAAGTCCGTAACCCTCGTTACCTTCGTTAGTTCTAAAATAATTCCTCACACGACCCCCACAACAATAAAGACAACAATACTACAGTACTGCAATAAAATAAAAATCGCACCCACTGTGACTCAACTCGCATCTATCCAGCTTTACCTGTATAATGGCAATTCCAAAGATCAAACCACCAACATTGACTAGCAGAGTATCGCCATAATAGTCCATCAGGGCATCTCTACAGCCTTTCTCATTCAGTGTGGTGTGCACGCGAAAATCGTAGTTAAAATGTCGGTTGTTTTGTTGCACATGTCTGTCAATGCATGGTCGAGGTGAGTGATAGTCACAGCAACTGAATGGCACGTCATCGTGGAGTTGCGAGCCATCCCTCCCTAGTGACCTGCAGAAAGTATTAAAACGGTGTAAATATTCATTTCAATATTAAAAGCTTCACGCAAAACGATGTCACAATATTTGAAATAATTGTATATTATTTTAACCTGCTATTCTGCATAAATATGTGGATAAGTTAGTCTAGTCCCATACGTAAACAGGATATTAAATAAGAGTGAAGGCTTCCCAAAATGTTCCGTCTTTACTCCAATACTGCAGTGATCTTGCTGATTATGCGCAGTAAAACAATTCTACCAGCCATAAATCATTTCCCACAATTACTCTATCTCTGTTAATTTTGCACCAATAATTAGTTTTTCAATGGATATTTAGTTCATCAAGGATGTGTCCGATCTTAATCAAACTACAAATTTGATGTATACCATCATTGTATCCTGTCTCCATAATAATTGAAATGGTTTTCAAAGTTTTTCCATGTGTAATTTGTTAAAGGATAACAAATCCCATCTCTTGATAGCTATTCAAGTGATCTAACACGCCGGTCATAAACTATCCAGGTAATTTTAAGCTTTTTATCACGCCGCTAAGGAAAGATATTCAGGATTTAGTAGTTAAATGTTGGTACATTTCTACACCCTATGATGGGTGTCATGATTTACTTTTCAACCAATCAGAAAACCGCTAGTGTGTCTGCCTCGGTATATACGCTCAGTCATAGAGGCGCCAGCCATAGTTTGGCAATGTGGTATAAAAGCAATCCTACAGGTAAACAGTTGAATATGTTGAAACTAATTTGATTGGAAGTTGTTGCTGCCATAGGCAGCAACAAATTCCAGTCAAATTAGTTTCAAAATGTTCAATGGGACGAGCATTACATAATAAAGAATGTGATGCATTGGAGCTTACATGACATCACACGCAATATCTTGAGGAGACAAAATGGTGTCGATCACTGTTCAACATTTACTCGATATTACAAACAGATAATTGCGATACAGATCAGGGAATGTGACAGGATATGAATGATGTGGAATCTATCAACCATATTCTATCGGTGCAATACAACATTTGAGATGAGATTAGCATAGCGATAATATGACTTAGTTAATTTTACAGCAAGAACTAAGTAAATGTTACTTGTTTCTCAATGGGCATTTAATTCATCAAGGGCTTATCCGATGTCAATAAAAGTGTACAGAGTTGTGCTATGGTGATGATTATTGTATTCTGCGCATGTAGTAATAGCGACATCCCACAGCTGCAATCTGTCCTTCGTATTTGACCACACTACCCTGTCCTCAGCCAGAATCTTTAGCTTCCTCAGGTCCATTATTGATTTGAGTGTACCAAGTCCTGCTCTTTTGAGGTCACATCGCCGCATGCTTAACACATTTATGCAAAAACGTCCTTTCCTGTCTTTATATGTTCTGGCTCTAAGTAGGGCGAATTCCAGGGCTCTGTAGTGGTGTCTTCTGGCATCCCTAAGCACATGGCTGAACGTTCTCCATCGCTTGTATCTGTTCTATGCCATCATTGAATTCAGTATCCATCATTATGAAATTGATGTTCAAATTTTTTACATATTTTTGCGCAGTTTGGAATTAGCTACGTTTACACTAAGAATTAGAAGAACGTTAAAGTCTTTCAATGGCAATTTAGTTCATATAAGGGACTTATCTGATGTCAATAAAACCTTAGAGATTTGCTCTCTGCCATCATTGCATCCAGACTTCATGTTAATGAAAATAATTGTCAAATTGTTTCTATATTCTTACTCGGTTTGGACTTTATTTGGGATCAATAACTAGAAGCTTGTAGTTTTTCAATGGTCGTAACTCTTAATTTATCAATGACATCCGATTCCAACAAAACTTTTTCATCTTTGCATAATTTAGTTTACATCAAAATTAAATCGATTTAAAAAAAATTTCGTGCTTTTATATGGTTTGGACTGAGTTTATTTCTGTGTGATTTGTCTCCTTTTCAAGACTTGGAAGATTGTTAGAGCCTTCAATAGACATTTGATTCATCAAGGTATTATACTATTTTAAGAAATACTTCTTTCACGACACGGCCACACACGAGGTGTTAAAACCATAGGCGGAAAAACTAAAGGGCTCGGCATGTGTGACACTGTCATCTAGTTTATTAGAAAATAAAAACGTGATCTAGAACTAGTGCGAGGACAAGGGTCATCAAATCTAATGAATAACAAGGAGCTGTTTGTTCTTTTATTCCAACGTTGTTTTCACACACGCTCCATGTCAACTCGCCGTATACCATTGTTTATCACACACGCTCAATGTCAACTCGCCCTATACCATTGTTAGATCACCTGGCTAACACATCGTGTGTCCGTCCGTCCGTCAACTTTTCCTTTAAACGACTTCTCAAGAACAGCTGGGCCAATTTCAATTATATTTGGTAGGAAGCATCCTTAGGGCATAGGGATCCAAGTTTGTTCAAATGAAGCCAATTAGGCCGGCGGCCATCTTGGATTTTGACCGATTTTTAGAAACGTCTTTAAAAATCTCCGAAACCACTTGAGGGATTGAAGGAACCCTCATGAAATATGATCTAGGGCAAGAGCTCAACCAAATTTGTTCAAGGGAACTTAATTGGTCAAATAGTTTGGTGGCCATCTTGGCTGACCTAGTTTTAGCGAAAATAACTTCTCCAGAACCGCTGAAGTGATCAGGCCAAAATTTGGCAGCTATGATTAGGGACTAAGGGCCAGTAAAGTTTGTTCAAGAGAAGTTGATCCGCCAATCAAAATATAGCATGTTTGGTGGCCATATTAGATTTTTTTATTTGATGGATTTTGAGGCCAAAATTGGTTTTATATAGGTTTTTGGCTATTCTGATCTCAAATTTGCGATTTTCGAAACGTGGATAAACGGTTTGGCGGTTATCTTGGATCATTTTCCCACCAGAAGCTCCCATACTAAAGCAATGGGAAATTTAAAATATCTTCTCGAGAACTGATGGGCCGATTTCAATTATATTTGGCATGAAGCATACTTAAGGCATAAAGATTCAAGATTGTTCGAACGAACCCGATCGGCAAATTTGGCCGGCGACCATCTTGGATTTCGGCCGATTTTAGGAAATGTCTAAAAATCTTTGTTCTCCGAAACGCCTTGGGGAATCGATTCAAAACTTATGAAAGCTCATCTAGGCAAAGATGTAAGCCAAGTTTGTTCAAGACGACTTGATTGACCGAATGGTTCGGCAGTCATTTTGGACGACCTAGTTTTCCCGAAAACGTCTTCTCCAGAACCGCTGAATGGATCAGGACGAAATTTGGGAGATATGATTAGGGACTAAGGGCCATTAAAGTTTGTTCAAGGGAAGTTGCTCCGTCAAAAAACATGGCCGCCGTGGGCCATTCAAAATGTAGCGTGTTTGGCGGACATATTGGATTTTTTTATTTGATGGATTTTGAGGCCAAAATTGGTTCTATATATGTTTTTGGGTATTCTGAGCTCAAATTTGCAATTTTCGAAACTGTCGGATAAATGGTTTGGCGGCCATCTTGGATAATTTTCTTGTCAAAAGCTCCCATGCTAAAGCAATGGGAAATTTAAAATGTCCTCGAGAACTACCAGGCCAATTTCAATTATATTTGGCAGGAAGCATCCTAAAGCATAAGGATCCAAGTTTGTTCAAATGAACCTGATCGTCCAATTTGCCCAGCAGCCATTTTGGATTTTGGCCGATTTCAGGAAATGTCTTTAAAAATCTTCTCCGAAACCACTTGGGGAATCTTCATCTAAGCCAAGAGGTAAGCCAAGTTTGTTCAAGAGGACTTGACTGACCAAATGGTTCGGCGACCATCTTGGATGACCTAGTTTTCACGAAAATGACTCCTACAGAACCGCTGAAGGGATCAGGCCGAAATTTGGGCCATTAAAGTTTGTTCAAGGGAAGTTGATCCATCAAAAAAACATGGGCGCCGTGGGCCAATCAAAATGTAGCGTGTTTGGTGGTCATATTGCACTTGCAAAAATGTCCACAAACTCATTTAAAAGACTGCTAAACCACCCACCAACAATTTTGATAAAGCTGATGGTGCTCCAGGTGAGCGACACAGGCCGCTCAATGTCAACTCACCCTATACCGGCCTGGCCAGAGTGGTCAGTCCATGGTATGGAGAACCAGTCAGCGTAGTTCTCACTCCCACAGCAGCTGTACTCCATCTGTAATGTGTCAATCTGTTCCTTCAGACGCGAGTCATCCTTGTAATGTAACATAGCCAACTCAATCCCATGAGCAAACGCGACATGCAAATTGGCAATATGAGCATAACACAATATTCCAACTACACTGACTAGTAAATAGAGCGCCATGACGCTGTATATATATGCCAAAAACCGAGGTCTTAGTTTCTTCCTGCCTTTTATGTCTTTACTGTCGGATGCCATCTTGCCAGCTGCTATGCCTGCTATAACGGAGAGGCACCCAGTGCCAATGATCAGCCCTGGTAGGTAATAACCATTGTAGCCCTTAATCAGATTTACATTCTTCTGAACAGACACCTCAATGTAGGCACCAGTGGCTACCAGTACTAGTGATACCAAAATGTTGATAGACGCCAGTATGGTCAATACTATGGCCAACCGACCACGGTCCACTTCAGTCAACCGGAATGATATAATGCGAGCCATTAAAAGAATGTGTTCATTACGCCACTATTAGAGCAACTATAATAGAACAATAAGTCGTGGACAAACCTATTTCAATTGACTTCGTCAGAGACACGTCAGTTGCCGGTCGGAATTGATTTACCGTTGAGCTCAAAGAAAGGATGAGCTAGACATGTAAACTTGAGCAGAAATGGTAAATGTCATCAAAGCCCATTTATTGGGTAACATCACAGCATTAAAGATTAAGTTTGTAAAGTGAATGGTCCTGTTATAAAGACGGTGGTGTCGTTAAAATTGTATTAATGCCCCTAACATTATAACTTTACCAACCGATCTCGATATCATGTCGCTCTTGGCGGCACTACCGTGTGGCCAAGATGGTCAACAGTTATCTTTGAATAACATTAAAATCACGCACATGCGGCCAAAGGACGTTTTAAAGACTAATAAAATGGGCGTAAAGTAAAAAAGAAAGTCCATTGCACGCAGCACAACACTGATCAGGAAGCCCGCGTGTCTAAATTATTTTACTTCTTGCATGTTTGTACACGTTTACTACACAAGTCAGCACGCACACGTATGCGTATGCCTACTGGCAAGTATTGTTACGTCATAAATAAATACAACACGCTTTGTGACGTACATGTAAGTCTCCATAATAATATAAATTTGGCGCCAATAGTTATGCCTACTATTCAGTGGCGCTAGAATGAAATGTTAGTTGGGAGGGACACACCTTGTGGGTTGGGCCACGAATTCCTGCAAATGTGTGTGTGTGTGGGGGGGGGGGGGGGGGGGGGTGGTCAGGGAAGTTCCCTGTGTTCTTAGACACCATATCATGCATTCCTAGAGGAAAATAGATCTTAGACCTCTGAATAAATTTACCGTTTTTGGAAGACTAAATATTGCGAGGGATATGAGTATAGCCATCCTCCTCAAGGCCATGATTGGGGCAGGCCGTGAAGTCCTCCCCCCCCCCCCCCCCCCCCTTTCCCCGCATATATGTTATCATTGGCACAATATTTACAAACTTATTATCACGGTGCCCGTTTCTACCATGGCTCTTCTAAAAATCGGTCTGTTTCGTACGAGAATGCGAAATTGACCCATTTTATAGAAATAGAACAATGTTAAAAACAGGTACCACGCTAATAAGTCTGTAAGCACGTGCCAATGATAGCATAGCCGCTGGAATGGTGGGAGCTGCTCTCCCCCCTCCCCCAATCCTGACCACCCATATATATATATATATATATATATATATATATATATATATATATATATATATACATATATCAGGTAGTAATTGCATTACCTAATAATTATGTTGACAATAATTTGACTGAATGTTGTTGCTGTAATTGATAGCAATAACTTTCACGCAAATTATTGTTAAAATATATACAAAGCTTTCTCTAATTTTCTTCTGGACATTGGCACACTCTGAACAGTATTGAAATACAGACTGTCGAATGTACTGCCGTGAAATCTGATTGACAACCTCCAAACCCATTAGCGTAATGTTACTTCACATAGTGAGAAATCACAGGTCTGCAAGTACGGGCTCGAATAGCGTAGCTAGCGTAGCTAGCGTACGATGCAGCGCTAGAGGGCAAATGACTATTTGCCCGAGCAAGCAGGTTGCATTGGTTTTGTTTGAGAAATCCTGGCTTGTACAGACAATAGACTAAACGAATATGGCGTCCAATATTTACAACGATTATGGAGTCAAGGCATTGCATGCTGGGTATCATTGCACGCCGGGTAGCACTGCACGCTGGGTAAATTGAACAGGCATCTCGCATCTCGTGCAAAAGTGTCTATATCTAATGGAACACGAGAGCCTTAATATATAAGACCACGCGTCTTAGGAATCGCCATCATGTGGTCTTAGAAACATGTAGGCATACTATTGAAAACGAGTTGTGTTATGGTATTACCTGTCTTTAGTGGCCACGTTTACATAACCCTAGATGTGTTCGTTATAAACAGGCTTGATTGTGTAGAATTATTTGTATCTTTGTTTAAAGGTGCACATTCACAGGAGACTGCTTGGAAATAAAATTAAAATGTGAATACTTGTAGAGGTCTAAATTGTGTGACTAGATGCAATAATTTGAAATAAATGTTACCATACGATGATTTCATTACGTAGGCCCCTATATCTATTTTAATTTGTGAAATTATATTAGAGATCCGACTCATACGAGTCCCTACTTCAAATTCACACCTAAAAATAGAATAATTATTTATACGGAATGAACTCATCATAATTATGTTAAGATTTTTCGTTTCATTACATCTATAGGCACACAATTTGAGCCTCTAAATTTATACAATTTTAACAATTGTATTTTCAGATATTCTATAGCGTAAAATAAACAGATTTTGAACTGCCATCTACTGCTGCTATTCCTACTGCCGCTATTCCTACTGCTGCAATTACTATTACTACTGCTGCTGCTATTCCTATTGCTATTACTGCTGCTGATATTATTACCGCTGCTATTCCTACTGTTTCTATTCCTACTGCTGCTACTTCTACTGCTACTACTATTGCTGCTAATTTTGCTAGAGCCACTGCTTTTGCTGCTGTTGCTACTGCTGCTGCTGTAGTCGTCGTCGTCGTCGTCGTCGCCGCTGCCACAGCCGCCGCCGCTACTACTACTACTACTACTACTACTACTACTACTACTACTACTACTGCTGCTGCTGCTGCTGCTGCTGCTGCTGCTAATGATGCTGCTGCTACTACTACTACTACTACTACTACTACTACTACTACTACTACTACTACTACTACTACTACTACTACTATTATACTGCTGCTGCTACTACTCCTACTACTACTACTACTACTACTACTACTACTACTACTACTACTACTACTACTACTACTACGGTCATTCGTGTGGTTGTGAGACGGGTGGTTGAAAGCCAGTCCGGTGAAAGAGGATTGTTGTCCTGTCGATGGTGGTCTGGCGGTAGAGCACTCGCCTAAGTTACATTCCAGATGATGAATGAGCTAGATCCTAGTGCCAGTGCGTTGTCAAAGACAGGGTTCATAGAACTAATGCTTGACAATAACTACTACTACTACTACTACTACTACTACTACTACTACTACTACTACTACTACTACTACTACTACTACTACTACTACTTATGTAGAGAACTTCATATGTGAAATATCCTATTCCTTTGTAACTTATACGAATGTTCTCATCCACATCTAGTAGTAACCCCAGTGTCTCGCTGTTCAGCGATGTTTGCGGGGCTCATAATAGCTCCCACAAAAATGGTCAGTTAGCGTGACAGTTTGCGTCCCCTCTAAAATAGCGTGGTCTTCTTGAATACCGAAGAAATAGTTGCGTGGTGTTAACGTGCCATTTGCGCTCGCTAAAGCGTGCGTGGCTTTTATGAATAAGGCTCCTGGCCTGGCGGTCGTCCGGCAGTCCGTCAGATCGCATCAACTTAACGCTGACCGATTTCAGCTAAATTCGTCTAGAATGATTCTATGGCGATAGGCTCTAAAACATCAATTCAGAATTTTGATTGGTCCTTTTTGCGTGAAATATTGGATTTTATGAAAAATTACTGGAAATTGTCAAAATGCATCTCCTTGTTAGAAGTAGTAGAGTAGTAGGGCTGTCAGAACAGAGGGTGGTGGGAGCCGCAGATCGCCGATCGGCGGCAATAGGAGGGAGGTGGGCTGTCAGAACAGAGGCATGATAACGTTGCATCTTGAGCGGCCTGCGGCAACGTATCCTATGCTCTCCAGAGCGAGGCTGCTCATACAAACACGTAGTCACGACCAGTGTCACATCAGCATGAGGGGATTAGCCTCAGGCCCTTCCAGCTGCCTTGACAATGCTCACTTGGCATAACGCTAACGTGTCTACCATCTGCACCATGGCAGTCTAGCATGTTCACAGGTGAGACACGTCCAGACCTTTCTACATCATAGAAGTGGCAGGCACCCTCAATCTCCTCACGTGAACGTCAACGGTGGAGAGTGGGGTGACCTCCAGGTCAATAACCGCTGGAGGTCTATATAGTGGCACCCACGCTCGCCAATTACCACCAGATCCAGCACGGTACCACACGGCGCTTTTCGAAGACTACCTGCAGCTGTTTCGCCAGGGTCAACGCCACACACCATGTGACATCGGTGGGGCATGCTTCACAGTTGGCTCTAAGACATGAAAGCTGAGGTCTGCGTCCAAGGTGTTAACATCCTCAACCTTGTCGAGTGACTGTTTTATCAGGGGGTGTAGGATGAACTTCTTCTTCGGGAAGTCATAGTGTAACACTATTTTGTCCATAACCCTCTCGCGACCCAGATGTTCCTTCGAGACATCCTTTAGGTCAGTGAGCAGCTCTACACCATCTCCATCAACGGGATGGAGGGAGAATGTCTTGGAGTCTGCTCCATATTGGAGGACAAATGACTTGCCATTGTGTTCCTTAACCTTGGCAGCATCAACGTCATACACATACTCGTCCATGAGATCAGCTAGACCGGTCGAGTGAGCAAATATGGGCTCCATTGTTTATACCTATTTAGGGGTTTAAACAGAGTGTTGTCCAATTGCTACTCCAAAATGGGAAGAATGTCATCAGACCATCTCTGGTCGGGAGACGTGCGTGTCAGTATTGCATAGAATGGGTTCTCTTCAAGGTAGCTCAGCATTCCACCATGCACGTACATGCCGATGTGTTACATCCGACACCGGGAAGTACCTACCACAGCTCCCTGACTGAAGTCGGTTTAGACGTGATAGAATATCTGCCAGGAGCCACAAGCAAACTGTGGAAAGCAATCAGCCCCAACATGTTCACCCACGTAAATCACCTGTTTGACAGCTCCACCATTAGTCTATATGCCAACATGGATGGTCTGTCGGATACCCAATTAGAGTTAAAGCTACTACTACTTATTGACCTATCATCATGATACCATATACCAGACCTATCAGGCATTCACCGATATGTTGAAAAAGGAGATAGAGGAGCAGCCACACACCTCCGAGATGGTAGATATAGCAGTACAGGAAATGCGTTGTTGACAAGAAGGTGAGTGACTGCAGCGGGTGAGCTGGTATACAGAACGCAAGAGAGGCAAGGAGATGAAGGGAATACAACTCTGTCCAAGAATGAGAGAGCCTCATCCAGCAGGAGGAAGGCGTTGTAGAGCCAAACTTGTTTAATTACTTGGATGACGAGTGTGATGAGTCTGTAGAAGACTCGCAGTGGAAAGAGGAGAAGTATAAATCCAAGAAAA
The DNA here is from genome assembly GCA_034401795.1 of Chaetoderma sp. LZ-2023a. Lineage (NCBI taxonomy): Eukaryota > Metazoa > Mollusca > Caudofoveata > Chaetodermatida > Chaetodermatidae > Chaetoderma > Chaetoderma sp. LZ-2023a. The sequence goes on from CM067373.1 coordinate 52,837,633, forward strand.
TCCTCCAATGGTGGGCGTACTACCAGGCAGGCAAGGTGAAGTTCCAGATGTCACGGCTGCGCAAGCTACTGGCCCCTGACATTATGGTGGATGAGGGGTGTCTGAGGGAGGTATGTCTCCACACCAATAGACTCGTTCAGTTCAGCAGGCTCTCCAGGATGAATCTCACAATGACTCATCAACAGATCCTACAGGTGATGCAGTGCTAGCATGAGCTTAAGGCCTAGGATACCATGGCTAAATCGGAATGGCGAAAGTAGCCTGAACTATATCCCACCCTGGCAGCTAAGGAGGGTAGTACAGTCCATGCCTGGCGACTCCAGCAGATTGACACCATCAGACAGAATCTCGTCCATGAGACAGAAAAGTAACGCAGAACACGCGGGTGATATAAAACAGCCTACAACAGTCTAGCACACAGAATCACAGCTGCGGGTGTGATTGAAGCCAGTACTCGTGTGGCTGCCATTGCCACCCTCGCTACAGGGGTGGGTGCTATCATCCCTATCCTGCTAGGAGGTGACCCTTGCTGCTACTGTTCTGGGCACTGGCTTGGCGGTTGGACAGCGTCAGATCACCAGGAAGCTAGAGAAGCATGCTAAGTGTGTAAGACTGGCACAGAGCAGCCTACGTGCTATCGACGAGTCTGTCAGCAAAGCTCTCGAGGATGGGCAGGTCAGTGATGAAGAGTACCACCATATTTTGAAGCTCCAAACCCTGTACCGCACAGAGAAACACAAAGTGTGCCAGCAATAGCTCAAAGGCTCCAGCGGGCGGGTGGACATGGAGGAGTTAAAAACCAAGATGCCGTGGCGGGGCCGCATCGAAGATCTCTATGGTGTCAAATAGTATGTTGCATCCACAGCTGGAACAGCAGCTTTAAGATGACTACTATAGATGGCCTCACAACCTCAGACGAACCTCACAACAATCGACCAGAGCCAACTGCCCCTCCTGGGTACACTCTGGACCTGCTCGCGAGCTGGACCATGTGGTCTCCTGGATGACATACCGGATCTAACACCTATTTTGATCACAGTCGATGGGCGGTCCCGCATTAGCTTCTCCATCAATCCACAACCACTGACCAATCTGTCAATCACCATCAAGGATGTGAAGAAAGCTCATACCTGGGTGGCAGGCCCAAATCTCTCGTTCTGGAACCAACAGCTGAACTTTGCCGTGCGGTGAGCCACAGCAAGATGCAGCGTCAGTGCGGGTTTGCTGTACTCCTATTCTGGTACCCTCGAAGCTGTGCTCATTGCCAGCTGTCTCAGATTCCATATGTACTACATGGTGAGACGAATCCTCCATGAGCTGGGCACAAGCCTGCCTGATACAAATTATTTCAACCCACAGCCCGTGGGAACCGCTAGCTACAGCCTGTCAGCAGCCAGTAGACTTCAGTGAGAATTCATCGCCCACTCAGACTATCGGTGGGATGGTGGTGACAACACGGGCCTGGGAATTATGTATGGTGACCAGAGACGAGACTACTCAGGCTTCCCCTATCAGACACCACGGAAAATTGGCTGTCGGAATACAGCGACGTTCTCATTCGATTCAGACTCAGAGCCCAGAGCGAGGGTGCAGAATATGCACATAATCGGCATCAGGCAAGACCACCCAGATGCCTGAAAATACTTTATCTCACACACAACCTCAGGGCTTACACCAGCGCGGATTGTAGAATCAACCAGTCCTTAGAAGCATTATGTTATTGTCTTCTGATGGCCCAGACGAAGCTGCGCCACTCTATAGACGGGTTGAGCAGCAAAGAGGTGCAGGCTATGTTCAGCAGTCTCGTCGAGGATATGATCATCATTGCAGGCCCTAGCAGCTTCATTGCCAAGTTCCAGCAAGCCTTACAGAAGGGCCGCCACCAGCTGGACTTTGCTATATCTCCACACCTGCAGCTTATTCCGAGCAACCTGATCGTGAATATCGAGGACCTGGTGGTCAGGGGTTATAACAACATAGTAGTCTAGGGAAATTCCCCCGGTGTCCACTTTGGGTTTAACACTGACATCTACTTGGCCATGACTGTCGTCCCGACCCCGTGATACCATCGTTCCAACTGTCATTCAAACACAGAAATGACAAATGGTGACCCGTGCTGACACCCACCATCCCGCCTGACAGTGCTAGCAGGACGATAGCCCTACGAGTGGTGTCAGGTCTGGCTATTGGTGTGCTCATCACCAGTCTTCTCCGCCGCTAGTAGATCCCGCTCTTCGAGCAATAGATCATCCGGTGCAGGAGTCATGTCAAATGAGATTGCCTGAACTAACACACAAACACGCTGTCAGCATACACACCCAAGGACTGTATGGTTCAGTGGTACAGCCTTTTTCCAGCTTGTGGTAGTGCAGAGCCTTATTCAAATCGTACTCGTGGGATGCTATGGGTGTCTGCAACTGCTGGAACACGTCCGACAGATACTCCCAATCCTTGTAGAATCACTTAGTCCCCTTAAGCCCCTGACCATTCATGTCGCCAGTAACGTGGCCACGAATGTGGCCGTGGTAAAGATGACGGGTGGTAATGAGGTTATTCCTGCTGCTGGAGCCGCTGTCCTCGCTACAGTGGCGAGTACGGTTGTCAACCACTGTCTGGGAATAACACATCCCATCCCAAAGATCACCATCGGTGGTACCTCCTATACTGTTTCCGCCAAGATCATGGGCGAACGCATCCATCTAATGGAAGCCGCGGTTCTAGGGCCAGCGACGAGTGCTATGGCTGAGATCATCGTGACCTATGTCTAGCTTTAAACGTTAGGATGCTATACATAATGGAAGCCTGGCAGGTCCATGACACAACAGTAGTCTATGAGGCATGGCGGGTTATGCCAGAGTCGGCAGTGCATAGTCGATCACACAGACTGAGGATTTCCAATGACCAAAAATTGTGGTTAGCCTACATGGCATGCCCCTGCAGGGAGGGCATATATCCTGAGCACTGCTACCTATTTCCTTGGCCCACTGCCACTGGGTATATGACTAGGTGTCCATCTGTTTCACGGTTCTCCGCTGGGTATGACTAGGTTTAAGCCATTATGTATCACCCTTCCCCCAACAATACAATGTCTCCATCACAGATTACATTACAGATTACAGACTTGAAGAGCAAGGAGATGAGGGAGTTGGCTCACCTAGGCACGCCGTGGCTCAGAGGACACTGTTTCCCCCATTTCCTTCATGGACTTCGATGAGAAGGGCAAACTACGGGAAATCCGTGGTACCATACTGGTCAGAGACCTCATTGGAAATGCACAATACATAGGAGCCTCAGCCCTTAACAGTGCCACCGCTGCATACAACGGCATGACACTAGAGGACAGGCTAATTGTCAAAGTTGCCCTTGCGATGAGTGATGAAGGAGCCATCAAGGTGTTGGCTGATTCACAGACACATGAGCTCGTTCAGAACCTGCTCAAGAGCAGAAACTCCTTCCGACTGAATGGAAATAATCTAAAGATGGGTAGGATCATGGTCAGTGATGCTAGCTTAGATGGTGAAAATGGGGGCTGACTCTAAACTCCAAGTCCCCAAGTTGAAGGAGTCAGGGTTCTTCAGCTTGCCGTTTAAGACCGCTTAATAGACATGACCTCACGTGCTTGCCTCATATGAATACTCGATTTTCTGGACACTGCTACTGACACACGCCCTCTGCGTTACCTTCTCAGATGTTGTTGGGATTTCATGCTCGACACCTCCATCACATTATTTGTCTCGGCCAGCGGTACAACGATGCCAGTCCTGCAGGCAATAGAGCTGTAGGTCGAGGGGGTACACGCTGGTCCGCCAGGACATTCCTATCCATCGCACCGCAAATACATGATGTACGGGAGGGCTAGTTAGCTGTGGATCTCGGGGTTGCAGATCCCGTATCAAGGTACAAAAACTTGGTTCTAGAGCCGGTGGAACATTGCTGTTCCAGTGGGGCCATGCGACCATTGCCGCAGAGATTGAACCACACGCTGTCGTCCCACCTATTTGTGTCACCGGTATGCCTATCCATACTAATTTTAGAGATATGGAATAAATGATAATTAACAATGAGAAATTTAGTATACTATACAAACAGTTTTATGCATTTGACAGTAAATGAGCACAGCAATACACAACATAGAGCCATCCGGTGGGTTGACCGGAGGTACCACACAGATCCCTGAATCCACAGAGGTATCCCCGCAAGAGAGAGTTTCCACAACGAAGTCACTAGATAGTTTAATATAAACTAATATACCCCTAACGCACGCACGCACGCACGCACGCACGCACGTACGCACGCACGCACGCACGCACGCACGCACGCACACACGCACAGAAAATACTGTTGTTGCGAGAGGAAAGTGCCTCACGCGGGCCTCCATCACAGGAAAATGCCTGCAACGCCGAAGCGGAGGAAAAGAGCTGGCAAAAAGGGCCACTCTTTTGTTCAACACAAAATGCTAAGTGCTGAAAATCCTAGTGAAGCTCCTGTTAAGGTGTTGCACGCTGGTTTATGTGAAGATGGAACGAACGATTTCCGAAGAATTCCAAGGTCACCGTCTTATGTAGTTCCAAAGTTACTGCTTTGGTAGTTGCCGCTTTATTTATGCAGGCCTTCTGCTACATCCTAGCTTACCAATTGGTTGTTAGCAATGAAGACAAGCTTTGGCCGCAAGTGGCAGGGTTTACTACCTAACTTTTAGATACGTTTATCCATTGGGCACAGATGCCCGGCTTCCCTAAGGTTGCCCCACATAGCATCTACCTCCAAGTATAGCGTGCGTACATGTCACAGAACAAAGCTCCGAATCAAATAACGGTCCGGCTACCCGGCTCCGCAACCACATATAACATCACCAGACGAGTTTCACACAAGCAAATTTAAATACTGACATTTCATTATGATGGGGATGGAGAGACGGATATCAATCATGAGCGTCCTTCCCGTAAGGGCGTGGTGTGCTCTAAGGCCTCATCCAGACACTACAATGAATTGGATGGAGATCCGCATCTCGTCTGTCACCGCGTGCTATGGAGCTAACATTTGACCTGTCATTAGGGTTATTTTCCATGATGCCCAGAGATGCACTGCAGGCCGGTGTTACAACATATAAATTAATATTATTATTATTTCGCAGTGCTTCCTACTTTGGCGGGGAATCTACCTAATAAGTATCCGAAGACACAAGGGGGCATGTATGTAAATCGGCACTTTAACTATCACCGCTCGGAAACCTCCGATAGTGTCCCAGGGTCGGATCCGGTCAACGTGTCGATTGGGAATCCAGACAATTAATAAGCCATGCAGCTGGTGGATCGTGGAAAGAGACAATCACTCAATAAATATACGAGGCCCTATAGGTAACTGGCCAATTTTACACAACCTTGCTGGTGCGTGTGGCTACATTACCACAACAACCGGAAAAGAGGCATACACTATGTGTCTCTAATGGAGAAATTGTCCCTAACCACTTTAAACCTATCCTATCGAGCTGAATCACCAAGTTTAGTTGGTAACATGTCAGGCTTAAACATTTAGAGCATTTCAGCGACCTCAGTGTAAAATTGATGCTGGCGGGAATCGTGATGCGGATATAAATGTTGCTGTATAGTATTTCCTAGCGTACTGCGGTCTAGAGTTTTTATAAATAAACAAAACATATTAACTAGATGGCTACTTGCCATATACACAACCAGCCATACACAATTTAACGAATATAATGATTATAGAGTATCACAGGTCCTTGGACCCCACAGTGCGGCTAGTTGAAAGCACCTACAGTAAACAAGGATAATATTCACAACAACAGAAATTATAAAGATGCGGTCCTAAGACCGGTAAGGTACCTATTAGTCATCAGTACCATTGTACGGGAATAATAATTAATTGTTCAATAGTATAGCTACTTGAGTATCTAATAGTCATCGGTACAGAACGAGTTCATGAGTTACTGAGATTGAGGCACTAGCATATGAGTAGCGCGAGATGGCACGATCTCTAAAGCTTGAAAGATTTCCGCAGGAAGACATCCGCTGGCAGGTATCTGCAGGCAGGTCTCCGCAGACAGGTCTCTGGAAGCTGACTTCTCCAGGCAGGTTGGATACGGCACATTCTCTGGACAGATAATGGAATGGTTCAAGAGATGTCCATTAGATAGTCATTTCACTCATACAGAATAAAAACGGTTTATTGTAATGTTTCCGACTGGCGACGGTAATATGAAAGTTGAAGGCAACCCATTAACAGGGAGGACTGCTTATATAATTTATGCATGTACAATAACTGGAGCATGGTGCGGGGTACATCGCATAGCTCTTGCGGCGCACCGGGAAAAGTTCACCCAGACTGGTCGAAAAGTTAATTATTACACACATGACACGCAGTGTGGGAGTTGAAGTCCACTTTTCAGCGTGGTTGGCAGATCCGGCAAGTCATCCACCAAGAATCGCCATCAGCTCTACATTCCGTAGAATTACATCTGGGCGCGCACGGCCCTCCAATGGAAAGACTCCCTTATAAAGGTCGGGATGCGGAAGATTATTACGTTAAGTTAGTTTATTACCCCCGGATGGCTGTCCAGGGGTGTACAAAAACTGTGGAAGCCGAGGACTTCTTACCATCGCGGATGAGCTGAAATCCGATTGGCACCGGATTATGTAGGTATCACCGTAGGTAAGCAGTTACACACATCTATCCCGATGGTCCAGTCGTCCCACGCGGGCCGGCTTCCACGCTGGTGATGCTCCTGATTCTCGATTTTTCACCCCTTTTATACTACTTGTGACGTCAGAGCTAGGGGTCTCAGCCAATCAGCGGCCGAGCAGTAGCCAATCAGCGTGCAGACAGAAGTGGTGACGTGGCTATTATGTACACAGCACATTCCTTATTTATTTATACATACAAACGATTAAGACGTCAAGAGAAATATTTTGGAAATAATTTACCGGGATTTTCCGTTTCTGAGCCGATTTTAATAATTTAAATGGTTCTGAAATCCTCGTTCTATTTTGGTCTTGAGCAATACCAAGAACGAGGACGATACAATTAAAGTCATTTACGGGTACCTACTCGGTACACTATAAGCATGCACTCGCTTCCAATTCTGAGATGTGTTGTCAGGGAGGCTCTGACGCACGTGCATGCGCACCACGTGGTCTAACAGACTTAGCCATTTTTAACGAACACCTATCTCATAGGGCTTATATACGCATACCATCCTACCCAGGGGGGAGTGCTTGGAGCGAATCCGGAACGACCGTTCCATACCCAGCTTAGCTGGGACAGCTGGTACCCATCCGGTCGATCCATGCTACAGAGCACACACAGGAAGTGCTTCCATTTAAACTCCCGGATATAGATGAGACTACAACAAAACAGGCATTGCCCATTCTTCATGTGCACACGCAACATGTCAGTACCATACAGAGTAGACCGGCAGATTCTGGGCAGGTGGTATTGATCATCGCCCCTTCGGAACACTGAACAAACATCTTGTTGCGCGCCTTGGTGGCAGAACATCTGCGTGAGTGCTACATACTCCTGGTGGCCAACTCTGCCGCTGACGCTGTCGACAACAACGACCAGTGGGATAAGGGCCCAATAGCCAAATAGTGGAACCTACAAATGCTAATGGAGAAGCTGCTAGCAGCTCGACTGACTGACCCACTGGTTCTAGTCATCGATGACCCTGAAATTGATCAGAAGACAGTCACTTACCTCAGCGACATCACAAGGCGCATCCGTCACACCAAGATCACTGTCTTCATCCTCTTTCAAAAATACACCTATGAGATCTCGCCAGATATCTGCCACATTGCTCGGTTGCTGTACTTCAGCTCCAGATGTGGGCACTCCCTGCTAGAGACCATATATGACAGTCTGACCTTCAAGGAGACCAAACAGGATTCTATGGTGGGTGTACAGAGGGTGGCTAAATGGTACCAATTCATCTTCAGCAACAAGGATACAGGTGAGCTGTCACACTTCAAGCATTCTCTGGAGAAAGCAGAAAACTTCAGCTACAAGCTGGATCCAGCCAGGAAGCTAAAGCGAAAGCATTAGCCAGTAAGACAGTTGTAGTGGCAGGACACTTTTTCAGGGTTGATGAATTTCATTAGAAGCTTGAGGAACTTCGTTAGAAGCTTGAGGAACTTCTTCACAAGCTTGACGAACTTCTTCAGAAGCTTCGTCCATAGACTCCTCTACCCCAGAGAGTTTGGGTAGGTGTTTCTGAAACTTTATCTGCTGAGGATCAGATGCTATGACTCTCTTCTTCTGAAACTTCTCGCGGGAGACGCACTTCATCCATGCCCTCTTAGCATCTGACTTGAGAGTACGTTTGATGAGGTAGTCCTGGTGGTTCTCGGCGGGGAATGTTAGAAATACCTCCAGATTACTCTCTAACTGCTTCCTTCGCTTTTCGTTGAAGATGTGCTCAATGGCCTCCTTGTGCCCGGCAGCCAACCCCTCCGCTCTACCTTCAGTGTGATCAGTGTCATGCTCATCCTCATGGCCCTCAGTCACAACTGTACTGATCTCCACTCAGAAGTAATCTGTCGCCCAAGTCTGTATATCATTCAACATCTGGTGCTCATCATCAGTGTGGATATCGAATACGCCACCCCACTTCCCTACCATTAGGAGATCCTTGGGATCAACCCTAGCCTTCTGGAGAGCTAGAATTACAGGACTCTTAGTGAGTGTCCTGGGGAGATCTAGTGGCCTGCCCTGGGCACTGTCACACTTCCAGTAGGGCATCCGACTCAATAATTCCTTCGTACTATGGGCTGGTGTGGTCTCCTCTATGGTAGTGAGTATCTCCGCATCAGACGGAGGTGGGACCTTGGCTCGCTCATGGATAATGTTGATGTCATGAAGTAGTCGGCGGACACTGTCAATCAGCAGCTGTACTGGTTTATTCTTGGAGGGTGATACAGGTTTCTTCTGCCGACTGAAGATGAGCTCGTGAAGTAGTACCTTATACATCACCATTTAAAAACCTATATATACCTAGACGTTAAACATGCAGCAGTATGTACAGCATCCAGATGAGGCAGTTGAACATGTGGCCTAGCACCACACTGATCCTCAGAAGGACTGTCTAACAGTCATTCAACCCAGTATCCATGATTCGAACCCTCTATCCACAGCAAGAAAGTTAATCGACTTCACCCTGTTGGGACAGATCCATGAGATTAGGAGCATGATGCTCAATTTCAAGGCAAAGAAGGTAGAGCAGGTGGTGAGCAGGTGCGAGATTATGCAGAGCAACAACACCATGGACACCACCTATGTGAACGATGAGTACTGGGTCCTGGCTCCACTGGCTCGTGGACCTTCCTACTACGTGAATGGGAAAGGGTACTATGCCATCAGATGTAATGACGGCTTCACAGAATTTTACTTACAACCAGACATAGAAATACTTGTCGCGGTGCCACTCTTCTCCCTCCTCAAGAACTCACACGTGAACCTAGTCTTGATGCAGGACAAGCTGTTCCTCCGGGTGTACACCGAATATCTTATGGATGTAACGATGACCCCTCCATGACTTTAGGTCTGGCATGATGAGAATGAGCAGGAACTAAAATGTGCGGTCCCTAGACAATGAATCCTACATGTAGAGCGAGAGCATCAGCAGGTCCAGGCCATGGCTAACCAGTGTCTAGAGTTGACATTGCAACGAGGTCCCTCAAACTGCATAACTGTAGCAGTCTTGCTTCAGAAGGGAGGGGTAGTCCAGGAGGTGGGGGAGCTAGATGACTTCAAACTTGTGGTGGCTGGGACCACCGTACTTGGTGAGGTGCGCGATCTGGCTGATTTCTGTCTCTATTGAGAGAAAACAGAGTCATATGCTCTACTCCACTTGACAAGTAGCCACGAGAATCTCGAGTCCGCACTCGAAGGTCAGTGCCACCTCGGAGGAAGGGACATCCTGCCTAGCCATGGCAACCAGCTCAGCTTTCATGTTGGGAACCTGCACGGAGAGCGAGGGGGCACTCACCCGGTCAGAGTAATGGTGCTGTACTTTGGATAAAGCAAGGTCCACTTCTCGCAAAATGGAGGCATTCAGCTTGAATGAGCGTAGAGCATAGCTCCAGCAGCTGTCCCAGCTACCACTGCTCTTACAGCAGCCACTGTTACTATGGCCTCATAGTTCAGCGTCAGCTTGGAGAGCTTTACAGACTTGTAGTACTCATTGAGATTCTCATCGGCTTCGTGGATGTTCTGGGTGGCTTGAGCCTTTTGTTGCCGTCGGTGTGCCTCCCTTTGGTGCATATGCTCGAGTGTCTTGCTGTACTCAAACTTTTCCTTAAACTGTTTCTCCATCATCTGGTTATGACATTTTCTCTCTACCTCCGCTGCCTTATGGTCAGCGAAGCTGAGACCCCAGTTCGCCAACACAAACATGCCTGCATTCAAGATTGTGGATGCCATGTCTATACAGGTAATTTAAACTCACCATATAGTCAGCAGGAACTGCAAGCAATGTATGAACCAGAAGCTTTCGATGATCCAGTCAAGACGGTCCGCAAAATCACCAACAATGCTCTTCGTGTAGTTGAGAAGATCTCCGAGGCTATTCCAGCCATCGCCTCGAGGATAGGCACATTCTTTGACATTGCCGGCCCATGGCTCCCGTATGTTGTGATAGCACTCGCAGTCATCTGGGCTGACGAACATTTATGATGTGCTATATAGGATGGCTTCTCTGCATGACCTCGCCTAGTCCTTTAACTGGCAAACCTTTGTTGATAAGCTTCCTTTCAGTGACGACGCCAGCACTGCAGAGAATAGACAACAGTGTTCGAAGAGGTGTTCATCAATGGTCGGATGAACAATGGTCGTCTGTTCATCTGTCTAGAGTTTGCCAGAACTGTACAGGAGAGGACAGGAGTCGACGTCAGCGATGAAACCCTAGGTCCTGGCATCCTCTCTTGAAGATCTCTATTACCGGCCCTGTGGCTATTATCGTGAGCCTCACCAGCTGCCCGAGGCTGCACGTCGCAAGGATCATAGATTCACCTTGGAGATGGTTAACAAGCATTCGGTATGCACACTTCAATGAACCTGTCCTGAACAGAGTCCATCAGGCTGATGTGCTGTTCCTTCCGCATAATTGGGTCTGTTCAAGAGGAACAGGCAAGACCTACAAGTACACCCTCACCGTCGTCGATGTCGCCAGTAGGTACAAGGCTGCAGTGCCTCTCATGGATAAATCCATGGGTCAGACAGCTGCCGGGTACCAGAGTATCTATGAGGACCCACAAAATCCCCTCCAGTGGCCAGAGTTGCTGCAAGTGGATGAGGGTAATGAGCTTAAAGGTGAAACTACGGCCCTCATGCGGAAACATGGTGTGACGATTGGGCGAGGCGAGGTGGAACATCACCGTGCCCAGGTTATCATCGAGCTGTGGAACCGGACACTGGCATAGAGGCTGTTCTCACATCAATATGCTCAGGAGATGGCTGTCCCAGCAGGCTGGCGTTCCAGGGTATGGGTCACAGGGTTGCCCATTGTGGTGGAGAGAGCCAATGCTGAGGTTACTAGGCTGATAGGACAGAAGCCAGTCAAGGCCATTCAGTGATCCTCTGTGGCCCAACCTCGATGCTCTGTTCAAGAGCTGTGCTCGGAGGACAGACTTCCATCCGATTCCCTGTTTCGGTATTTGTATGAGCCTGGCGAGTTGGAGGGTGGACGTAGGCAAATGACTGACCCTAACTGGTTGATAGATGTACACAAGATTGACAGGTTTATGGAGATGACTGGACAGCCTACGCTGTATTACCTGGCATGGTCGGAGAGCAGTCCTAGTCCTGTATGAGAGGCGCTTCAGCCTATCCCTACATATATCCAGTTACCTCAACCCTGGAGAGTAGACATCCTCCACTGACTGTCGGTTGAACATGTCACATGATGTGCATACCAGCAGCTTTTCGATGAAAGCATCCATTGGAGTGATGGCATCCTTGTGACTATAAGCCAGGGTGTGAATATCGTAGAGCCCTGTGCACCTTCTTCAACCTCATACCTAGGCTGAGGTAGAGCTTCAGACTGCGGTAGTGGAGAATGTACTGTTCTTTGTCTCTCAGGTTAGGCACCAGTTGTTCTGCTGCCGTCTTCGCTATCGACTCGCCCAATGCACACTGATACTCTGAGAGCCACTCTCCCTTCACCTTCATCCATTCAGGTGCCAGCGGGTAGGCGTTGTGCATGTCATGCAGCTCTTGTGGGTACTCAAGGTCAACCTCTAGGATGTAGCCCTTTTCATCATCATCAGGATGTTGTGCAATCTCTTTGACATCAATGCCCTCCAACCACTCACCACCACCACCCCCCACCCCCATGGTAGGTGTTGGCTCATTGCCCAGCCATAGAGATTTTTAGTGTCCAGATACATGATGTGGCATGTCGGCTGTTGTAGATTATAGCCAGCTATGTATGGGTTGTTTGCCTTAGCATAGCATTTGCTGGCCATTGATACACCACCTCTGAGTCATTTCTCTATGAAGAGATGCATGTCGTAGTCAGTGAGGAGCTCCAGCTTCACACCTGTCTTCCTTAGAAGTGCATCCCAGCTCAACCCCAGTCTTGTGTAATAGTGTGCTGGATCCAGATGATACTGCTGGAGGCATGTGATGTGGAAGTTCTCAAAGACATCTGCAAGGAGCAGAGTGTCAGACAACAGATAGAGATCATGATAGTCTCCCATGGTCTGGCAGCCGAACTGGGCCCCGACAGCCTGTACGTGGTTGTAGTCGCTGTGAGATATTCCCTCGCCAGCGAGTTTACTGTAGAAATCAGCTTGAGGTGGGAGAGAGGTCTCATTGAAACGGTGCCACCCATCCATGTACTCATAGGGGTACACACCCTTGCGGAGCAGGAGCTCATGCTTGGCAGTGCAAGGTTCATACTGTTTTGTAAGTGGAAACGTTGTGGAACTAGCTACCAGTTGTCAAGTGATGCTGGGAGGAACTGGGCCGAGTCGATGAACCACAGCTGGTGGAGGCTGAAGGAGATTACTTCTGAATATTGCTGGGGATGCAGTTGATCTGTCCCGCTGTTTGGGAGATAGCCTGCATGATGAGGTGAGAATCATACCCACGCAGGTTGTGGAACACAACCAGTATGGTGGTGGTCCTAGGGTTGAGGTGCACCTTTACATTACCCACATTGTGTGCTGCCCCCTGGTAGAGACCAGTGATGTGGCAGTGATCTCTGACACTGTCCCCATATAATGGTCTGTCGCATACATGGCAACTGACCGTGGTTTTATGAGCTCGCCAGTTCTCTCTAGTCATCTCCATCGGCATAGGGTGGGTGAGCATGGCCATTATCTTCTCTTCTTCCTGTGCCAACCAGTCCAGGAAGTGCGTAGCTGCATCTTCTCCCCGATACAGCACTGGTGGTTCACTAACACCGTCACAGCAGAGCACAATGTATGAGAACCCACAGATCTCATGGTGTTGCGTTTTCTGTGTGCTGCTCTGAGCCAGATTCGCCTCTGGCCCCTCAATCTTGGTTTTTAGGGCTTCAAAGTCAGCATAGATAATGAATGGCACCTTGAGTTGCTTATGGTTGTTGGTGAACTGTAGCATCTTCCTATCCTCTGTAGGCATTCTTATGTGCATTGGTCTGCCACTGATGCCGCAGCACTCCGGTTTGTGCTTGATGAGAAGGTTTTCGCAAGAATAACAGTGGAGACACCGCTCGCAAAATTGATTTCTCCCTTTATACCAACTCTGATCATAGAGCAGACGATTGAGGTCCTTAATCCAGGTATTGTGTTGCTTGCCACCCTTCTCGACAAGCAGCAGATTTGTCCTTGGAATGACGGGATCAGCCTCACTCAGCTACAGTAGGTAGACACCCTTGTCATGCCCGAATACATTAATGGCCAGGCCATTCTGTCACTCAACACGATTAAGCTGGTGGAGAGGGGTTGGAGAGTCCACACCGCTGAAGTCAAGGGTGTCCCAGTGCCCTAAATACTTCGATGTTTCTGTGGATTACTATCTGCAGGATAAGCAGCAGCCAAGAGACACCAGCGAAGACAGTGGCCATCGTCTTTGTTCTGGACATTAGCCACGGCAAGTTTTTACTTAATCGAAGTGGGGAGATCGATGTAGGACCCACCACGTAGTGGTTGATATCTGGCCATGTTGAGGTACAATGCGTTAACCTGGTCGACTGACCAGCCAGACCCCTCGCGGTGTAGTTCTCAAGGCCTTGCAGCACCTTTGCTTTGGCCTCCTTCACAGCCTCACTAATATCGCTTGCCTTCAGGATGGCATGCTGCTTAGAGCAGAACAGGGGGTTTCTGGTGACCTCTGTCCCATCATTCTTCTCCTTGTGGAAGGTGATCTTGAGAGCAAGGCAGAACTTCACCCCCTTCATGTCGAGGACCTCTTCCACCAACTTCCTCTCGATCTTGTCAAGGTTTTTATCCAAGAAAGCTGTTGGATCTTTTCCCCCATGTCCAAGAAGTTCCCATCCCCGCAGATAGTTCTGGATTGCATGTGGGACTTTCACAAATCCTGGGGGTATGCCCCTCATTTCCTGGAATATAGCATCAAGAAACCTGTCGATCGCCTCATCTGTGAACTTGGGTGGGGTTTCTAGCTCTGGGTGCAGGGCTTCTCGGAAAGGAGAGCTGGGGTTGGCTTCTCGGGAGTGGTTGGTAGCTTTCTGTGTGAGGCTGGGGTTGGCTTCTCAGGAGTGGTTGGCAGCTTCCTGCGTGGGACTGGGGTTGGCTTCTCGGAAATGGTTGGTAGCTTCCTGCGTGGGGCTGGGGTTGGCTTCTTGAGAGGGAGAGCTGCCAGGTTCTCAGCATAAGTGGTACGGCTAATAAGCCCCTGCTGCAACAATCTCGCCAAATTTTGAAATACTTCATCAATATCCATAACAGATGTGTGTGCCTATCCAGTTGCGTTTTTCTAATATTGGGATTTTGATGGTATCACATGCTTGTGGGGCCGGCCTGGGGGTGGGGGCCGGCCTGGGGGGGGGGGGCAGACAGACAGACAGGCAGACGCAGACAGACCACTAAACAGACATAACAGAACAGACAGACAGAACTGTCATAGTTGTGTCTTTGCCATAGGCTTGGCTCTAATTAGGTGTTGTGTGTTCGCAGAGCATAAGCGAGATTTGAACCAGCAATTTTTAAGTGTGATTCAGTATAAATAAAATATTTATATCGTATTAGCCATCTCGGCCACACATACACTAGACAAAAGACCTAGATCTTTTGCTGATAACCCTTATGTTATAGATAGATCTTGGATGTGAAATAGTATACAGGTGGTCACCAAAGACAGGTGTCTGTGTATGTGGGTGGTGGTGGGATGGGTGGAAGTGTGTATCTGTGGGTGGTTGTCTGTTTGTGTGGGTGGTGATACATACAGACTGACAGATGGGCAAACAGGTGGACAGACAGGCAATTTAGCTATACACCAGAACATTTAAATGTGCTAATCTTTATATAGTAAGATGGTCACCAAGTTTTAGATCACGTTATCAGTGCGTTATCAGTTGGATTGAGCTGTTTGCTATTATTGCACAACAATTCATAAAGATAAATGTCATTATTTGTGGGATAGTTATCGGTTCCCCGTTGGCTCAATTCATAATGGTGCAAAACTAAAACCATGGTTCAAATCTCTCAAAAAAAAGCTAGGTGGTACTCGAAACGAAATTCAAAGGGTATGCACTAGGAGCAACTGGAACCACATAAAAGCCCCTGCATGAAAGAGAGAAGAGAGAGAGAGAGAGAGAGAGAGAGGCCGCCCAGAGACTGGCGATAATGTGGGGGTTCTCCCGGACAGTGGGGGTACTGGAGTTTTCTATTTTTTTTGTTTGCTGCAACGCTATCACGCCTCAGTTCTGACAGCCCACCTTCCTCCTGTAGCCGTCGATCGGCGATCCTCTGTTCTGACAGCCCTACTACTCTACTACTTTAGGTGCTTGAAGGATTTCAAGCCTCATATCGTGTTAGTCTCCAGAACTTCTATTCAGAATTTTGATTGCTCAAATTTTTGTGTGAAAATTTTATGAAAAACTTAGGCCTACGAGAAATTGTCATCTCCTTAGCCGCTTAATGAATTTAACCAAATTTAGCTAGTAGCATCATTAGCTCACTGGCCCGACTGGTGTCGGTGTGTCCCTCTGTCCCTCAAATTGTATCTCCTCCTTTATGTTTTGACCGATTTCAACCAAATTTAACCGAAAGGATCCTATGGTGGTATGCTCCAGAACCTCTATTCAGGATTTTGATTGGTCAATATTTCAGGTGGCCATCTCGAATTTTCAAAAGAAATTCCGAAAATCATTTAAAACGCTATTACTCCAATATAACTGGCCCAATTTGACCGAAACTTGGGTTTACTAACTCTACCCTGCTACACTTCATATACTTATAACAGGAATTTTGATTGGTCAATTTTTCTGGTGGCCATTTTGGATTTTCAGAAAGTTTCTGGAAATCAGTTAAAAGCCTACTACTCATTAACCACGTGACCGATTTCAAGCAAACTCGGCTGGAAGGACCCTAGCGTAATATGTTTCAGAACGTAATTTTAATTGGTAAATTTTTTTGGTGGCCATCTTGAGTTTTACAAAGAATGGCGGTAAACCATTTAAAATGCTAAGTGTTCCTATTAACTGCTTGGACAATTTCAACCAGACTTGACTGGAAGGGTCATATGGTGGTAGATTGCAGAACTTGTGTACATAATTTTGATTGGTCAATATTTCCGGTGGCCATCTTGGATTTTCCGAACATTTTGGATAGTCAGTTAAAAACCTACTCCTCATTACCCACCTGGCCGATTTCAAGCAAACTCGGCTGGAATGACCATAGAGTAGTATGCGTCAGAATTATATACATAATTTTGATTGGTCAATTTGTTTTCGGAAGCCATCTTGAATTTTATGAAAAGTGGCGTTAAATCGTTTAAAATGTTACTCCTCATTAACTGCTTGGGCAATTTCAACCAGACTTGGCTGGAAGGATACTAATGTGGTAGGTTTCAGAACCTGTATACATAATTTTGATTGGTCAATTTTTCTGGCGGTCATCTTGAATCTTCCGAAATTTTTGCGAATCAGTTAAAAGGCTGCTCCTCATTAACCGCTGGGCTGATTTAAACCAAACTCAGTTCGAAGGACCCTAGGCTTATTTGGTGGCCGTCTTGGATTTTTTCTTGGATTTTCCAAAAAAGGCGGAAAATCGTTTAAAATGCTTCCCCTTATTGACCGTTTGAGTAATTTTAATTGGTCAATGTTTTGGCCGCCATCTTTGATTTTCTGAAACTTTTCTGGAACCATTTAAGAACTTTTATTTGGAATTATCCATCACGTCTATTTAAATGCAAATGGTTCAAATTATAATGGTCCAGGTGGGCGTCACGGGCTCTTGGGTAGTGATAAGCTCGAGAACTTCGATTCAGAATCTTGATTGGCAAATTTTTTGGGTAAAAATCTACTGGAAATAATCAAAACACATCTCCTCCTTAGCCGCTTCGAAGATTCCAATGGAATTTAGCGAAAACGACTCTATCATGTTAGGCTCGAGACGTCTATTCAGAATGTTGCTTGGTAGATTTTTGGGTGAAAATCTTAGATTTTATGAAAATTTACTGGAAATTGTCAAAACGCTTCTCCCCCTAGGCTGCTTGACAGATTTCAACCGAATTTGGCTAGAAGTATCCTATCGTGGTAGGCGTCAGAACTTCTACTCAGAATTTTGATTAGTCAATTTTGGGGTGAGAATCGTAGATTTTAGGGAAAATGTACGGAAAGTGTCAAAACAGGTCTGCTCCTTAACTGCTTAGTGGATTTTAACTAAATTTGGCTGGAATGATCCTACGCTGGGATCCTCTAGAAAGTTTATTCAGAATTTTAATTTGGCCAATTTTTTGGGTGACCATCTTGGATTTTTCGAAAATTTTCTGAAACCATTTAAAACTCTACTCCTTAAATAATAACCCGATTTCAATGAAACTTGGGTAGAACGACATTCCACCCAAGTTTCATGGAAATCGGGCTATTACGAGCCTATGCTGGTAGGATTCAACATATCAAACGAGAATTTTGATTGGTAAATTTGTTTGGTGGCCATCTTGGAATTTCCGAGAAATATCCATTATGCCTAGTTAGATGTAAATGGTTCAAATGCTAATGGTCCAGATTAGCAGCACAGGCTCTTGGGCCTCTTGTTAACTTAGATTGCATATGGGGTTGACATGAACATAAAGTTGTTGTTTTTTGCTTTAAAGGTTAAATGCTACACATAAAAAATATGCTTGCCCCTCAGAACGCTGGTTGACAATTCGGCTAATACTGTTGAGGAAACGCAACAAACCACCCCCAAATTTGGCATCGCTCGATATTTTGAAACCTTCTTCATGTTAAAACAAATGTGATTGTGTTTCTGTAACTATTTCCCTTGGTGTTCCCAAAATGCAGGTGTGCCTTCCCTCGGAATGCTGTCGCATTCCATAGGCTGATGGCAGCCAATTTATGCAAATGTGTGTTTCAGAAAGAGATTAAAGAACAAAATGAATCAACAGACAATAAAATGGCAGATGTTTCCTTTATAGGTAAGTCTTAACAGCACCCTTTGTATTATTTTCAGGTGAATTAAAAAAGAAGCCAACAATTAGCATGACAATTATTCCGAGGGTACGCTGCCATCGCTCAAGTGCAAATTACAGAATACATTAGTAAGATATAAATGAAAAAGCACAGCAGATAAGTGACGCAGTGCAGTATTTCATTGAGACCAATTGCAGAGGTTAACACTGCAGTCCAGGTTTAGCGCGGATCACTCAGCCGTGTAGAAACCAACCCGGGTTGCCCGGGTTCGAAATGACCCAGTCTGAGATGTTCCACTCACATCCCCGTTGGTTATATAGGGTTGTGCATGTAGCCACTAAAGAGAATTCTCAAATAATTAGTCCGTAAACGCTCTTAGTGAACATGTGCGTCATTTAAGATATCTAATGCACTCTTATATATAAAGTCACCTGTGTTACGCGATTTCTTAATACAGGCCCATTTCGCTACATCTTGGCCTAAATCAAGACCAGGATTCTTCAAGAATCATGAGTTTATTTACAGAACTGAAATCCGTACTGAAATCCGTTCAGGATTGGCAGAGATTCACTCCTCGTCGGCTCTCTCCACCCAGTATAAATTGGCCCCAGTGTAAAACTGGAGAAGTTACCAATAATACACTGAAATAAAACCAGCCTAGAATGGCGTGGATGGGAACTGGACTTAGGTGCTCGATAGCTGCCAACCAAACCAATAACTTCTTTTCTATGTTCTTCAGTTTAAAGGAGACAGTAGCACATGCGGTAATGAACAGAGCTGTGAAACTGGTGACCCCGGGATCGCGTCTCTGTTCGCCCAATTGAGACATAGTCCATTTTTACAAGCTCACACCAACTAGGGCTAATAAACTAAATTCAAAAGCAAGGTTGCCCAACCACCAACTATTAGGAACCAGTAAGAATATGAGCGCCGTTTCGCCCAATCTTAGTATGTAACACGATTGGCCTGTCTGATGTCTCACCAAACCTGCCATACCATGCCGACCAATGGAGACCAAATGTAGCATGTTTCTAGTGCATCGTGCTTTGACCCTTTCATCACTGGTTTGGAACATTGCCCTCCATGCTGCTAATGAGCTAGGCAGCATGAATTGTCTTGTGTCATAAATCTATCACCAGCCTCTCCATCATTGGAGGCAATTTCATCAGTACCAAGTTTCGGGTACTTCTACATAGCCATAAATTGAACAGTTCTATTATGTTATAGTGCCAATGAATATGAAGTGCCCATAACACTGAATACATCATGATTACTGGCAACCTCGTCTGTCAGATGTGACTGTGAATTCCTTCGGCGATGTTGTTTATGCAGATAATGAAGAGCAGGGGTCCTAGGTCAGATCTCTGTGGAGCTCTGGATGTGACAGACACCAGTTCAGAATGGGTTCCATTGACTAAGACTTCCTGTGAACGACTTGAGAGAAAACCATTCATCTATGTGTGTCTTCCCACTGATTCCATAGTGATCAATTTTGTCAGCAGACGTTTATGGGCGACTACGTCAAAGGCCTTGCTGAAGTCAAGTAATATGACATCAACTTGGCCACTGGAGTTTAGTACCATTCCCCAGTCATCTATGACGAGTGTAAGCTGAGTCTCACATGAGCGGCTTTGTTTGAAGCCATGGTGATGGCTTGCGAGGATCTGGTGTGCATCTAGGTATTTGAAGATGTTACTAGAAACGATATGTTCCATGACCTTGCAAAGTATACAAGTGAGCGAGATTAGGCAATAGTTTGCGGGATCGGTTTTTTAGCCTTTCTTGTAATATAGCAGTGACTATGGCTGCTTTCCAGTCTATTGTGAGTGACCCACTATTGTACGATTGCTGGAATAGATGTGTAATCATAGGCGCCAATGCAGGGCGACCATCTCCAGATTTATGCAGGAAATGTAGATTTTTTAACAGGCCTCCGGATTTCCGAACATCCTATCAAATATCCGGATAGCAAAATTCTGAGTAGACACAGTTAAGCTAGTTACCTGCACAGTGATGAATGGTGAACGCCACTCGATAATATTTATAGAATTGTAAATGGTTGGTATAAAATGATTTTGTTCTTTAATTCTTGTACACGTGATGAACACTTCTAGCCAGACAAACAGATAAATGTTGGACCAAATCCGAATCAAAGAGACTGATGTGCACAAAATTTCTTCTATATAATTTGACTTTGCATGTTATATTATTTTATTCCTATGTATCGTGTCTGAGTCTTCTCCCCACTAATAATTTTAGTAAAGTTGTTTACCACTGCTGTGGGTTCTCAAAATCATTGGAGGAGTATCCTTGCTCAAAAGCAATGCCATCGATTTCTTTATACTATCAGAATATGATGAATACACTCATTATTTGGAAGTTTGTCTGAAGGAAAACTCCAATATGCGGAAATTACACAACAAGATCAAGAAGAATAAGTTGGAAAAGGTATATTGTCAGAAACTGAAGCAAATCCTTTCTCTAGCCGACGGGTTCACGGACGTCGCAGTATACTGACGCTTAGGCGCTAATCCCGTGGAAGCAATGATCAATCAGAATATTATATATCTGTATGACAACATCGGCAGGAGCGCCAAGTTGTAAGAGCATCAACTGCATGGCTAGATACCAAATTGTGATAAAGAAATTTGGAGCCAGCAGCTGGTACTCGATGGTTAAAAGTACAATCTCCCTTCACCTTGAGCGTTACTGGAGAAACCATTGTCCAAGACAAGCTGGAAGAACATGATGAAGAAGGCAATGAAACAGCACTGGACCAGGAAGTGGTGGTCGGAAATTCAAGAAAATGTATCTCTAAAATTCCTGAACTCTAATGCTATGCACATAGGAAAGGTCCACCATATCTGGTCCTCAGTTTACGATGATCCAAGTGAAGTGGAAAAAGCTGCAGTTACGGTAAAACTCCTGACAGGCACCTATGCACTGCACGGCAACTGAGCGAAGATCGTTCACACCTGATCATCAGATGCTGGCTCTACTGTGAATTACAAAAGAAGTCTGTATCAGGATTATCCACTATTCTGCAGACAGTCACATCTTATCAAGCAGAGAGCCTAATCAATGCGATCCCCCACTTTGGTACAGATTAACTCTAGACGGCTCTCAAGTCTTGCCAGACCAGTCTGATCCTGTGATGCACTCAACAAGCACCACAGATCATCTAATACAGAATATAAAGAAGTGCAGTCGATATTTCCTTCAAAAGATCCATACTAAGCGATGCCATATCTTGGATCTGTGCCTATAAAACCACCCGAGTCGCTACTCACTTTGCCTGCATTTATAACTTACTACCTACAAACCAGAACTACATAACTGGCATCGTGTGACCTATCTGATTAACACTAATCATCTTGCTACGACCACGGAACTGTTTATCTTACTTGACCAATGCGTATCTGCTTCTCATGGAACTGTTTATTCTCAGACTTGTGTGCCTGTACCTGCTATAATGGATTGTTCAACTGCATGTAAATAAGTGTAATTAGTTGCAATCATGATATTTCTCGTGAAGCAGCTACATATTCACTACAGAATCTGGGAGGATAATAATACATAATGGGTCAACAACTTGTTCTAAGTAATTCGGATAAACTGTATGCTCGCCAACATCATTACAAAGGAAGCCTGTGTGTGCCTAATGAAGAGGCAGGACCTCCTGAAATAAACTAAATGCAAAGTCTTTGAACATCTTATGCTTACCAGAATACGTGCTGACTTAAAGCAAACACAATTTTCATTACAATATGGATTTACAAAAGGCCTCTCTCCATCAATGACTACACTCATAATTTCAGAAGCTACAATCGATACCGCATTATCCAAAGACATCATGTACCTGATTACATTGGACAGCGAAAGGGCATTTGATGTGGTCCATCATACCAACTAATGGATCGGCTATATGGTCAACGTATCGATCCTGTATACTGGTCTGTAATAGATGACATGTACCATAACCTCGCTGCAAAAATCAAATGGAAAGGTGGGTTCAGTAATCCTCTAAATATCAAGTTAGGTGTACGTCAAGGTGGGTTTTTTTAATCCAAACTAGAGAAAAAGAACATTGGCCTTGATCTTGGAACAAACTAGATATGATGTTCAACGTGTGCAGATGAAGTACTACTAGTGACAGAAGACCCAGCAGAACTGCATATCATGGCAAATGTAGCCCACTATTATGCAGGACAGCAATGATTTAATATACATCCAACTAAAAGAGCAGCGATTAAAACAGATGCTACAGCAGCGAACCTGAAAAGCATAATATTGTAAGCTGGACCACAGGAGAACTGTATATACCTAATCTTAACCAGACTAACTACTTAGGAATGATAAGATCATCACGAGCAGAAAACCAGCTAAACATCCAGGAGACACTTAGTCTTGCTAGACGCACCCTCTGTGTCCCAATCAACACTAGAATGCATGTCACCAATGGGTTAAATCCCAAAACACCATACACAATCTACCTTTCTTACATACTACCTCGGTTACAATTTGGTTTGGAAACTCGCTCACTGACAATCAACTGAAACAACTGAAAGACTTTCATGTAGACACTCTGTACAAAATACAGTCACTCCCAACGAGAACCTCGATGGTGGCATATCATCTACTCCTAGGATCTTTGCCAGTTGAAGCACATATTCACAAACGTCAGCTCAGTTTTCTCCATTCAATCTTAACGTGCGACAACAAAAATCTTCAAACACTTCTAAGACAGTAATGCCTCAAAACATCCCCTCATACCATCCTCATCCTGATCTCAACACCGTACTGTGCATCACTCCATCCATGAAGGAAGAAAAATATAAGAATCGCTATTAATAACTTCTGGACACTAAAATTAAGACAGGAACGTGAGAGTAAATCCATCCTACTCTACCTGGACAAAGCAGGCTATCAAGTTGGAGCTATTCACCCAGTTTTGGGAATCTGTACAATACAGGTGAAGTAAAAAGAGCAATTACAACGGTCCGACTGCTAACCGGTACATACATACTACAATCATTGAAAGCATGTTTCTCAAGCTATACTGTCCCAGCAACATACCATGCCTGCGAAGTAGAAGATGAATCAATAAGTCACTTCCTCATTACATGTCCAACAACAAACGTCATTAGACAGCAACACCTTACATCAATCTCAGAATTAATCTCCAAAGAACTTAGTGAAACCGTTAGTCACCTTATTATATATAGATTGTCGAAAACTGGAAAACACTTATATTGTACCACTTGAAAACCATTCCCTTCTAACCCTTGAAAGCCTAAGCCATGCCATGGTACACACCATCCACATGAAAAGGCTTCATCAAATGTTTTAGGTGCTCTGATGAGTCCATCAGAATCTGAGGCCTTTTTCAGGTGCAGCTCATTCACAGCACTGTTTACATCATCCCACGTGAAGGGATCTGGACTGGACCGATCATCACCACAGACAGATTTAATGTTGGTTATATCATCCTCAACCTGATCTTTACATGCCTTATTAAATGTGGGGGTTTCCTTTGGTGTTCCTAGCTCTTCAAAGTAAGTTGCCCATCCTTCTATTATATCATTTCCATGATACTCCTTATCATTCACAGGCAATATTTCTGTTGACAGAATTTTCTGTGATGTTTTTCTTTGAGATCGTATTAGCTGTGCAAACAGTGACTGATCTGAGGGTAGGGCATTCATGATCTTGTTTGTAGTATCTTGCTCTGCTCTTGTTACAGTCAGCCATTGCTCTCTCCGATACGCCTTTTCATTGATGGGTGTTTTGGATATGTTTGATGTTTCTGCAAGTTTATAATTCCAGAGTCGACCCTTCTTTGAAATCTTTGGTTTCCTCTCTGGGATTGCCCCCTTTAGTACTGGCCTTCATACATATGGTTACAGTAGTGATAAGTTCGTCAACCGATTTGTTTGATGAGCAGAGATCCTTTTGATGCATCATTCTTTCCAGATTTTCTTTATATTAAACCAGATCACCTTTTCCCCACTGAAGCTTTCTTTCTTATAGAGGCTTCAGCACATTGTTACTCATCCTGCTTTCCTTAACTGTAATGGCAGCTCTAATTGGTATATGATCTGAGCAGTTGTCGTATTCCTTTGATACATGCTGAACTTGTTTTATGAGATCTATGTGTGATGAAATGATATAGTCAATCTGTGAAGAGCCATTTGCATATTCAACGGTTTTTCCAACTGGATAATTTGAAACTAATTCTAACTGGTTCTTGGTGCAGAAATCTTTTAATAGTTTGTCTCTTGCATCTGGATATTCTGAATGCAATGATGCATTTAAATCGCCGCATATCAGGACATCATTGGAGTCTTTATATTTGTTCAGTAGTTCCTGCCATTCTACTAAGATTTCCATATATTCCTCATTATATTTGCTACACCCTTTACATGGGGCATATGTTGCTATAATGATGACTGAAGGTGATGAGTTTATTTTTATGCAGACTGTTCTATTTGAACCATCAGGTAGACTTTCAATTATACTATTTAGCTCGTCTCTCCAGCTTATACTTGATCCGCCGTATCCCTGTGGTAACTGTATGAGGGGTAATGGATTGCCTTCATCCACAGATCTGGAATGATGCTGGAAACCAGGAAGTAGTTTTTTCATCCAATATTTTTCACAGTCATATAGCCAATGTTCTTGCAGGGCTATAATGTCTATTTGATCTCTCTCACAATTTCTGGGTATACATAAAGTTACCCTTTAAGTTCTTGATATTGAAAGATGCTATCTTGAGATTTTTGTAACTCGGCCGTGCCCTAAAAAAGACTGGTCATGATCACAAGGCTCCTGGATTGATTGTTATCATGTTGCTGTTGGATGGAGTAGATACCATGCTCCTGCTGGTTTGACTGATAACCACACTTCTGGTTTGTTTGGTCGCCATACTTCTGGCTTGAATGATTATTTGACTGCTGGTCTGAATATGTACACTTGTCTTGCAGATGGAATGACTGGTCGCCATGATGTTGCTTCACTGACTGGTCAACCTGTTGTTGCTGGACTGACTGGTCACCATACTTGATTGACAGGTCACCACGTTGCTGCTGGACTGACTGGTCACCATACTGGACAGACTGGTCTCCGTGTGGCTGTTGGACTGACTGAACATCATGTTGTTGCTGGACTGACTGGTCATCATGCTGAACTGACTGGTCTCCATACTGGACTGACTGGTCACCATACTTTATTGATTGGTCACCATGCTTGATTGAATGGTTACCATGCTGCTGATGGACTGACTGGTCACCATGCTGTTGTTTAACTGACTGGTCACCATGTTGCTGTTGGACTGTCTGACTGGCTGGCTGGTCATCATACTGGACTGACCGGTTAACATACTGGACTGACTTGTTACCACACTGGACTGACTGGTCACCATACTGGTCTGATTGGTCACCATAATTGACTGACATGTCACCTTGATGTTGTTGGACTGACTGGTCACCATGTGGTTGCTGGACTGACTGCTCACCATGCTGTTGCTGGACTGACTGGTCGTGACACTGGACTGACTGTTCACCATACTGAACTGACTGGTCACCATATTTGATTGATTGAACATCATACTGCTGCTGGACCGAATGATTACAATGCTGCTGCTGGACTGACTGAGCACCATGCTGTTGTTGAACTGACTGGCCACTATGCTGCTGTGGGACTGTCTGACTAGCTGGCTTGTCATCATACTGGAGTAACCGGTTAACATACTGGACTGACTTGTTACCACACTGGACTGATTGGTCACCATACTGGATTGACTGATCGCCATACTGGACTGACAGATCACCTTGATGCTGTTGGACTGACTGATCACCATGCTGCTCTTGAACTATTTGACTTACTAACTGGTAACTATACTGGACTGACTGCTCACCATACTGGACTAACTGGTCACCACATTGGACTAACTGGTCACCACAGTGTACTGGCTTGTCACCATACTTGACTGACTCGTCACAATACTTGACTGACTGATCACCATACTTGACTGACAGGTCACCATATTTGACTGATTGATCACAATGCTGTTGCTAGACTGACTGGTCACCATGCTGTTGTTTGACTAACTGCTCACCATGCTGCTGTTGGACTGTCTGATCGCCATGATGATGTTGGTCTGACTGATCATCATACTGCTGCTGGACTGACTGGTCGCCAGAATGCTGTTGATCTAACTGTTTATCACACTCCTGGATTGACTCTTTATCGTGGTGCTGGCTATCATGCAATTGGACTGAGTGACTAGCAGATTCAGATTGGTTTGACTGACTGGCTACCAATTTCTGACTGATTTTGTATGCCATTATACTGAGTTAAGTTGTTAACATTTAAAGAGCACAGTGCAATTTGGCCTCCATTCTGCTGGGTTGTTACGTACTGCCTATTCACATTTAGGACACTCATTAGCTGGGAGTGCATATTGCGAAGTTCAATTTGGCTTAGATTCATGTGATGACACATTTCCGTGTTCATTTGCTGCTGAGCATAATATTGTGTCATGTAGTTATGGCTACCATGTTGTTGGAATGACTGGCCACCACGTTGCTGGTGGGTTTGCTGACCGCCACATTGCTGATTTGGTAGCCGGCTACCACGCTGTTTACCATGGGATGGCTGAGTACCCTGTTGCCGGTAAGCTTTTTGTCTACCATGCTGCTGGAGAGCTGGCTGTCTACCACTTTGCTGGTGGGCTGGCAGACTACCATAATGATGTTGAGCTGACCGGTCACCATACTTGTGATTGCTTGGCTGGCCACTATGTTGCAAGTGGGGTGGCTGGATAACCTGTTGCTGATGGTTTTGCTGGCTAACATGTTGATGTTGAGATAGATGGCTGTCATGTTGCTGGTGAGCTGGCTGGCTGCTATGTTGTTGATGGACTGGATGATTACCCTGTTGTTGATGAGCTGGCTGGCTGCTCTGTTGTTGTTGGACTGGCTGATTCCCGTGTTGCAGATGAGCTGGCTGGCTATCATACTGCTTGTGTGATGACAGACTACGATATTGTCATGGCTGTTGATATGCTTACTGGATGTCATGTTGCCGGTGGGCTGGCTGGCTGCTCTGTTGCTGATGGACTGGCTGATTACCAGGTTGTAGGTGAGCTGGCTGGCTATCATATTGCTTGTGTGCTGACCAGCTACGATATTGCCATGACTGCTGATGTGCTGGCTGGCTGCCATGCTGATGCTTGGTTGGCTGCTACCCCGTTGCCATGGCTGCTGGTATGCTGGCTGGGTACCATACTGTTGGCGGGCTGACTGGTTGCCATACTTCTGCTGGTTTGTCCGGTGTCCATGTTGCTGGTGGGCTGGCTGGTTGCACTGTTGAAGATGGGCTGGCTGGCTGCTCTGTTGCAGATCGATTGGCTAGCTACCCTGCTGCAAGCAGACTGGTTGGTTACCTTGTTGTAGGTAGACTGACTGACTGCTCTGTTGTGGGTGGACTGGCTGGCTACCCCATTGCACGTGGACTGGTTGGTTACCTTGCTGCAGATGGACCGGCTGGCTGCAGGTGGGCTGGCTGACTACCCTGTTGCAGGTAGGCTGGCTGGCTGGCTGCCATACTGCTTGTGGACTGACTGGCTACACTGTTGCACATGGACTGTCTGGCTGCCATACTGCTGGTTGGCTGGCTGGCTACCATACTGCTGATGAGCTGGCTGGTCACGATATTGCTGGTGGGATAGCTGATTTCCATACTGAGATCCTTGTAAGGTCTGCATTGCCTGTTGATGCTGTGTGTGCATAGTTTCTTCTATGGTATTAATTCTTGTTCGCATACTTATTTCAAAGTGTAACAATTGATTTAATATATGCTGCACTTGGTTTGAGAGTAATTGTACATTTGTTGCCATGAGCTGGTTAGTGCTGTTTTGATGCTCAGTGCTTGAACTTGCTCTCACCTCTGATTGATCTTCTCTCATATCTCTGGCCACCCCCCCCCCACCCCCGTATTCTATTACTATTTCTCAGTTCCACTATTTCTCCTTCCAGATTATTTATCATGGTACGGGATGTCATCAGTTGTCGCTTGACAGACCCTAACCCCTTTTCCTGTTCTATGCTCTTTATTTGCAGTTCTCTGTTCTTTCGATCATGTTGTCTAGATTCATTGTCTTTATTGCTTAGTTCTTGCTGTGCTTTCTGCAATAAGTCTTTTAAGATGTCAATTTCATTTTTATCGTCCATTATTGGACTCCTTGAGCTGTAAGAGTATGGACAATCAGTGCCAGTTGGCAGGCTTCTCTGTGCATTTACTTTATGTATTGATTGTGCAGTTATATTTCTAGTCTGAGTTATTTCCGTGTCCCCTGTTGATGTTACTGGTGGCGGCGAGGAGCATATACTGATAGCTGATACAGTTTCAACTGGATTTTGTGTTTCTTCATGCTCTGAAAGTATTTCAACAATTCCTTGTTGGCTTTGATCTTTTTGCAATTGACTGCAACTTGTTCACATATATGGTCTTTCTATATCAGTGTTATGATGTATAAGGTCATATTCATTCATTTATTCATTTGCGTCATAAGTAAAATGGCTGCATGTAATACCTTCTTCCAGAGACTTGTTAAAAATTATTAAGTGTTAAAAAGTTAGAAGATACAAGGTGGTATTATCACATATTTAACTTGTGCATTGATTTGTAGGCTGAATATGGGCTTGTTAAGTGATGACGTATTTCCTGGTTCAGCTCGATTGTTAAATACACAAAACAATGTTTTTGTTTAACAACAAATGATGACGTCATAAATACGTACATGTGATGCAATAAAGCAAAGTACACACTTCCGGGTTGCGAATCACACGCAGTGACGTCATACTTAACAAGCCCATAACTACGTAAGAGCTTATTACTTTCCTCACGTTACTTGTAACAAATGAGGGATCTACGAAACAAGAAGAAGATACTGAACCGTTACCGGAAATTGATATTCTACACGGGATATAAGCTGGTACCCGACTCCAATTGCTCATAATCGCAATCATTGATCTATATACTAATCTATGGATATCTATGATCGCAATATCATGAGCCAGAGAATCGTCAGCGAGGGTATGAGGAGTCGGGTACCAGCCGACACGGGATACTCCTATTTTATTGCGTCACCCTGTTCGTGCCGATCTCAGTCCATAATGACCGCTAGCTAAAATGACTGCGGTAGGGACGAGAATGGCCGCTATAGTATTCCTATGGTATTCCTAATAAGCCTTACAATAACTACTATCCGCTACGAATATTCTATATGCGTATATAAGTTACAATATATATTATATATATTATATGTTTCCTTACTACGAGTTCCTATCTAATTTAACTTATAAAAATTGTGTGGGGTTTTTCAGGTACCGTCGCGTAGACTGTGGCTAAAGAAGGGAATGAAAATTCCGGAAGTAGCAATTTAAAAAGTGAACCCTGTACGTCTGCTAGATAATGCTAGAGTGCGCAAAGATATTTAGAAGAAGTTTAGTGTTACAAAAAGCTGTATTGAAACTGTTTTGTAAATATCTAACTTATGCAGAACGGCTTAACATTAAAACGCATATTTCAAATTTAAATGTGCATATTGACACGCGAAATGCCTGAAAATAAAATTAAGTAAGAAGTGAGATTTCATTATGTATAAATTAATAATACTTTTAGTTGTGAATTTGATTTCCTTCTTTTCATTATATACACCTGTGCAAAAGTTAAGCACCAGCAAAAACAATAGAACGTAGAAACATGATGGTACAACTAGGCTGCCATACTTTTTGTCCCCCCCCCCCCCCCCGCGTTAGCTGACATAATTCCAAGTACGAAATGCACATGCATGCATGACTTCACGCCGCTTGATGTCCGTGCGTGGCGGGAAACAGCACACGTGTTCAGTTATGTAAAAGTCCAGTTTGAGGTGTAGAACATTACATACAGATTTAGGCGACAAGATTAGGAATTTTGTGTTCATGACCGTGGTTTATTTGTACAGAGAGAATTAGCTCTTGATTGTGAACCGCTATGGCAAGACGAAGGTTAAGTGATCGTGTGAAATGGCAAATCATAGGCATGCATACCACTGGTATGTCATGCAGAGAGATTGGCAGACAGCTGAACATTAACCATACTGTAATCAGTCGTTTGATTGCAAAACATGGGCAAACTAACGAGGTGAAGGACAGGCCTAGATCTGGGAGACCGAAGAAGACTACTGCCCGTGATGATCGAGCCCTAGTACGCCTTGTTAGGAGATCTCCATTCACCAACAGCAGAGTGCTCAGCCAGCAATGGGAAACGCGCAATAGAGTGTCAATGTCTACCGTCAAAAGGAGACTGTATGCTGCTGGCATGAAAGCTAGGAGACCTGTCAGACGCCCTCTCCTCACTGCACACCACAAAGAGGAGCGTCTGAGGTGGTGCAACGAAAGAAGACACTGGAACATGAGATCCTGGAGATGGGTACACTGGTCCGATGAAAGTCGGTTCCTGCTTCATGCCACAGATGGTCGAACTCGTGTATGGAGGTCCAGACGCACGGCGTACGACCAACGTAACATCATGGAAGAAGTTCCATTTGGTGGAGGTTCCGTTATGATATGGGGGTGCATCTCATTTGATTGTAAGCTGGATCTGTTGACTGTACCTGGAACACTAAATGGACAAAGATATCAAGATTCCATACTAGATAGAGTTGTGGTCCCTCATTTTGTAAATCATGCACCTGGAACCCACCCTATATTCATGGATGACAACGCCCGACCACATCGTGCTAGAGCTGTGCATGAATACCTCCGCCAGAATGCCATCGAAACCCTACCATGGCCAGCAAGGAGCCCTGACATGAACCCTATTGAGCATATCTGGGACATTCTGGGAAACATGGTGAGAAGGAGGGATCCTCCTGTGCAGAACCTACAGGAATTAACAGACGCACTCCATCTTGAATGGCAACGAATACCACAATGGCGTATCAGTCGGTTGGTGACCAGCATGAGACGTCGTGTCCAGGCCGTCATCCAGGCACAAGGTGGATATACCCGGTATTAATAATGACAGTCTCAAACTCGTGCACAGATGTTAAACTTCGTTTTCAGACACCATTAATGACAATCTAGCCACGTGTGTCAACTGTAGGGCAATAGTTGTCAGTTGTGTCAACGTAACCATATTCAGGCCTCGTTTTCAAGTTCAAACAAAAACATACAGTGTTTCCCCACCATCATAATCAGCATTCCTCTAGTTGCATTATTACCTCTTGCACTAAGATGGATGGGTACATAAATGTTTATGCTATTGCTTTCTTCATAGCACATGAATATACCCTCGCATGTGCGTAAAAATAGGGTGGTGCTTAACTTTTGTACAGGTGTATATTTAGCTACGCAATTGAAGCCTCTAAAAGTATAAGATATTAACAATTTATATTTGCGTATGATACGCTGAATTTTTTAATTATCAATTAGCAAACAAATAAAACTGAAAAATCTCGCAAGTTTGATTATTTTCACTACAAATGAGTTTCTCAAGAGGTACGGAAATCTTTGAAACAAGAATGTCTAATACGCAAAGAAATTTGTGAACATTTTTTAGTCTGTAAGGGTCAAAAGTGTATTACAGACTGATCTGCTACCTGAATCTGATACACGCAAAGAAATTTGTGAAAAATTTGAGATAATTTTGAGTCTAGTAAGTTTGCGTCTGTAAGGGTCAAAAGTTTATTACAGACTGATGTGCTACTTGAATCTGATAGACGACGCGCAAATACATGTGTATTCTGATTCGTTGCAATCGTTACTGATAGTTCATTGGCCAGATGAATCACCATTGTGTTTTATTATATGTCTAGTCTTATATGTGTATTCAGGCGGACATAGGCTACCATTTTAATGGTTTCCTGCAATTAGCGTACATGTTATGCAAGCAGGGGGACTGGGTGGGCGAGATAACAATGCATACACTCCTACAAATCCCGCTGTGATTTTAACGCCAAAATTGCTTATGTTGTACAATTTCTTCATACAAATAAATCCCTAAACCAATTAACGCTGACAGCAACTACTTTCAGCGTGAGATTGGAGCTAACTTTTATGCATAAGTATGCAGTACTTTCCGCGAAGGATTGAAATACACAATGCTGAATATTTTGAAACGTATTTCACTGGAACATATTGCTGTCAGTCTGCCAGTCCTAGTCAAATTTTGTTCAAAATATTCACCACATATTACCTGTTAAATAAACCGTTGTTTTTTATCCTAAATTTTGACACGTGAAAACACGTTAAACCTACACCATATATTTCTTATGCATGAGTTTATTGAAATAATAGTGCCCTATCCATCCTATTGACTATTTTGAAAATAATGTCACTGGTTACTGTTGCTGCCTTTGACAGCAACCGCTCCCAGTCATATTAGTTTCAAAAGACTCAACAGAATATTTATTATATTGTTTATTAAATTCGTGCAACTGACAGAATATTCCAGCTTTATGACGGAATATTTTTTATCAATTACGATTGTGACGTCAACCAATATGATGTTAGCCCATGTGACGTAATTGATTACGTCGTTAATACGCGATTGATATATCAGATTCGCCCCTTACTATTCATAAGTTTCTTGAAATGACAGCGCGTTACACAGAATACAAAATTTTTTGTTTCTGATCAGTGAAAATACATTACCGGTA
Source organism: Chaetoderma sp. LZ-2023a (assembly GCA_034401795.1). Lineage (NCBI taxonomy): Eukaryota > Metazoa > Mollusca > Caudofoveata > Chaetodermatida > Chaetodermatidae > Chaetoderma > Chaetoderma sp. LZ-2023a. Next base: position 52,870,935 of record CM067373.1, read on the forward strand.
CACTCTTTGTTGCAGCATCGATTCATACAGCACAGGATGAATCCACTGTTACCAATGCCCCGCCCATCTTTAGCTCGGGACCACCCATACATTGTGCGTGTTCGGATCGATTTATACAATTTTAATTTAAATCCAGAATTCCAATTTCATGGTAGCTATCCAGCTATCCTATTGACTATTTTGAAAATAATTTCACTGGTTGTTGCTGCCTTTGACAGCAACCGCTCCCAGTCCAATTGGTTTCAAAAGACAACAGAATATTTATTATATTGTTTATTAAATTCGTGCAAATGACAGAATATTCCAGCTTTATGACGTATTTACACCTTATCATTCATAAGTGTATTGAAATGACAGCGCGCTATACAGCACGTTACCCCCCCCCCCCCCCCACAGCTGGTCAGTAACAAGTTACTCCATCGTAAGTACCCGGAACTGTTTCATCATTAGCTTTATCTCTGTTGGCCGCGACGCCATTAGAAGCAGTTCACGTGTCAGTCACGATGACGACGTTTCCGCATAGATAATGTCCAGTTGCAGATAACTTACTAGAAGACCGTTTTCTCTTGTTTTGTAAACAGGCAATCATGATTACTTTTTTCCGCTGTAATAATAATAATAATAATAATAATAATAATAATAATAATAATAATAATAATAATTAAAAATACAAAGCCTTACATTTTTCACGAAAAATGTCTATTTCAGGCCTACATAATGGTAAAATTAAGGACAATTTTTTTAACATTTTTAAATGTCAGATTTAATAATAATAATAATAGTAATAATAATAATAATAATAATAATAATAATAATAATAATAAATAATAATAGTAATAATAATAATAATAATAATAATAATAATAATAATAATAATAATAATAATACTTAATTGATTTCACTCATTTCTATTTTACATGCACATTCACGTGTTTATACTAACCTGGCTCTCAATCAGGCTAACCTTCTCGTGGTGAGAGTCGTGAGTAATCAATATGCATACATATATAGGTATGCATATTCGATGAAACCAACCAGCCTGCTTATTAACATGATTCCAGTAATAAACGGAGATTCTATGACCACCTTACACCTAAAACATAAATAAAATAGTATAAAAATCAAACGCATGCTCATAAAGTGATCATCTACCGCAGGTGGTCTCTTAACACAGGTGGTTATCATAGCAGGTTAACCAGTCTGGATATTGACAAACTAGTTTGACTTGAGTCATATTATTTAAATATCCAACAGTTAGATCTATGAATATCTATACCTATGGTATTATTATATCCAACAGTTAGATCTATGAATATCTATATCTATGGTATTATTAAAACGAGACAACGATCACCTACAAAAATAACATTATGTTTATATACACTATATTATAACAGGTAATAGAAGTCAAAATGTAAATTCGCAGTGGCGGTCATTATCGCCATAATAGCGGTCATTCTTGTCCCGGGCGCGGTCATTTTAGCTGGTGGTCATTGTCGTCATACACCCTCGTGCCAGGGGTGAGCCCATCGAGGCTGGAGTTCCGAGTACAGATTACAGATTACATAAGTAAAATGGCTGCATGTTTACAAATTATTCAAAGAACAGTTCGCCCGTTACCAGCGGTCTATCTTCATCAGAAAAGAAACATAAAGGTGCTGCAATGATTTACACACGCGTCAGTTACATCATCATCATCATTGTCTCAGGACATAAGCCGGTTGTCTTTTTATTGTCCCGGCAGTATTAAGTTATAAATTACTGCAATTGCTTAAAGAGAGGAGTGGTATCATCGGTAATTTATATGTTCATGTCTATGTAATTTACAATTTGTACAAATTCCACTGGCGCGGATTCCACACACAGTCATTTAATTTACACTTCATTTAGCTACTATGTTTAGTATGTACAATATGTGAAGCCATCCAGTCAGGAACACACTGGAATGAATGGGTCATTCCATATAAGGACCAAAATTTTTGAAATCCGTCAAGTCATAGTTTCAGATTTCCTTCAAACTTTGTCAGAGTAAGCATATGTATGTATTAACACGAAATTCCAAGTATTATAGTGAAAGGTCAAATACTTTTTGAAAACTGGCCTATCCAATACCCCCTGCCTAAAATTGACAAAAATTTGTAACAAAATTTCTATGTTTGAGGCTTCATATCTCACCGACTACAGTGCTCACAATACTAGGTCTTTATTTTAACAGTCTGGTCACCATAGTTCGAGAAAATCACAAGCATTTTGTGCTGACCTGTTTTAGGCATGTATTATTAGGGGTCGTCAAAAATGCCAAAAAATGTGATTTTTCATATTTTAATCCAAATTTGGTGATGCCGTAAAATGTATTTGTATTTGGTTTACACAAATGATTTCTATCCTGTTAACTAGAGCTACTGCTACTTTAGTGATATTTATTACCTAATGGCAAGTTATGCTCCGCAAAAATTTTGTGGGAGCCATACCCCCACCCCTGTTCGCCAAAATGGGGTGACTTCATAACATCTTTTTTCAAAATAACCCCTTTCAGTTTTTGTAATATTTTGGTGAATGTTATATATATGGTCAATGGTTACAGGGCCAAAAGGTTCACTCTTACATTTGTTTCCTTTTAGAGCTATGGCAAATACAAAATCTGATATTTTTTCAAAAACTTGTATGATATTCGATTTTGGGGGGTTAATAATTTTAAAAGTATACACTCTAGAAGTATGAAACAAGAGATGTAGCGCGTTTCCCTGCCTTATTAAAAGAAACAACCAGCATTTCCCTTTTACAAAATAGATAAACATGGATTTTAGAGATGTCAAAACCTTACTTTGTTAAAATTTGACATTTTTGTGGGTAAACTACAAGTCATTATTCAACAACATTTTCAATGGGAATAACATATTGCCTGGAGAATATTAAAAAAACAATTTGACTATAAGTTGTTGCTGACTTTGCCATCAATAATTTTCAGTCAAATCATTTTCAAAATATACACCAGGTACAGAGTTTGTCCTGTAAGCTGGTCGAGCTGCAACAGCTCATCACTCAGTCTTGAGTTATCCAGTGTTAATAAAGACAGAGATTTCATATCTAGAGAAAATAACTCGACCTTCAGAGCTTTGTATATAATTAGGTCAATTGCTGTAATAGACATAGGTAGTGAGGTGATATTGATTAGTCACATGGTCTCAGTTTTTCTCAGAGATCTGCATGCAAGTATTGCTATCAACAAGAGTTCAGTCAAGCATTTTAAGTGATCAAGATTAGGCAGCATGACCAGTGAAAGTGTTTAATAATTACTGCTTTGAAACATTGACATTGTTGCTGATACACAAATGTTTAGATATTTACTTTAGAAATTTAATAATTCACTATACATTTTAATGATAAATTAGGCCTTTTAATTTGAAAAGTGTAAACTTTGACTAGGACACGTTGCACAATGGCTGAATTACCAGAGACATTTTGTTCAGTTGGACGTCTCACTAATGATAAATGTCATAAGTTTACGGATAAATGCTCTGTAAATGATGTTGTACAATTGACGGTTACAGATAAAACACTTGTTGCAATGAGAAGCGGCCAGAGTGAGGATAGTTTAGAAACAGTGTGCTGTTGCCACAAGAAACACTATCTGCATATATTCCCGATGATGAAGCAGAACACTTCATGTTGTGATCCCCTAAAAGTTCACAAAAATCTTATTAAAAAGGGACTAGTTAATATAGATCAAGAAATTGTGGTATTAATACAGTCGAAAACTAGAGAGAGAAAACAACCTGGCCAAAAGATTTCCCATCATTGTTTGCAGAAAATTAATAACCTGACAGATTGTAGCGACAGTGAACCGGAATCAATGGCCATAGCAGATACTTTGTACAGTAATGCTGAATGCCTCAACTCTAGTTTCTCAGCAGTTGGAGTTTCTCCCCTAAAGAGTGTCCGTCCATTCAGAAAGGAAAGTATCATATGGTAAACGAAAAATCAAACAAATGGCAGAAGCAACAACAAGTCACGTGGCATCCCACCTAGGTTTTCCACCTAATAAATTAGTTGCTGACACTTCACAAACTGAATGTACATGTGATTCTAAGTTAGATGTGGACTACCTGGTACCGAACATGAATGAAAAACTGTCTGTGTCACCACGAAATCAAAAGATACAAGTATTGACTATTACACCTAAATCATGGTCGATAGATAAAACTGTTCAGGTTTTTCAGGCATGTGGTGTTACGCGTTATATGGTGAAACAAGCCAGACAACTTGCGCAGAATGATGGAATACTCGCTGATCGTGAAACCTTTAAAAGAAATAAGCTTGATCAGCATACACTAGATAGTGTTATTAACTACTACCAAGATGATACTGTATCTAGACTATTACCCGGGAAAAATGATTTTGTTACTATAAGAATTTGTGGTACCAAAGAACATAAGCAAAAACGGCTAATCCTGACAAATTTGAAGGAAGTACATGCTAATTTCAAAACAGAAACTGGACTTAAAATTGGTTTCTCTAAATTTGTTGAGTTAAGACCCAAATGGTGTGTAACTGTTTCTTCTAGCGGCAGCCACAATGTTTGTGTATGCGAAAAACACCAAAATGTAAAGTTTATGGTGGATGTTATCTCTGAAGACTATCATAACCTAATTGACAAATCTGTATGTGACAGTAGTTCTAGAAATTGCATGCTGCAACGATGTGAAAAGTGTCCAGGAACTGCATTTCTCAAAACTTACTTAGAGCAAGACCTTTACGAGCACATGGATGAGGATGACATCATTAAATTCAATGAATGGGTATCCACAGACCGAATTGAAATCATGCGCCGAGAAGTATCAGTTGAAGATTTTATTTCTATATTATGTCAACGGATCCAAGAATTAACACCACATTCCTTCATAGCGAAATCTCAAAGTGAATTCTTGAAAGCGTGCAAACATGATTTAGATGACACTACTGCCATTGTTGTTCTCGACTTTGCTGAAAATTACAGCATTATTGTGCAAGATTGTGTACAGGGATTTTATTGGAGCAATTCTCAAGTCACGATACATCCTTTGGCATTTTATGTTAAGGCTTATGGAAGGTTGAATGAAGAAAATGTATGCTTCATCTCTGAGTGTCTGAAACACGAAACAAATACTGTGTACTGTTTTCAGGAGATTTTTACAAGATATTTGAAGGAAAAGTATCCCAATATTCATATAATTAAATACTTTAGTGATGGGTGTGCAGGACAATACAAGAACTTCAAAAACTTTATTAATGTCTGCCATCATTATTCAGATTTTTATATTAAGGCAGAATGGCATTTCTTTGCTACCAGCCATGGTAAAGGTGTTTGCGACGGTATCGGTGGCACAGTGAAGCGCATAGCCGCAAGGGCTAGTCTGCAAACAGCGCCTATACGAAATGCTAGTGAATTGTATGAATTCAGCCAACAGAACATAAGCAAGATCAAGTTCTTCTTAGTTAGTAAAGATGAGATCCAGAGCCATCATACAATGTTGGAAGAGCGGTATCTCCTTGCCAAAACAGTGCAAGGAACCAGGTCATTCCATTCGTTTGTTCCAAATGACACTAACTCTATCACAGTAAAGCGAATTTCAACTGATGATGTTTCATACACTCGGTCACTTTCTAACACACAACCTGGTATGTCATCAGAGATTCAGAATTTAAATATCCCTATGGAACTGTCTTTGAGTGACTATGTTGGTGCATTGTATGACAAAAATTGGTGGTTTGGCATAGTGTTAGAAATTAGTCTAGAAAATGAGGACTGTCTCATTTCGTTTATGAAGCCGCATGGACCAGCTCGATCCTTTAGTTGGCCAATGCGCACAGACCAGTGCTGGGTTCCTTTTTGTGACATTCTAAGTAAGGTGTCAACACCATTGACAGCAACTGGCCGGCAGTACACTTTTCCTCAAACTGATATCGACTTTATAAATGGACTATTTAAATGATTTGGAGGAGCGGTATATGCTGGATCATGTACCGTATCATCAATTATTGCTGAGGTATGTAGTATTATGTACTATCTCTTAACACTTTTATATTATATCATGTGTATTAACCAATGCCTGTCTCAGTTTATTAAATAATTCCATGAAATGGGTGACATTTAGGCATACTTTAGTATGCGAGATTACACATATTGGCCTGGTTGCAGTGTGTCAAAATTGTCTATAAATGGCCATAGAAGTCGATGTAGCTGTACTAATATGACCATAATATACCATTCAATGTCCACCTATGATGAAAAAGTATCTAAAATGCTAAAGTGAAGATATTTTAAACTTTTTAAAACAAATTAGAAAAATGTCAAATTTTAACAGAGTCAGGTCTTTGGGTCTAGAAAATCGATGTTTATGTATTATATAACCAGGGAATGCTGATTGGTTCTTCTAATATAGCAGGAGAACTGGTTGTATCGCTTGTTTCATGCCTCTAGGCCCTATAATTTTAAAATTATTAACCCCCAAAAATGGAATATCGTACAAGTTTTACAAAAATATCACATTTCTAATATGCCATAGCTCCAAAAGGGAACAAATGTAAGAGTGCAAGTTTTAACCATGTAACTATTGACCATATATCTACCATTCACCAAAATAAAATAAAAATTGAAAGGGGTTATTTTGACTTAATAGGCGATGAAGTTGGCCCTCTTTTGTGAACAGGGGTGGTGCATTGGGCCCCCAAAATTTTTTGATGAGCAAACCTTGCTATTAGTCAGTAAATATTACTACGCTAATATTAGCTCTAGTGAACTGGGTAGAAATCATTTAGTTACAGCAACTATAATATACATTTTACTGTATCACCAAATTTTGTTGAAACAGGAAAATTAGCTGTTTTTAACGTTTTTGGTGACCCCTAAAACACACCCAAAACAAGTCAACACATATTGCTTGTTATTTTCCTCAAGTATGCTGACCAGAGCATTAGAATGAAAAGATCTAGTATTGTAAACAGTATATTGGATGAGATATGATGTCTCAAACATTGGATTTGTACTTGAAACTTTTGTCAATTTTAGCATAGGGGTCTTTGAGAGGGCATTTTTCAAAAAGTATTTCACATATCAGTTAAAAAATTGTCATGCTCAACTAAAACATCCATATGCTCACACTGAGAAAGTTTGAAGGAAATCCGTGACTATGAGTTGACGGGCATTGGTCCATCGGAATGACCCGAATATCAAATTTGACATTCAATGCCAATCTACATCCTTCTATATTTTTTTAACCCACACAGTGACCGATTGCAGAAAAATGACAAAAAACACCCTTTTGCCATTTTCCACTGCCGAAATAGGCTACCTATTCACCAGCCGCCATTAGTAGAACACCGGCTACACACAATCATTCTTTCACCGGCTACACACTTGTCTTCCGGCTACACATAGCGCAGCAAACTCTTTGCCGGCTACACTATAAAGCAAACCGGCTACACAATCAGTTTCTATCTTTTCGGGCTACACTAGTCTTTGCCACCGGCTACACATATAGCAATCCGGCTACAGATACACCTCATCCCGGCTACAACTTTAGCATCCCGGCTACACAAAAGCTGTATTCCGGCTACAAATTGTCTATTCCGGCTACAAAACCAATTCCAGTCACCCTCCCTCATGTAGCCGCATTGGGAAAAGTATAAAAGGAAGGCCCAAACTGTGTTTTGACATCCAGACTCAAACCTACACACAAGTTCGCGTCAGGAACAATAAGCGCTACCAGGATTTTGAAGAATTATCATTTTAAAGAAGTTTAGTGTGATTCTTTCCAAGAATCAACAGTATGGAATCAGCAAGCACGTCTTCCATCAACCCAGCGGGATTCACAGAAACTATTGTGAAGTCACGCCACGACCCTGACAGCACGAAAGCAACTGCTTTCCGCAAGGATCGTGAAGAATTCTGGATCCATCAATCACACTGCATGTATCCTATAGGCATCAATCACGCTGATTAGTAATCTCACTCTACCTCTGGTAGTAAAACATCTAATTACAATACGGTTACCAAGACTCCCTACCTTGGTCACGCTTATGACGCCATAACATGACGTCACACCTGAGTTACGTAACAAACGCGTATGACGTTGTACTACACCAACGTCCTTCATACACTCAATGTCTTCCTCTGATGAGTATAGCCAAACTTGGCACGAAACGCCATGAGTCGGGATCACACTGGAATGAATATCAAATTTGACATTCAATGCCAATCTACATCCTTCTATATTTTTTTAACCCACACAGTGACCGATTGTCCTCAGAAAAATGACAAAAAACACCCTTTTGCCATTTTCCACTGCCTAAATAGACATCCCGGCTACCTATTCACCAGCCGCCATTAGTAGCACACCGGCTACACACAATCATTCTTTCACCGGCTACACACTTGTCTTCTGGCTACACATAGCACAGCAAACTCTTTGCCGGCTACACTATAAAGCAAATCGGCTACACAATCAGTTTCTATCTTTTCTGGATACACTAGTCTTTGCCACCGGCTACACATATAGCAAATCCGGCTACAGATACACCTCATCCCGGCTACAACTTTAGCATCCCGGCTACAACTTTAGCATCCCGGCTACACAAAAGCTATTCCGGCTACAAATTGTCTATTCCGGCTACAAAACCAATTCCGGTCACCCTCCCTCATGTAGTCGCATTGGGAAAAGTATAAAAGGAAGGCCCAAACTGTGTTTTGGCATCCAGACTCAAACCTACACACAAGTTCGCATCAGGAACAATAAGCGCTACCAGGTTTTTGAAGAATTATATCATTTTAAAGAAGTTTAGCGTGATTCTTTCCAAGAATCAACAGTATGGAATCAGCAAGCACGTCTTCCATCAACCCAGCGGGATTCACAGAAACTATTGTGAAGCCACACCACGACCCTGACAGCACGGAAGCAACTGCTTTCCGCAAGGATCGTGAAGAATTCTGGATCTATCGATCACATTGCATGTATCCTATAGGTATCAATCACGCTGATTGGTAATCTCACTCTACCTCTGGTAGTAAAACATCAAATCACAAAACTTAATTGTAACGCTACTAGAAGTACACATAAAACTCCTTGATAATCAGTTTGCACTCATCATCAAGTACTCTGGATTTTATTATTTGATATACAATTCATCTGACCAGTTGAATGAGCAACTGTAATTCATAAATTTCATTCTCTAAAGCATAGCCAAACTTCTCTGGCTGGTCCATTACAACATTGTGAGGGAAGAGATTAACACAGATATAGTTAATGTGGCTACTATAGAAATATATATTCAGAGCCTTATTTCTCCATCTACCCCCTATAGAATGTGTATTCTTTTTCTGTGTGAGGTCAGTATGTCAGTAAACACTACCTCCCCCCTTCAGTTGACACATCAGTTGTTACATCATAAGCATTTTTCATGATTGAGTTGTGCTGAGCTGTTATTGAAATAATATCAATCCACCATATAAACACAGAATGGCCTGAATTTGACAATCACACATTTTTATCAAAACCGTCTGACACCGTTTCCAGTGATTCAGATTAATCAGATTATCAGATTCTCTAAAAGAATGTGAATTATTCTACAACTGAAAACAAACATGACCATAAGTATTATATGTTCAGCACCCTAAGTTTCATATTTTTGTGTTTCCAAATTTAATACTTTCGTAGCACTGCAAAATATATTCTTGTTACTTAGATGCCAGCTCTTCTGACATGCGCACTGAATGTTTCAACTCATAGGTTGGGACGAGAACTGGTATATTACAGATGAAACATCCAATGGCATAACCATCATCTTTTAATTGTTATACATAGTGGCACAATATGAATCATATGAATGTGCATCACGAAACCAGTCATCAATATATCAATGTGCAATATGCTCCATTTATCTTCAATGAGCCTATAACCGGTGTTAGTAATAAAAACTATACATTCTACTGGTGATAAGCCATCTGGCAAAACTACACATTGAAAAAATACATTATTCCATTCAACAAACAATATTTGATATCTTACTGAAACAAGCATTAAGAAATATGCGTGAAATATGCATTAGAAAGGCTCTATTGGGACAGCAGACAATTAGGCCTAATTAGAAAAGTAATTAATGCAATTGTATCTATTTTGAAATGATGATATTCCACTGCTCAAGGCAGGGCAAAATTTACATAAGTGTAAATGCAACCCTGCTTTTTGTATTTGACAAATACAACAGATAAACAATCATCTGAATCTGAATGACCAGTGCATTTTATATTTGCTTGTCAAAAGAAACACAACCTGATACTAATTAATGCAAGATAAACCTATCTGACATCCATTTTGCACATGTATACTGGTCCTTGATACCAGTGCTCAGCTTTAAATTGTTGATCATAATGATAATATTGAGACGTATGCGATACCTGTACTGTTTGCAGTCATAGGCATCATCATGCAAAGGCCCTTGATTTGAGAAAAGAATGTTATACCTTCTTGATACCTGTACTGTTTGCAGTCATAGGCATCGCTGTGGTAAGGCCTTATCAAGAAAAGAATATGTTTTTGATACCTGTACTGTTCACAGTCATTCGTGTAGGCATCTCTGTTTATCAAGAAAAGAAAGTGTCCTTGACACCTGGACTGTTTGCAGTCATACCTGTAGACATCTCTGTGGTAAGGCCTGATTTTAGGCCACTCTACCCTGAGTTCAAATGGCTTCCCCATTCAGGTGAAAGCAGGGCTTTGGTCTAAAAGACATATTTGCCTCAGTTAATCCTTTCACCGGCCATGAGGATGAAATGGTTAGAAATAGTAATTGCCAGGAGCATGAAAATCAATTGTGTGCGCACCTAGGCATGGATCTGCCTATATGTCACTGACTACTTATTGCTCTTATTTATTTATTTCAATCTGTTACTCAGATGACCAGAGTATACAATTTGTGCTGCTAGCAGCAACACATACCTAAGCTTTTGTAAGCCAGATTAGAACCATTCTCCTGACATTAAACTCCTGAATTTCAGTGTTTACCAAGCAAAACTCAACAAATGCGTTAATCATAATTGATATTTTTGATATATTATTTACTGATAAAATCACGTTTAGTTTGTGGTGTTCTCCTTAATGAGGTTACCACCACAGTTATAGCAAGAGCATAGCAAATGTTAACCCTTTGCATTTTAATGCCTTTAAATAGGGTTACTGAGAAGACATTTACATTCTGGATGAACTTGGTTATGACCAGCGACTGACATATGTGACGAGTTTCTTCTCTTATTTTTCATCTGGCATTGCTATATTTACTGTATTTAATAGAATGTTGGAAAGTCAGCCATCTAACTTCTACGTTTGACATATTGTTTCATCACCATTAAATATAGCCAGGTCCTGCATTGTAACATGATATTCACATATTCACACCCTCCTCATTCTAGGCATTGTGTGAACATTAAGCTAATTTATAGCACATGTTGGTATACACTCTGAACTATCCTTTGTTGAAAAAATATCCATAAAACGCTGTGTGACATTATCAGATGAAGCTTTCACTGCTGTTTACAGACAAAGAAATCTGAACATTTGCAATGAATTACTAATGATAATGATACAGATGATATTTAAAACACTGTATATCTCAATTCAGCTATCACAGTTGACCAATTTACAGCTGTGGTTTAATTGCTGATAGACAAGATTTGCCTGTAGAAATTTAGCTTCAGAGATCGCTAGGAGTTTGCTCCTTCCCTCTGGCTGTGATAAGCAGTGCATGTACAGAGTTTGGGGTCATTGGAATTTGTTCCTCTACCATGCTATGAAAAACTCTGTGTGTATAGATTGTAGTGGGCTCATTTGCGGTTTACTTCATCACCCTTGCACTGATAAGCTGGGTCAGCAATTTATTGCCCACATATGACCCAAATCACTCTAGACTGCTGCTCTGCATTTAAAATGGCAGCTAGTTCTTGCCTATCAGCCATGTGCTAAAACTTAATTTACTCTAAAACACTTCAAATCACACCAAACACTTAAAGCTTTTGACTTTAATTAACAACTTTCACAACTTGTTATCACTATCTTATTATATATCTTAAATTAATAACAGAAAATGCAAATTTGTCAGATTAATAGGCATTTTGTTAATAAATAGTTGATCTGGTTAAAAGCCCTAAGCATAATGATCTCAGCAAGTCATGACACGTCTCTCGTGGAACTCCGGCTGACTGAGTGGTGATTGGCTAGAATTATATGTAAGTTGTGTTGTCATAGTGCTTAGTGTATCCGATATGTATTGCTAGTCTGCAAGCACTGAAAGAAATCCCCCAACAATTTAAAACCCTATATCCCCCTGAAATTCCATGTCTCAATTTCAATTTAACTGTATATATGTACATGTAGGAAAGCTGTTAAATATTTTGAAAGTAATTTGGTGGGGTGCTTTTGTCGCTATAGGCAGCAACATGTCCCATCAAATTATTTCAAAATATTCACCAAATATGTCTCATTATAAAGAAAGAAATTTAGACTAAGATTTAATGGTTATCCCTCTAATCATCGAATATTTAAAGAAAATCTAACTATTTACTTCGCGAGTGTCCATTTACAGACCAAGATAAGAGTATTTTTTTAATTTCCCATTGAAATTACTCACTCAACATAATCTTGGAATAGCCGCTTCATCAGCCCCAATGGAGCGCCTCTTCAGTACTGGAGGAAAGATGTATAGTCATAAGAGATGTTCATTAAGGGGGGGGGGGGGGGGGGAGTGATAACGACGTAGTCAGTGATAGGTATACCAATATAGGTTTTTAAGCCTGACGCTTGAATGCAATTGTGCATCCAGAAGTCTGAATGGTCAGAAGCTAATTTTTCAGCTCCTTTTATACTCTCATGGGCTGAGCCTGGGGATTGGGATGATCCCATAGGTGACACAGTACTTTACCTATAACATTCCCACATCGCCTCTGATGAGTTCCACTTTTAGGAACGAAACGCCATAAGTCTGAATCATTAAACGGTAATGACTACACCGGTCAAAACCTCACAACAAATGGGCCGCACCCACTGCCGAAACCCCTCAAAGCAGCTACAAAAATTGAGTGGAAACATATGTTCATAACAGAACCGGCAACTTTTTCAGCCACAACCGGCAAACCAAAAAACCGACAAAAATTTCAAACAACTGCCAAAAAAGTTTCAAACCAAAAAAACGTCAAAAGGACCACAACCGGCAAAAATTCCACAACCGGCAAAATAATCACAACCGGTAAAAAAACCACCCCAACCGTTGAAAATTACCACAACCGGCAAAAATTCCACAACCGGCAAAATAAATACAACCGGTAGAAAACACCCCAACCGGTGAAAATTACCACAACCGGTAAAAACCACAGGAGCCGCCATTTTGGATTCAACCGCCAAACTAACCACAACCGGTGATCTCATACAACCACCGCCAAAACCAAGCCGGCCATCTCAATTTTCCATGCCCTTTTTAGGACATGCGACAACCAATCCCCAGGCTCAGCCCATGAGAGTATAAAAGGAGCTGAAAAATTATCTTCTGACCATTCAGACTTCTGGATGCACAATTGCATTCAAGCGTCAGGCTTAAAAACCTATATTGGTATACCTATCACTGACTACGTCGTTATCACTCTTCAAATCACATGATGAGCTTACCTAGCAACCAGTTGCCAAGGGAAAAAGAGATAGTAATCCTACCTTCTATCTCAGGACTGAGTCTTAATTCAGTCGATGCAGATGCGTTATTAGCACAGTCAACCACCGACGTAACTGCGCACCGAACCCTGTCAAAACCGGCGGCACTGGCCCCCACAGGGGAAGCCAGTTCCTCTACCGTCGACCCTCCGAGAACGGAAACAGAGAGGGCGCTAAAGAGAAGAAGGGTGGAGGCAGACTCCGCCCCCACACCAGCAGCAATAGAAACCGACCCAGGAAGCAGTGCCAAGTATCAGAAACCGGCAATCCCTGAACAACATCAGGGAGCCTACAGGCTGTGGAGAAACGCAGCCTGTAAACTTACCAAATTAGAGTTCCAGACGGAGAAACTAGAAGAGGCTCTGTCCGATGGCACCACGCCAGGCATGCTCCGCACGTGGGTCACTTGGACCCCCGAGACAGATGATATCGAGTACAGGAAAGAGTGGATAGATCGCATCAAAGCGTTTGAAACTTCACTAACACAAACAGTACTGGATCATACCAAAAACAAACTATCCCTACAGTATGAAGTGGTCAAAGGACTCAAAACAGCCTTTGAAAGATGTAACAATAACACCGCCACTAGAGAAGCGGAATTGGCCATAGCCACAACCACCGTTAGGCATAGCCGATTGCACAGGTCACAGAGCCCAAGAAGACGACCTCACCCAACCGTAACCCGCCACCAGCAGCAGAGACAGAATGAGAGGCCCTACCGCCAGCCGGCCGGACGCCTGTCCCAAGCACCGAGGAGGCAGAACACCAGACCAGACTGGGCGGATCGCAGAAGAATTAGCAACAGACCGGCACAGAGCAGACCGGCTCCACTAATGGGGACTAACAGTAAACAAGCTATTGAACAGCTCTTAATAGCAGTCCAGAAGCTAGCAGCATCAAGAAGATGACTTCTAGATAGACGTCACACCGTCTGTGATTTGTACATTACAAACTTTCACCGTATCAACCATATACTGATTAACAATATTTATATCTATCATGCTAGTCAGTACCGTCCATTACTAAACCGTAACAATAATGCTGTGAACAAAGAAGATGAAATTTATATCTCCTCGTTTGTCTTCAATCACTCATCAAATCCCCTCAACCAGGGTACCGTCAGTCTATTGGATAAGGGTTTGGGCTTCAGCCCAACGGTTTCAGAACCACAATTAGGCAACCTGTATACCGACCTACAGGCTTTCTTCAGACGCATGTGCCTCAAACATTTCTTTACACCAAGCCCGCACCCACCCCACACACTTCTACAAAACCACATTGGCATACCGGTCACAATACCGATGCCAACTTTACTAACGTTCCAGGACGTCATAATCAAAAAGTTTGCCGCCAAAAAAAGCACAACGCCGCCACCCACCATGGATGCGCCATTTGAGGCTTTTTTTAAGGCGATCAGGTATGACTTCAGTAAACACGTCCATCGGCGCTCCCATAAGAGCAACTTAACCGATGCCGAACAAACCGCCTTAAACGAATTAACACAAAATCATACAATTGTGATAAAAAAAGCTGACAAAGGACAAGCAACCGTAGTACAGAACAAATCCGACTACGTAGCTGAGGCACACCGCCAGCTAGCCGACACCAGGTTCTATAAAAAGGTCGACACAGACTTAACTTGTAAACACACTAATCTAGTGGAAAAACGCCTGGACCAGTTAGCTAGGGACAGAGAAATAGACCACACAACCGCCTCCAACCTCATTCCGAAACCACCAAAAACTGCCAGGTTCTATCTCCTACCGAAAGTCCACAAGGAGAGGAACAAGGAGGGCCTTATCCCGGGCAGACCGATCATCAGCGGAATAGGCTGCCCTACCGAGCTTATTAGCAGTTTTGTGGACGGGCATATCAAAGTACATATCACAAAGATCGCATCATATGCTAGAGACACCACAGACTTTATCAACCAAGTAGAAAGTTTCGGAAAAACAGCACCAGACACCCTACTGGTCACCATGGACGTCACATCTCTGTACACTAATATCCCAAACAACGAGGGACTAAGAGCAGTAGCAAAATTCTGCCAAAAGCATGGGCTCCCTGGAAACCTCACCATTAGAGGCCTCCTAAACCTTCTAAAACTAGGTTTAGAATGCAATAACTTCGAGTTTGACGGCGAACACTACCTCCAAGTAGGAGGGACCGCCATGGGCAGCAAAGCATGGCGACCTAGAAACGAAACTCTTAGCTGGAGCCCCATTCAAACCATCGCTCTACATTAGATACATAGATGACATATTCATGGTTTGGGAACATGGCGAAAAGGCCCTTGGATTCCTTCGTCACGTACATGAACTCATCCCACCATAGCATCAAATTTACTATGGAGTCATCACGAGAACGGGTCTCCTTCCTGGACACCATGGCCATCAACATTGAGGGCCAACCAATAACTTTCGATCTGTATACCAAACCAACAGATACACACGGATATCTCCACTACGAGTCAGATCACCCATCCTTGTGCAAAGACTCATCCCCATATGGACAGTTTTTGAGACTCAGGAGAACCTGTACACACTCGGAAGATTTTGACAGAAATAGCCTAGCCCTCCTAGGCCATTTCGAGAACAGAGGATATCCGCGGGCTACCCTAGACAAAGCTAGACACAGAGCCCGCACACAGAATAGGAACGATCTTCTACACCCACCCGCAAAAACCAACACAACAAAGAACACCTTCCCATCCAAACCAGTCTTCGTCTGTGACTTCAACCGCACAGGCATTTTCCTCAAAAATGCTATCAAGAAATACTGGCCCATTCTGGAAGCGAGCCACAGATGGAGGCTTGCATTTCCAGAACCGCCATTATTCGGTTTCAGAAGAAATAAAACCATAAAGGACACAATAGTCAGAGCTAAGCTACCGGCGGGGAGCAGAACACTGCCCCACAGAAACCCGCTCAAAAATTGCACCACTAAAAACTGCAACACAATGCAGAAGAATAGATTCTTCTCTAGCTCCCATACAGGGCTCTCCTACAGGTCCAAAATCATCGGCAACTGCCAGACAAGAAATATAGTCTACTTATTGACATGCTCAGTCTGTAAAAAACAGTATGTAGGAGAGACGCTACGCACCTTCAAAATCCGCATTCAAGAGCACCTACGCTCGATCACCAACCTCTACAAACACGAGAGGTATGACAATCCAGTTTCACGGCATTTCAACAGACCCAGGCATTCCAGAATGAACATGCAATTCAGAATAATCCAGGTCCTCTCCTCGGATCCCGAGGATGAAGTATCCACCAAATGGAGAAGACAGAAAGAATGCCACTGGATCCACCAGCTCCACACAATGGAGCTGACAGGCATCAACCAAGCAGGGTAGGGGTCACCGTCTTCCCTGGGCCGACATGCACACCATAAGCAAACAGACCCAGTACGTTGTTATCACTCTTCAGGTGTTCATTAAGGGCGATCAAAAAATTAATTAATTAATTAAATAGTGTATAGTAATGTCTATATGCTATGTTTATATTCTGAAAACAATTTGACTAAAATTTATTGCTGCTAATCAGTCAAATTGTTTTCAAAATAATTAGCAAATTTCCTATATGATTTCATACATAATTTACATTGACTGTTGAAACCACATTCCATCATGAATATATTAATTTCATTTCATTAAGTAATGTTTTTATATAATGTCAAGTATGTCATTAACACTTTTGTTTACATTTACCACAGGGAGATAACTCATATTATAATAATACATGTAAATTTTCTAAAGCTTTATAACTTATTTTCTTAATTTCTTACCCGGTTCCCTGACTCATTTCATTGTACATTCCCCAGACCCCACATTTATAAAAAAGGAATTGGTAATTCCATTTCAAAGAAATGGGAATTAATTCCTTTTGTATTTAGGAGGAATTGGAATTGATGAAAAGCAAAGAATTGGAATTGAATCAATTACTTTCATGAGGAATTGACCCCAGCCCTGGTAAAAGCCAGGTCTATCCCTGTGTATTGGCAGTCACATGATTGCAGTTCTCTTTACTGTGTATTACCATCATTGGTGCAGGGAGCGATCTGCCCACTAGCCAATTAGCCAAATGCTAGTAAAATTGGTTAATGACAATCAGAATTGCTAAATAATTGGCTAATAATTATCCCCACATTTAAAAAAAATGTCGGGGCTATTGTAATTGCCTCTGTCCGTCTGTCCATCCGTCCGTCCATCACGCTATCTCCTCCTAAACCTTTGGGTGGAATTAAATCAAATTTGGTATGTGGGTTACCCATATGATTCCGCTTTTCAAGACAATATTTAGATTTGGCTCCGCCCCCAGGAGGTGGGGGGGGGGGGGGGGGGGGGGGGGGTCAAAAGCTCAAATCAGTTGTAACACAACTCCTCTGAAATCGTTAGACGGAACTCAGCTAAATTTGATATCTGAGTTAACCATATCATTGCGGAGTGCAAGAGGCCATTTAAATTTGGCTCCGCCCCCAGGGGGTGGGGGAGGATTTAAAAGATCAAATTTTAACCTGCACAAATTGATTGCAATTCATCTCCTCCAAAACCATTTGACGGAATTAAAAATAATTTGGTATGTGAGTTACCAATATCAATGTGGAGCGGATGGGCCCATTTACATTTGGCCCTGCCCCAGGGGTGGGGGATGGGGTCAAAAGGTCATGAAATTGATTGTAATGCAACTCCTCTGACACTGTTGGATGGAATTCAACCAAATGTGGTATATAAGTTACTCATATGATCACGGAGTGCAAAATGACATTTACATATGGCACGGCCCCCGGCGGTGGTTTGTGGGGTGTGCCAAAAGTTAAAAGTGGTGAACATGGGGATTTGCGGTGATGCGTCATCGACCGATCAATCTGGTTAAAATTAATTTAGCTTTCTTGATTGGCGGACATCCTGACTCATGGTATTGATGAGTCTCCCTTGAGACTTGCTGACAATACATGCACCATACGAAGAAATCAACTGTGCTCAACAACTATTGGCAGCGCTTCTCAAGGGAGTATCATTGAACATAAAAGCATGCAAAGCTTTCTAATTCATGTTAGGTGAAGACTAAATTTTAAAATCCATGTAAATGTAATGTTTTTATTCAAACTACTAGAAATCTGACTAGATTACTTGTTTAAAATCTGAAAATCCAGCTACATCTTCCAGTCAAATTAGTTTCAAAATATTCAACACCTTTCTTATAAGTTAAGACCATATTGTATCTGGCCTGTTAACCAATGACGACTGACTGCAAATATGTTCATAAGTTACATTGAAGGAAAGATGTGGCTAAATTATTTAATATTTGACTAAACAAAGATGGCATTGTGTACTTGTATGTTAAATGCGCGTGTATCTTTGTTGACTGGTCATTTGGCTTTGTGGCTATGTTCTACTTTGGGGTTTTTTGGACCACTTTCTAAATTCACACTTTCAAACATATCCTGAAAACATGATTTAGCCAATTCAAGTTTGTTAAAAATGTAATTCTCAAAATTGTCCAGCCCTCTCTCACCCCACCCCCTCCATTCCCTCTCTATGACCACCCATCCATTTTGGAGGCCCGAGCTCTGGATTAATCCATGACTGCATTCATAACGATATATACCATATCTATAGCATGGTTTCTTGGGGATTGAGATACTTGAGAGTGGTTAATGGGGGGGGAGGGGAAATCAAGTTTTAGCTATGTCCCACCCATCTTTAGCTAAGCTCCACCCACACATCACCAATGTTAGGATCGATCGATCCCTGAACTCGCTGACTGTCAATTTCCAGAAAACTATACAGGTAACCTGTTGAATATTTTGAAACTAATTTGACTGGGTCAAATTAGTTTCAAAATATTCAACAGCATGAACATTTATTAAATAGTAAAGACATGTAAATCGTACAACCTGACAGACTATTAAGCATTTAAGATGGACTAAATCATGACGTAATTGACTATGACATTACCCTACACATCACGTGGTTGATTATGACATCATATGATTGACTGAGAAACTGGATTCCTCCATTGTAATATATATATATATATAATATATCTATATCGTTGCAGGTTGGAGACCATCTACCCTCCATTGATCTTTATGAACACACACCCGATGGCGCTGTCAATATAGTGGACTTATACAAGCACAAGAAAGGTGTGTTGTTTGCCGTGTTAGGTGCTTTCACACCTGGATGCTCAAAGGTAAATGTTAAAACATTATTGGAGTCACTACAGTACAGCTCAGAAATAAGTTAACATGTTCCCAAAATGAAAACAGAAACATGCTAGTTAGTAAGAAATGTTCTGTTGTATATTTTGAATATAATTGGATTGGAAGACATTGCTGGTCTTCAAATCCAATGAAGGATTCTAGTTCTAACCATCTCCTGCCCGCCTCTCATTAAGCTCCACCCACGCTTTGCCTGTGGTTCATTACATGTATGTTCGAAATATTCAACAGTATGTTTTATTTTGCTTTGGAAACATGTTGTTTCTGGGCTGTGTTGTATTCATTTAGGGTTTCACGATATCATAATCTTATAGAAAATTGTGATTTTTAGCTTGATTCGAAGTAAACCGAGCTATTGTGATACCCAGCACGTCGTCCATCATCGTCGGCCCAATTTGCGTTTGGCTCAACCTTTCTGTTTACATCTCATGTTTGGTTAATAATACTGGGCCCAAACATGGACACATGTTTCCTTATAATGACATGACATCACACAATGACATTGGCGTCAAAAGGTCAAAGGTCACTGTGACCTTGGTAAAAACCTTGTCTTTTTCAACATTAACATTTTCCATTTAGCTCAACTTTACTGTTTATGTTTCATGTTTGGTTAATCATAATGGAATCAAACTTGTACACATACTTCCTTATAATGTCACAGCATCACACAATGACATTAGGCCAAAAGGTCAAGGTGACACTGGTAAGAGCATTGAACATTTTCCTCAACAACATCTTCCGTTTAGTTCAAGCAGTTTGTATCTCAGCGTTGGTTAATTATATTGGACCCAAACTTGGACACATGCTTCTTTATAATGGCACAACATCACACACTGACCTTGGATCAAAAGGTCAACGGGCAAGTTCTCTTTAACCTGGATAAAATCCTTATCTCAACTTTGTTTAATCATACTGGACCCAAGCTCGGACACATGCTTCCGTATTCATAGAATCGCGATGACATCATCACAATCAAATTTCTCATAATACCCTGGGAGAGACGCCACTTTCGGAGGGGCTAATTTAACATTACGGGCAATGGGCTGTAAAAACCTAAATTACATTTTCTTTAATATCTTGCAACATTCACTCATGATTTGATGTTTTCTGATACCTGGTAGAGTTATTACAGATTCTCAGGTTCAGGATTTAATGATTTGACCTTCATGGAAAATGTAAACAATGCGTTTGTATGGGCAGTGCTCTTTAGCATGTAGTAAGTTTGCCCCAACTTTAATGGCAGCCGATCTCAAGATGCCCGGATGTGCGAAACTATGAATAATGAGAGGGCATCACATAATGACCTTGGGTCAAAAGGTCAAGGTCACTGTGACATTTAGTTTACCACAAGTTGCTGCATAGTAATGAACATTACTGAAGATTGTGTTTTTCAAATGGAACAAGATATTGTCAGGAAATGAACAAATTACCAAATTGTGTATTTTTGAAAGTTGATAGCTCTGGCAGATGATATATAGAATAGAAATCTGACCTCAGACTGATTAAAGCTGTCTTTGTAGCAGATACAGTTAGTCTAGCACCTGTTATTGCCTGAAAATGGAAAAACTGACCGCAAGTTTGTATTTATCGAGGAGGATTACTTTGACAAATATTGACAAAAACTAACTGAACATGAACACAACCTATAGATATTTCAAGTATTAAAGTTTTCCTGAAGCAATAAAGCCAGAAGGAAATCGCTAGAAAAATTTGATGTCAATAGACTTCTTCATTGCCTCAACTTTACGTTGATATTTGCAGGCATCATTATTTGGGATACATTATTTGGTGCATTGATCAATATAAACCCATTCTCGTAATGCTAATGATAGTGATTGCCTCGTTGTACATGTTGGCTTCCAAGGTGAGCATTTTAGTAGTCGGTACTTCAGGTAAGACTTTGATAAATTGTTGTTCTTGCCTCTTATTTCAGATTCATATTCCAGATTATCTTAAACATTACAACACATTTAAGGTAAGCTGTCTGCATAGATTATATCGTAATAATAATAATAATAATAATAATATTTGCACTGATCAATAACTTCGGAGTCAGGCTCAGTGGTCTCTCATCTAATTGACAGTACCTTTATCCCACACAATCTTAAGCCTATAGATGCCAAGCTGGCAAAAACTTGCCTCTGCATTGGTTGTGTCGAATATCCATTTGCAAGCCAAAAGAAAGTTAATTTTGAAATTTTAACACTGGAATGACTCAATTTCCAAGCCAGTCATTTCAGTTTTAAATTTACAAAAGTAATCTAATGGCCTACAAATGGTCATTCGCTAAGCAACAATTTCAATTTTCCTGATGATTAAAGAAATAAAGGGTTAAAGGACATAAATGGACTTTTCCAGTTTATCCATCCACCATACGATGTCATGATCAGCTACGTGACATGTATGATGATGCCTAAATGACGTAGATATGTTTGTCATGAATGCTGAGTGCTGCTGTACGAATTGTATGTCTTTACTATTTAATAAACATTCTATTGAATATTTTAAAACTAATTTGACTGGGTCACTGTTGCTGCCATAGGCAGCAACAGCACCAAGACAAATTAGTTTCAAAATATTCAACAGCTTACCCGTTTACCTTTCTGGAAAGTAATAGTCAGGGAGTTCAGGGATAGATCGATCCCAGTGTGGGTGGAGCATAGCTAGAGATTGGCGGGGCATAGCTAAAACTGGATTCCACAATTGGCAGTGTTCTGCTTTGATTAATAGAATAACTTTATGAAAGATTGAGCATTATTGTATATTAACCCTTAACACTCTGATGGTAAAATTAAAAAATTTCAAATTAATTTAAAATTGCTATTGACACATTAAAATATTGACTATTGACATTAGTGTGGGTTAAATAGCAGGCTTGTTATGCTCATTTTCTGTGTAAATATTGAATGCTAGAATGCCTGGCGCTAGTAATGCTTCTGTTATATCCACTATGCACTGCTGTACAGGTAGGTCATGCTGCATGCTGGAGACATCTGTGTCCGAGTCATCATTATGTGAGGTTTGTGTTTCAGGCTGAAGGCTATGATCTGATCACCTGTGTGTCCGTCAATGATCCATTTGTCATGTCTGCATGGGCCAGGGAAATGAAGACCGGTGATAAAGTGAGACTGCGTACTGCATCGCTTAGTCATTAACCCTTTTATGGCCAAGCCAGCCAAAACCAGCCCCTGAATAATGTCCATTTGCAGTCCCAAGATATTACATTTTCAAATTTACCATAGAAATGCCTGTGTCATCACAGTGGTAAATTGGCTAAAATAGTCCTCCCTTGGTCAGCAATTGGATATTCAATAAGAGCTTTTAACCAATTTTACCATTACATGGTTAAGCTTTGATATAGTGATATTATGTTATAAACCGATTGACATGAAACTCAAGAAACTTCATCTAGGGCGAAAGCCGAATGAAGAAAATGTAAATTTGCAACCCAAGAGAAGACTGTTTTTGAAAATTTACCACTGGAATGACTGGCTCACTTATCGAGCCAGTCATTCCAGTGGTAAAATTCCAAAAATAGTCTTCTCTTGGGCTGCAAATTTACATTTCTTAAGACCACTGTAGAAGCCGTTTTTGGCTGATATGAATGGTTAAAGGGTTACGAGAACCTGATTACTTGATGGTGATCTTGGATGACAGAGTTTTCATAGAAACTCCTCTGGCGCCACTGAATGGATCAGACCAAAACTTGGCAAATGTGATGGGGACTTGGCCATTCAAGTTTCTCCAAGGGAAGTTGATATGTTAAAAAATGGCCACCATTGTCCAATCAAAATTGAGCTTTTGTTATTTGCTGGATTTTGGCAGTGAAACTGGTGAGTTTTGGAGCATGCTGAATATTGGATATGACTGATGAATCTGGTCTGTGACAATCATATATGTTTTGTTTGGGACGAAAATCTTTGCATTTTTGGACGAAAATTCTTTCATTTCAGGCCTAAATGCTCATGTTTTGCTGTCAAAAGCTTTACATTTGAAACTTAGATTTTCGTGCTTCAGTTCATGCTTGTATATCCAGCCAAATCGTTAACATTTTCCATGTTCCTGGTTCAAATACTGATGTTGAGGCTGGCAGATACAGGCCCCTTAGACCTCTTGATATATTACTACTGTTATTCATATTATTAGGCGGCTTTAACCATGCATCCTGAGTAATATCTCGAGCACAACATTAGAACGACTACATGTAACGGGATTTGATCCAAATTTGGTACTTCTTACATTGTGACACAACTTTTCATGGGGATGTTCTTTCACGAAATCTGTACTTGTTCACTAGAATTATCTCTCCAAACACACTTAACCCTTTAACACTCATATCAGCCAAAAACAGCTTCAGCACTGGTCATGAGGAATGTCTATTTGCAGACCAAGAGAAGCCTATTTTAAAAATATTACCACTAGAATGACTGGCTCGGTTAACAAAGTCAGTCATGTCAGTGGTAAATTTTCCAAAATAGGCTTCTCTTGGTCTGCAAATGGACATTTTCTATGAGAAAATTTAAATTTTCTTGAACAAATTCACGGGATAAAGGGTTAAAGTTCATTTAATAATCTGGATTTTGAAGCAGTATGCAATAACAAGGATTCGCTTCAGATTTTGTACATCGATACCTGTTGACATGACCTCCCTTGGGAATGCGTTTCAATTAAAATCTGTTCATTGAGCCAGTCTGCAGCGGGAAATTAAAAAAATTATCTCTGGGTCTGTAAATGGACATTCCACAAGACCATAGCAAAGGCCGGTTTTGGCCTGCTTAACCATTAAAGGGTTCAAATGTTTTATAAGATCTGGCGGTTTTACCCTGGATGATTTTAAAATATTATGGCAGGCGCAGGAACATGTTGCCAACACTGTTTCTTTAATCAGCGTGATAGTAGTACATCTTGATCCTTTGAATATGTTGGCTTAAAGCTCTTGCTGTCTTAACCATTTAACACTCGTATTCGTTCAAGAAAATGTTAATTTTCTCATAAAAATGTCGACTTGCAGACCAAGAGAAGACTATTTTTGAAAACTTATCACTGGAATGACTGGCTCGCTTATCGGGCCAGTCATTCCAGTGGTAAATTGTTTAAAATAGTCTTCTTTTGTTCTGCAGATCGACATTTCTCAAGACCGCTGCAAAAGCCGTTTTTGGCTGATATAAGTGTTAAAGGGTTAAACAGCAACGGCTTTCAGCAACAGCATTCTTTAAGCCAACATCAGTCATCATTCCACATGTTCTTTTAAACATTAACTTTCAGATTTAGTATTAAAGGGATGCTAATGTTATCTCAAATGTTGTATTGCACTGATAGATTATAGTATATAGATAGAATATTTCTTTATTATGTAATAATCAGCTTGTTGAATATTTTGGAATTAATTTGACTGAGGTACTTCAAGTCAAATTAGTTTCAAAATATTCAACAGCTTACCTGTATGGTTGCTTTTACACCACATGTCAAAATATAGGTGGCAGAAGTTATTGGTTTTGTTGGCGTCTATCAAGTCCCTGATTCCAGGTACCATTCACACCATTCTAGGCTGGTTTTATTTCAGTCTATTATTGAAGGAGATTGCCTATGTTTCCAGCGATCGTCAGTTGGCCGAACAGAGACACGATCCCGGGGTCTCTATATAGGTGGCACCTGTATGACTGACCTTATATACCGAGGCCAGACACACTAGGTTTTTTCCGATTGGTTAAAAAGCAAATCATGACAGCCATTATAGGGTGTAGAAATGTACCAACATTTAGGTACTAAAACCTGAATATCTTTGTTTAGCGGCATCATAAAAAGCTTAAAATTACCTGCATAGTTTATGAGTGACATATTAGATCACCTGAATAGCTATCAATTGATGAGGTTAGTTATCCTTTAAATAGAATTTATACAAAATTGCACTTTTTATAATAACATGAAACTTTGTACTTAACCTAAGATGAAATGAGCTTTGCTATTTCCTTGTCAGATCAGAATGTTGTCCGACCCGCAAGCAAAATTCACTAAAGCCGTTGGTATGGACATTGACTGTACTAAGATTCTGGGGAACATCAGATCAAAAAAGTATGTACTTTAAGTCATTGTTCAAAAGGAAATGGTCTTTTCCAGTTTTAGCTATGCTCCACCCATCCCTAGTTAAGCTCCACCCACACTTTGCATGTGTTGCGGTCAATCGATCCCTGACCGATCGTGACTCAATTTCCAGAAAACTATACAAGTAATGAATATTTTGAAACTAATTTTGACTGGGTGCTGAGCAAAACATTCAACAGAATGTTTATTAAATAGTAAATACATATAATTCGTACAAGTCTTAGTCCGTCTTCAATTATGCATCCGTGACGTACTTATCTACGTCATTCATGACCTCATTGATTATGACATCATCCTACACGTCACTTAGTTGATTATGACGTGGTACGATGGATAAAATGGAAAGGTACTTATCTATTTTAGAGGCGTGGTGGCTGAGTGGTTAGGAACTTGAGCTCATAACTCCAGGTTCGCAAGTTCGCTTCCTGGCCGGTCTGCTACGTTGTCTCCTTGAGCAAGTCACTTAACTCTGCATTGCTCCAGCGTAAATAGGTACCTGTGATGGCATAGCTCTCTGTGCGCCGTATGTGGCTGCCGGGCCACTGTCAAATGAACAGGGGATCAGATGTACAGCACTTAGAGCATGCAATCGCATGGAGTTCAGCGCAATATAAATGCACTATCTATTTATCTACATCATTCATGACCTCATTGATTATGACATCATCCTACACGTAACTTAGTTGATTATGACGTGGTATGATGGATAAAATGGAAAGGTACTTATCTACGTCATTCATGATCTCATTGATTATGACACCATCCTACTCGTCACTTAGTTGATTATGACATCATCCTACACATCACTTAGTTGATTATGACATCGTCCTACACGTCACTTAGTTGATTATGATGTGGTATGATGGATAAAATGGAAAGGTCCATTTGATAATACTTTGTCAAATGATTAACCCTTTGTACCTTACACACGAGAAATGACAGCTTTTTTATTTTCAATGGAAGATGCTGACATGGAGACTGAACAGTAGCCTAAGTCCTCAAAATTATCCTAAGACGTACTGGCTAGTAGTAAGTTTTCAAATTCCAAAATATTCTTCCAGTGGTCATTACAGCAGGGTTCCAGTTTCAATAACATCCTTTTCAAGATAGTCATACAACTGAGCAGAAGCAATTGAATATGTTGAATGTAATTTGAGTGCAGAGATTTAATGAAATTTTTTTTGAAGATTCTGTATTCTGCAATAAGAAAAATGACGTGTATCAATATGTATCGTATCGTGAGAACCGTATCGAGAATCGCAATGTATCGTCAGCTAGGCATATCGTTATGCCTAATGAGTATATGACATCATAATCAATTATGTCACATGTAGGCTGATGCCACAATCAAAATGCATAATGAATTGAGTATCTAGCTGGGTCATGAACATTGAAAACTCTGTCACGTTTACGATTTATATGTCTTTAATGGGTTTAATATTTAATAAACATTCTGGTGACTATTTTGAAACTAATTTTATTGGACACTGCTGCTGCTGCCTATAACAGCATGGCACTGCTGCTGCCTATAACAGCATGACACTGCTGCTTCCTATAACAGCATGACACTCACTGCCTATAACAGCATGACACTGTTGTTGCTGCCTATAACAGCATGACACTGCTGCTGCCTATACCAACATGACACTGTTGCTGCTGCCTATAACAGCATGACACTGTTGCTGCCTATAACAGCATGACACTGATGCTGCCCATAACAGCATGACACTGTTGCTGCCTATAACAGCATGACACTACTGCTGCCTATAATGGCATGGCACTGCTGCTGCTTATACCAGCATGACACTGCTGCTGCCTATAACAGCATGGCAATGTTGCTGCCTATAACAGTATGTCATTGCTATATATTCAATAGTTTAGCTGTATAGATACCTTGAAATTGGAAATGCAGTGTTCAAAGTATATAAATCGATCCCAAGACGTGCAAAATGTGGGCGGAGCGTAGCTAGAAATTGGATCCCTCTATTGTTTATAAACTCCTCCTTAATCAAGGTGGCCATCTTGGATTTTCCGAAAATTATCTGACATGTATATTTAAATGCAAATAAATGGTTCAAATACTAATTGTCCGCGTCACAGACCCTTGGGCCTCTTATCTGTCATTAACCTGTGGATTGTTTTTCTCCAGGTATTCATTAGTTATAGAGGACAGCATCATTAAGCAGATTAACGTTGAACCAGATCACTCTGGACTGGCCTGTCTACTCTGTTTAAAAACCATGAGGGAGATACCGTATTCTTAGTAGTAATTCTTTATTTAACCCATCTTGTGTCAACAGCGCCTCAAAGCGCTCACAATACAAATGTTATCAATTAAACCTTTACTGGTCAAGATTTGTCAAAAGAAATTAAAATTTTTGCTCTAAATATTTAATACAGTTAAGATTATCTTTTAGTAACTTTACCACTGGATTAATTACAAAGCAAACTTCGGTTGTCTTGCAAATGGATATTTCCTGTGACCGCTGCAGGGTTAATGGTCAGGAAAAATTAAAATAATAGTGACTGGTTTTTTTTAAATTTACCAGTGGAATGACTGGCTCGTTATCGAGCCAGTCATTCCAGTGGTGAATTAAAAAAAAATATTCCCTTGGCCTGCAAATGGACTATCAATGGATTATCAAGGCTACTGTAGGAGCTTTTATGGCCGACGAGACCATTCAATTGTTTAGTTGACACAAGAAGGGTTAATAATATATAAACTTTGTACATTATTTTTCTTGTGCTGCCATAGTTTTAGATGAGAGATAGGGTGAAGATTTCACGTTAGAGGGTCATTTGGCTTGCTAAGTTTTGTATTATGCGGGTGGGTGGGGGGTGGGGGTTTTGATCAGTCACTCTAATGTTATAATCAAAGTATGTCACTTGTTAGCTGATGTCACAATCAACTGATGTAAGTCTGACGTGAAATGCACAAAAGGTCTAACAGTAGAAGTATGAATTGTATGTTTTTGGTGAAATTGCAATTTAATAAACATGATGTTGAATAATTTGAATCAAATTTTTCCAGTCAAATTAGTTTCAAAATATTCAATATCTTAACTATAGTTACCTTGAAATTGGGATTCTGGGAACTCACAGTTTATTGTGTTAAAATCTATTCAAACATGTATACAAATTTGGTGGAGCCCAGGTTGAAATTGGTGGAGCATAGCTAGAAATGGATGGGGATTAGCTAGACATGGGTGGGCCATAGCTAGAAATGGGTGGGCCTGGGTTAAAGATTTCATGCTAAAAGTTTTGTGATGCTGCTTAAGACTTAATTTTAGGTTTCTTGGAGCTGGATGTATATGTAGTCTTGATATGAAGAGCGTAGTTTCTGATGTACTTGTCTACGTATATGTATTTCATATAAATTATCCACACAAACGGTGGGGATATTGCAATTACCTGTCTATCTGTCAGTCCACCTATCTCCTGTAAAACAGTTTGTTTGACTTGAACCAAATTGTTTACGTCAGTTACCCACATGATTGTGGATTGCGAGGCAACATTTACACTAGGCTTCCCCCTCCCAGGGTAGGGTGGGGAAGGGATGTCAGAACATCAAAATTGACAGAATTCAACCAAATTTGCTATGTGAGCTACCAATATGATTGCGGATTGCGAGTCGATGTTTAGATTCTGGTCTGGCCCTGGGGTTGGGCCTAAGTTGACAATTTGCGTAATTCAACCAAATTTGTTATACGACTTATCACAGTGGTGAGGGGATGGTGGGAGGGGTTGGTGAAGAATGCCAAAGTTGTGAAAAGTGGGGTGATTTACGATGGCACACCATCAACTGCATGTTCTAGTGTTTTAATGTGAACGGTTATGATTTACTGTAGCAGTTAAATGTGTGATGGTCTGATGAAGTTTGTGTTGGTTAAGATTTTAAAGCAAGAGACAAACAGACACTCAAATGCTGTTGAATGTTAACTTCATACAGTAATAGACCTATCTAATAGGCTAATATGCTGAATGTTAACTTCATACAGTAATAGACCTATCTAATAGGCTAATATGCTGAATGTTAACTTCATACAGTAATAGACCTATCTAATAGGCTAATATGCTGAATGTTAACTTCATACAGTAATCGACCTAATACCACCCGGAAAATAGCAAAAATGAATTGGATACATGGACATCAGCGATGAATTTTATTGAGAAAGTGTCTCGTTATAGCAAATTTATAGTTTACTGTTATCTTATGTACATAAAAATAAGCTCTTGTGAGAGACTTGGAACTGAAAAAAGTCAATCATGTAATGAACCTTTCCATTTTTAGCTATGCCCCACACAGCTCCACCCACTTTTAGCTATGCCCCACACAGCTCCACCCACGCATCACCCGTGATGGGATCGATCTATCCCTGAACTCCCTGACTATCAATTTCAAGAAAACTACTCTGTCAGGTAAGCTGTTGAATATTTTGAAACTAATTTAACTGGATGCTGTTGCTGCCTACCATCTTGCTGCCTATGGAAGCAACAGCGCCCAATCAAATTAATTTCAAAATATTTGACAGAACGTGTTGAACTATTAAGCGTTAAAGACAGATTAAATCGGGTCAGTCATGCTGTAATTGTTTATGATGGTATCCTACATGTCACGTAGTTATTTATGTCATGTGATGGATGGATAAACTGGAACGGTCCATTGTCAAAACACTCAATAACCGCCTCTACAGTAGTCATGAAAAATGTTGATTTGCATGCCATAAGAATGCTTGTGAGAACTTACCACTGGAATGATTGGTGAAAGTTTTTACAGATATTCTACAATGGACATGAGAAATGATCATGAGCAATTTTGCATATTAGATTATCCTAATTACTGATTACAAGTGGAAAAGCCTATCACGAACATTATTGTGCAATATCAGGTTTGGTTGCGATTAACAGTCTGAGTTTAACCCAATTCTGATTGTCTATCGTCACAATTTAATTGCGTGTTGTCAATAATTTTGAATCATATCATGTTTAGTGACCTGAATAGTGGAATCTGAGAATTCCAGAGTGGATTATTACAATGGTGACTGACATTTTTTGCATAAAATACTGAATTGGGAAATATGAACTAACTATGTATATATACTAAACTGAAAAGAAATGTCGCATCAATAGAGGATATCAAAAGCTTTATTTTAAAATGTGAACAACTTTGACAATAGACATCGGAGGAAGCCAATCTTTGCAGGCATAATAACCACAGACTGTAGAATGTTTTGCGCATGTTTTCTCTTGAGAATGTCACACAATGGCCAGAGTTACATTTCAAAATAAAGCTATAATAGCTCTTGATAACCTTTATTGATACTTACGGGTTCAGTATATATAAATATACATTACTGTGATAATGATTTTATTGTTAATTGTGAAGGTATTCTCAGCATGGGCAGATAACTCTTACACGACTGCCTTGGGACTCTAAGAGACATCGCTAAAGACAAATGGTCTTTTAATACATGTCAGATGCCAAATATTCTCAGGCCATGAGATGGTGGGGTGTTTTTTTTAACCATTTAATGATCAAAATTGGTAATAAATATGTTATAGACAACATAATTTCAGAAAATTTATCAATTAAATTACTGGCTCCGTCATCTTACTAGGTTTTCAAGTGGTAAATTTTCAAAGATGGTCTTCTCTTGGCCTGTAAACAGACTGTTGTCAAGATTATTGACCGACTTGACCGTTAACATGTAAAGGTACGGTATGTGCCTGGTGTGGTCATTTGGTGGCCAGAAGGTAGATGGTTTATAAACCCATTCTTTGATGAATTCCCTGCATCTTAATTTCATGACAACAATACAGGAAAGTCATGGAATATTTTGAAATTAATATGACTGAAATCCATTGCTGCCTCAGGCAGCAATGGATGTGGCAGCAATGGATTCCAATCATATTAACTTAATATGCTACAAATTGGAAAGAAATTACTTTTTCATGGATTTGTCAGTGAAATGGTTAAGCCGGTATGACTATATATACTTATTGTGCTGCATTGAATGGAGGAGAGGGTATTGCATTCGGGTTTGTATGTATGTGCATCTGCCTGCCTGCCTGTCTGTCTCCTGCCTGCCTGCCTGTCTGTCTATATTGGTATCTTGGAAACTTACTGATCTAGTTTGCCTCCAATCTTAACACAAGAAAGATTATTTCCATAAACAAGGGCCAGCAGACTTTGCCATGATCAGGTCAAATTCTGGATCTATGCTTATCTAGGAAAACTGCCAATCCAATTTGGCTCAAGTTTAACACAATAAAGTTTGTTAGTTTCTTTTTGATACAAAAGAAAAATCGGAAAAAATCCTGTAATTTAAAATAAATGTGTCAAAAATGGAAGGGCGAATCTCTGCAATCTGTGATCATTGTTCTTCTTGTGTACATTAATCATTACTACGCATATGAGTCAATGATGCGTTTCAGCCATTAATCTTTATATTTTGATATATTACCAGACATTTATTTAATAGTGTTGTTTCCAATAAATAATGTGTATTTTACATGAGATATTAAATTGTGTTAGTTTATGTGTTTTAACTACCGATGCTTGTAGACGCCATATTAGTTAAACATATTAGAAGTGAAAAATGCCAGGAGTGTCCGGAGAGAGCTGAAATTTACATGATAGTGTACTCTTTTTAGCGCATAATAGCATTCTGACAAGATAAAGTAAATGTTTTTAAATATTTTTTCTATGTTTCTTTGTTGAAAATAATCAAAATTATAGACATATCCTCTCCTTAACGCTTTAGTGATCAAGATTGGGAAGAAATGTTCGCTGCACTTCTAATTTGAAGTGTCCAGTCCATTCGCAGGCAAAGAGATGGCTATTCATTATACATGTGATCTTCAACTGGAATGACTGGCTCGATAACAAAGACAGCCATTTCATTTGTAAATTTAAAACAAGGTTGACAATCAAAGATTGTTTATCTATACCCCCATTCCAAATTATCAATCTTATATTGTTATATTTCTTGGATTGATTCACCATGATCTTGACCTTTTGACCCCCAAATTGATAGGGGTCCCCAAGGACAACCTCCCCTCCAAAGATTGGTAAATATCCCTTCAATAAAACTTGAGTTATCATCCGGAAACAATATAATATCATTGATTTGGTCATCATGACTTTGACCGTTTGACGCCAAAAATTGATAGGGTTCATCGGAACAGCAAGGACAAGAGCCCACACAAGATCGGTAACGGTACCTGCAATAAAACTTGAGTTATCATCTGGAAACGCAATATAATGTCATTAATTGGGTCACCTTGACCTTTGAGCATTTGACCTGAATATCGATAGGCTGCTTCAGAACAAGTACATGGTCCCACTCAAGATTATTAAAGATCCCTTCAATAAAGCTCGAGTTATCATCTGGAAACACAATGTAGTCATTAATTGGGTCACTGTGACCGTGACCTTTGAACACTTGATCCCGAAACCGATAGGGTTCTTCGAACCACCAAGGATAAAAAACTGTTTCAATTTTAACATTTTCCGTTTAGCTCAACTTTTCTGTGTATATCCTGTTTGGTTAATCATATTGGACCCAAACTTGGACACATGCCTCCTACATGGCATCACACAATGGCGTTGGCTCAAAAGGTCAAAGTCACTGATACACATTTTGACCGTCTGTCATTCGTCGTCTCTTTGTAAATTTGTGTTTAAAAATGTTACACATTGGGGGTGGGTGGGGGGGGGGGGGGCGGGGTTAGGCTGCAGAACTTGTATACAGAATTTTGCTTGGTCAATTTTTTTGGTGCACACCTTAGATCTTATGAAAAATTACCGGAAATTACCAAAAACGCTACTCCTTATTTACCACTTGGCGTATTTCAAGTTACTTTGGCTGGATGGAGCCTATGGGGCTAGGTTTCAGAACATGTATACAGAACTCTGATTGGCCAACTTTTTGGGTGAAAATCTTAGAGTTTATGAAAAATTTACCAGAAATTGTCATTAACCGATTGACAGATTTCAACCCTAGTCAAAATGCATCTTCTCCATAACCGATTGGTGAGTTTTATCAAAATTTGGCTGGAAGGATTCTATAGTGGTAGGCTCTAGAACTACTATTCAGAATTTTGTTTGGTCAATTTTTTTGCTGGCTATTTGGATTTTTTTAATTTTCCAGAACCATTGAAAACGTTACTCCTTAATTAGTGGCCTGATTTCAATGAAACTTGGGTGGAATGATCCTATCACGGTAGGTTCAACATAACAAACAAGAATTTTGATTGGTCAAATGCTTTGGTGTCCATCTTTGATTTTTCAAAAATTATCCATCATATCTACCGGTAATTAAATGCAAATGGTTCAAATGCTAATGGTCCAAGGTGAGCATTACAGGCCTTTGGGCCTCTTGTTGATAAAATTATTGATACGCCTTCTATATTTATTTTATGATTAGTCAAGCTTCATAGCGCATTGCAAAGTCGTAAAGTCGAGCTTCATGGTTGATTTCTGGTTTGTGTCTATCGCTACCCAAGTCTTCGCTATATCTAATCGGAATCGTTGCCGAGTTCGATTTAGCCATATCTGAACAAAATTCTGAATCTGCCGGGGATCTAGGCTAGTGACTCTTCATGCTACCACAACATGTGGTCATGGATGCAAGGGCCTATCTACCACTAAGTTGAATCGCTACCGACCATGTACTTGCCTATGCACAGCGTAATCCAATATCGGTCCACTTTATTGACAGCAATACACTAAAACTTTGTGATGAGCTGGTATAAGCATGGCTTCTTCAGTCAGATTCAAATGTTCTTTCTTTGAAGTAGATATCTACTTTGTTGTTGATTGAGTCGACTGTTGTCGCTTTTGGTATTGTAGCTGGCAGTGAATTCCACTGTGATGTCACTCAGTCTCTATTAGCGCAAACGTGCTTGCGAATATCTTTGTTGCTGCATGTTGATCTTATTACCTCTGGTTTGTGTAATACTGGATGGTTCGAAAAAGTGGTCTTTATCAATATTATATAGATCCCCGATGCGCTTGAATGATTCAATTAAATCTCGAAACATATTTCAGTGGCATTATATTTAACGCTTCAAGTCTCCATGTGGCTATAGGCCCTACACTGATTTGAGGGACGAGTTTTGTTGCTAGTTCAGTGATTACAGTGTGCGAACGGGAAGGACTAGCCAACCTGGAACTGGTAATCCACCCTCCAGAAGCCCTAAGACCGCTCTGGGGATGCCTGTACCTAAGGCACACATGATGGTGAAAATGTCTAAGACAAGATTCGCCCCCCCCCCCTCTGTGCATAGGCCGGGCCACTGGGAGTACCACCTTAATAGACAGGGTTTTCTTTCTAATGGGCTTTCTGCCTGAGTGGACACTTTTGACTTGTAAATATGATCTTTGCACGACTTCTTCCTTACGTAATGGCTATGATCACAAAAAGTTTGGAGTGTTTTGTACCGTTGGAAAGGTCGAGGATTCCGCTTCCTCACCATGATAATGACTGGTCAAGACGGAGAAAGAGCGGCGAATAATCAAGGAATCATTGGAAATTCCCAGGAGAAGACAGCTCAAAACATGACTCTTCGTTAAACTCGCTGACTCCTGCTAGATGCTGTGCAGACTGGCGTGAGTATAAGAATGACTGCCAATTAGCTGTTCGCTAAGGGAAGCTACCCATTAGTCGTAAAAATAATGAGATGCAGAACAGAGGGTATATAAGCTGGTCGCTCTGCATTAGAAAACAGCCGCGTTGTCCTCGGGTTGCCTCAATAAAGACTCTGGTCAATGGTTGGTCACTCCGCTCCCCTATTCAGTAATGATGCAGAAAAAGCACTGCAGAACTATGGGGACACCAACCGCTCACAGTGGGTCGATATTTACATAGGAAAAGGACAGCCTAATTTTTGTAAAGGTCACCAAGAAAAAGCGGCTAAACTAATAACAAATAGCTACTACAAAATTCTTCCGCCTCCAGAAATCTCCGCTGTGCTTTTGGCCGCTCAGAAGACCCTGCTGACTCTGAAGTGAAGTAACTTCAACTTTTTACTGACTAGACTATCGACTCCATCTGCGCCTGGAATTGTTTCTGCCGCCCTTTGCCTGCTACTAAGAGAACTTTGGGAGAACCCCCAGGCCAGTTGGTACTCGTCTCCGACCGAGTCGCTTTTCTGCTCCTTTTCGAGGAGATTCTTCCTCTTGCAATACTGTAACTTTTTCTTACTTCTGTGATCACTGATTCTGAAATCTGCCATTCCGCATTGTGTCGCTTCATATGAGGAACTGCTGAACTTTCCTCTGTTTTCAGAACTAACTTATTGTGTTCTTTGACCGCCGAGGACTAAGTCGTCGCATGACGTTGTACCTCAGGAATATAACTACCGAGGTTGTTTAGAAGTTGACAATGCCTGCAATAGCAAAACCTAGCCCCGCATTCAGCGAGACTGTGAACAGCGATTACTGAACCGTGCTTGACATAAATTGGACCGAGCATGCTTCCTAAATATTAAATGTATGCACTAATCTAATTTGCTTTTTCTCTACAGAAGTTAGATTTGCCACCTTAAGTGCCTTTTTTGTTAGCTTTCTACTGTTAGCGGTATTTCCCTCTCTCGCTTTTGACTGGGAATGTTCTGTCAGTGTTAGCCATTTCCTACGGACTGCGCTCCCATGCACCGTTCGGTGTGGAGCTAAATTAAATAGCGCCATGACAGTGTCGCTCCTTTTCGCTCAAAAAGAAACTTAGCGAAACTGGATGTTCGCCTCTTCTGCCGCCTCCTCTGTGCCGAGGCACAATTTCTCCCCGCCAAAAATGCAGCTTCTGTTTCTCCACTCGGTAAGTCCCTGCATCTCACTTGGACCACCCCCAAATAGTATATTGTCACCAACAGAGTTCTACCGTCTTCCCTGGTTAGCTCCTGTCAATGTTGCCATGCTCGTTGCGTGCGCTTGGTCTCCCTGATCCACGCTGCTACGACTACAGGCCCCTTGCGGGCCTCCAAGTAGGAAAGATTTGGTAGGCTTAGGAAAGCTGAGACCCCAGTTCGCCACGCCTCTCAGCTCACCTTCCCCCGCTGGAAGCAGAACTCGGAGCCGCCACTTACTACCGCTCCACTGCAAACAACTTCGACGTTGCGAGACTGCCTCGTGCCACATAAGGCCGTTCCCCGTGGACGATCCTCATCAAAAGGCTCTGACTAACCCCCCCCCCCATCCTTTTCAACTGCCCGATGGGTCTTGTGACCCTTACATAGAAGTATTTACAAGAGGATGTTCCGCCGCTTAAAGTTTCGCACCACGCACTAAGATACTTCAAACGTGTACCCGTAGGTAGGATTTTCGACATGGCGGCAAAGCCTCTCCGAGGAATCCAACTCAGGAAGCATTTCGCTTCTCTTTTCTTTTCAGACCACTAGGCCAGCAGTCAGAACAATACGTAGATCATTATCAGGTCCTGTGGTTAAGACCGGTTCTGGCGACCGAACCGGATAACCGCTGCATCACCGGAATCTTTTCCACATCTTCATAGCCCTCAGACTCGGCAGAGGTTCCACCAAACTCTTCTTGTTCAACTAGTTACACGGGCCTGTTCGCACGTCTGAAACGTGTTAAGCACTTTAGCTCTTTTTGACGTCGTTCAAGATGGCCTAGGCTCTAAGTGGAAGGCTCACCGAGGGAAGAGGTTCTCGCATAATCTAGCCGATCTCGTCCTTTTGGTGGCCAAACTGAAGCCAAAAAAACGCACACACTTTAAAAGTATCTAAAAACACTGCCTTGGGCAGGATCCCCCTAAACTGAGAAAGGCTCTAGGGATAGATACACACAGAACGACCGCCTCAAAATGCCTGCTGAGAACTTTGGATCAACTAGGCAGTGACTACTAAAAATCTTCAACTCTCCCCATCCTCCCTTCGCAAACACTAAAGTATGGTCCGCTTTATGTGGATAAGTGCCGAAACAATAAGTAAGCTCGACAGGAAAAGCCCACACTGTCTTGCCTGCCTGCTAAGGACCGGTCCTCGCCACTGAGACAGCTTCCCCTCCGCTGCTCATCAGCCCTGCACCCACCCCCCACCCCCACCCCAGTCCTCCAAGGCGACGATAGTTCGGATAGGACCCTTAGACGTTAGGGAGGTGAACTGCTCCCGACATCACTCACGTGCGCACTTTTCACGGCCTACGACTAAAAATACTGTGCAAGGAGCTCAGGAAAACCTAACACATTAGCGAAAAAACCCGTATTCCCCCGTGCCCTCTCTCTCCCTTCCTCGAGACACTAGTGCCGGAAAGAGAGACGCAAAAAAAGAGCTCTGCTCGAACGCAGGCCGGAAAGACCGAAAGCCACTGTGGCCCCTCTCCTCCCGGCTCATACGCACTACACCCGCACTCACTTTCCGCTTCCTGCAGGATTAACCCGAACCGATCCCGCTCCCTAGGAGGATCGACTTCGGCCTAGGGATGCCTTTTCGACCACGCACTCCGGGAAGATTCGCCTTCCTGGTTGCGGCACAAGCCACAGAATCTCCCACCATGTCGAAGAATGTGTCTAGGGTACAGGCAATCAGCCATGCTGGGGATGCCTGGCCGGACTCGCGCTCCTCTGAGGATGTGACTGGCTGCTCCGGTCAACAAATATTTGTGGGGAGCCCCTCACCCACGCTATGGGAGGGTCATCGCAAGCCCAAGACCTGCTGAGAGACCCGAGTGATGCTTGGGGGCCCATGGCCACCACCACACTGGCCGCGGAGACGAGCACAGGCCTCTGCTCGACTGGGGCCCAAGAGAAATCCGGAAAGACAGCACATGTGACGACTGGCCACCCAGTCCTCAAGAGTGGGGACGAGCATTGGATGGCGGTGGGGACGAGCATTGGATGGCGGCCATCCATCCACAAGTGCCTTGTTTCCCATGCTGTGCAGATACAAACATGTATATCTGTTACCAATTACCAATGTGTTCAGCGCACCCATTCCATGTACTTGTGCATGGATGATTGGCATGTAGACTGTAGAGAATGGACCTTTCTAGGTTTAGCTATGTCCCGCCCATCCCTATCTAAGCTCCACCCACACCTGGCTCGTGTTGGGTTCGATCGATCTCTGATCTTCCTGACTATCAATTTCCAGAAAACTATACTGCTGTCAAATTAGTTTCAAAATATTCAACATGTTTATTAAATAGTGGAGACATGCAATTCGTACAACGTGTCAGACATGGGCCAAATAGAATCATTTATGACGTAATGATTATGACATCATCCTACACGCCGCTTAGTTGATTATGACATCAGATGATAGATGGATACTCTGGAAAGGTGAATTGTTGCCATTTCCTGGTCCTCTGACATTACTGATTGATTAAGCGGAGTCCAACTGGGTCAGCATTTTTGATCTGACCGATAGAGTGAAATGGGATGTCCTCTGCCATTGTGTTATTTGTGTACCAAGTATTTGTCCTCTGTGCAATTGCTTCCTGGTATAAATGTCATACATGTTTGGACAATTGCAAGTGCATTGAGACTACAGTAAACGAGGGTCAATGTTGCCGGGCTGTCATCTGGATTGTGTGAAACATGCTCTTGCCATCCATTGCATTGTCATTAGTGTCGAGGTTATCGACTGTGGGATTCGTACATCTCCCAACAATAAGCTCAGGTTGGACCACTGCACCATTTTCACTATTCACCACTCACCATTCCAAAGCTGTGTTTTGCCCAGCTTGTATCCAATCTTATTAGATCATAAGATAAGATGTCTGGCACTATGAAAATGTTCAACCAATGGTCGGGGTATGGTTGCTGGGTAGTGATTAAATACTACATAACACATGTTTTGGCGTCCACTTTCCACCCACACACCCAACTCGCTCCATAAACTATATCCTGTCTCACAGTGCGAATCTTGTTCTACTATTCCATGAAATACCAACTGCAGACACCCAATAAGACACACTGATATACTGGTCACAACTTATACTTGGCTCGGACATGTCAGACTGAATCATCTGTGCCCAAGATGGAGAACTGGATCCCCTCTAATCTTCAGAACAACATAGATCAGTGAAAGAATTACGTTGTCAGACCGGTATGCTGACATTATCAGATGTAGGCTGAGATAGGAAATATTGAATGTGAAATTATAAGCATTTTAATCTGGAAATTAGATGGTGAAAAGTACAAAATTCTGCTTAGTAACTCATATTTTCGAAATCGGCTTACCAGAATTATGTCTGTGTCAAAGTTTTACACAAACATGCCAGTAGAAGTAATATTTATTTTATTTATTTTTTTTTGGGTGGGGGGGGGGGGGGTGATCTCGATAGCCACGGTGCTAGTGATTGATGGTTTAATACAGAATAATCGAGAATCAAGATCTCGGCTTCAATGAAATAACATTTGAATGTGGCCGAGTTTAACTATTTCACGTGTGCGCGCGCGCGTGAGGCAATAACAATTGCTTATTCCACGTAAATGGTGATGGTGGTGATAAAAATAACCGATGTTTGTTGTGGATATGTTAAACTCGTGGTAATTCAAGATTCGACATCCAGATTTATCCATTATAAACTATTTCTTTTGATTATATTGATTGTGAGAGGTACTAAGTTTTATGGCACCACGTATTACAACCATAGTAAACAAAGCCAAACAGAAAATGGGAATGATCAAAAGATGCTTCAACAACAGATCACCAAATATAATCACAACATTATTCAACTCCATCGTTAGACCTTCACTAGAATATGGATCTATAGTTTGGAATCCACATCTGGTCAAAGATAAACAACCATTAGAAAAGGTGCAGAGACTGTGCTATAAACTGTGCAACGAAATTCCTACCACTGCGCTAGAGGACAGAAGAAGACGTACAGATCTCATCGAGACCTACAAATACCTTAATGGATATTATGCCACAGATGCAACAACACTCTTTCAGCGACCTCTAAACGAGGACATTCGTTCAAACTTTTTAAACAACGATGCAACACAGATCTAGCTAAAAATTTCTTTCCATCCAGAGTGGTTCTTCTTCTTCTTTTCGTTCGCTGATCATACTGCCAGTCCTGTAATGACTATCGACATGATCATATGCGTTAAGTGCGTGGATCCATGGTTTATTAGAGTGCGCTGTGCGGCCTGGAACCTCCGTCTTCAGCACTCGAGGTTTCTGTCAGGGTTACCTCACCCGTACCTCCTTTAGTCGCCTCTTACGACACGCAGAGGATACGGAAGGTGAATTCTAAGCCCCACCTACAGGGCAAATCCAGAGTGGTTGAGGACTGGAATAGTCCACCAGAATATGTCATATGCGCACCTACTGTGGAAGTCTTCAAAAGAAAACTGAGAGCTGTGCCCTTTGGCGAAGACAGCTAACCCACTAACTTGGCACCAAGTATTCAAGTAAGATTCAAGATTATTTATTTCCAAATATATAAAGAGTTTAACGCTTCCATACAGGCATTCACCAAAGCAAAGGCAAGGCCTAATTGCTACATGTCTTAGTTCAATAAACTTAGTACCTTTCACAATCAGTAGTAATAGTTTTTAATGGAAAAATTTATACTAGGAAAGATTTGTTCGCATTTACTTGTATTATTGCTTCGTTCACGTTCAGCTCCTCCTTTTGATAATTTCCTTATTGCCAATAAGGGAGACAATAATTCTATTTTATTAAAGATATTATGAATTATCTCCCTTAGTTCAGAACTAATAGTTCTATACCAACTGCAGACACACGATACGACACGCTGTACTTATAGTCCGGGAGCCAATTTTCAAAAGGGGTCTAGAAGAATGGTTTCGTAGCACACCCAGTATTCAGAAGGTTTGTCTCTATATTATGCTAGACCGATGTCTTGGGTATATTCTGAGCCGTGTTGTACAAGAAAATTGTGGTATCACTAACCCGTGAGAAGCCCATTTACAATAGGTGTTGAATGTAGTTTTCAGACAATTTTCACAATGGTAAATTTTTCACAAACTTAAGCGCATGTTATATCAATACAATCTTAACCAAAATGGAAAGGAGTGATCGTATATCGCAGATTTATACATAATCAACCTCGTTTAAGACACCCGTATGTTGCTTTGTACATATTGGGGCACTTAGGTCTTCTTGTGACTAGCAATACCTTAGCTACAACAATGCCCATGTTTTCTACATTTTTCATAAATTAAACTTTTAACTGACATGCAGTGCATGTCTACACAAGCTGGCAGGACATATTTATCACGTGAGCAAATGAGAGAATGTTACTCATCCGTGTCAGAGTCATCTTCGACAATTGTATGCTGAACATTGTCACACATTTCACCTCCCATACAAAGGCATGCTTCAGTGCAGAGTAGATTGTTAGCCTTGCATTGACAGAGATCTGTTCTTTTGCAGGCAGACTTTTGACATCTACATGATGTGAGTTCAATTAATCCAAATGGAGCAGGATCCTTTGACATTAGAACAGGCTTGAGTAGACCATCCACTATACTCCAGCCATGTCCATTTGGAGATGGAAGATTCTGAACAGCTTGCAATGAACGTCTCCAAACAAGAGCTTGAACATTGGCCCTTTCGGTGTGATGCTTTAGACTATTCGATGTAGGTGGAAGATTTTCATTTCTTTGTCTCTTTTGACAAAAGAGCCAATAACGGGTTTCATCAGCTGTCTTTCCCACATCCCTGGTGGTATACAACTCACAGACAAATTTCTCACATAGAATTGCAGTATTCGGTGATAAGTCAACATGTTCGCCGAGTTGGGCTAAGCTAAGCTGATGACATTCAGATGACTTTAAGAGATTGAATGATTTTCTCTTAGCGACTAAATAATGCACTAGTGCTATCACAACCTGTAAGAGAATGAAACCCAGGCAAAGACAGACAGATAGCTGGGCCCAGTACTTGAGCAACTGTATGTATTGGTATGTATCGCAATTTGTCCTTTGTGCCCGTACGGAACCATAGTTCAGAACAGTGAAGCGAACGATACGTATATATACTAAGTACTGCCACGTCTGTATCAGGAGACTGTATAACAACACGCATGTGGTCTTTTGAAGCGTGTAGCGCGTGCAACATCATACGCGTATCTGTTTCCTCGTGATCTGATCGAAGTTCTTCCAAATACGACGAATTGTTCGCTGAAATGACAACAACATCCATTCCGTCGTTAAAGCCACCAGCAAGAGTGACGCAATTGTCGGCAGATAGCATATTTGGACCAGTATCACGCCACCGCTTGCTGAGAAATGCAACCAGGTTACTTTTGTTGCTTGGATTGCTGATGTACTTGGCCCATTGCTTTGGAATGGGAGTATTTTCTCCAGCAATCTTTACTTCCAATGCTGTTGATGACCCACGTTTTAGCCGCTCTTCCGCTTTGAGAG
Source organism: Chaetoderma sp. LZ-2023a (assembly GCA_034401795.1). Taxonomy (NCBI): domain Eukaryota; kingdom Metazoa; phylum Mollusca; class Caudofoveata; order Chaetodermatida; family Chaetodermatidae; genus Chaetoderma; species Chaetoderma sp. LZ-2023a. The sequence goes on from CM067373.1 coordinate 52,914,358, forward strand.
ATTCCAGTCTATCATATCTGTCAAAAACTATATTTACTCTGTTGCAGTCTTCTTTATTCAGTGGAACTGTAAAGATGTGCCAGTATTTATCAGCCAATTCTCCAAATGTAGACGTACCTCCAGTTTTAACCATTTGCACAATTGCCATGTCATCTACTACATAAGCTGTTGCGCCTGTCTTGTCAACAGGTGGAAGCCGTCCATCAACATTTACTTCCTTTTCTAGTTCACTTAACAAAACAGTTTTCACATTCTTTCTTAGAGTCCCATCCGTATGTGACAATGATAGTGGAACAGCAGACAGTTCATACGTCATCACTAGTTTTAAATCAACATCTCTGGACCTTGCGGCAATAATTAATCGACCAAATAGTTCGCGGTCAGATCTCACATTGTGAATTTTTTCATCATTTGTTTTGAGTTTTTTCTTCTGTGCTAGGCTGGCAAATGTTTTAAGTTTTAAGTGTGGCAACGTGTCCCAAAAGCTTCTCGTGTTAGTGTCCAGCCGCTCCTGAACAAAATTGTCCATAATCTCCTTACCAATGTCACAGGCGGAAACAAGTCTCTTGGCGATTTCACTAGGCAATACCACGCCAGTTGCAATGTTTACAAGCGGAAGACACTCGCTGTCGTCGTTTTCCGCAATATTAAAGGGATTGGTCATTATATCTGATGAGAACATCGAAAGTATCTTCTGCACATCGGTTTCATCCCTGTTCATTCGATTAGTCCCCATTTCCTTATGTACTCCAAACATGTGACTATCTTGTAACCCACACATTTGCTTTGTGACCGTTGTTATGGCTGCCCTCTCGTGGCTAGTTAAAAACCACCTCTCCAGAGCTCCTGGCTTTTGTGTTATTCCAATAATACCACCTCGCTTTTTGGAATCCAAATTAATCGATTGCTCTAAGGCCATATCTGTCCACACTTGATTGAATGGATGGTGTGAGCGACTTACGGAATGATTTCCATTCAAGAATTGTTCATGTACATGGGGATGTGTACTTGGAAGCATCTTCATGTCCGCAAGATATATTGGCAGCCATCTTGCATAATTGGTTCTGTCCATGCTGTAGAAATATGGCGCCATAGCAGCAGTAGCAGATAGGTGTGCCTGCCAATCTCCAGTTCTCTCAGCTCTTATGAATCCAAGCAGCAGCTCTACCATTTGAATATATGAGTTCCAAAATGCGAACAGGTGTGATTTCGAGCTTGACTCAACTTTAAAGGATTTGAACAGCTGTTGCAATTTATTCACGTACATACACACCTCTTTGAAATTTTCTTGCAGTGCGTCTAAGTCGTCAGTGCTGCTTCGGCACACCTTAATTTTCTCATCCAGACTCTCCAAATCTGTTGGAGTAATGTGGTCTTCATGTTGTCCATTTTGTTGAACCCATTTGGAAAAAGACTGCCATTGTGCTTTGTCAACAGTGGTACAGCTGGATATACAGATTCTATGATGGAGTTAGTATACATACATAAAATATAACCTTCACATTTCACCCTCGCCTTTGGTATATGCATGCAAAATGTATGTTGGATATATGTTAGGTCGATATCCGTCTAAATATCATATATGGTGAATCTAATACGATATTACTTTGAGTTATGACACGATCATGCTTATATCGTTGTGCACTGTGGATACAGCCAAAGCCTAGACCCCCTATGCAAAGAAATCAGGATAACTAATTAGTGCTACCACAATTTGTTTGTACAACAGGGCTTAAAATGTGTGGGACATGTCCCCCAAGCCACAGCAAGTGTCAGACCTTCCGAATACTGGGTGTGCTACGTCACGATTCTGACCTAGCTTTAGCTCCTGGACTATTATACTTGGCTCAGACATTTCAGTCTGAATCATCTGTTCAGACATACATAGGTCTACAATTAAAATTACCAACTTTCCTCCATAATTCCATATCCCTCATTTACAACTAAAATACCCATTATACCTGTTCAATCTGTGATAAATATTATAGCACATAATTATTTGCTGCCGTCTTCCCACACATGCACCTATAGTGTGTGTAAACATGAGTTTATTAGGTGCATGTATGTAAAGCTGGCCTATTTCTCAAACTGTTGATAATATGTCGTGCTGTATTTAGCCACTATGCTGCTCCAGGTAGACATGATCCTAATGGAAGGAATTATCTCTTTAATATTATGAAAAATAGGGGCCTACTACTGAAATAGAAACATGCTTGAGTATATCAACGAGGTAGTCAAACTGAAAACACACGGACAATGAAACAGATGAATAATTCGAGCTATAATTATGATTTGGTAAGAATTAAGGTAGTAAGATCATATTGGGTAAAATTTTCCGGATTTTACCGGTCATAACAAGTGTGGTTACGGATACACAAACTGCTATTTGAATAATACGCGTTTAAAGGGGCAAGAATTATTGTTTTGCTTAATTATTGATGGCTGGTCGTTATAATTCATTTTCTTTCATATTGGCAAGCATGGCCAACTTTATTACTAGATTAGAGACGGCGCTGTGATTTTATAGGACATGTATTAGCACTGGAATGATAAAAAAGTTTTGAACAAATATTCAACAGCTTTCCTGTACAGTGTATGTATATCACGTTCTTGAGATTGAGACAGAGAAATATCAGTGGTTACAGGAGTAATCATTTCCACAAGGCTGTAACTATTACCGGAAGTTCATCCGCGTTGTTGTAATAGAGGGAGCCATTTCTAACTATAACCCACCCATTTCTAGCCAAGCTCTGCCCATGTTTTGTGCGCGTTGGGATCTATGAACATTGAACACTGAATTATCAGAATCTCATCCAGTCAAATTTGTTTCAAAATATTGAACAGAATGTTTATTACATAGTAAAGACAAACAATTCGTCCACTTGACGGACATTTCAATGTTCATGACGGAGATAGATACGTCACTATGTATTGTGATCTCAGCCTACATATGAAGCAATTGAGTGTGACGTCTTATCCTTGAGTGAAAAAACAGATCCCTCCATTGCCAGACAAATGATGAATGAGAGACATGTTCTGAATGACCCATGTTCGCGAAAGCTTAACTCGTCCAACCAGAAACGCGGGTTTCGAAAACTCATTTTATAATGTAATAAACATTCTGTATTTTGAAAGTAATTGGCTTCAAAATAGTCAAGAGCTAATTACCAGTAGACTACACGTACCACGAAATCTGGATTCTCGAAAATGAGGGATCAAAGGGTTAAACTCAACACTAAATTGTTGCAATTCCTCTGGAAGGCTTAATGTCTTGGATGGCGGTTGGGGGCATATGGGGGCACAAACCTATCCTGGGCAGACATAGGGCAATGTAATTAATTACAATTACAATTACTTTGGAAAATGGTCAATTAAATTACAATTACTCGATTTTGTGAATGTAATTAATTACAATTAATTTGCAAAGTAATTAATTACAAATACTTTTTACCAATATATGTGTGTATGAATTGGTTTCTAAGCAATGGTAAGTGTGTGAATATGCCAGTGTGCTGAATAATAAACAAAGAATTGTATGCAGTCACGTACTCGCAAAATGGCATCTGCAGTGGTTTTGATAAATGTTCATTTGCAGACCAAGAGAAGGCTATGTTTTAAAATGTATCAAGTCTAGAATGACTAACTCGATAACAGAGCCAGTCATTGCAGTGGTAAATTTTCAAAAATAGTCCTCTCTTGTTATGCAAATGGATGTATTCTGTGTGAAAGTAATCCATCTCAGGTCTGCATGTACTCTTTCATTAACCCTTAACCTGTATCACCCTGATGTCAAAATTTTAAAATTTCAAATTAAATTAAAAGATGAACTTTTGTCAACAAATTTGGTGGAAGATGTTGCTGTCATAGTATCATAGACAGCAGTATTGTCCATGAATCTTTTAGAAGAAGTTACACCAGTTTCTTTGCTATCGACATAATAAAAGATAGAATATTGACCCTGAAGAGGCCGTTAAATGGCATGTATGTAGTCAATCCATACCCTAGCAAATCTGGCTTGAGCAGTCCATTTGTTGGTAAGAAAAGACTATTTTCTTAAAGTTACCACTGGAATGACTGATTCCCTAACCAAGCCACTCATTCCACTGTTGAATTAAAAAAAATTGTCTTCTCTTGGCCTGCATATGGACAATCACTGAGCAGAAGATTTTCAATTGACAAATCTTGAGCTTTAAAGAATTAATAAACTGCACCCTATAGAAAACAGACCATGTATTATCCCGTTTCAAGGAGAAAATAATTCTTTAGGATGTCTGACATATTCAGTTGAATATTTTGAAAATAATTCTTACAATGTGAACAGATTCTGTAATATCTCATCTGTATAGGTGAAAGGGTGTCTACAAAACCATCAATAAAATCAACAAAAGACTTGTGAATGGATAAAATCACACCTCTGAGGGGATTGCTGTCCACTGCTGGAGTTAACCCTATCAACAATACTCATCCCCAGTCGTAAAGTAAACATAGGCATGCTAAGTTAGTATTACTATGTGGACTAAGTTCCTTAGAATAATTTGTTTGCAAGTTGATTTATGTCAAACAGCTATAATTTCTCACTTATTTTCAAAATACTGTGCTATTCTCCTCAGACATGTCAGAGTACATTCCTGAAATTTAGAGTTAAAGATATTAGGCTGATCTAGAGAAACACAGGCCTTGAGGATATGATATTTTTGTATGCATTTAAGCATGTTTATAAAGGACACCATGGTGATCATTATACAGAACTGTCCTTTATACACAGGTGCCATAATTGTCATTTAGGAGTTAAACCTTTCAATGAGACGTCTGAAAAATTTGGTTGACTATTTTGATAGCAATTTGACTGAAAGCTGTTGATGTCTAAGGCACCTTTGATATTCAGTAAAATTATTTTCAAATTTCAGTAGCTTAATTTCTTAACCATCTGAACATGAAAGAGCAAATATGGAAAAGCACATACATTCTTCCAAATATCCTGTTTAATATTTTTAAGTGCTTGCTGTATGGCTTAGATAGCAACTGATTCCAGTCAAATGTGTCATACAGCAAACACTTCCCGTCAAATTACTGTTAATAAGCCTCTGAGTTTGAGCCTAAAGAATAAAAAAACTAAACCACATGTGCATTTTTAACAAATATTTCTGTTTAATATTTTGAAACTAATTTGACTGGAGCAGGAAGCTTCCTGTCAAATTAATGTAAAAAATATAAATTAGTATGTATGATAATGTGATTTTTTTTTGTTATACACTGTGTACCTTCTTAATACATTGGGGTTTGTTATGAAGAATTAAGAAGAGATATTAATTTATAGTGTTAGCATCAAACAGACATGAAATTTTTGTATTTAATTGATAAAGTAATTGAAATTACCAATTACAAAATTTTCAAATGTAATTAATTACAGTTCACTTACAATTACTTTTGGAGCTACTCAATTACAATTTCAACCAATTAATTGAAAATGTAATTAAATTACAGCAAATTATAATTAGCCCATGTCTGATCCTGGACCTACACCAATTGAGAAATCAAAAAACTGTAATCGTTATCAGACAATGTTTATTAACATAAGCAAGGCCAATTGAGAAAAAAAAAATGTAATCGTTATCAGACAATGTTTATTAACATAAGCAAGGCCTTTAAACAAAAGTCTGTATTCACATTTAAGCAAGGCGTTTACGCTGTGTCCCATTTCTCCAAAATGAACGGGTTTATCTCGACCAGCAGAGGTCGAATGTACTGCTAATAAACAGGTTAGCCTCAGTCAAGACAATACTGGTGCATAGTGGCTGATGTACGATTTGAAGTCATTCGAATGGATGGTCTAGATCTAAATGTAAATTTGTAAGTATATTTAATTATTATACTTAAAGGATAATTCCGGGATGATAAAAAGTGTGCTTTATTTGAATGATTATTACATTTTTAAAGAAATTACGCCAGAATAATAGCCAGATAGAAATAGCGTAGCCAAATATCGCTAGATAAAGTCGGTAAAACTGACAATTTTTCGCATATCGGGCGCTGCCATTCAGTTCAGTTCAGTTGAGGATCTCCCACCTCTTCATTACCAGTTCACCCAGTTCATCCTGTTTTCTCCGATGCCGAACATTACGGTCCATGCGTATTATAAAACTCTGTTTGGAATTCCGCGCACATTTATAGGGATTTATATTGAGTCACTGAGTATGGGTAACATGTATCATCTCAAGGCGGTTCAGTATGTACGCGTACTCATCCTCGAGGGTGTCAAATAGGCGGGGCCATTCTGCGTCACAGCAGTGCAGAGTAGTCTTCGACAAGAATCATTAAGTGCGGTGGTCTCATGGTCTCACATCCATCTGATGGCATCGTTGGACATGGACTTTATAGAGGTAATCGTGGCTGCATGCTTCGGCTCTTTGTACCAGCTCGTCTTCTGCTTTGGTGCTCTCCGCTTGCTACTATGACATTGGTGCAGTCTATGGTTAGCCGAGTCAGAACCGCTGGCTCGTTGGCCATGCTTTCAGCTACCCTTCGTTTACCCCCAAGGAGAAGAATTTTCCTCAGCTTTACTAGGTACTTGGCTCAGATGTCCGCATATCAGATGGCAGCGGTCCTCTGGTTCTTGTCTCCATATGGGACACGTCGGATCAACCCGGAATTGATTGAACCATGCACGATTTGCCTGTGTGGTATACGTGCCAGTGAGGAACTTCACCACATTACCGCTTTCTCTACCTCCACCTCCCATTATATCGCATCTGTCACCGCCATTAGGAATGACTGGAGGCGCTAGGCTAATAGATAGGCTACGGGTACATACTTTAAGGAAGTATATGTAAATGATAATAGCAACGGAACTGCTGAAGCGATTTCAATGATTCTTTAAGCACCTCCAAATAGGTGCCGATTTCGAGATTAACATCCTACGATATAATGGATGGTAAAATCGGACAAGGTGTTCAAAAGTCTGGATTATATAAATATTGGTCATCTAATATGATTTGAGAATATTTTATCCGGGTTTTTTTTCGGTAAACTTCAGGATGAGATTGTTTTTCTTGCAGGCTCTTGGATGTACTCTGTTCGTTCGTTCAGTTTGTTTTATTGGCCGCTTACACCTAAATGTATTTGAGCCATGACTCTATTTTGAGGAGCTTCCCCGAGGGGTTGCGAAATGAAAGTAAAACTGAAAAAATTAGAAATTAAGATGTTGCTAGGGGTGTGTTGCCTGTTGTTGCCTAATGAACTGTTGTTTGCGGGTGTCAGTGTTGTATGCTGTGTAAACGTGTGAGTGGAGGGGAGGGGTAGGAGGGGTAATTACTTTATTTCTCTCGGAGGTGGGATGGGGGTGGAGGGCAGTCTGTGAAATTAAATCTGAAAGCGGAAAACAAGAAAGAATTTGGAAATAACAAATATTAAGAGACGAAACTGAAAGATAATACTATCAAATAAACGTAAATAACTTAAAATAATGGCATGTGACTAAATAAACAGGAAACGGAAAACGGAAATTAAAATCTATAGTGTTTGTAAACGAAAAATCTAAATTTAAAACTTAAATTATAACTTGTTGCTGTTAGAAATAATAAGTTTTATGCAGATTGTGGTATTTGGGAGTTAAAAAAGCCCTACTAGTCACGTCAAGTCGCTAAAAATAAAATGTTGAACCAGCATTGGACAAAGGAGAGCAAAGCAGAGCGACATCAACTACACCAAAAGCAAAGCCACGCCAACCACGACCACCGCGCCCATCTTTCACGTTTCCAGCGCCAGACACCACCACCAACATATGTTTCATTGCATCATCGGGTGCGTCGTCACCAGGAGCACAGCAGCAAGCAAGCAACGCCACTCCTATCCAAGGTTGATTGTGGCTCAACGATAAGCCCGCCTCCCTCGGGTACCACGTGGAACCAATCCCACATCCGGTATGGATCGTCCTGGCCTCCCTCCGGCGTCGTACGTCCGTCTTTTCCTTTTTAATTTTTTTTCTCCCTCTCTTCAGATATTTTAATTAGTTAGTGACATCATATCAAATACACTTTCCAGACTTTTTTATACTGTTCAACCTCATTTTAAAATTAAATTTCAAAATGTACCTCAAAATCCAAAATTGCATCCCCGTAAAGACGTAGTTCTGTGTATCGACATACCATTGGAGTGTGCTTAAAGCTGAGAGATGGCTGTCTGCTTGACTAATTATGATTTTGTTCATATGAATATTGCCTGAGAGATACTCAAATGAATTAACATGTTGACATAAAATCAGGGAATTTTCCTGGGGGGGGGGGGGGGGGGGTTTGGAGCGGCGCATTAACATTGCCCGGCAAGCTGTAGTAATTACAATAATTAAGATAGTTTGATGACACTTTACCAGTTGTGAGATAACATTATAAACTATTAAAGCATCTGCACGGCAAATTCTGTCCTTGTAGCTCTAACACTTACGCCGTGTTCTCACTGGAGAGTTAATCAGGAATAACGCCATGCCTGTATATAATGCCATATACTGTACAATTGGTGAATGACTTGGTCAAGGCTCCAGACTGCAAAGTGAAACTGCCGAGAATTAACGCCAGAACCAGAGGGCACAAAGCAAAATTCCTTATCCCCAGATCAATCACAGAAGCTCACCATCACTCATGCCTACCATCGGCCATCCGTCTCTGGAATACACTTCCAGTCGACTTGCCGCCCTTCAAACTGGGACTGCAGGCAAACTGTGCTTGCCCATAAGAGCAGAAGGGCATTGCTTTTAATTGTAAATAAATTAACTTTTAACCCTATTCAGTCTGTGACAGCGCACGGTGGCACACAATAATCTTTTGCAAGGTTCTGTGCTTTAAATGGAAGAAGAAGAGGAGAATACTTTCCCGCTGCTCGTCCTGCTAGTCCAGCTCATCTGGAAACAGCACATCCAATAAACCCAAGCCTGCTCTTGTCCTAACCGTTCATACTGTCAGACGAAAGGTTACGCCATCGACGGTGTTAGATGCATACGCTGTCCCTTGTACCACCTTGTACACCACTCTTAGGACACACTCAATAGGTATTTACCCAACTGAAGGATAGCAAGCTGCAAAATTAACTGCACTCATTCAACAGCTGTTTCAAGTAGGCCCAACAGCACACTCACAAAATAGGCTCCTTTCCTTTCCCCTGCTTGACTTTCAAGCAGGCCGCTGGCTAATAGGTTAGATAGGTAGAAACAACCTCCACTCAAGTTCGCATAGCAGCACCCTGGTAACTGTGATCAACCGTCGTTCTGCCCTCTCCTTGAGAGACCGCATAATGGTTACATGTGCTGCAGCACTTTATTTTGCTTGCTTTATTTGTATATGCCTTAGATATACGTGTTTGCATGCACTGTCTTGAATATTCGTGTTGCACATTCGCTTTACCTGTTTAGTATATACGTTGTTGGCTGCTGCATGTACATGTTAGCTAATCATGTTTAGTTAGTACCAAACACCAAACGCTACCATGGGTGAATAGAATGGCATTCTGGTCAGACGGACACTGAATGGATGATCACAATTATCCCATGATACTCCGCTGTTTGAAATGCCCAGCCAGGTCTTGGTGCTCAAGGAGTGGCCCATATAGCGAACTGACTGCTCGTTCAGAGGAGCCACGCTGCATGCACTTTTTGTAACTGTTTGCATCCCTGTATTCATATCTGTTCCTCCCTATAACGACTTATGCCGCTTTACCATGCCTGTCGTTGTAGATTGTGTAGTGTTTCTGTCATGGACGTTGGTTGGTCTCTGAGCTCATTTACTTGGGGCACTGTAGCTATCCTCGGTCATGTCTACTACCGTAATCTAATAAGTTATGATAGCGAAAGGCTGCCAGGGCAGAAAGCACGCACACAGACTAAATCTGGTAAACTGTTAGTTTAGGCTCGCAAAAGCCTACAGTCTGCGAATTGTAGCCTGGAAGGACTGCCACGCAGCATCAAAAGTGGCATCAACTAACAATTGCTTTACATCCCACTTTCTGGCTTATGGACAAACCAGTGATACAATACTTTATCGACTTAACGTTTTAGGATCTCTCATCGAAATTCCGGGTAAGACGTCTATGACAACAGACCGTCTTCCCATCTCTTTCATTTCCCTTTTTCAGAACCTCGAGCCAGCAACAGCCGCTTACAAATTTAGCTTGCTTAGAGTTGTACTATAACTGCTAAAAACAGGAAGGGTATGTAGAAATGATCTCATTCCCTTCTTTTTCTTCTAACTCTCTTCCTTTCTCTCACGATTTGAGAACGTGTACATTGTTTTATGCTCATGTGAGCCTGACGCTATCCTAGCTTATTAGATTAGTAGACAGCAGTAATGGTGGACTTCCCCTCATCCATGGAGCGGCCTTGTTCAGCAGCGAGTGCGTAGCCTCGAGTTATGTAGTGGACAAGGACACTCTATCGTCAGAAGTTGTCATCATCATCATCATTATCATCATCATCATCATCATCATCATCATCATCATTTTACGAGGCTTGTTATCAATCATCAATCATCATCCTCATCATCATCATCATCATCATCATCATCATCATCATCATCATTATGGATCTCGGGACACAAGCCTATGTCTTTTTATGTCCCGGTTGTGATAGTGGTTTTACAACTTTGTTCCGGCTTTCGGTGTGACGGAACAGAACATTCTGTATACTATACAAGATTTTTTAACAATTGTACATGTTTATTTACATTTCTTCAATTATTATTTTATTATTATTATTATTATTATTATTATTATTATTATTATTATTAATTTTTCTATTGCACATAATATTTGTATTACACATAATTTCCTACAAAGACTCTACATGTTGAATGTTTAATTTGGAGCTCTCATAAAAGGTTTATAAAAGGTTTTTGGCATGCATCTTTATTTGCATTTACAGTACTTGCTGGCAGGGAGTCATAATAGTACATGTACAAAGCCAGAATGGGTAGTCCATAAAAGGCTACGCCTATAATTCACCTTTCCAGTGTACCCACCCATCATATGACGTCATAATGAACTGCATGGTGTATAGAATGACATCATAATGAATGACGGCATGAAAAATGTCGATAAGTACGTCACGAACGCATATTTGAAGATGGTCTATGCGTTGTTGTACAAATTGTTTGCTTTTACTATTTAATAAATATTCTGTTGAATATTTTGAAACTAATTTGACTGGGCGCTGTTTTCAGCAACAGCACCCAGTCAAATTAGTTACAAAATATTCAACAGCTTCCCTGTACATTTTTCAGGAAATTGATAGCTAGGGGATTCGGGGATCGATCAATCCCAACATGGCGAGGTGTGGGTGGAGCTTAGCTAGTGATGGGCGGGGCATAACTAAAAATGGAACGATCCATTGGATGGAGCCCCTACATTAAATAGACAGTCACAATATTTAACATTGGCAGACACATGCACAAACATAAAAAGCGGTATATTATTAGGAGTAGCATGTATTATTTATATATAATCAATTCTATAGGATTTATATTTCACAGTCACAGGGTGGCAATATATTGTCAATGGCGGCATCTGCGGTATGGAGTATGATTGATCAATTGTAGATAAATGTCATCATATGGGTGATGCAGAATAAATATGCTTTTTGGTCACTGTTGATGATGGAAAAAGTGATGTGTGTCATGGTGGGTGACATAGTACTGGTGTTATTGCCTGCTATGACTGGACGATAACACATTACAAAACATGGAAAACACACATACATGCAAACATGGGGGTCAACCAGTGGGGTGGGTTTGGGGCTCATCATGAGGTATCAATATGGTGAGGGTACATTTCTGTGCAATAGAGAGGGTATAGTAATTTTCTGTGGGGACTGGTGCGATTTTTTAATGTTTATGGTGGGACTGGAATTAGAGAGTGTCATGGAGGTGGAAGGGTACTGGTAGTAGTAGCAGCAGTGTTAGTAGTGCTAGTAATGAGGGGTGGTGGTGTTTGTGGGAACTGTTTACGTATTGGCTATGATGTTTATAATGTGTATTTGTAAGCATTAGTATTTGCCTATGATGTGCTGCTTTATAGTTTTCATGTAGGATCTTTGTGTGAGTATTTGCGTTTGGACATCTGGCTCAGTTTCATTCCAGAGCTTGGTTTCAGAGATTGAGATTTTGTGTCTACCTAATTCTGTTCTGATATATTGGGTGGGCAATTTATTCTTTGATCTAGTATTGTGTGCATTGACTTGTGTGTTGCTCTTAAATACATTTGATAGGATTTGTGGGAGGTTATCATGGTGTAGAAGTCTTAGTAAGGTGTATGATTTCCAATATCTGTGAGTTTCAGCATGTCTTCTTTCTTGAAGATGTATTCACACTTTGCTGTTTTAGAGAGCATTTTAAAACTTTTGTCTATAACCGTTTTAGCTATGTTAGTTTAATTTCATGTGCACTGTTCCAGATTATGTTACAATATATGATGTGTGAAAGGATTAGAGTAGAGTATACTACATTAAAGTAGAGTAGAGTAGAGTAGAGAGCTTGAACAGTGTCATGTGGCAGGAAAGATGTTGGATGGCACTGATGCCTTTTGGTATGCAGCAGCTATGTTGATGTGCACATCGAAAGTTAGCTTGGTGTCAATAAGTACCCCAAGGTTTTTTTCGTTGTCAGTTGCTGAGATTTGAGGATGGGTCTCGTCGTCAGTCATGAAGCACTGCATCTTTACTACCGATATTTAATGCATGGATCCCTGTTGAATTGAACCATAGTTAAACCTTAGTTTCCAGTCCAGTGACCAGTTTTGTTTACATTGTTTTGCAGGTTAGCTCTAGTTGGGTTTTCAATAAGTTTGGTATCATCGGCCAAGACCGTATAGCAACAATCTGTTGAGTCTGGCAGGTCATTGATAAATATGAGGAACAGCACTGGCTCAAGTAGACTACACTTAAGACTCCACTTACTACCCGTTTCCATGCTGATTTGGCATTATTTACTTGAACTCTCTGTTTTGTATTAAACAGGAAATTTTTTTATCCAGTTAACTAATTACACTCTGATACTGTTAACCCTGAGGTTCTTTTCTATTGCACATGATGGTTATTGTCTATGTATTCAAGTAATTGTGTTTTATAGGACAAGTTTGGTAGGAAACCATGTTGACATACGCTAAATAGGCCACGTCCTTCCATGCAATTCATGATGGCGTCTCGCATGAAAGACTCCAGTACTATGCAGAGAATGCATGTGGTCTCACCGGATGATAATTCCCTGGATCATGCTTTGGACCCTTTTTAATATACATGTGACATTTGCTACCTTCAGGGATTTTTACTTCTTCCAGAGACTTATTGAAGAGAATGCTAAGTGGTGTACTGATATCATCTGCTACTTCTATTAATAGTATTCTTGATGGTATAGCATCAGGACAACAACTTATTGGGATTTAGAGACATTTGCCTTCGCTATGGCTGCGGGTGTTATAACTAGGTCTGCTGGCTGGACTTCATCATTTCGAAGTGGGAACCCTGGTACTGTGTCCGGATTCTCTTTAGTGAATACACTTGTAAAGAGGTTGTTAAGTACATCAGCTTTCTCTCTGTGTCTCGTAGTAGTCTTGTCGTTACCAGCTTATCTTAATTCTCCAATTGATTCCTTTAATTGCGTGTTTGACTTCGCATACTTCCAAAAAGCTTTTGGATTCGACTTAGTTTCGAAGGCTAGATTTCTTAAAAATAGTTTTTCCGTTAGTCTTAGTTTAGCTGTTGTATTATTCCTGGCTTGTTTGTATGTGCCATAGTCACACCTAGTTTTCCTGAATTTCCTGAAGGCTATTTGTTTCGCTTTCATAGCTTTTAGTCTGTCCCCAGATAACATTTACATATGGGACCCATTTGAGCCACATATGGGTTTCCATATGGGCCCATGCCATTTCCGCTCCCATATGGCCCATCTGGGTCTCATATCGGAATTTCCGTGCCCAGATTCCCGGATCCACCACATATGGGAATGTTATCAGAGTCTTTATTTGTCCAAATTTTTTTCTTGGTTGTTGAGCTGGATATAGTGATATTTTGAGCTATTGCCTCACTTAGCAAATTCTGTATAAAGTCCTATGTTTCCCGTGTATTCATGTTGGCCATGCTGTTCCAATATAGAGTCATGAGTTGGTTGCGGATGTTTCCATAAATACCATTATTAGTTCACCTGGCCAGAATGGCCAAGTGAGCTTATGCCATGGCGACCGACCGGCGTCTGTCTGGCGTCCGTCCGTCCGTCTGTATGTCTGTCCGTCCGTCTGTCCGTCCGTCCGTCAACTTTTTCCTTTAAACGACTTCTTCTCAATAACCACTGGGCCGATTTCAATTATATTTGGCAGGAAGTATCCTTAGGGCATAGGGATCCAAGTTTGTTCAAACAAAGCCGATCAGCGGATTTGGCCGGTGGCCATCTTGGATTTTGGCCGATTTTAGGAATGGCTTTAAAAATCTTCTTCTCTGAAACCGCTTGGTGGATTGATTCAAAACTCACGAAATATCATATAGGGCAAGAGCTGAACCAAGTTTGTTCGAAGGAACTTGATTGGCCAAATGGTTCGGCGGCCATCTTGGATGACTTAGTTTTCGTAAAATCGACTTATTCTGCAGACCCGCTGAACGGATCGGGCTGAAATTCTGGCGATATGATTATGGACTAAGGGCCATTAAAGTTTGTTCATGGGAAGTTGATAGGTAAAAAACATGGCCGCCGTGGACCAATCAAATTTTAGCGTGTTTGGCTGCCATATTCAATTTTTTTATTTGATGGATTTTGAAGCCGAAATTGGTTTTCTTAACTCCACTTACTTGTCAGTCAGCTATCGTATAGCGATAACCCTATCCGTCTTCTGTATGTCCGCCCATCCATCTGTTTGTCCGTCACCAACAATGACGGCTCATTTTATTATTTCTTGATGGATTGACACCAAACTTGGTCACAATGTTAATGACGGCATCTAATATCTGTGTTGTGAAAATGAAACTGATAGGACGTCAAATGCCAGAGTTATCACTCCTTAAATATTTGCAGTCGCACTTTCACAGGGCAAATGGTTTGTTCCCACCGTCTTATCACCATGTCAGATTTTATTGCCAAACTAGATATTAAATTCCAATTAACAGATTAACCTTTCCAATACTGCAGAAATATTTAAGATATGTATTATGTGCTCTGACATCTATGCTCTTAAAAATATTTGAAATGTATTTGATTGAAATTTGTTGCTGCCTTTGGCAGCAATGAAAGTTATTACTGCCTAAGGCAGCAATGACTTTCAGTCAAATTATTTTCTAAATCAACTCCAGCTCACCCTACCCCTGCTGCTAACTCGGTGATTCAGCCTGATGTGCATGTGTTAAATGGATTGTGTGGTGGTGGGGAATAACCTGCTATAAAGACCACCTACCTGCCTTTAGAGACCATTTTCTTCAAATTGTATTTAAACCTCTAGTAAGCGTCTGACTGAGTTTTTGCAGACGACATATTCCAAAGGTTATATCTCTGAACGTGATAAATATTTTGAAAACAATTGGACTGAAAGTTGTTGGTGGCTAAGCCACCAACAACTTTCAGTCCAATTGTTTTCAAAATATTCAACAAGTCAAGAGCTTTTGAAAATTGAAATTATTGGCTGCACTGGCTTGCAGCAGTGAGACAGTTAAGAAACCAGCTGTTGTTAGCACTGATATCATCTATTTTCACTTAAACATTGTTCAAAATCACTAATGCAAAAAAAACCAGTCCAGAGATTGTTGTCAATATATCGAAAACCAAATCATTTGACTGAAAGTCATTGGAATTGACACCGATATATGTAAAACTTAAGTAAGATTAGTTTGATATGCGAATGTTCCAGGTGAGCGATACAGGCCCATTGGGCCTCTTGTTTAATACTAGTTTTGTTTTTGCCGTGTTTGAAGAGTTAGTAAACAGATCTGGATGTAGTGAGATTTTCAGTATGTCATGATCGCTTTTTCCTAGTGGCGCCTCATGGCTTATTCATGAGATCAGGTTCTCATCATGGGCAATGAAAAAATCCAATATGTTGGATGTGTTGTGGTGTCTGTGTCTTGTTAGTACAGTAATGTTTGGTTGAGAAAGTTGTTCTAGATTGTTTGGACAAATGCTTTCCCATCCGAATCTAATGAAAGGCCAGTTTCCCAGTTTATCTTCACGAGGTTAAAATCTATGATCAGGATGTAATCCGCCTGGACAATCGCCAGTGTTGTTATGTAGGGTTATTAGGTGCATGTTGTTAATTTTATTTGAATGTTAATTTCAATTATTGCCTTAATGTTTCTTTTGATATAACATGGCTTGCACAGTCCAATTCAAAAGTTCTTTCTTTGAAGTGGATATCTAGCTTGTTCTTGGGTGATTAAACTGTTTCAGTGGCATTTATTGATAACATATTCTGTAATAACATTAAGGCCAGTAATAACACAGAGGTGTGAATTTCCGTAACAGACACATCAGATCACTTACCAATCTATCTCCTTGAAAAACAACAGAAATTCTCAAAACCATTCATGTATGAAAAAGTGAAGTGCAGACAATTCAGTCAGGACAATACTGAAAATCTTAAAAACGCCATGTCTGAGGCGGATTGGAGTACAGGCACAGATATTCAGTCTTTTGTAAGATGCCTACACCAAGTTTCATGACATTTGCACCCACATTTTAACACAGCTTCCCTATGAGGGTAAAGAAACCATTTCAGCACAACCCTGCAAACCCCTGGCTCACAAATGAACTGATAACTGCTTGTCACAAAAAACACCAACTTTATTTGGCATTTATTAAATGTCAAACAAAGTATAACAAACTGAAATTTAAGAACTACAGAAACAAACTTGATCAAATAATAAGAACAGCTAAAAAGTACTACCAAAATAAATTTGAACAATCTAAAAATGACATAAATGAAACATGGAAAATAATTAAATCACTTTTGAATAAAATTATTGGCAAAGCACAGCAGACACAATTTCGTTACAAAAACAAAATTATAACTGATGACTATGAAATTGGAAACGGATTCAATGATTATTTTGTTAATATAGGTCCAATTCTTTCAGATAAAATAAAACCAACGTCCGGAAATAAATACAGTGATTATCTGACAGGCAGCTACCAGTCTTATTTTTTCGTTAACCGGGGGCATCGATAAAGAAAATGTTAACGTTCTGAACACACTTAACCCTGCAAAAAGCGCTGGCCTTGATAATTTCAAATGGAGCATTTTCAAACACTGCATAATACACTTACTAACACCACTCAATCACATATGCAACTTATCTCTAACACAAGGCATTTTCTGTCAAAACTAAATTCTGCACGAGTAACACCTATATATAAAGCAAAAGACTCTGCTGATTTCACAAATTACAGGCCTGTCTCAATACTTCCACCTTTTTCCAAATTACTGGAACTCCTTATGTATAATCAGCTTACAAACTACCTAGACAAAAATCAGTCTAGTATAAATAACAACGCGGCTTCCGCAAAAAACATTCAACTATGCTAGCATTAATAGAAATGACAGAAAATTATTGACTCAATTGAAAAGGAAGACCATAATAGGCATCTTTTTTTTACCACAAAATTCTACTAGACAAAGTTGTATATTATGGAATCAGGGGAAGTGCACTCTTCTGG
The DNA here is from genome assembly GCA_034401795.1 of Chaetoderma sp. LZ-2023a. Lineage (NCBI taxonomy): Eukaryota > Metazoa > Mollusca > Caudofoveata > Chaetodermatida > Chaetodermatidae > Chaetoderma > Chaetoderma sp. LZ-2023a. The sequence goes on from CM067373.1 coordinate 52,932,021, forward strand.
TTTCAAAGCTACTTAAGCTATAGAACGCAATGTGTGCAATTTAATTCAACTTGCTCGGAAAATAGGAGACTAACCTGTGGTGTGCCTCAGGGATCCATTCTTGGCCCTCTGCTCTTCCTATTGTACGTGAATGACCTACCCACTACTTGCAAAAACATGCCACTAATACTATTTGCTGATGACACCAATGCATTCTGTTGTGACCAAGATATAATTACATTATATCGAAAGGCAAATAAGGAAATTGAGAAAATTACTAACTGGTTTTCGCTAAATAAGCTATCACTAAATGTCGGCAAAACCAACTATATGCTATTTTCAAAATCCAGAGAACTATTAAATAAAGATATTCCAGAAATGTATGTTACCAAAAAAGAAATTGAAGAAGCCCCTTTTGCTGAGTCCTTAGTAGTATATTTAGATAAAAACCTGACTTGGGATAAACAAATTGACACAGTAACTGCCAAAGTAGCAAGAGGCATGGGTGTCATCCAAAGACTAAAGCCATAGATGACACACAACACTGTTAAAACACCGTACAGCACCTTGATCCTCCCATATCTCGCGTACTGCAATGGTGTTTGGACTAACACGCACAAAATAAATTATAAAAGATTCAGTCTCCAGAAAAAAGCTTTAAACTATTTGCTAATCCAGCAGAGGTCCAAACCATTTTTAAAGCTGAAAAACTGCTTAAACTCAAAGACATCGGAAAATCAAAAATGCTTACTATTGTTAAAAACTTACATCACAATGCACTACCCAAATCCACCACCCCTTACTTCACACACAACATCAGCATTCACCATCACAACACAAGAAGAAGACATAATCTTCACGTTGAATAGACATAGGGAAAAACAGAATATCTATTGCAGCCACTAAATTATGGAACGGTACAAAACAGGTCACACGTGAACAAATTTTAACGGCAAAATCATTCAAGAAAACATTAAAAAAAATTACATAATCAATACATACTAGGACCCGCATAAATAACATTACCAACACCACACAAAATAGCCACCGCCAACAGTGCTAGTACTGCCACTGAAACTACTACTACCACCACCACCAACCACTACTACTGCTGCTGCTGCTGCTGCTGCTGCTACTACTACTACTACTACTACTACTACTACTACTACTACTACTACTGGATGAACCCAATTGTTACCACCACTATCGGTACCGCTACTGAATATTATATTAAAACTACTGGATGGGCTGGTAAATATAACACCGCCATAGCATGCCCACCCCTCCCCATTCCCTCCCTATCCCCTGCCCATGTGTGTTTTATAATACTATCTACTAAATGCAATGTATATCCTGATATCTAACTGTCGCTGTTGTCTGTATTGTTACTGTTCTGTCTATATATGTAAGGTGTCCACCAGAACTATAGGTTGTGCCTTTGGCGGACAACCTGGACTCATTTATGTAAAAAACATGGTGCTGTCAAATAAATAATTTTTGATTTAATTTGATCTAGGTTGTTATATACAATAGAAGAATTCTCTGGATATAGCCTATAATGTATCTCTCCCGAGTAGAATAGTTATACGTCAGATCTAACATAAGCTGCAACTCTAAGTCTGACCTATGTTTGTTCTTTTCATAACTGTAAACTGTACTATGGTGATTAGCCATAATGACATAAAAAGCATGTACCCAGATGAGCCCAGGTAGCCTTTCTTGGCATGTACCCACTGGACTACTCCCTCAGGATGCATACATGTTGCCGGGCGATGGGTCCAAGAAGCTGATGAGCGACTCCCACTCCACATGCTAGCACAACCACATATAACAAGGCATGGACAGGATAACACACAAATGCATTTAGAAAGCAGCGTATCTAGTTACAGCGATGGCTGAAGAAGCGGGTAGCAGGTGGTGGTGACCTTCCAAGAAGGCCTGGCGAGCTGATTGGCATCTCCCAGTCACCATAGCATTGGTCTGCGAACCATGTTTTCAGCTGATGCCAAGCAAGGCGAGAGTGAACCATGGGAGGCTCACTCCCTGGAGCTAACATTTAACTGCATTTAGGGTTATGTAATTGTCCATGAAGTCCACTGCTAGGACATACCTACTATAATTATGTTTGCGAAGTGAATCCTACTTATGGCTGAAAGATTAGCTAATGGTACCAGTGATGGTACAGGGGAAGTGCGTGAAACATCGCCATTTTGATTCTCACCGTTAGGAAACCTCTGAGATTTCCTGGGTCGGCGCTAACCAAACCGGCAGAGGGGACTATCAGACAATTAGTGGGCCAGATGGCCAGAGAGTCCTGGAAGAGACAGCTGCTCCAGAAGTAATTTAAGAGGCCTTAAGTTGGTGGCCAATTATGTAAATCCAGCATGCATATGCAGTGTTACAGCACCGCCGGGAAAGAGGCTTTACAATAAAACAGCACTCCTCCATTTGAGCAGCTGTCCCTAGCTACTCTATCCTAACAAAATATCTGAGCTTAATACTAGTTAGGATTGGTCACCGTATCTCGACCCATATTGGCATGAGAGACGACTCTAGTGTGAATGTGTCGCCGTATTTTAGAGAGTTTAAGTGTATGTATTAATGAAGCTATTTAGTATAAGCTTAGGCGGCTGCACATTTTTAGAAAATATATAACTATTTAACTAACTCAAAAAGTGATACAATAGAAAATATAGAGATATAAAAAAATGGTGCTCGCCGTATTTATATGTAGTTATAATGTAATAGGGTCAAGCTGACTTGCGGTGCCTACTTATAATCAGCGCTACATAAAATGAAATAACTATACTACACTAAAAATAAGCACCTATTTGTCATCAACGCAATGTCTATTCTTACAACATGAAAGTTCAGTTGGCGCCTATTAGTCATCAACGTACTTGGAATCTGCTGGCGAAGTAGAAGTGGGCGCTTGTTAGTCATCAGCGCACGTTGACATCTGTTGGCGAACTTGGTAACTGTAGCCGTGATTTTAAGCGCATGTCGGTGTCTGTGGCCAAATTGCCGAAAAGCCGCTCGTACTTTCACTGGTTCCCAATAGTTGGTGGATGGGCAACCTTACTTTTGAATTTAGTTTATTAGCCCCTGGTCGCAGGGCTGCCAAAAATTTAGTACAGCATTGGTGCTGGGCGAGTCGCGAGAGTAGATCGCAAGAAATGAACTGAATGCATTGGTGTAGATGGCCAAAATAGAGAGCTCTACGCAGTAGACACGTAGAATGACTACCTACACCGTCCGATTCCCATCCGACTGAAGAATACAGCTGGAGCAAGTCCTTTTATAAGTTTATGATGTCCAATCAGAAGCTGACGTTGTATGGCTCAAGCAATCATCACACACTTCATATGGAGGTAGTGTTTGATGATCATGTGGTTATGATGTCATGCCATGTATACATGCATGTGCGATGGGGATCTTACCAACTTAGAAACAGAATTTATTGCTAATTTTAATTCACTGATATCTCTGCCAAACCTGAACCGATTTCAGGTCTGTAAAATATTCCGTCTTCCCGACGAATCCTGGTCCTGCTTCATACCAAGATGTAACGAAATGGGCCCGTATTAAGAAATTACATAACATGGGTGACTAATTTATACATAAGATTGCCTTTCCTCATATGCACACAGGGTGCATGGGCTATCTCAAATGATGTGCACACGCACTAAGCGCTTTTACGAACTCTACTTATTTATGAATTCTCTTTAGTGCTACACCGTAGAAATGTACTATATTAACTAGAACAAGCATTGACTTCTCTGCTTTATACAATAGATTGAATTTACTGTCTGCCATATTGGTGAGCTCATCCGGCCTGACAGCTAATGATACACAGTAATAAAACTATGCTTAATAATAATCAGGCTGCAAAAGCTATATCTGCTGCATCAATGATGAAATGTCATCGAATTCAATAAGTAAATATATACATGTTATATTAAAAACACTTTGTCTGCAAGAATGTGTCTTAAAATTTATTAAATGACAGAAAGTTGTTGCAACCATAAAACTGTTATAAACAGAACACTGATGTGTCAAGAGGGTTGTCATGCTCATAATACTGTTGAAAACAAAAACTGTCACATATAGAAACAGTTGCTATCTAGCCGATAAAGCTACTGCGCCAATAAAGCTGTTGCTAAATTAGCCTAGAAATATATCCCATTCATAAAGTTCTTGCAACCAGAAATGTTCTGCATCCACAGCGTTGTTGTATTCAAAGCTGTTGCGAAAATAAAGCTGCTGAACTCAAAAGATTTTGCAAATAGAATACTGTTACAGACAGAATGACGTTGCATTCACAAAGATGTTGGAAATTTTCTGTGAGCAGGGACAGCAATAACAGCAACACCAGTGGTAGCAAAATCAGTAACAGTAATAGTAAAAACTGCAACAGCATTCATTTGAAATATGCTGAATATGTAAATGCCATGGACAGTAGCAAATAGCAATTATTCCTCATGTAACTTAATGTCAGCAACAAATCAGGGCTCTCTATCCTTCCTGGGAGTCATATCTATAAACTTGTCAACACTTAGTGATAATTTCAACAATTCAAGCGAAGCCGGCTCCAGAAAGAACACAAGACTACGTGCAATTGTTTTTAAAAATATTTTGATTGAATGTTGTTGTTGTGATTATAGCAACAACTGTCAGTCAAATTATTTTCAAAGTTATCATCACGATTTTACTATGCCTTGGAGAAGTACCACAATAATCCTGCGAGGAACAGCATTGGTCTAATTGCATGACAGCTGTTGCTGATTTTATTGTCATACCCGCCATCAACATTGACATTGTCATTAACATTGCCATCATCATCGTCATTGTTGTTGTCATCATTAGTGTATAATAAAATTATTATTATTATTATTATTATTATTATTATTATTATTATTATTGTTGTTGTTGTTGTTGTTGTTGTTGTTGTATCCAGGCGCAGGTGGGTGAGTGGTTCTCTGTCCGTATCCCAATCCATACAGGCCTAGTATGACGCCCACTGAAACTAAATATACTCTGACTCACTGAAATAAAATGTACTGAAAAATGAAGTTGCACCATAAAAGCTGTTGCTATCCAGAAGGTTGCTGTATTCACAATACTATTGATAATTAAATCTGATGCAACGAGAATGCGATTGCGTCCATGCTTTTGCATCCAGAAATCTGTTGCAAATAATAAAGATGTTATATTTATTAACCCTTTCACCAACTAATTCCCCATATCTCATGTTCAAGGCAAGATACAAGAAAACTGTTGAAAATTTGAAATTAATTTTACTGGAAGGCAGCAACGGCTTCCAGTCAAATCAAGAGAAGACTTTTAAATTTAGCACTAGAATGACTTGCTCGCTTATCGCGCCAGTCATTCCAGCAGTAAATTTTCAGAAATAGTCTTCTCTTTGCTCTGCAAATGGATATTTCTCAAGACCACTGCCAGAAGCCATTTTGACTGATATGAGTGCTAAATATAGGATTAGATTAAATCTAGCATCCAATACAGATTAATTTATCTACCAAACTTAATCATTAATCCTATACAATTATTTTTAATGAGGCAATACGGCCACAGAAGTCATAAATATAGATGCCAATTTGCCATGGGTAATGAGACAGACATTTCATTCCAAATTCTCTGGAAACCTATTTTCAAGAGAGCTAAATATATAAATTATCATATTTACTTTGAAAACATTTTGACTGAAACTCTCCTACCTTTAGTGAAAACAGCTTTCAATCAGATTGTGTTAAAAAATAATTAACTGAATTCTTGCAATGAATAGAAACTCATCGTGTGTATTTGTGCAGAAGGAAATGAGTCATTGACTCACTATCACACTGCAGAGAGGTAGTGTTGTTTATTGGCAAATTAATGATAACACAGATGATTGTGTAGTTTTTTTTTAGCAGTTGTCATGTTCTATCTGTCATTGCATCTAAACTATAAAGTATTTTTGCCAAAAAATTGGTATCATTTAAAACACACATTGTCACATGGATCATCTAGATTTGATTAAAAAGTATCAAGTAGTTCTTATGCAGCAAGGGTTTGAATTAGGGTAGCATTGTTTTTTCCTATTGGTTTCTATAGTAAAGAAATTACTTTTTGGGAACACCAAGAGGTCGCCCAGTAAATGTAAAACTGCATGGGTACAATGCTTGTTCTAGTTAATATAGTATATTTCTATGGGCTACGCGTGCAAACCTATATATATTCAAGATTCAAGATTATTTATTTTCATATTTAGTCGTCATTTTCAGAGATTACAACAGGCAGTCCACCAAAGGCAAGGGGTTGCGCTTGGACCATCTCAGATCACGTCGTTTCGTACCCGGGCAACCCGTTGTACCCGACTGAGCGACCCGCGCCACAGATGGAACCATGTAGCCCTGTGTCTCGAGTTATTGGGACACGACAACTTTAACCTCACATGGATAACCTCCACATTTTACTTTTTAAATTTATGTTATTACATTTTCTTTTTATTAATATCTATCTTTGATAGGCTACTACTTATGCTTAATAATTTTCATGAAATTGTTTTTTCATCTATTTGATTTGTATTTGCATTTTCAGAGAAAAATTGCCTCTTTAGGAGACGAGTTATTTCCCTTGGCTGATTGAGCGAGATATGTTTCACACCCGCCGCGTGATAAATCGGATCACATATTGTTGTAAGGGCACATTTCAGGGGTTGTCACCGGTTTATGGACGTCCAGTCAAGTTCACAAACGTCTTGTTTTGCGTTGGAGTATCTGGGATGGCTAAATTACTAAGCGGCAAGGAAGTTTCGGAGTGAGTATTAAGTTGTCATATTGCTAATCATTAAAATAACTACCGTACAGCGTGCTGTCGCATTAGCAACGGTGGCAACAAGTTGAACAAGGGGCATCACATTGCATAGCCATAAGTGCATACACGCATGTGTCAGTACGTATCACTGCGCGTGCGTGCGTGCGTTCTTTCCCGCATGATCCTTTGACTTGTCTCATCAACAGTCGGTCTGCGGCAAGCCACCAGCCCTATCTCGTATCTGAGTATCTCCAGTGGGCAATGGCACTGGACCTGTGGAGTGTTTTGGGAACGGCATGACTTGAGGTTAGCCACCAACAACTTTCATTCAAGGTGTTCTCGGCACATAGAAGGTGTAGTCTGTGCACAGGAGTCTGCCGGTTGGATGCGGGGTGGGTGGGGGCAGGGGGCGGGATTGCGAAGGCACGGTAACGTTGTATATTGTATATGTATGTGTATATGTATATGTATGTATGTATGTATCTATGTGTATATATGTGTGTTTATGTATGTGTGTATATGTGTATATAGCACGTGCCGTGTTTTCGGGGTTTTGATTTCGCGTTTTCGTGTCTGAAACAGCAGGCTCCTGTGGTCTGTGGAAACTATTAAATGTGTTCTCAGCACCATTGAATTAATTTAAAGTACAAAAGTCACATGACCATGCAGAACTGAACAACATGATGCATACAGTTAACGTAATGGCATCAGTGATATTGATTGATTTTAATAATGCGTATGTCTGTATATTTCTGTTTTGTTGACATTGTATACCCGACTGTAAATGTATGCTTATCAGCCAATTGGCATAAAAAGCAAATAAACTACTTTACTTTACATGTGCATCTTCGTTTTTTGCTAATGATTATTTAACAACACCAATACCGAATTGATTTCGTCACGACCATTGGCCAATGGCGCAGGGGACCAATATCGAATTTATTATTTTATTCGTTATTGGTCCCTGGCGTTGTAACTCAGATTCAATATTGTCGCGTTACATTAACGTGTGTTGCACGGTTAATGAAATGAAATGAGGGGCTACACAAGTCAAACTAAATGAAGATATTGTCGTTAAGGATCTCAGTATTAATATTGATAATCAGCTGAAATTTAGTGAACATTGTAAGACACGGGCAAATAAGGCTAACAAAATTTTAGGATTAATCAGACGATCTTATGTATCAACGTTAGTAAAATTGTATACTTCGCTTGTAAGGCCAATCCTGGAATATGGCAATGGTGCATGGTGCCCCATGTTCATTAAAGATTGTGAAACCCTCGAATTTGTACAAAGAAGAGCAACAAAAGTGGTGCCTTATTTAAGATCCCGCAGTTATCCTGATAGACTTAAACATTTGAAGCTTCCAGCATTATACTATCGACGTGCAAGGGGGGATATGATTCAATCATACAAACATCTACATAATATTTATAATATTTAAAGCAAGTATCTTGAATTAGATAACAAAGCCAAAACCCGTGGTCATAGCCTGAAATTATCCAAAAAGCGGGCAAATAAAACCATAAGACAGCAGTTCTTTTCAACTCGTATCGCCAACAACTGGAATAGGTTACCTGAAACTGTCGTAAATTCCCCAAGCTTAAATAGCTTTAAAAACCAATTAGATATATATTGGACCACCTTTTGGTATATACAAGAACCTATGCACAACAGGTGCTCTGCAGTAAACATTGCCTATCTTAGAAACCTATAAGGTACAATGCATTTACTGTATGATCTACCTACAGGCTAAGTGGCCTATCAAGGTAGTATATGATAAGTATAAGCTTAAGATCAGTGCTTTATTTGTGTCAAGGCCTGAAAAAGAGGAAGTCCAAGACTTCCTTGGTCTTTGTTTTCGGAGTCCAAACATGAACTTTAGGAGTATAGTACTCCCAGACATCCATTAGTGAAAGCCCTGCTGTGGACCAATCAAAATTTTGTCTTTGGTGGCCATAGTCTACCCACCAAGTTTCCACAGACCACAGGAGCCTGCTGTTTCAGACACGAAAACGCGAAATCAAAACCCCGAAAACACAGCACGTGCTATATACACATATATACACATATACATACATACATATACATACATACACACATACATATACAGTACATACATATACACATACATATACAGTATCCAATATGAATCGTCAGTGTGTCAGTATATCAGACATGTGAAAACTGGTCGGCCAATCCTTGACTTTTAGTCTTGGTGCGGTGGTCCAGTGGAAAGATGCCTGGTTGCTGATGCTATGCAGAGTTGCAGGATGACGGTTCGATCCCCCGACCGGGAGATGGTGATCAACAAATTAAACTAACGGGTGCAGCACTGTCGGCTAAGTTAGCACATGGAAATTGAAGCCGCACGTTGCCAGTGCGTCAATAAAATAAAAATACATATACTGCCAGAGCCGTGCTGGAGTCAGAGTACAATAGGCGTAAAAGCCTAGGATTGATCGTGACAGATGCATCCACAGATAGTCCCATATGAATCGTCAGTGTGTCAGTATATCAGACATGTGAAAACTGGTCGGCCAATCCTTGACTTTTAGTCTTGGTGCGGTGGTCCAGTGGAAAGATGCCTGGTTGCTGATGCTATGCGGAGTTGCAGGATGACGGTTCGATCCCCCGACCTGGAGATGGTGATCAACAAATTAAACTAACGGGTGCAGCACTGTCGGCTAAGTTAGCACATGGAAATTGAAGCCGCACGTTGCCAGTGCGTCAATAAAATAAAAATACATATACTGCCAGAGCCGTGCTGGAGTCAGAGTACAATAGGCGTAAAAGCCTAGGATTGATCGTGACAGATGCATCCACAGATAGTCCCATATGAATCGTCAGTGTGTCAGTATATCAGACATGTGAAAGCTGGTCGGCCAATCCTTGACTTTTGTCTTGGTGCGGTGGTCCAGTGGAAAGATGCCTGGTTGCTGATGCTATGCGGAGTTGCAGAATGGCGGTTCGATCCCCCGACCTGGAGATGGTGATCAACAAATTAAACTAACGGGTGCAGCACTGTCGGCTAAGTTAGCACATGGAAATTGAAGCCGCACGTTGCCAGTGCGTCAATAAAATAAAAATACATATACTGCCAGAGCCGTGCTGGAGTCAGAGTACAATAGGCGTAAAAGCCTAGGATTGATCGTGACAGATGCATCCACAGATAGTCCCATATGAATCGTCAGTGTGTCAGTATATCAGACATGTGAAAGCTGGTCGGCCAATCCTTGACTTTTGTCTTGGTGCGGTGGTCCAGTGGAAAGATGCCTGGTTGCTGATGCTATGCGGAGTTGCAGAATGGCGGTTCGATCCCCCGACCTGGAGATGGTGATCAACAAATTAAACTAACGGGTGCAGCACTGTCGGCTAAGTTAGCACATGGAAATTGAAGCCGCACGTTGCCAGTGCGTCAATAAAATAAAAATACATATACTGCCAGAGCCGTGCTGGAGTCAGAGTACAATAGGCGTAAAAGCCTAGGATTGATCGTGACAGATGCATCCACAGATAGTCCCATATGAATCGTCAGTGTGTCAGTATATCAGACATGTGAAAGCTGGTCGGCCAATCCTTGACTTTTGTCTTGGTGCGGTGGTCCAGTGGAAAGATGCCTGGTTGCTGATGCTATGCAGAGTTGCAGAATGGCGGTTCGATCCCCCGACCTGGAGATGGTGATCAACAAATTAAACTAACGGGTGCAGCACTGTCGGCTAAGTTAGCACATGGAAATTGAAGCCGCACGTTGCCAGTGCGTCAATAAAATAAAAATACATATACTGCCAGAGCCGTGCTGGAGTCAGAGTACAATAGGCGTAAAAGCCTAGGATTGATCGTGACAGATGCATCCACAGATAGTCCCATATGAATCGTCAGTGTGTCAGTATATCAGACATGTGAAAGCTGGTCGGCCAATCCTTGACTTTTGTCTTGGTGCGGTGGTCCAGTGGAAAGATGCCTGGTTGCTGATGCTATGCGGAGTTGCAGAATGGCGGTTCGATCCCCCGACCTGGAGATGGTGATCAACAAATTAAACTAACGGGTGCAGCACTGTCGGCTAAGTTAGCACATGGAAATTGAAGCCGCACGTTGCCAGTGCGTCAATAAAATAAAAATACATATACTGCCAGAGCCGTGCTGGAGTCAGAGTACAATAGGCGTAAAAGCCTAGGATTGATCGTGACAGATGCATCCACAGATAGTCCCATATGAATCGTCAGTGTGTCAGTATATCAGACATGTGAAAGCTGGTCGGCCAATCCTTGACTTTTGTCTTGGTGCGGTGGTCCAGTGGAAAGATGCCTGGTTGCTGATGCTATGCGGAGTTGCAGAATGGCGGTTCGATCCCCCGACCTGGAGATGGTGATCAACAAATTAAACTAACGGGTGCAGCACTGTCGGCTAAGTTAGCACATGGAAATTGAAGCCGCACGTTGCCAGTGCGTCAATAAAATAAAAATACATATACTGCCAGAGCCGTGCTGGAGTCAGAGTACAATAGGCGTAAAAGCCTAGGATTGATCGTGACAGATGCATCCACAGATAGTCCCATATGAATCGTCAGTGTGTCAGTATATCAGACATGTGAAAGCTGGTCGGCCAATCCTTGACTTTTGTCTTGGTGCGGTGGTCCAGTGGAAAGATGCCTGGTTGCTGATGCTATGCAGAGTTGCAGAATGGCGGTTCGATCCCCCGACCTGGAGATGGTGATCAACAAATTAAACTAACGGGTGCAGCACTGTCGGCTAAGTTAGCACATGGAAATTGAAGCCGCACGTTGCCAGTGCGTCAATAAAATAAAAATACATATACTGCCAGAGCCGTGCTGGAGTCAGAGTACAATAGGCGTAAAAGCCTAGGATTGATCGTGACAGATGCATCCACAGATAGTCCCATATGAATCGTCAGTGTGTCAGTATATCAGACATGTGAAAGCTGGTCGGCCAATCCTTGACTTTTGTCTTGGTGCGGTGGTCCAGTGGAAAGATGCCTGGTTGCTGATGCTATGCGGAGTTGCAGAATGGCGGTTCGATCCCCCGACCTGGAGATGGTGATCAACAAATTAAACTAACGGGTGCAGCACTGTCGGCTAAGTTAGCACATGGAAATTGAAGCCGCACGTTGCCAGTGCGTCAATAAAATAAAAATACATATACTGCCAGAGCCGTGCTGGAGTCAGAGTACAATAGGCGTAAAAGCCTAGGATTGATCGTGACAGATGCATCCACAGATAGTCCCATATGAATCGTCAGTGTGTCAGTATATCAGACATGTGAAAGCTGGTCGGCCAATCCTTGACTTTTGTCTTGGTGCGGTGGTCCAGTGGAAAGATGCCTGGTTGCTGATGCTATGCGGAGTTGCAGAATGGCGGTTCGATCCCCCGACCTGGAGATGGTGATCAACAAATTAAACTAACGGGTGCAGCACTGTCGGCTAAGTTAGCACATGGAAATTGAAGCCGCACGTTGCCAGTGCGTCAATAAAATAAAAATACATATACTGCCAGAGCCGTGCTGGAGTCAGAGTACAATAGGCGTAAAAGCCTAGGATTGATCGTGACAGATGCATCCACAGATAGTCCCATATGAATCGTCAGTGTGTCAGTATATCAGACATGTGAAAGCTGGTCGGCCAATCCTTGACTTTTGTCTTGGTGCGGTGGTCCAGTGGAAAGATGCCTGGTTGCTGATGCTATGCGGAGTTGCAGAATGGCGGTTCGATCCCCCGACCTGGAGATGGTGATCAACAAATTAAACTAACGGGTGCAGCACTGTCGGCTAAGTTAGCACATGGAAATTGAAGCCGCACGTTGCCAGTGCGTCAATAAAATAAAAATACATATACTGCCAGAGCCGTGCTGGAGTCAGAGTACAATAGGCGTAAAAGCCTAGGATTGATCGTGACAGATGCATCCACAGATAGTCCCATATGAATCGTCAGTGTGTCAGTATATCAGACATGTGAAAGCTGGTCGGCCAATCCTTGACTTTTGTCTTGGTGCGGTGGTCCAGTGGAAAGATGCCTGGTTGCTGATGCTATGCGGAGTTGCAGAATGGCGGTTCGATCCCCCGACCTGGAGATGGTGATCAACAAATTAAACTAACGGGTGCAGCACTGTCGGCTAAGTTAGCACATGGAAATTGAAGCCGCACGTTGCCAGTGCGTCAATAAAATAAAAATACATACATATACAGTATCCAATATGAATCGTCAGTGTGTCAGTATATCAGACATGTGAAAACTGGTCGGCCAATCCTTGACTTTTAGTCTTGGTGCGGTGGTCCAGTGGAAAGATGCCTGGTTGCTGATGCTATGCAGAGTTGCAGGATGACGGTTCGATCCCCCGACCGGGAGATGGTGATCAACAAATTAAACTAACGGGTGCAGCACTGTCGGCTAAGTTAGCACATGGAAATTGAAGCCGCACGTTGCCAGTGCGTCAATAAAATAAAAATACATATACTGCCAGAGCCGTGCTGGAGTCAGAGTACAATAGGCGTAAAAGCCTAGGATTGATTGTGACAGATGCATCCACAGATAGTCCCATATGAATCGTCAGTGTGTCAGTATATCAGACATGTGAAAACTGGTCGGCCAATCCTTGACTTTTAGTCTTGGTGCGGTGGTCCAGTGGAAAGATGCCTGGTTGCTGATGCTATGCGGAGTTGCAGGATGACGGTTCGATCCCCCGACCGGGAGATGGTGATCAACAAATTAAACTAACGGGTGCAGCACTGTCGGCTAAGTTAGCACATGGAAATTGAAGCCGCACGTTGCCAGTGCGTCAATAAAATAAAAATACATATACAGTATCCAAGAAACACTTAACAGGAAGTTTAAACCCAGGGCTCCACTAATTTCTAAACACAGAAAGTGTGGGACTTCCTGGGTAATGCTATTAGGGGTCCAAGCAAGAAACATTGAAGTCTAAAATGGTTCAAATACATGTAATTTCGTTAAAACATTGTTTTTAGAGATGTCAGGGCTAAAAAAGAGGAAGTCCAGGACTTGGCTTGGTATGTTTTGGGGGAATCCAAACATGAACTTTGAGAGTATAGGACTCCCGGACTTACTGTAGTCGAAGCCCTGTTTAAACCCAGAAGCAAATGGACACCAACACTTGGTAATGACCATGTCCTGGACACCTTTATCAAAATGGTCAAACATGATCTTAACAAACAAAAACACCGCCAAAACTACAATGGGAACATCAGCATTCACCAGAGAAAATTACACAAAAACTCACTAACAACCCAAAAATTGTGGTTAAAAAAGCAGATAAAGGACAAAAAACAGTCATCATGAATGCCACAGACTATAACACCGAAGCACAAACAATTAAGTGATACAAAATACTATCAGCATGTCACTGACTCACTGTAAACTTAATAAGTCTACATGCAGAAAAAGTAGAAACATGTATCACCGATCTAGTTCTTAGCGGTCAAATCACCACAGACATAGCCAATGGGCTTAGAATAGACAATCTACGCACCGCCAGATTCTACCTATTACCCAAAATACACAAAACAAACCACGCCCACCCTGGGCAGACCGATCATCAGTGGCAATGGCTGTCCGACTGAACACATTAGCAGTTTTATTGATGAACACTTAAAAAATACACCTCCAAGACATCCTGTCATACGTGAGAGACACCACAGATTTCATTAACAAACTGGAAGCATTTGGAAACGTACCAGAACATGCATTTCTAGTCACAATGGATGTCACCTCACTATACACGAATATACCACATTCTGAGAGCCTAAAAGCCACTGCCCAACACATACGCCAAAATGACGTACCAGGGAGCTTAGAACCCGAGATCTCTTCTAAATCTACTTTCCATAGTCCTTAAATGCAGTAGCTTTGAATTTAATGGCGAACACTACCTCCAAATCGGGGGGACCGCCATGGAGATAAAAGTTGCACCAACATATGCTATTATTTTCATGTCACAGCTAGAAAAGAAACCCCTTGCAACAGCCCCACACAAACCTGCTCTCTACCTCAAATACATCGATGACATTTTCATGATCTGGACCACAGGGAAACAAAGATTAGATGAATTTATCACCCATATGAATAACTCGCCCCCGTCCATCAAATTCACCGCTGAACACTCAACAGAGAAAATTTACTTTTTGGACACTTATGTATACATCAATCAAAACCACACGCTGGGTTTTTGACTTATACTCCAAACCAACAGATACACACGACAACCTACATTACGACTCCGCACACCCGCAGTCCACCAACCCATATGGCCAATTCCTCCGCCTTCGCAGAATCTGGAGATTGACTTCCACAATCATGCCCACGATCTCATTGAATATTACCAAAAAAGAAACTATCCTTCAGACCGCCTCCTCCTCAAATGTTATCAAAAAGCATGCAAAAAACAAAGACACAAACTTTTAACACCTAAACCACCAAAAGACGAAACAAACATGAGAATCCTGTCACCCTGTACATTACAGACTCACCAACAAAGCCAGAAAGTACGAAATATCATCAACAAACACTGGAATCTACTAACTAGCAGTCAGAAATGTAGAAACACCTTCACTACAAAACATATGTTTGGTTACAGACGTAATCCCACAATTAAGGATACTCTAGTAAAAGCCAGATTTTAATTTCCCGCCAAAGCAGGCATACAAGGAAAGACTTCTAAACCCTATTGATCCATGCACAAGAAAAAATGGCTTTTTTGTCTTAAATACAGGTGTACGGTCAAAACCTATTGCGACATACGCAATGTTGTCTACTTACCTGCACACGATGCAAAAAACTGTATGTGGGAGAAACAAAACGGGAATTCCACGTAGGAATCAAGGAACATCTCGGGGATATAAAAAAACACAAGGATACCCCTGTATCACATTATTTTAATTTGCCCACACACGGAGGACAAGATATGTCCTTTAAAATTATACATGTTCTTCCTCACGACCCAGAGGACCGAGAGAAAACACATATGTAAAGAACAAGAGAGGTACTGGATACACCGACTACACACGCTAGATACTGTGTGGATCAATCATGCAGACTGGTGATTCCTTTACTCTGTTTTATGTATCCTTTATGATGCACTGCATCACTAAAACTAGAACTTAAAAAATTGGATTGCATTTAATGGTCAAAATTGCTTTTATATATAGTTTTCTAGGAATACAGATTCCAAATTTGGACGTTTATTACCCTCGGAAAGCCCAATAGGAAATGAATGGGAACAGGTATAAAAGACTTACCCACGAACCTGTGGGCCTCTTGTATTCACGATTGAGAAAGCATGATACATGTCCTTCGTGCTTAAAAGGTCAAAGATCAAGGTCATAGTGATCTTTGTAAAACGGTTCTTTTACATTAACGTTTTGTTTCACTCAACATAGCTGTTTTTATCTCATGCTTGGTTAAGCACACAGGGCCCAAGTTTGGATGAGTGCTCCCTGATCACAAGGTGGCATGGCACAATCATATTGGCATTAAAATGTCAATGTGCCAATGACTAAGTTTAAGTTTTTTCAACAATAATGTTTTAGGTTATGTTCAACTTAATGGTGCATATCTCGTATTTAGTTAATAACTTAATCATATTGCATCCACACTTGGGCACTTGCCTCCTATTATGAGAGGGTGTGACACAATGACCTTCAGATCAAAAGGACACGGTCGCTGTGTCTTTGGTAAAATCATTTGTGGTTTTTTTCAACCTTAAGATGTTGTGTTTTGCTCAATTTAACTGTTTATATCTCAGGTTTGATTGAGCATACTGGACCCAAACTAACTTAAGACACTGAAGTCAAAGGCCATGGTCACTGATAGACCTTCTCTACTCTCTAGTTTATAGCCTTCATTGAATATTTAAGTAGAATTAGATTTGCTGTTAAGTTTCATCGTTCATTGCAACATCGTAAAGGCGAACTTAGTGTGTTACATATCTGCTTTTTACTATCGGCGTTTCTCACTGCCTTCCTCTTCAATATTGCAATTCCACATCAGACAAGTGGTAATTGTAATTGCATAAATTTGATTGTAAAATTACATTTTCATGGAAGAACAACATGGATATATATATTAGGTTTATTTGCCGTTTTTAACACGAACTGCTTATATCAGCATTTTCAAGGCATAAATTTGAAAATTGATCCTAGCTAAGCATATAGTGACTATGCAGATTTCAAGCAAGTAACAATACAGTAGTGAACCGCAGTCATTTGGGGACAGGTATGAATGATAATATGTAACGAAATCGGCCTTCCTATCCCAAAGAAGGTATGGGCATATAGACCTGTGCATGTGCGTGGATCTTCACCAAACATGGCCTATATGTTCCCTTAGTATCCTATTTGGCATCAAGCGGTCAAAGGTCATGGTCACCTAATGGCATTTAACCCTTTAAGCCTTGAATTTGTTCAAGAAAACTTCAATTTTTTCAAAGAAAATGTCAATTTGCAGACCAAGAGAAAACTATTTTTGAAAGTTTATGGCACTGGAATCTTCAAAAATAGTCTTCTCTTGGTCTGCAAATTGACATTTCTAAAGACCACTGTAGAAGCCATTTCTGGCTGTTATAAGTGTTAAAGGGTCAATGAAACTGCATAGCTGTGCATGCTATTGGGCATACAGTTAGATGTCTACAATCTTTGATTGTCGGCAGGACTTCCAGTCAAATTGTTTTCAATATATTCAAAATCTTTTGTGTATGTTTACTGTGAACTGGAGATACAATAATACATGTAGAGATTTCATTGGTGAAATGGTTACTTGGTGTAACAATCAGGAACAGTAACTTAGGTTGCCCAAATTATTCAAACAAACACATTCTAGTCTAGTGTGACTGCCATCAATATTTTTATGACCATGTAAGTAAAGCTTGGGTATTAAAATATTCAAGAACATGATATTGTTGAATGGTCAAAACCATCCTGTTTAACCCTTACACAGACCAGAAAGATCAAATTCTTTATGACATAACAAATGTTCTGTTGAGTAGTTTGAGTGATAGGACTGGTGCCGTTTCTGATTATGGCAACAGCAGGTTCCATTCGAATTACTTCCACAGTTAATTGGTTAAGCCTTATCATGCTGATGTCAGAAGCTCAATGGACCTTTTCAGTTTATCCCTCGATCATATGACGTCGTAATCAACTACGTGAGGTGTAGACTGACGTCATAAATGATGATGTCATAATGACATAGATAAGTTTGTCATGAACGCTTAATTGATGATGGACTCTGCGTTGTTGTACTAATTACTTACACGTCTTCACTATTTAATAAACATGATGTTGAATACCTATAGGCAGCAACAGCACCCAGTAAAATTTGTTTCAAAATATTCAACAGCTTACCTGTATAGTTTTCTGTAAATTGGGATTCATGGAGTACTAGGATCGATCGATCCCAACACGTCAATGTGTGTCAATAGAAAAAAGGGTTGATTTACATGTACTATTAACAATGTTGATGAAAGTTGTGACTGTCTTAGCCAGTTTAGGGCAGCGTTGTCTCTGCAGTTGTCTTAACACTTTAAAGGTCAAATTTGGTCATGAAAATTTCAATTTTCCCACAGTAAATCTCTATTGATATGCCAAGAGAAGACTATTTTTGAAAATCTGGAATGACTGGGTCGGTTACCACGCAAGTCATTCCAGTGGTAACTTAAAAAATAGTCTTCTTGACATTTACCAAGGCCACTACAATGGCCAATTATGGCCGGCTTGGTCAGTAAAGGGTTAAGGAATGTCCAAGATAAGACTTTTGAAAATATGCTACTGGAATTACTGGCTCGATAACCTACCTAATCATTCCAGTAATACATTTTTAATCATCTTTTCTTGTTCTTTAAATGGACATTCACTAACATTACTTAAAGCGATGCCAATCTCATCTCAAATGTTATACTGCACCGATAGATTATGGTTTATAGATTCCAGATCATTCATATCCTGTCACATTCCCGTTTCTGTATCACAATTATCTGCTTTGTAATATCTCGTAAATGTTGAACAGTGATCGCCGCCATTTTGTCTCCTCGAGTGATACTGTGTGATGTCATGTAAGTGCCAATGCATTACATTCTTTATTATGTAATATTCATCTCGTTGAATATTTTGAAACTAATTTGACTGAAAGTTGTTGCTGCCTATATTCAACCCAGAGTTGCCCATATGCGTCCTTTTGCGCGTATATACGCATAAAAATGGCAGAGGGACGCATAAAAATTAACCCTCTGCGTCCCTGAGGACGCACAAGGGACGCAGTGAAAAAGAGTAACGGAAACTGGTAACTTTGCGTGAGCTTAATTAGCGATTATATTATCGTGTGTGTATATTTATTTGTGCATGTTTTTACTTTAAAAAATATACCTAATGTATTGTGTGTTCAATAAAAACGAACTTACTGCGTTGTTTAAGACTATTATTTGTTGTATGTTTTCTTGCACAGCCCAAAGTTGTTAATGCCCATAAATCAGATTCAACTACCATATTTAATTGTAAACACAATCCCCAAATCATCCTTAGTATTCCATTTGCTCTAATTTTTTTAAATAATGAGTTTACAAGCCTGACGTTAGTCGCCTTGTTTGGCCTACAAATTGCAAAAATACCCGCCATGTTTCTGTCTGTTGTGCTAAACGTCAGTGTGACGTGTCAGTATTTGATTGGATAACAGCGGAATCTCCCTCTAGAAGAACCTCACGCTTGAGAAATCCAATACAACTGATCAAGCGTATACACATGTGTTTGGGCGTCTTAACCCTTTCACAGCTCAGAACATAGGACAGATCACAAAGTTGTTATCACTAATCTGCTGAATATTTTGAAATTAATTTGCGCATGCCTACTTGCCTAACTTACAGGCAAAATATTTTTTTCTATTTAATTATCAAAATATCTAAATGGATGAAGGAATATATGGAAAATATTGTGATATCTTTTACATTTGAATGGTCATTTGACGGATTAGCGGCGGTGTCTTTGTATTGCTGTTTGAATAACGGTATCACTGCGCGCTATAAGCCGTCTTTTATTTAGCAATAGCGGCTGATTGATTGACTGATGGATTAGTGTTTATAATGTTTAACAATACTCGATCGTTAGGTTTTCCCAATTTCTCAACTAAATTGATCTGAATAGAATCTGTCCGCTTCGTCATTCTCTTTGAATTTAAGACAATAATTGAGCAAATCATGCCGAGTATTAGACTTGATTTATCTGTGTATATATACGAGAGCAATCTTGACTTCATTAAATGCGTTATCTATGCTTCAGCCAATCAGCAATCGCGTTACATAGTTACTCCCTATGAATTAGACATATCCGGCTGATATATTTTCACTAATTACGCAGTTTAATCTGATTTATACAGATTATTTTTGATAAATTATTGTTTTGTCTGATCTTAGCCTATGTTAGCCTATGTATTCCACTATATTTAGTCATTCCAGTTACATTATAAAAAATACGCCCGCATTATACCGAAGTAGGTCAAGTCGTCCTTGAGCAAACTCGTCCCAGGTATTTCTGAAAATTTACCACTGGAATGACTGGCGCTGTTTATAGCCAGTCATTCAAGTGTTAAACTTTCAAAAATGGGTATTTTGGTGATCTACAATGGTGGCCAAAAGTGCTAAAGGTTAATAAACTATGCAGAGTTAATATTCTCTATATATATACATTAACAGTATTTACAATGTCATAACTAGTGCTTTCAACATGTTTAATAAAGTGCTTTATAATTAGATCAATGTGTTGTGTTTATTTTAAGAAAAAAACATGGGACCCCCATATTTCAGATGAGGACCCCATGGGACCCCCAGATTTTACAGTGGGACCCCCAAATCTGAGTGTGTGGGGTCCTTGGGACCCCCAAAAATCAGATGCTGTGGGCAACACTGATTCAACCGCTTACCTGTATGATTGCTTTTATACCACACTGCCAAACTATAGCTGGTGCCTCTATGACTGGGCTATAGTCCGAAGCAGGCAAGCTAGGATTTTTCTGATTGTTTGAAAAGTAGATCATGACAGCCATCATAGGTTGTTGAAATGTAGCAACATTTAGCTACTAAAGCCTGAATATCTTTCTTTAGCGGCATGATGAAAAGCTTAACATTGCCTGCATAGTTTATGAGTAGCATATTATATCACCTGAATAGCTATCAAGAGTTCAGATTAGGTATCCTTTAAAGCAAAAGATCTGAATCAAGTCTTGACTAACCTTAAAGGTACATATTCACACCAGAATGCTTGAAAATTAAATTATCTAAATTGTATACTTTTAGAGGCTTAAACTTTGGGCCTAAATATAAAGAAACGAAATAAATGTTAACATATGATGATTTAATTCCGTAAAAATTAATATAATTTTTTGAGTTGTGAAATTGAATTAGAGGCTCGTTTGTGCCTCTAATTCAATTTGACATCTAAAAAAATTATATTAATTTATACAGAATGAAATCATATGTTAACATTTATTTCTTCAATACATCTAGCCACATAATTTAAGCCTCTAAAAGTATTCAATTTTAAGAATTTTATTTTCAAGCATTTAGTGTGAATCGGAAACTTTAGAATGATCAAGTTTACGTGCGATCACGATCGGTTTGCAATGATCGGTGGTTTCAAAATTCTTGAGTAGATGCGTGGTCTGCGGTTTTACCGTGTGATACAGCAGTTTGTTATACATTTTGTTGTTTTCTTCACATATCGTGCTGCTTTCGTTAGGAGTATAATTTATATTGATTAGTAAATATACCCCGAATGCTATGCGATATGATTCCTGGAGCCGTTACACATCCTGGAGGATCTATTATGGGTGTGTTTAATGCCCGCCTCGTTCTTGTCGTCATAATCAATGCGATCGTTGTTGTAACGTGGCAGGGTGGGGTGCGGGAGGGTTACAGTTAATTTATGAGTCAAATTATTTGAAAATTAATTGTCTGCCTTCCATCCGGGTCTCGTTCCGCTTGTTTATTGTAGGTTTGTGCTTATGTTATAGGCCAAGCCAGCCCCGCCATCATGTGACGAATACCATAAGTTTGTCCGTGTCGTGTTCAAGGACCATGTCTGTTTTAGGTGTGCCCTGTGTAATATTGATCATAGGTGTAATGTTTGTGCAGTGTGGTCCATTGAGATGATGGTTAAGTTCCTTGCCCAGAAGGACTTGGCTGGGTCTGACGCGGGGTCAGGCGGTCCGAGAGTAAATCGTGGAATGCCCGGTTCGGCCGGTGGGGGTGCTCCACGTCCCCAGCTGGAGGTGGCGGAGATGGCACCGCTGGCGTGGTTTGGTCCGGCTATGCAGGGTTTTCTGCATAGCGTTCTGCCCATGCTGGTGTCGTCCCTGCTACCAAAGGTTGGGGGGCAGTTTCTCCTCATGCCTGGTACGGATCCTGTCCTCGGACAGGATTCTGGACTGGTTACCGAGGGGGCTGTCTCGTACGGCCCCCTGGCAGTCCCGTCTGGCTTCGGCCAGACGGGTTCTGTTTCTCTGCGGCCACCTCCGGGTGGTCCAGTAGTGGTGGCCGGTCCGTCAGGTGTGGGAGCCGTCCGCCAGGACGGTTCCACGGTTGACTCGTCTAGTGACGACTCTTCGGAGTATGAAGACGAGGAGGAGAGGTTGCTGCGGCCCGTGAAGCCGCAGGTGGAGAATATGGAGGTTGATTCCGTCCTGGACGGAACCGGCCTCCATTTGTCTGGTTTGGCGCAAGCCAGGTCAGCAGCTGAGGCCAATCCGGTACCGTGCACCGGTTCCGTGCGGCTTGGTTTGGCACCAGCCGTCACGGGAACGGGTGTCCCGGGCCGGGCGTGGTACTCACCTATCTCGCCTGGTCCGGCAGTCGGACGTGGGGTGCCGTTGGCGCCCGTGTCCGGCTATGGTTCCGCGACTGCTACGGGTCCGTACGGTTTTCCGTGCGGACCTACCCCATGGACCGGATTGTTTCATGGGGTGGCGGCGGAACTGTGTGGTACCGGAGTGCCTGGCGTGTCAGCCGTGGCTCCTTGCCGGGAGGCCGTGGCTGGCAGGCCCGTGAGCACGTCAACGGGTGATGTGTTTGCGGGGGTGTCTTCATCGGAGGTAGATTGGTCAGATGCTCTGGCGTGGCTAGCCAGGGTTGACCCATCTGTGGTTTCGGCCACGGCCGATGAAGATGCGCCCCGTCCGTCGGTTGCGTCGATCAGGGCGGGGATTTTGCCCGCGACCCGGATCCAGTCAGTGGGACTGGATCCACGGTTCATAGATTTGTTGGACGCTATTTATAGCAAACAACTGATGACCAAGGGTCAGCTCCCTGCGGCCTCCAGGGAGGTGCGGGCAAGATGTCGTATTCCACGGGGGGAATACGACAGATATGGTGTAGTCCCGTCGGTCACTGAGGATGACCGATGGGTACTGGGCGTCCAGAGTGCCGTGGCGGGTGGCCCCGGTCCGGCACTTGTGGATAAGTCTCAGGTACACCAGGAAGAAGTCCTGTCCCTATGCGATGAGGGTGTGAGGGAAGCGATGAGCGCTGTCAACCACTCGTATCGTCTCCTTCAGTCGGTGTGGGCTGAAGCGGGGGAAGGCCACCCTGTGCCACCTGCGGCGCTTTCATGTGTCAATGACGGCCTGGTGCTGTCTATGGACGCATTGGCAAGGGTGCAAGCGCGAGTGACGAAATCCAGGAGGCAAATGGTCATTGACCATATGCGTCCGGCTACGGCAGTCAGGGAGCGTTTTCTTGGGACGCCCCTGACAGGGCCTAGCATCTTCGGTGGCCAAGCGTGGGCCATCTTCGAGGATACCGCCAGTATCGCGCAGAATCGGTTAGCGGTAAACCTAGAGCTAGAGCTAGTGCGGCAAGCGCACGCACTAGGGGCTGTGGGGAAACCGCTAACGGGACAACCTTCAAAGAAGCAGAAGAAGCATAAGGGCAAGGCGAAAGCTAGGCCTGTTGTGACTTCTGCTTCAGCTGGGTTTTCGGAGCCGCCGCCGGCGAAGAAGCCCAGGAAGGTTGTAGAGGCGCCTACCCTCCCCAATGTTGCTCCTGACCGCCCTAGAGGCGGGAAGGGTAAGGGTAAGGCCTCAAAGGGCGGACAGAAGGGGCCGAAGCGTACCTGAGGGTACGAAAGCTCCCTTCATATCCGCCTGGACCGCGCCTGTGCGACAGGAACAGCGGTGCCAGTTATACCCGTCGTGCCTAGAACGAAATGGTTCTCTCTCTCTCTCGTTAAGAAAGAGGGGGGGGGGGGGGGGGGCGGACTGCGAGCCGGACAACCCCGTTAGGCGTCTATGGTGGGTGGAAGGCTCATGCGTTTCGTCGAGGCCTGGCGAGGTGTGACGTCAGACAGTCTGGTCCTGGGATGGTTATCCCAGGGTTACATGCCGGAGTGGTGGGACTTTCCACCACAAAATCTGTCTTTGGCACCTGTCTGGACACCCGTACCAAGGGAGCCAGACAAGTTAGAAGCCGTTCAAAAGGAAGTGTCAGGTTTGCTTCTGAAGGGAGCAATAAAACCAGCAAACCGAAACACTCCAGGCTTCTATTCAAACATGTTCCTTGTCCCCAAGAGCACAGGGGGATGGAGACCCATACTCAATCTCAGGCCATTAAATTGGTTTATCCATACGCCTCGGTTCCAGATGGAAACGCCGAGGGCGGGATTGAGGAAAGGAATGTGGTGTGTATCGATCGATCTGAAAGATGCATATTTCCACATTCCTATGAATCGGAGTTGGCACAGGTTTCTGAGATTTGCGTTTCAGAATCAAGTATGGGAGTTTACAGTTCTCCCGTTCGGCCTGTCGACAGCTCCGAGGGTTTTCACAAGAGTGGTCCTTGCGGTGGCAGCGTTTCTCAGAAAAGAGAACGTGGCGCTACACACCTACATAGACGACTGGCTGCTCAAGGCAGACTCGGCAGCCAGGTTGAACGTGGATACTGCTCTGACTCTGAAGTTACTTTCAGATCTAGGCTGGATAGTCAACGAGGAGAAATCCGAGTTGACGCCCACTCAACATTTCGTTTATTTGGGGATGCGATTCGACCTCGAGGAGGGCAGGGTTTACCCGTCAGAGCCCAGAGTGGTGTCTCTGTTAGCCATCCTCAAGAGTTTTCGAGTGGGAAACCACATTCAGGCGAGGCGGTTCCTTCAGATGCTGGGCATGATGGTCTCCATGGAGCAGGTTATCCCGTACGCTGCTCTAATGCGAAGGCCTATCCAGTTGTATCTGATGTCTCTGTGGAAACAGAGAACAGAACCCCTGTCAAAACTGGTGCCAGTTTTGGAGCCGATAATATCGCATCTTCTATGGTGGAAACAGCGTCAGAATCTCCTATTAGGGGTTTCGCTGCACCTACCCCACCCCCAGCTGTCCGTCTACACGGATGCATCGCTGGAAGGGTGGGGTGCCTGCCTGGGAGAACACCAGGTCTCGGGCACATGGACTCTCCCGGAGAGTCAGCTGCATATCAATCTGTTGGAAATGATGGCAGTGGAACTGGCGTTGGAAGAGTTCCTTCCGATGATCAGGGGCAAGGTGATATTGATACGGTCGGACAATTCGACAGTAGTATCATATATAAATCGCCAAGGCGGGACCAGGTCACCCACTCTGTGTATCAGGCTGTGGCACTTGATTCAATGGTGCAGGAATTACTCGGTTGTTTTGAAAGCAGCTCATATTCCTGGCCGATTGAACCTTCTGGCGGATGCTTTGTCTCGCAGACAGAGAATTCTGCCAACAGAATGGTCCCTCAACCCTCCGGTTCTGCGACGGATCTTCGAGCATTGGGGCAAACCCAACGTGGACTTGTTCGCCACAAAGGAAAATGCTCAAATCATGACATACGTCTCGCCGATTCCAGATCCAAATGCCGTCGATACAGACGCTCTGGCGATAAGCTGGAGAGGGATGCACGCTTACGCGTACCCACCCACTCATTCTTCTACCGAAGAATTGGTGAAGGTCAGGGAGGAACCGTGTCTGGTCCTGCTAATAGCGCCGTATTGGCCGAGCAGGGCGTGGTTCATTTATCTTCTAGATCTGCTGGTGGAAAATTCAGTGCAGTTGCCCGAGATTCCGAACATAATCTCCCAGGCCAAGGGACGCTTCCTACACGAGCATCCCGA
The DNA here is from genome assembly GCA_034401795.1 of Chaetoderma sp. LZ-2023a. Taxonomy (NCBI): domain Eukaryota; kingdom Metazoa; phylum Mollusca; class Caudofoveata; order Chaetodermatida; family Chaetodermatidae; genus Chaetoderma; species Chaetoderma sp. LZ-2023a. Next base: position 52,957,947 of record CM067373.1, read on the forward strand.
AATGTTCAAATTGACTGCGTGGATGTTATCAAACAACGTTCCACGTCGGAAGGCTTTTCTCGACAGGCTGCTGATTTCATCGCGGCTGCGAGAAGGAGGTCAACTTTCAAGTCATATAACAACATGGTTAACAGATTTGCAGACTGGTGTGAAGAAAAGGGTATTGATACCTTTCAATCCACTATTCAGCAAATAGCAGACTTTCTCTGTGAGCTGTTCTTTTCAGGACTAGCTCCCGTCACAGTTGCTGGATACAAGTCAGCTTTGGGATCAGTTATCCCTTGTCTAGCCAACAGGGATAGTCCAGAGGTGGCCCAGTTAAATGTGATGTTGAAGGGAATGAGCAATCTCCGCCCGAGACAACCAGTAGTCATTCCAGCCTGGAGTCTATCTTTAGTGCTTAATGTACTGGCCAAGCACCCTTTCGAACCGTTGCGTTCGGCTAGTCTAAAGCATTTGACTCTAAAGGCGGTCTTTCTATTGGCAGCTTCCTCAGCTAGAAGGCGCAGTGAGATCCATGCGCTTTCGGCAGAGAGGAACCGATTTATTGTTTCTGGAGAAGGTCTGTGTCTTCTGCCAAGAGCAGAGTTTATGTCAAAGAACCAATTTTTTAGATATCCCGGCAAACCGATCATTATACCGAAGTTAACTAGGTTTGATCGTGATGCCAGTGTCTGGTGCCCGGTCCGTGCTTTGACTAAGTACAAGAAACGGACTGACTCGTTACGGTCGAACGATAGACATCTGTGGATCTGCCATAAAAAGCCTTATGGCGCCGCATCCATAGATACTATCTCTCGTTGGGTGGTCGAATGCATTCAGACTACTCACGAGATGGCGACTGGGCACCAGGTGCAAGGCGTAAGGGCACACGATGTCAGAGGAATAGCCGCCTCGACTGCCCTTTACAATGGTGTTCTGTTAGAGGACATCATGGCCGTTGCACAATGGCACTGTGAGTCCTTATTCACGGATTACTATATGAGGGATGTGTCAGACTCAGCCAATCCACTCGCTTTAGCTGTTTTGAAACGATAGTTAGTGACCACACTGCTCTTCACCCTTTTTTCACTTTGGTAAGAAAAGAACCTAAAGCAGGCATAGTCAGGCGAGAGGATGTCAACCAGATTGTGTCACTGATGGCCGAACCGGTGAATGGTTGGAGGCGGTACGTCTGAAGTCCAATTATCATAAGGTAATTCAATAGTGAGAGTTTTTTGTATTATGTATATGTATCATGTTCATTCATCTTATATATTCATGCTCATTCCCAGGCTAATACATGGAATATGCAGGGAGTAGTTAACCCTCTTGGCATACTGGTGTTTTCAGGCGAGATGCATGTTCGTGAGTTCTCTCCCTTTTCTTAGTAGGAAAAGGGGGGGGGGGCATGACGCGAATGTGATTCGGTTCCGTGAACATGACGGTCCTTTTAGGTCTCCGTTAGTCAAGTTTGAAGTCTAAAATCTTTCTCCAAGGGGCAAAATTAGCATTTATGGCTTGCCCCTTCCCACCAGGTTACTGATCATATCTGGTGTATATCAGAAGTAACAGAATGGTGAGTATTGATCGAAGGAGAATGAAGGAAATATCAATTTCCCTTTCTCCGAGATCTAACAATACTCACCATTCTGTTACGGACCCAGCCTCCCAGCCCCACGGAGGCAAGCCATAGTTTTCTCTTGTTTGGTGGCTATGCAAACAATATGAGCTCTATGGTAAACGGGTACTCGGCAGTTGGGAGCCGAGTACCCGGTTCCCAGGAGTCGGTAAAGCTTTCTAAGTCTATAATCCTAGAGCCGCTGTCAAGGCCAGCTGTATATCAGAAGTAACAGAATGGTGAGTATTGTTAGATCTCGGAGAAAGGGAAATTGACATTTCCTTCATTCACTGGCTAATGATTTCAATGGAGTAGGTCGATCCCTGCACTGATTGACGGCATTACACGTATGAAATGTGTCTGGAAATTGATCAAATAACTCTAGAAATAGTAGTGTTGGGAATTGGTACTATTTTTGTGATCGATGATTGGTTTTACATACTAACCGATGATCAATTAATAATCGATTATAACATTTTCTCATTTTTACCCATTATGAAATTTTGAATGCAATAATTATTGCATGTTCATGGATATTTAACCGTAATAATTTAAGAAATACTCTGTTGAACATTTTGAAACTAATTTGATTGGAAGCTGTAGAAGGAGGCATGAATTCCTCGAACCATAGGCACACACATTTATATAGCATATGCTGTGCACTAATGGCATAATTTGCTTTGCTGTGTCTTAACGATTTAATGGCCAAATTTTGTCAAGAAAAGGCAAATAATTGGTTATTGAATGTCCATTTGTAGGCCAAAAAAGGCTATTATTGAAAATTTACCCAATGTGGAATGGCTGGCTCGATTATCGAGCCAGGCGAGCCAGCCATTCCAGTGTTAAATTTTCAAAATAGTTTTCTCTTGGCCTTCAAATGGACACTCCTCAGAACCAATGCAGAGGCCAGTTTTGATTGAAGGGTTATGGCTGCCATCATGCCATGGTTTTGTTGATGCAGGGCATTCAACTGTAACAGTGTTACATCATTTAGAACAACTTCAACCTCGAATGCACCAATTTATCCCAAGTTTGGTGCCGATACCATGGGCGCGTGAAATGTAAGACATACCTGTCATGCCAGACAGGTCGATAGGGACATGTATATGTCATATTAAAGCATTTGCAAGCCCGCATCAAAATGTATTGAATGGAATAACGGATTAATATTTATCCATGTGTTTTCTACATACATGTAGGCGGGGTTAAATTTGGTTTCTCCTAGCCTCCAGGAAACGCAAGACAAAATGCTAACATATCGTCATGAATAAGTGTTGAGATTATTGTTATAGCAAAATTAATGCCCACTGACCTTTACTTTGGCTCAATTTCATGCAAAGAATTTTAAAGCTCTTAAAGGACCAATTTTCTCAAGAAATTCAAAATATTTGCATATTGAATGTCCATTTACAGGTCAAGAGAATACAATTTTTAAAATTTGCCACTCACTGGAACGAGTGAGCCTGTCATTCTAGTGGTAAATTTTCAAAAATTGTATTCTCTTGTCCTGCAAATAGACAATATACAGGACCATAGCAGTGGCCGGTTTTGGTTGGCATGACCATTAACTCTTTAACACTCATAGCAGCCAAAAATGACTTCTGCAGTGCTCTTGAGAAATGTCCATTTGCAGACCAAGAGAAGACTATTTTTGAAATTTTCCAGTGGTAAATTTGCAAAAATAGTCTCCTTGGTCTGCAAATGGACATTTTCTATGAGAGAATTGAAATTTTCTTGAACAAATTCAAGTGCTAAGGGGTTAAACGTGTTAGATCGATGCTATTTTCATTTCAAATGTCTTATTCGGCTGGATTATGATATATGGATTCCATATCATTTGCTTATCAACACATTTCTTTTTTCTGTTTCACAACTATTTGCATTTTAACATCACCTTGATGTTGAAATGTCCATTTACCCTGTTGCCCGGGGCAACCTGATTTACAAAATGGCAACTAAACTTTGGCTGTTAATGGTACACAGGGCAACCATGACTAATATTCAGACTAATAGTACTAAACTGTGTTTTTGATACCTACTGACTAACTCTTCATTTTAAGGCATTTATTTAATTATTAGAAAGAGTAACCAGTATGCTTAATGCCACTTCTTAATAATTGTGGCCATTCTTCAGAATTTACTTGACAAAGCATTGTGATTCTAATTTTCTTCGTCATTTAGCTAACATATATGGGCAACCTTAATCTACAACAAGCAACCTGAAAATGCATGAAATGGTATCATATGTTGTCCGTGGGGCAACTACATCTTTTCATTTATTTGAACTGCAGTCATCGCCATTGTGCCTCCTCAAGCAATAATGCGTGATACAGTGGAAGGTCTAATGCAACACATTCTACAGTATACATGTGTAATAATGGACGTTTCCATTTTTAGCTCAGCCCCGCCCATCTCTAGCTAAGCTCCACCCGCACTTCGCTCGTGTTGGGATCGATCGATCTCTGAACTCCCTGACTATCAATTTCCAGAAAACTATACTGGTAAGCTGTTGAATATTTTGAAATTAATTTGACTGGGTGCTATGGCAGCAACAGCGCCGAGTCAAATTAGTTTCAAAATACTCAACAGCATGTTTATTAAGTAGTAAAACATACAATTCTTAGAATGTGTCGGACTATTAAGAGTTAAGCGCGAGCGCAATAGAATCATTTATGACGTAATGATTATAATGTCATCCTACATGCCGCTTAGCTTATTATGACGTCAAATCATTGATGGATACTCTGGAAAGGTGAATTATCATGTTGAATATTTCAAAACTAATTTGACTAGAAGTGGTTGCCTTGCTGGAGCTGGATTCTCACTAAAGTTTGTACTTTTATCTGTGCCACTTGGTAACAATTAAAAATCCTAAAATACCAGTTATAAGACATAAAATTTTGTTTTTACAGTGAAATCAAGCAAGGCTTGAAGGCTGAAGTTGAAGAATTGCAACAGGAATTTCCGAAATTCGCTCCAGGACTTGCAATTGTTCAGGTGGGTAATGAGCTACAGATTCTAGATTGAGTTTGTGTTGTGTTAATGCTTTACTGGTCACGGAACATAACCACGCTCTACAACAATGAAGAGAACTCAAATTTTTGCTTAGAGAATGTCCATTTGCAGGCTAAGAGAAGACTATTTCTTGAAAACTTACTACTGGAATGACTGGCTCGATTATCGAGCCAGTCGTTCCAGTGGTAAATTTTCAAAAATAGTCTTCTTAGCCTACAAATGGACATTTATCAAGACCACTGCGGTGGTCAGTTTTGACCGTCTTGACCATTAAAAGTGTACAGATATATGTCATTGACAGGTTGGTGGACGCGAAGACTCCAATGTATACATTCGTATGAAATTGAAGTCCGCTGATGCTGTTGGAATCAAAGCTCAGCACATTAAGCTGCCTCAATCATCCACACAAAATGAGGTAAGTCCAGGAAACTAAATTTTTGTCTTAGCACACCGTTCTAAGAGTAAGCGTCGGCGATGGTGATGGTGTCCAATATGCGTTTAGCTCAACTTATCAGTTCATATCGCATGGTTGGTTAATCATTTGGACCCAAACTAAGACACATGCTTCCTTATAAAAAGCGGGCATGACAAAATAATGTTAGCGGTCAAATGGTCATTGTGACCTTGGTAAAAACTTTGTTTTGGATTAACAGTTCATGTTTATCTCAACTTAGAGGTTCATATCTCATCTGTGATTAATCATACATCATACAGGACCCAAACTTGGCCTTATGAGAGACCTTTACACAACGACCTTGGTTCAAAAGGTCATTGTGATCTTGGTAAAAGCTTTGTTAGAAAAAAGTCGGTATTATACCATCCCACCCGTGTGTGTGTGTGCGCGTGCGTGCGTGCGTACAAAAATTGATTGTAACATGACTCTGAAACCATGGACGGAATAAAGCAAGTTTGGTGTATGATTTACCCATATAAGTGCAGACAGAGTACATTTACATTTGGCTCCGTTCCCAGCGGTGTGGGAGGGGGGGTCAAAAGATAAAATTGATTATAGCGCCACTTCTCCGGTACTATCATTTGACCATTGGACAGAATGCATCCAAATTTGGTGCATGTTTTACCCATATGATTGTGGAGTGCAAAAGGACATTTTCATTACATTTCTCCATGGGATCAAAAGGTCAAAACGGTGAACGTGGGTATTGCCATGATGTCTCATCGACTGAGAAATTTATTATTTAATCTTGAATTCCCAGAATTTTAATTTCAAGATAATCATACAGGTAAGCAGTCAAAATATTTTTAAATAATTTGAGGGGGGATGTTGCTTCCTGCTCCCAGTCAAAAATTTGTTTCAAAATATTCAACAGAATGTTTATCAAATTGGAAATCTATCAAAGACATACAATTTGTGCACTTGACAGACCTTACATGCTTCATGATAGAGTTATAATATGTCGTTTTGATAGTGGTGTCAGCTTACATGTGATGTAATTGATTATAACATCATACACTTGAGCGACATATTAGATCCCTCTATTGGCTTTTATCTAGATTATCAAAATATGATTTAAATTTATCTATTTGTGTATTGTGATACAGAGATTTGAGTTTTCGCAATGCTTCAACAGGAATCTCCACCACCAAGGGTTCTTTTCATGGGTAAAATTGTACTTATAATCTGTATGACAGTATTTGATGATTAACCCTTTAACCATCAAATTTGTTTTAAAAAAATTTAATTTCCTCATAAGAAAATGTTCATTTGCAGCCCAAGAGAAGAATATTTTTGAAAATTTGCCACTGGAATGACTGACAGTCATTCCAGTGGTAAATTAAAAAAAAAATTCTCTTGGTCTGCAAATGTATTCTCAAGACCACTGGCAGAAACCTTTTTTGGCTGATAATTAGTGTAGCTTTTCTACAGTATGCAGGTAATATATGAGGTGTGTGTTTTGACGATTGTTTTTAATTTCAGGTGCTCAGTACAGTAGAAAAGTTTAACAATGACCCAAATGTACATGGTATTCTTGTACAGGTAAGTTAGTAATAAAAATTAATAAGACTGCGGAGTAGCGCCGATTAATTAATTATGCAGCGAGAGCTGTTGATGAATAATGGTCGAGGTCATGGATACACCTCAGCCCAGCTTTAGCAGTTACTCTCGGCCATTTGGTAAATGCAGTGGATGCCGCATGTGACATGAAGTTTATCTCATGTTAAAATTTCATTCAATTTAATACAACCATGTGACCTCAACTAACCCTGCTTCCCGTCTAGGTAGACTCGAGTATCTGCTTTAGTATGAGCCATGGTTGGTTAGTTCCTACTCTATATAGCCCGAGTAGCTACGAGAACTACTAAATTTAGCGTCAGCCAAAAATGGAAAATTATAACTCGCCCTAAAATATAACATTGTGTCTCATCCTAAAATTGAAAGTTGTATCTCATGCGTTAAGTAAACATTTTATTGACATGTCAAATAAAGGAGGAATCCAGTTTGCCAGTCAATCGTATGATGTCAACTATGTCACATGTAGACTGATGTTACAATCAATTATGTCATGAATGATTTAATATAGTCTGTCTTAAACGCTTAATCATCCATAAAGTTGTACAAATTCTATGTCTACTATTTAATAAACAATCCATCGAATATTTTGAAAGTAATTTGACTGGTCGCTGTTGCTGCCATAGGAAGCAACAGTACCAAGTAAAATTAGTTTCAAAATGTTCACAATCTTACCTGTGTTGTTTTCTGGAGATGGAGATTCAGGAGAGATTGATCGATCCCAACACGGGCAAAGCATTACCTTAAGAGGGGCGGGGCATAGCTAGATCTGGATTCCTCCATTCTAGTCATAGTTAAGTAAATAATATACACATGTATGGGAAAATGTATTTTTGAAAACAAGAACCCTTTAACCCCCACAGACTATTAATGGCATTCTTTAGCATGTATGTAATAATTTGTTGAATATTTTAAAAAGAATTTAACTGGTGGCTATTGCTGCATATAGTAGCTATATGTTCCAGTCAAATTAGTTTCAAAATATTGAACAGCTTTCCTGTATAATTGTCTCGAGATTGAGACATGGAATTTCAATGGTTAGTGGGTTAACCCTTTAATTTGTTCAAGAAAATTTCATTTTTTTCATTAAAAATGTCAATTTGTGGACCAAGAGATTATTTTTGAAAATATACCACTTAAATGACCGGCTCGGTTATCAAGCCAGTCATTCTAGTGATACATTTTCAAAAATAATCTCTTGGTCTGTAAATGGACATTTCTCAAGACAACTGCAGAAGCCGGTTTTGGCTGATATGAGTGTTAAAGAGCTAATCATAGGATTTAGCAGGTTAGGTTGTCAGGTGATATGTTCCACTTCGGGGTGCATCTTAGGGATTAATTTTCTAAAGAATTCTTTGGCTGAGAGTGGGCAAAGCATCCTTTCAGTCTCCCGCCCCATCTTGATCACTTCATCATGTATCGAACTGCTTCCAGACATTCCCAAACCCCTTTGAAAGTTCCAGGTCACATCTTTGCTAATAATAATCGGTGACAGGTATTCTACGATGGGTATTATGTTTTCGTCCTGTCCGTTCGTACATCCCGAAAATCTTGTCGCTGCAACTCCTACAGTTTTAGAGAGAATTGTTTCAGATTTGGTTGATGATCGTACAGCATGCAAAAATTTGCCTTATGTACCAAAGATTTGGCATCGGCCCATCCGGTCTGTCTGTAGATACATAAGTGTGTATATTCATCACAGAAAATCATGTCGCAACAATGCCTCGTACAGTTTGTGATAGAATTCTTTGAACTTTAACAGGATGATTGTACACCACCCAAAAATGTGCCTAATGTTAAAGGTTTATGCATCGGTATGTCAACCACGGGCTGACTTTCTCTTGGTGTGGTGTGATTCTGTTAATTTTCTTTCAGTTGCCAATGGAGAGTGATAATAAGATTGACGCACACACAGTCACCAATGCCATAAGACCAGACAAAGATGTTGATGGGTATGCTAATGTAATGGATGTCTTAATAACCCATTAATGGGCAAGACGGATAAAACCAGCCATTTCTCAGGTCTGGAGGAATGTACATTGACAGGCTAAGATCAGACTTTTTTTTAACTTACCACTGGGATACCTGGCGTGTCTTTCCAGTTGTAAATTAGTCTTTTCTAGGTCTGCAAATTGATATTTTCAATGAGAAAATTTAAATTTTCTTGATCAAATTTGACCATTAAAGGGTTAAATAATTGAAATACAAGCTTCAATTTGATGGATTTCTATCGCGCTTCAGCCCCTCATTGCGACCTATATAATTTGTGATCTGTGTATAAGCACTGCCTGTCCTCTCTTTAAGTGAAGGTAGTCTGAATAGTATGGCAGTACATGATTACCTGTTAAAAATTGATCACTTCGAGTTACTTTTACCTGTTAAAAATTGATCATTTTGAGTTACTTTGATCACGTTATCGAGCCTCAAGAGGCAAAGAAAGCATTGCATAGGCTATAATTTCACAACCCCTCACCTAGATGAGGGCATCCTTTAGTGTATCGTAGATCAATACTGCATCGTGCATGTATGTATAAAGATATGAGTTTGACTGACAGACCATCATGGGAGGGTTTTGTTTTGGGGGTGTAGCCTCAAGACTTCCACCATTAAGCTTAAAGACCCAATACTGGGTAAATCTCAAAACCTAATATAGAGAAGTATGTGCATAAAACGGTTCTAGTGTGGAAATACTCGAACTTGAACAAGGTTTCTTATAAATGTGACCACTTAATAGTAAAAAAGATGCAATTATAATTTCACAAATATTAAAATTGCATAAACAAAACTAACATATTTCACGAGAACGCCAGTGTATTTAGTAGGCCCAGGCGCTGTTGCATTACGTATCTATAGCGATGTCGCCAACTGATTAGTTTGTTTGATATCGGCTATATTGATGTTCGGCGCTGTTAGGCTTTGATCATTGATTTACATGGGGGTTCGCGGCACACTGGCTCCATTACCTTCGGTGACTGTCTAGATATATTGACGATTTTCTGAGTTCCCTGAAATCTGAGTGATCCGTAAACAAATGTAAGAAACTTTTGTGCGCAGCTCTATTTCTCCATAAAACAATAACATAACAAATATGGGTGACATAGTCAGAATTTGTGTATAAAAGTTAATATGCATTAATAGTATACTAAGCTCTACATTGCAAAAAAAATATTAAAATTTTCCAATGATTTATTTTAGCTCGCAGGTAATGTCTCTTAAATATGGGTCTATAATAGCCAAATTGTCTGACACATTTTAATAGTAGATCACATTGACTCAAAACTTCATCAGTGTTACCTTATTTACATGATTTATTTAATCTTAACCCATTAAACATCGATGTTGTCGAGAAAATTAAAATTTTCTCCTGGAAAATATACATTTGCCGTATAATAATATAATATAAGAGAAGAGAATTTTAGAAGATTAACCACTGGAATATCTATAGCTCAAGCTAAAAACCCCAGTTCTCTTGGCCTGAAAATGGGCATTCAAAGAGCAAATATTTTAAATGTTTTAAACCAAATTTGCTCCATGGTTAAAGCCCATCCACTTTTGGTATTGGTAGACTAAGCATATATCTGCCATGGGTCACCGAACATGAATGAACAAAAGAGGGATCTGGTCCGTCGCTCAAGCATCTGATGTCATAATCAATTACGTCACTAGTTGTCTGACATGACAATAAAATGACATAGCTCCATCACGAAACTCAAAAGGTCTGTCATGAAAGTGTGTGAATTGTATGTCTTTGATGACTTTACAGTGTAGCAAACATTCTGTTTAGTTTTTAAAAACTAAATTTGACTGGGAGCTGTTGCTACATTTATACCCACATTCAAATTAGTTCCGAAATATTCAACAGCTTGTGTATATAGTTACCTTTAAATTTAGATTCTGGAAATTCAGGTTTCAAAATGTCAAATTAATTCCAACATACGTACAATGCGGGTAGAGCTTAGCTAGAAATGGTCACGGTTTAGCTAGAAATGGTCAGGGCATAGCTAGAAATGGTCACGGCATAGCTAGAAATAGTCATGGCATAGCTAGAAATGGTCATGGCAAAGCTAGAAATGGTTATGGCATAGCTAGAAATGGTCATGTCATAGATAGAAATTGTTGTGCCATTGTGTTCATGGTTGGATGGGATATTTGTTAGCTCAGCTGGTCTGAAGGGCCAAATGAGCTTATGCCATGGTGGTCATCTGTCCATCCGTCATCTATCGTCCGGCCATCCGTCAAATTGCATCTCGTTTATGCTTTGACCAATTTCAACCAAATTTGGCTGGAAGAATCCTATGGTGGTAGGCTCCAGAACGGCTATTCAGAATTTTGATTGGTAAATTTTTCGGTTGGCCAGCTTGGATTTTCCAAAAAATGGTGGGAAATTGTTTAAAATGCTACTCCTAATTAACTGCTTTGTAGATTTCTACCAGACTTGACTCTGGAATGATACTAAACTGGTAGGTTTCAGAACATGTACATGTATACAGAATTTTGATTGGTAAATTTTTCCAGCAACCATCTTAGATTTTCGGAACATTTCTGGAAATAAGTTAAAAGCCTACTCCTCATTAACCATTTGGCTGATTTCAAGCAAACTCGCCTGGGACGCCTCTAGAGTGGTATGCTTCAGACTTGTATACAGAATTTTGATTGATCAATTGTTTTGGTGGCCATCTTGGATTTTCTGAAATATGGCGGAAATCGTTTAAAATGCTACTCCTCATTAACTTCAATTTCAATTTCAACCAAACTTGGCTGGAAGGATACTAGGCTTGTAGGTTTCAGAACTTGTATACAGAATTTTGATTGGTCAATTATTCCGGTGGCCATCTTGGATTTTCTGAACATTTCAGGAAATCAGTTAATTAATGCGACGACTCATTAAGCGCTTGAACGTTTTCAGGCAAACTGGTTTGGAGGACCCTAGGGTAGTATGCTTCAGAAGCTGTGTACAAAATTTTGATTTGTCTTCTTACGGCGGCCACCTTTAATTTTCCAAATAATTTTGGGAAATCCTTTAAAACACTACTCCTCAGTAACTGCTAGAGCAATTTCAACCAGACATGGCTGCAAGGATACTAGGCTGGTAGGTTTTCAGAACTGGTATACAGAATTTTGATTAGTAAATTTTTCCGGTTGCCATCTTAGATTTTTGGACCATTTCAGGAAATTAATTCAACTTGGCTGGAAGAACCCTGAAGTGGTGTGCTTCAGAGTTTGTATACAGATTTTTGATTGCTCAATTTGTTCGGCGGTCATCTTGAATTTTGCGAAAATGGCTGGAAATCGTTTTTAGCGCAATTCATTAACTCCTTGTTCCAGTGGCCATCTGGTTCTCCAAAATGACATCTCAGGATCTGCTGTACGGATCGGGCTGAAACCTCATTAGATTTAATTTCATCGATAGCTAAAGGTGATTAAAGTTTGTTCAAGAGAACGTGATTCTTGATAAAACATGTTTGTCATGAACCAATCAAAATTTTGGATTTGATGGCCATATTGTATTTTTTTATTGGCTGTATGGAACCTAAGGTTCAATCTGATTTTGTGGTCAGCGTTCATCAATTAATTTCCCACTAAATATCGATTGTACTGAATTCCCAATTTTGTTACTGCTGAATTTAAAGTATTATGTCTGTTCAAATGCTAATGTTTCAAATGCTATTGGTCCAGGTGAGCATTAAGGCCCTTGGGCCTCTTGTTTTCATGGGACATGGTTTTGGTTTTGTTATGTTTCATTGAAACTCAAATTAAATATTTGTTCTTGCAGGCTTCACAGTGAAAATGCTGGCAAGCTGGCTCGAGGGGACTTAGAGAATTGCTTTGTGCCATGTACACCAAGAGGATGCTTAGAACTCATCAAGAGAACAGGTGTTTATTGGTTTAGCATGTGATTTTTAATAGAATATTGGTACTGTATAAGTTGGTTTTTTAATTTGCTTTTATAAACGTTTTTTTAGAAAATTTTAATATTTTGACTTAATTCTTTCTGTAAATTCAAAACTAAGATACCACTGTTGCAGTTTTAAGACAACCATAGAGCTAAGCTGTTTAATATTTTGAAAATCATTCTGCAGGAAGATGTAGTAGAAATAACCTCAAATTAACTGTTTCAAAATATATTCTTGAAGAATCAAATCTATCATTGATGTGGTTACAACTTGTTTGCCTATATATGTGTGTAGTTGGTACAACAGATATCTAATACTCGTGCTCCTGAATTGTGAACTGGCAATATTCTACTCTGCTTTAATCGCTGACTGACTGATGTCCAGTTTCAAACTGATCTTGATGAAACCTGTTGATAAGTCATTGGGAGTCACCCTTCAAAGTAGACATCACTATATAGTATTCCTCTGTCTTGTTCATTTGAAGACTAACTTTGAGACAATATACGTAGCAAGAAATCAGTGTTACACTGATGATATAGTGGCAAAAATTGAAGCATTTTTACCTTTGACATTTTGACATAATGAATGCACAGTGACCTTGACCACATGACCTCCGTAAGACTATGCTCGATTGCATCGATATAGGGAAACATGTATCCAAGTCTGGTCCCAATCAGATGAACTAATCAGGAGCTCTAGGATATGTTGAGCTAAACAAAAAACTTAAAATAAAAAGTTTTATACTAAGTTCCCACTTCACAGTGACTGTAACCTCATGACCTCCATCACACTGTGCTCCACCTTGTCGATATATGGAAGCATGCATCTAAGTCTGGTCCCAATCGGATGAACCAATTGGGAGATTTAGGATGATATGTTGAGTTAAGCTAAAAATTTAACCTAAAAACAGAGTTTCAAAGTTCCCACTTCACAGTGACCTTGACCTTTGATCTCATGACGTCAAATTCCCTGTGCTGCATTCCTTCAATATAGGGAAACATGTGTACAAGTGTGGTCCCAAACGGGTGAACCAATCCTTGGATATAAGACTAAGTTGAGCTAAACAAAAACCTTAGCCAGAATTGGATGCCCGACAGACAAATGGACAAATGGAACCAATTCATATTTTCCCGAACAATTTTTCCCCCGCCAATATTTTTAAAAAGATTATTTAGTGAATTAGACATTAAAATTATATCTCATGCCAGTCAAAAAGGCTTCTGCAGTGGTTTTGAGAAATGTCCATTTGCAGACCAAGAGAAGACTATATTTGGAAATTTACCACTGGAATAACTGGCTCGATAACAGAGCAAAAGTAATAGTCTGCAAATGGATATGTCCTATGACAAAATAAGGATTTTGAACAAATTTGACCATTAAAGAGTTATGGTGAGTGGGGGTTTGTATTTATCTTGTGTTCATTTAAGGTGTTGAGATAGCGGGTAAGCGTGCGGTTGTGCTTGGTCGCAGTAAGATTGTAGGCGCTCCAATGTCAGATTTGCTAACATGGAATCACGCTACAACAACAGTCTGCCACTCAAAGACTGTCGACCTTAAAGATGTTGTGAGTATAGATAGGTTTAACACGCTTTCTTATGCCATTTAACACTAAACATGGCCAAAAATTGCTTCTGCAGTGATCTACAGAAATGTTCATTTGCAGACCAAGAGAAGACTATTTTTGAAAATTTGAAAAAGGACAGGCTCGATAACTGAGCCAGTTATTCCATTTTGAAATTTTCAAAAATAATCTCGTGGTCTGCAAATGGGCATGCTTGATAGGAGGGTTAATAGTTTCCTTAATAAATTTGTGGGTTAAAGGTTTAACCCTGGTGGTGCTGAAGTGTTAATTTACATTATTCAGATCCATTTTACACGATCTTCATTTTGACAATGACAATGCTAAAAGTAAATGCTACCTGGTCTTCATTTTGACAATGACATTGCTAAAAGTAAATGCTCTATAAAACATGCTAAAACACTACCTACCACCTTTTAGCATCACTATTCTCAAAATGTACACATTCTTCGTAAAGACATGTTTGTATTGCAATGGCTAAATTTGAAAAACCGGTCTAAGATAACATACACATACTTCTAGTTAACTTCTTTTTAAAATAATCAGCTGCGGTTTGACTCTACTGTAACAAGTATTATTTAGAAACATGCAAAATTATTTTTGTTTTTTAGTATAGACAGACTAGTTTAGAATCACATTTCTAATAAATAGACAGTAAAAACAGGATTCAAAGGTGGAACCTTCTAACCCTTTTACACTCAAATTTATTCAATAAAATTTCAATTTTCTCATACAAAATGTCCATTTGCAGACCAAGAGAAGACTATTTGTGAAAATTTACAGCTGGAATGACTGGCTCGCCAGTCATTCCAGTGGTAAATTGTCAAAAATTATCTTCTTGATCTGGAAATGCACATTTTTCAATAACACTTCAGAAGCTGTCTTTTGGTGATATGAATGTTAAAGGGTTAAGACTACTTTAGTTTATTATGACAAGCTTTTGCACATAAATATGCTTTGTCAATCGAATCCCGTCTTTATTGTCTATGCAGGCTAACACGGCTATCTAGCCTTTCTCTGATTTCTAAATAGGTACGCTCTGCAGAGATTCTGGTTGTAGCTATTGGCCGTGCTCATATGGTAACAGGAGATTGGATTAAGCCCGGTGCTGTAGTAATTGACTGTGGAATTAACTCTATACCAGGTAGCTATATAATCCTATCAGTTTTTGTGATTGTATGTTTTGTAAGTAGAGTAGTACAGTACTATTATGGTGAGTCTTGCCCCATGTTGCATGAAGCAGATGAATAAAGCCAGGCCTGGCGTATATGTTCGGACACTGGTGTAATTCACCTTTCCAGAGTATCCACCCATCATATGATGTCATAATCAACTATGTGACGTGTAGAATCACATCATAATGAATGATGTAGATAAGTACGTCACAAACGCATATTTGAAGATAGACTATACATTGCTGTACGAATTGTATGTCTACTATTTAATAAATATTCTGTTGAATATTTTGAAACTAAGTTGACTGGGCGCTATGGCAGCAACAGCACCCATTCAAATTAGTTACAAAATATTCAAACCGCTTTCCTGTATAGTTTTCAGGAAATTAATAGGGCATTCGGGGATCGATCGATCCCAACACAGCTAAATGTGGGTGGAGCTTAGCTAGAGGTGGGCGGGGCATAGCTAAAAAGGGAACTGTCCATTCGTTGATCCCATCTGACAATCAAGCATGCATTAATTGTTAGCTCACCTGGCCAGAATGGCCAAGAGAGCTTATGCCATGGCGACCATCCGGCGTCAGTCCGTCCGGCCGTCAACTTTTTCCTTTAAACGACTTCTTCTCAAGAACCACTAGGCCGATAAGTTATCTTTGGCAGGAAGTATCCTTAGGGCATAAGGATCCAAGTTTGTTTAAACGAAGCCGATCGGCCAATTTGGCCGGTGGCCAATTTGGATTTCGGCCAATTTTAGGAAAGGTCTTTAAAAATCTCCGAAACCGCTTGGTGGATCGAAGCAAATCCCATGAAATATGATCTAGGGCAAGAGCTGAACCAAGTTTGTTCAAGGGAACTTGATTGGCCAAATGGTTCAGCGGCCATTTTGGTTGACCTAGTTTTAGCGAAAACGACTTCTCCAGAACCGCTGAAGGGATCAGGCCGAAATGTGGCAGATATGATTAGGGACTAAAGGCATTAAAGTTTGTTCCAGGGAAGTTAATCCGTCAAAAAACATGGTACAGTCGGCCAATCAAAATACAGCATGTTTGGCGGCCATATTGGATTTTTTTATTTGATGGATTTTGAGGCTGAAATTGGTTTTATATAGGTTTTTTGGGTATTCTGATCACAAATTTGCAATTTTTCGAAACTGTCGGATAAACGGTTTGGTGGCCATCTTGGACCATTTTCCCACCAAAAGCTCCCATACTAAAGCAATGGGAAATTTAAAATGTCTACTTTTCGAGAACTTATGGGACGATTTCAATTATATTTGGCAGGAAGCATCCTTAGGTTGTAGAGATTCAAATTTGTTCAAGCGAAGCCGATCGGCCAATTTGGCCGGTGGCCATCTTGATTTTTGGCCGATTTTTTTTAAACATCTAAAAATCTTCTCCGAAACCGCTTGGTGGATTGAAACAAACCCCATGAAATATGATCTATGGCAAGAGCTGAACCAAGTTTGTTCAAGGGAACTTGATTGGTCAAATGGTTTGGCGGCCATTTTGGTTGACCTAGTTTTAGCCAAAACAGCTTCTCCAGAACCGCTGAGGGGATCGAAATTTGGCAGATCTAATTAGGGATTAAGGGCCATTAAAGTTTATTCAAGGGAAGTTGACCCATTGAACCAAAAATTTGTTTATGAGTATGCTGATTTCAACCATGCCATTTCTGAATCTATCAGATAAAAGGCTTGGCGGCATGTAGTAAAATTGGCATTTAGTACAGGTGGTCTTTATAGAACGTTTAACTGCATTATAAAACCCTTGTAATCATTTGACAAAGTGACCAAACTCACTTAGCAGCAGTTGTTCACTAATAATTTGACTGAAAGTCATTGCTGCCTTAGAATGCAACAACTTTCTGTCAAATAAATATCAAAATATTCAAAGTCATATATGTCAGCATACACAATACATATCTTAGATATTTAGCCAGCATAGGAAAACATTTAATCTTGTAATTTAAAACCACAACTCTAATTCTCAGGATTGAAATGAAATTAATACCCTGTGAGGTAGTGAGCTGATGAAGTGTACCATATTCACATACTGATTCTAAAAGATTTATTTAATTATTTCATCATTAACCCTTTAACACTCATATCAGCCAAAAACGGCTTCTGCAGTGGTCGTGAGAAATGTCCATTTGCCGACTAAAAGAAGAGGTTTTTTGAAAATTTACCACTGGAATGACTGGCTTGATAACCAAGCCAGTCATTCCAGTGATAAATTTTCAAAAATAGTCTTCTCTTGGTCTGCAAGTGGACATTTTCTTTGAGAAAATTTAAATTGTCTTGAATAAATTTGAGGGTTAAAGGGTTAAAGCCAATTAAATCTAGCAATGAATTTAGTTGAGTATTGCGTTATTCACAAGTTTTGTTGGATAGCATGTAGCATGGTGACGGACATTTTGAAAATGGTTTTGCTGATGATGTCTGTTACTGTCAAGTGCAGCAACAGTTTTCAGCATGACAATTCAACCCTTGTTACACCAATGTCTAGAGATTAATTGTTACAAAGCCAGTATTAGAAAGGCTGTTGTACAGTTTGTAAACACCATCGCTGAAGACCATTGCTGTCATAGACAGTGCTGTTGCTGTTATACAATTGACAGCAACAGCTTACACAACAGCTGTTAAGCAACAGCGTAGCGCATTATTTGCAGTTAAATGCGTTAATAAGATTCGCTTCTTATCAATTTATTATTATTAGCTCACCTGGCTATCGATATCAAAGGACACAATATCCTACCTATTTTGCTAGGTTAGGAAAATGGCTACTCCTTTAGCCATCATATCAGCCAAAAACGGCTTCGGCAGTGGTCTTGAGAAATGTCCATTTGCAGACCAATTGAAGACTATTTTTGAAAATTTTACCATTGGAATGATGGACTCTTTTTAACGAGCCAGTCATTCCAGTGGTAAATTTTCAAAAATGGTCTGCAAAAGGACATTTTCTATGAGAAAATTGAACTTCTTAAATTCAATGGTTAAATGGTTAATTAATGTGCAATTGGAGTTTTATTTCCACCATCCATTGACATATGACAGCTTTTATTACCATAATAGATAAAAACTAAATTAACAGGTTAACCTTTTCCCTGCAACTGCTGCCTAAATATTTAAGATATGTATTGTGTACTCTGATACATATACTGTTAAAATATTTTGAAATGTATTTGATTCATTGAAAGTTGTTGGTGCCTAAGTCAGCTATGACTAAGTCAAATTATTTTTTAAATAAATTGCAGCATCGCGAACTTGGCCATTCAGCAAGATTTACACGTGTTAAAAGGATGGTTTGGAATATACTCAGTTGAACCTGCTATAAAGACCATCTGTATTAACCCTTCTTAAATTATTTAACGGAAAGCCAATGTTGCCTAAGGCACAACGGCTTCGCGTCGAATTAATTTCAAAATATTAAACAAAATAAGTTTTATATCATAGAGAATATGCTTTTTCCGGGATTTAGAAAGGGTTAGGAGACCACCTGCCTTAAAGACTATTTTCTTCATTTGCTAAATGCAATTAAACAATGTATTTGAAATTTTAGTAGCCCTTTAATGGTCAAACCAGCGAAAACCTGCCTCTGCAGTGGCCTTGAGGAATGTCGATTTGCAGGCCAACATGAATATTTTTGAAAATTTACCACTGGAATGACTGGCTCGATAATCGAGCCAGTCATTCCAGTGATACATTTTCAAAATGCTCCATATCTTGGCCTGCAAATAGACATAACCTGAAATTTTTGTTTTACTGAAAAATCATGACCATTAAAGGGTTAAGAAACCAGCTACCATAAGAGGCTGTCTTCTGATTCTCACTTGAGGGGTGTCTTAATACAAGTTTGACTGCATGTCATCAATTTCTGTTGTTAGTACTGATGTCTTCTATTTTTGCTTAAATATTGTTCAAAAGAACCTTTACAAAATAACCATTTGACTGAAAGTCATTAGAAGTGGCACTGATTGAGGTAAAACTCCATAAAGATTAGTTGAGTTGTAAATGTTCCAGGTGAGCGACACAGGCCCCTTGGGCCTCTTGTTCAACTGACATCACCATTGCTTGACAATCCTTAACCCGTTCATGAAGAAGCCGACTAAAACAAGCCTCTTCAGTCATCTTGAGACACCATTTGCATGTCAAGAGAGGACTATTTTAAAAAACTTATCTCAGGAATGACTGGCTCGCTAACCGAGCCAGCCATTCCAGTGGTTAATTTTCAAAAGTAGTCTTCTCTTAGCCTGCAAAAGGACATTCAGTCAGGAAATAGACAGATTTTCTTGGCTACCCTGGACCAATCAAAATGTAGCCTGTTTTGTGGACATATTGGATTTTTTGGTTTGATGGATTTTGAAGCCGAAATTGGCTTTAAATAGTTTTTGTGTATGCTGATTTCAAATTTGCCACTCGAAACTGTCGGATAGACATTTTGGTGTCCATCTTGGATCATTTTCCCACCTAAGTCTTCCATAGGAAAGCAACAAGAAATTTAAAATATCCTCTACTCGAGAATCAATAGGCGGATTTCAATTATATTTGGGAGGAAACGTCCTTAGTGCATAGAGATCCAACCTTGTTCAATTTGGCTGGCAGTCATCTTGGATTAATGGCCACGTCAGTGTTTCTCATGGCAGCTAAATTTTGGCGTTCCCAGGGACCCCACACCTAGAAATGTAGGGGTCCCAACCTAATATCTGAGGGTTCCAAACTGAAATTTTGGATTCCCATGCAGTTTGTCGCATCCCTGTTAAAATTAGTGTATCATGGGTGCACAGATGAATTATGGGCATTTCATGTTAGATTTTGTGGGTAGGTTTGTGCAAAAACCTATAAAACTAATTAATATTTAACAATCATGCAAGATTTTCAGGGGCCCATGGGACCCACTACCACAACTTTCAGGGGTCCCCTGTTACATTTTGGTGGTCTATACCCTCAAAAGGACCCTTATGAGAAACCCTGGGCCACTTTTTAGCTTGACGTTACAAAGTAAAACGAGCTATTGCGATACCCTGCATGTCATCCAATTTGCGTTTAGCTCAACCTTTCTGTTTATATCTCAGGTTTGGTTGAACATACTGGACCCAAACTTGGACACATGCCTCCTTATCATGACACAGCATGACACAATGATGTTTTGGTCACAAGGTCAAAGGTCAAGGTCACTGATATGCGGGGAGACCGTCTGTCATCCATCAACGTTTGTTTAAAAATGCTACTCAGTAACCACTTGGCGGATTTCAACCTAATTTGGCAGGATAGACCCTATGGGGGGTTGTGTGGGGGGGGGGAGTAGGCTTCAGAATTTTTGTACAGCATTTTGATTGGGTAATTTTTGGGGTAAAATCTTGGATTTTATGACAAATTTACCGGAAGTTGTCAAAACACTACTCATTAACAGTTTGGCGGATTTCAACCTAATTTGGATGGAAGGACCCTAATGCTTTCAGTTTCAGAACATGTATACAGAATTTTGATTGGTCAATTTATGTGTGAAATTGTCAAAACTCTACTCCTTATTAACTGCTTGTCAGATTTAAACCTACTTTGGCTGGAATGACCTTATGGGGCTATGCTTCAGAGATTATATACAGAATTTAGATTGGTCAAGTTTTTTTTGGAAACCTTAGATTTTATGACAAACTTAGCGGAAATTCGTCGATACGCTACTCCTTATTAACCACTTGGTAGATTTGAAGTTACTTTGGGGATCTTATGGGGATATGCTTCAGAACTTATATGTACAGAATTTTCATTGGTCAAGTTTTTTGGTGAAAACCATAGGTCTTATGAAAAATTTAAATCAAAATTGTCTAAGCGCTACTCATCATTAACCGCTTGACAGATTTCAACCCTAGTTGACTAGACGGACCCTATCATGGTAGGCTCCAGAACGTCTATTCAGAATTTTAATGGGTACATTTTTAAGAATTTTAAGAAAATTTTAATGGAGATTGTCAAAATGCATTTTCTCCATAACTGCTCGGTGGATTTTACCCAAATTTGGCTGGAAGAATTCTATTGTGGTAGAACGTCTATTCAGATTTTGGTTGGTCGATGTTTTAGTGGCCATTTGGATTTTTTTTAAACTTTCCAGCATTTAAAACGCTAGTCCTTAATTAGTGGGCAAGTTTCAATGAAACTGGTGGAATGATTCTATGGCAGTAGGCTTCACTATATCAAGCGAGAATTTTGATTAGTCAATCTCTTTGGTGACCATCTTGGATTTTTCGAAAATTATCCATCATGTTTACTGGTATTTAAATGCCAATGTTCAAATGCTAATGGTCCAGGTTAGCGTTAAAGGCCCTTGGGCCTCTTGTTGATATGGCCTATATTTATTTTATGTTTTTAAGTCAAGCTTCATAGTTCATTCCAAAGTTGTAAAGTTGAGCTTCATGGTTTCATTGCAACAACATTTCTGGTTATAAAGCTTATGTCGTGGCGACCATCCGTCCGTCAACTTTTCCTTTGAACGACATCTCAAGAACTGCTGGGCCAATTTCGGTTATATTTGGCAGGAAGCATCCTTAGGGCATAGGGATCCACGTTTGTTCAAATTAAGCCGATCGGCCAATTAGGCCAGCGGCCATCTTGGATTTTGGCCAATTTTTAGAAATGTCTTAAAATCTTCTCCGAAAGCGCTTGAGGGATTGAAGCTAACCTCATGAAATATGATCTAGGTGTAAGAGCTCAACCAAATTTGGTCAAGGGAACTTAATTGGTCAAATAGTTTGGTGGCCATCTTGGTTGACCTAGTTTTAGTGAAAATAACTTTTCCAGAACCGCTGAAGGGATCAGGCCGAAATTTAGCAGATATGATTAGGGACTAAGGGCCAGTAATGTTTGTTCAAGAGAAGTTGATCCGTCAAAAAACATGACCGCCGTGGGCCAATCAAAATATAGCATGTTTGGTGGCCATAGTGGATTTTTTTATTTTATGGATTTTGAGGCCGAAATTGGTTTTATATAGGTTTTTGGGTATTCTGATCTCAAATTTGCAATTTTCGAAACTGTCGGATAAACAGTTTGGCGGCCATCTTGGATCATTTTCCCGCCAAAAGCTCCCATACTAAAGCAATGGGAAATTTAAAATATCTTCTCGAGAACTACTGGGCTGATTTCAATTATATTTGGCATGAAGTATCCTTAAGGCATAGAGATTCAAGTTTGTTCAAACGAACCCGATCGGCCAATTTGGCCGGTGACCATCTTGGATTTCGGCCGATTTTTAGAAATGTCTAAAAATCTTCTCAAACCATTTGAGGGATCGATTCAAAACTCACCAAATATGATCTAGAGTAAGCGCTGAATCAAGTTTATTCAAGGAAACTTGATTGACCAAATGGTTCAGCGGTCATCTTGGATGACCTAGTTTTCACAAAAAGTACTTCTTCCCCAGAACCGCTGAAGCGATCAGGCCGAAATTAGTGATATATAATTAGCAACTAATGGCGATTAATATTTGTTCAAGAGAAGTTGATTCGTCAAAAAACATGGCCCCAGTGGACCAATCAAAATATAGTGTGTTTGGCAGCCATATTGGATTTTTTACTTGATGACTTTTGAGGCCGAAATTAATTTTTATCTAGGGTTTTGGGTATTCTGATCTCAAATTTGCAATTTTAGAAACTTTCGGATAAACGGTTTGGCAGCCATCTTGGATCGTTTTTCCGCCAAAAGCTCCCATACTAAAGCAATGGGAAATTTAAAATGTCTTCTCGAGAACTACTGGGCTGATTTGAATTATATTCGGCAGGAAGCATCCGTATGGCATAGAGATTTCATTTTGTTCAAACAAAGCCGATCGGCCAATTTGGCCGGTGGCCATCTTGGATTTCGGCCGATTTTTAGAAATGTCTAAAAATCTCGTTCTCCGAAACGGCTTAGGGAATCGATTCAAAACTCATGAAACCTCTTCTCGAGAACTACCTGGATAATTTCAATTATATTTGGCAGGAAGCATCCTTAGGGCATAAGGATCCAAGTTTGTTCAAATGAACCCGATCGGCCAATTTGCCCAGCGGCCATTTTGGATTTCGGCCCATTTCAGGAAATGTCTTTAAAAATCTTCTTCGAAACCACTTGGGGAATCTTCATCCAGGCCAAGAGGTAAGCCAAGTTTGTTCAAGAGGACTTGATTGACCAAATGGTTTGCCGACCATCATGGATGACCTGGTTTTCACGAAAATGATGACTCCTGAACCGCTGAAGGGATCAGGCCAAAATTTGGGCCATTAAAATTTGTACAAGAGAAGTTGATCCATCTAAAAAAACACCATGGACGCCATGGGCCAATAAAAATGTAGTGTGTTTGGCGTCCATATGCACCTGCAAAAATGTCCACAAACTCATTTAAAGGACTGCTAAACCACCCACCAACAATTTTGACAAAAATTGATGGTGCTCCAGGTGAGCGACACAGGCCCCCTGTTTTAAATTGCCGAAATTTGAGAGATATGATTAGGGACTAAGAAGGTCCATTCAATTCTGTTCAAGGGAGTTTGATACATAAAAAACGTGGTCGCCATGGGCCATTCAAAATGTACCGCATTTAGCGGGCATATTTGGATTTTTTTATTTGATACATTTTAGGCCGAAATTTGTTTCATATAAGTTTTCAGGTATGCTGATTTCAAATTTGCCATGTTCGGAACTGTCGGATAAATGGTTTAGTGGCCAACTTGGAACATTTTTCCGCCAAAAACTCCCATGTACTAAACCAATAGGAAATTTAAATTGTCTTGAGAACCAGTGGAGTGATTTTAACAAAATTTGGTTGGAAATGTCCTTGGGTCATAGGTATCCAAGTTTGTTCAAATAAAGCTGATGGGTCAATTTGGCCAGCGGTTTTCGTGGATTTTGGCTGATTTTTAGAAACGGTTTAAAATATATACAAAATGGCTTAAAGGATTGATTCCAAACTCATGAAACATCTAGGGCAACAGCTGAGGTATGATTCAGGACTAAGGGCCATTCTAGTTTGTTCATGGCAAGTTAGTGGGTTAATAAACATGGCCACCATCAGATTTCAGAATATTGGTGACCATAATGAATATTTTTATTTGATGGATTTTGAAGCCGAAATTGATTTTGAAGCCGAAATTGGTTTTGTTTAGGTTTTTGAGTATGGGTTTTGGGTATGCTGATATCAAATGTACTATAGAAATTGTTGGAAAAATACTTAGGTAGCCATCTTGGATTTTTTCCCTGCCAACAACTCCCATAATATAGCAATGTGAAATGTAATATGGGTTCTCGAGAACTCAACCGCTAGACCAATTTTAACCAAATTTGATGTATGCATCGTTATTCTTGTTGAAAATCTGATCTATAACCTTAAGGTTCTTCTTATAAGCGATGACCTTGTTAGTTAAAATGCCTATGTGACTTGTGAGTGATACAGACCCCTTGGGCTTCTTGTTTAAAATGGTGCAAGGGCTGGACATGTGCAGGCCCAGGTCTATGGTTTGTGTTTAATTCTGCATCTTGCCCTATCTTTCTGGATTGATCAAAGCTTACTTGAACTAAACCACAACTTGTTATATTTACCTACCTTGGTTTAACCCTTTGAGAAGACTACTTTTGAAAATGTACCATTGGAATGACTGGCTCGATTATCGAGCCAGTCATTCCAGTGGTAATTTTTCAAAAATAGTGTTCTCTTGGCCTGCAAATGGACATTCCTCAAGACCACTACAGAGGCCGGTCTTGGCCGGCTTTGTCGTGAAAGGGTTAACACTTTAACACTCATACCAGCCAAAAATGGTTTCTGCAGTGTTCTTGAGAAATCTTCATTTTCAGACCAAGAGAAGACTATTTTTGAAAATGTATCACTGGAATGACCGGGCTCGATAACCGAGCCAGGCATTCCAGTGGTGAATTTTCAAAAATAGTTCTCTTGGTTTGCAAATGGACATTTTCTGAGAAAATTTAAAATTTCTTGATCAAATTTTGAGTGTTAAAGGGCTAATTAATATACATCATGTAATCTTTTTAGACGACACAACAAAATCTGGAAAGCGTCTCATCGGTGATGTTGATTTTGATTCGGCTAAAGATGTAGCAGGCTGGATTACACCTGTACCAGGAGGTGTTGGCCCGATGACAGTTGCAATGTTGATGCGGAATACTGTTGATAGTGCTAAAAAGGCAGCTGAATCTGCTGGAGTAAGTATTGTTGTGATCTAGATTATAGCCCATGGCTATGGTAATTGAGCAATCCAGTTTATCGATCAATCATATGATGTCATAATCAACTACATCACATGTAGGCTGATGTCATAATCAATTATATTATGAATGCCGTAATATTGTCCATCGTAAAGGCTCAATAGTCTGTCAAGTTGTATGAATTGGATGTCTTTACTATTTAATAAATATTCTGTTCAATATTTTGGGATTCGGCAATCGCTGATGGCCATTCTTGGTATCTTTGATAGTTCTGAACTAATGATAAGATTCAGTGTTTAACCTTTGTTTACTTGACCTGAACTAATTTTTAAGGTTCAATGGCTAATGACCTTTGCGTGACTGTCCTACTCTACTGGTAAGATTCAATGTTTGCTGACCTTTGTGTGCTTGTTCTAATCTAATGGGAAGATTCAATGCTTAAAGGTCATATTTGGAGAAATCCCTTTTATGTACAATTTTAAGGCATTATTGTATAGGAATTAATAACAAACCAGCTGTATGTGTCTAACATTCACCAAATAGATAATATTAAGCCGCGAAGTCGGCGTATGATCGAATACACAAAATTACGTGATGACTTACCTCCCTTGATTTTGAGCTCTTCATTGTCAATAATGACGTAATAGTGGAACAAGCTATTATACCGTAACGTTGAATACATGCAGCTTCGTTCAACTTCAGCAAGAAATAAGTACAGTTTGGTTGCATTTTCCCGATCAGGCAAAGATAAAAATAGCTTTTTCAGGTCTTATGCCAATAAAAAGAATAGAAAGTGATATGTTAATTGATTTTAACCCTAAATAAACAACTGATCATATAGAGTCTAATGTGCGCTAGCGGAATGACAGTTTTTTGTTGCTGAATTAAATACATGTGCCTACATAAAACAGACACACGTAGGTCAGCTAGATCTTTCTTATCTGTCTAAAACAAAAATTGTGTGAGATCTCAAGGCATTTTCTTTAATTCTGACATTTTTGCTGCAGCTACGTGGGTTACATGGTTTAGGCCTAGAGGGTGGGTGTGTAGTTAGAATCACGCAAAAACGGCAACAGCTACGAAAAACCAATGCGGCAGATTTTTCTCGGTTTTATGTTTCCATGCATGTTTGAGAACACGATTGCTTCAATGGCGATTTTGGCTCGATAGAAATGTGCGTGAACAAAATTAGCCTGTAAATGACAAGATAATTTAATGTACAAATGTGTGAGTTTTTAAAGCTTAGCATATACATACTCATTATTTTCGAGACCAACTGTTTGTAGGTTTTATCAGAAACACTTCTGGTTTTACCTAACATGCATAATAAGCCTGTGTTACTAGTAAGATTACAGTTGAATATGCAAAGAAAAATAATCGATATTACATGACCGTAGCAATGGTTGGATGGTGGGGTGGGAGGTTATGGGGTGGGGGGGACGCTGCCAGTTGGGGAATCGACGGGCCTGCATATTTTCACGTTGATGCAAAGCATATTATTTTGAGAAATTACCACCGGGCTTACTGAAAATTACCACCGGGCGATAAAACAAGCATTCCGTGTGATGGAAGCACATAAATAGTAGCAGATGAACGAAGTCATAGGAAGACTGACATATCGGTTATCGATCGTCTCTTTCAGTTCATGCGGACGTCAATGAAAGCTTATAGTAAACAAACAATTTTGACAGTCTTCAACGCGTAAGCTATCCAACGTAAATTTGTGCACTGTAAATAAACGTAGGCCTATCTAAATATGACAATTTAGTTCATCTTACCCACCTGTTATAAATTATTGTAACGTTTTTTGCGCATCTTCACTCATATATGTGCTTTTTCAGTATACACAACAATTGTACACACTCAGGGCCAGCATTTGTCTCTAGTACGTAAACCTACAAATTACTCCAGTAAAAGCTTTGGAGAATGACGTTATGCGTAATTAAATTTATACGTTAGCTACATTCCATTCAAAGAATCCTCGCGCACATACATATAGGATATGCGCGCACGTGTAGGCCTATGTTTAGAAAGACAGGAAACATAAGTGGCAATGTGTAGGCCCGACCACGGGTATTTTGGCATAATTTTTGCAACTGAATGCAGTGTTATTTGCTTGTTCAAGTAGGTTATAATCACGTAGCCTATGAGAAGTCCACCACCCCCACCCCCACCCCACCCCCGGTCACTCATTGTTGGCATAATATATATCCCTAAATGATATTGTAATCAATGCTGGTTAAAATTGATGTTTCAGATTGTCACAAATATTTTTGGCTTAAGTCTACAGGAGATTTAATTATATAGGCCTATAAAATGTATCCAATATGGCCCTAGCTTTCTCCAGACATAGACGTAAACAAATCAATTGATTGCGATACCTTAGGCAAATTCGCAAATTCTGATCTACCGGTGGGTTGCATTTTGTTTGTGTGTGTGCGCAGGCTTACGTGCTTGCATGTATGTGGGGGGGGGCGGGTGTTGGCGGGGATAGAGATACATCTGGAAAATCATATCATATTCTGCTGAATTATAGGCGCAGTTTGGATACAAAATAGATATATTGTTTATCAAATGGAATGCAGGAAATGACTTCGCATAGCATCAGAATTTTCAGGGAGAAGAACCAGCCCACCCATATCTCACCAAACCGCCATTTGGAGGGGCACGCCCTCGCTCACAGCCCTCTCCAATATTGGACTAACTCAAAAATAAAATCCTAAATCTGCGCTTGACGGCCATCCCACCAATACTGGATGTAGTAAGATTCAATGATTAATTATCTTTGTTAGATTGTCCTGAGAATGGTAATATGCAATGATTAATTACCTTTGTTAGATTGTCCTGACACGGGTAAGATTCAATGATTAATAACCTTGGTTAGATTATCCTAACTTAAAGCTAAAAGTTAGATTGTCTGAACATAAAGCTAAGATTTGATGCTTAAATTAACATGTTTGGTTGCCCAGATCTAATTGTAGGATTTAATGCTTAAATTCACCTTTTGGTTGGTTGTCCTAATCTAACGGTAAGATTCAATGCTTAATAAGCTTTGTTAGATTGTCTTGACATAATGCTTATTAACCTTTGTTAGATTGTCCTGACAATGGTAAGATTCAATGCTTAATTTAACCATTTAAAACGCTACTCCTTATTCAATGGACCGATTTCAAAATAACTTGGATGAAACAATCCTGTGGCAGAAGGCTTCAACATATCAAACAAGAATTTTGATTGTTGAATTTTGTGTTTGTTTGGTGGTCATCTTGGATTTTCCGAGAATTATTAATCATGTTTAGTTAAATGCAAATGGTTCAAATGCCAATGGTACTGGTGAGCATGACAGACCGTCGGGCCGCTTGTTAGATTGTCCTAATCTAATGGTAATATTCAATGCTTAAACCTTTGTTAGATTGTCCTAGCATAATGGTAAGATCCAATGGTTAATAAGCTTTGTTAGATTCTCTTGTGATGGTAAGATTCAATGATTGTCCTGACATAATGGTTAGATTCAATGCTTAATAACCTTTGTTGAATTGTCCTAAAATAGTGGTTGGTTGATTGCTTAATGATGACGATTACTGTATTCTGCAGTTGTAGTAGTAGAAACATCCTACAACTGCAATCAGTCCTTCGCTTTTGCACACTGTGTCTTGTCCTCAGCCGAAATCCTTAGCTTCCTCAGGTCCGTTTCTTGATTTGAGTGTACCGAGTCTTGCTCTCTTGACGTCACCTCATAGGACGCTTAGCAGCTTTATGCAATGACATTCCCTCTGCCTTTGTATTTGCTGGCTCCGAGTAGGGAGAATTTCAGGGCTCTGCTGGTGTGTCTTCTGGTATCCTTAGCATGGCCCATCTTTGCTGGGTGACTTACAGACAACGGCCACATATTACACATCTTGTATAGTGCATCATTGGAAATTATGCTCTGTGCCCATCACTGTCCAGTCATGGTGTGTAGGTGTTTGTGGTGGCAGGCGTCGAGTTTGTCTAGAGATACCTTTGGAGATGACCAGCTGTTAAAGTTATACAGCATCAAGGATGCACCGGTTGCATTGTATAAACATAGTCTTTTTATCAGGGGAATCTTTGATTTATGAATCCATATAGCTTCAAGAAGGACTGTAAAGCTATGTTCTCCATGATGCGGCAATGTCAGCAGTACTGCAAAGCAGTGAGCCCAG
Organism: Chaetoderma sp. LZ-2023a; assembly: GCA_034401795.1. NCBI lineage: Eukaryota > Metazoa > Mollusca > Caudofoveata > Chaetodermatida > Chaetodermatidae > Chaetoderma > Chaetoderma sp. LZ-2023a. Next base: position 52,987,603 of record CM067373.1, read on the forward strand.
GGTTTTACTTTTCCTCCATGGTTCGCCGCCGCAAAGTGGATCGTCAGTTTCTTTAGTTCCATGCTTTGTAGATAGGTATATGTGGGTGAACTCTGTTTTAGATTCTTTCATAAAGAGATTAAATTTTTGTCTCGCCTGCGAAGCAGAAAGCGATACATAGGTATCACTTTTCCGACGGCGTCAACGTTACGGTTCGGCGTTTAGCAAAACTTATCAGTTTATTTCAGGATTGATTAATCCTATCGGAACTAAACTGGGATACATTGTTACCTAGAATGTTAGGAGCCAACATGTTGATACTGAGGTCACACGGTCACGGTCACTGTGACCTTGATACAAAACTCAATGGTAAGTTTTTGCGTTTAGCAAAACCTCTCGGCTTATCTTTCAGGATTGGTTCATTTTATTGAAACTAAACTTAGATACATTGTTACCTATAATGTTAGGAAGCAGCATGTTGACACTGAAGTCACAAGGTCGAAGGTCAAGGTCATTCTGACCTCTACAAAACTATATTTTTCAGTGTTTTTAGGTGTAGCAAATCGTATCATGTTATATTTCGGGATTGCTTAACCCTAATGGAGCACAACTTGGGTACATGGTTGCTTATGCCAAGAGGATACAGGATGGGGATACGGAGGTCACCAGGTCAACGGTCATGGTCATTCTAACATTGCTATTTGACCTCTTCTTTTTCAACCTTAAGTTTTTCCATTCAGCAAATCAGTTATATTTTGGGATTGGTTAATCCTATTGGAACTCAAATTGAATACAGGTTTACCTATAAAGTTTGGAAGCAGCAGAATAACACGGATGTCACACAGTCAAACGTCAATGCCACTGTGACAAACAGGAGACAGACGAGATATTTAAGTCCGCAGAATTATTGTTAGTTTGCTTGCAGCTATTGGGAAAACTTTGTCAGGGGGTTTCTTTTCCTCGTCTATTAAGTCCACATCGGCGGCATATTCCATCTCTAGCGGCATACCCAGTATCGACACTGGGGTTTTGATCTTGTAGAACTCCCCCACGGATTTCAATGCAGCAGCAAAGTAACAGGTGAAAAGCACAGGGGATAGACCATCAGCCTGTGGGGAGCCGATGGATGTCTCAAACTCTACAAACTTCACTGACTTGACTCGTACTTTCAGTTTTGGTATCTGCAAGTAGTAGTCTCACTAGTCATAACTCATCTTCCTTGCAACTGGCCTGGCATAGTACATCTAGGATCTTTGAGCGTTTAATTGTGTCGAAGGCTCATGACATGTCAATGTCCATTTTGTTGAAATCCCAGTGGTTAGACATGACTACCGACACAAGCATGCATTGAGTCCATACAATATCCGCGTAATCTGGTGATCCAGTGAAGTCATCGATCTTGTCTCGGATACAGCATAGAGTAACATTTGATAGGATTTTCTGTATGTTGTTAAGGAGCACAATGGGCAGCACATTGGCGGGGGGTTCAGGTGGCTTCTTGGGCTTGGGAAGGGCGATAAGGGTGCCTTGGCCTACAGCATCGATGGGAAGGTGGTGCATAAAAGCTGAATTGATTAGGTGCGTGATCGGTTTTGAGGTAATGTCATTTCCATATTTGAATAGTTCATTGGTCATGTCATCAGGTCCAGATGCACGTCCATTTTTCAGGGCCTTAAGTGCCTTCTCATCTGCTGTTTTAATGGGTGTTAGTAATGGCCTGGGATCTCCTGAGAATGGGTGCAGCGGCTCATCGTTGTGGTCAGGGAACTGTTTCTTGAATCAACTTGCCTTTACCCTGATCAGTCCCGATAAAGTGTCTTTCAGAGTTGTGTACAGTGAGTGGTGGTGTGTAGTCAGTAACTCTCAAGGCTCGGGCTGCCCGAAACATTTTGTGAAAGTCATCTGTGGCAGTGATTTCATCTAGGGAGTCTGCTTGTTGAATAGCAAGATCTTTTAAGCGTTCGCTAATGTGACACAAAATATTATTGCGCTCCCGTCGTAGTTTGGTGCGGTCTTTCCTTTGGCCACTTTGATAGATGTGCAGCCGTAGCGCCTTCAGCTCAGCTGACAGTTTTACTACTACAGGGTTGTCAGTATACCTAGTTTCGGTTTTTTTAAGAACACATATGCTGGTAGCTGATGATTTCATAGATTTCAGTATTTTGGGTAGGCCTCCATTTGGATCGGAGCTGACTTCAATGTTAGCTATCTGTTCCCTGAGGACCTTTTTGTGTATGACATTTGAATGTCAGTGTCGCTAATGAGCTTGGGTAGGTTGTAGGTGACTCTACCCTCTTGCCTGTTATAGTGTTTATACATTAGATATTGTTCATCGGAATGTGTGTAATGACTGGCTTATGTTCAGAATTCAGGTCTGTGCCTCCATATGAACAAGCATCCCGAAGTGGGGTTTTTTGATTCTGTCTTGCATAGTATGAAGTCTATTTGGTTGAAGACAGCTGTTGTAGCCTTAGAACCTTTTGGGGGCTTTGCGATCTGCAATGTGTCCGGTCCATGTTGTCCAGTGATGACATGGGTGTTTGAAAGCTGTATTTGTGGCAAATAGGCCATTGGAACTAAGAAATGCCACCTGTGCATCTCCATTGCTGTTGTGAGTGCTCTCTCCATGCGATCACATGCATAAACCAAGTCCTGAACTTTTGTCCGCAATTCCGAGTTTACCCAGCTTGGAGTTGAAATCTCCACATGAACAGTTGCTATGTAGCTTAGATTGTAATGGCGGAGCTCAATTCTGCATGGAAGGAATCTAATGTTACGGATTCTCTTTGACTTTTTCAGTAGTTGTGCCATATACCCTGAAAATGATTGCTTAATGACCTTTGTTATCTAACTGTCTTTGTTATCATGCCGTACTTCATAAAATTCTATGCACTAGTGTCGCTTTTCTATTTTTTCAACAGTGTGAGATGCCTCTGAATAGTGAGACTTGACACAGTCAGTTACCAGTGATAAAAACCTTCATAGATTTCTCCAAAGCATATCAGACTGGTGCTATTCACAATGCAGTACTTGCTCATATAAAATAAGTTAATACATGTTTACAGTTCTAGTGCTTACTAAAAGTAAAATTGTACTATGAAGCACACAAGGCAGTCAAATTATTTGTGTTCATTTTTTTGGTCATCAGTTTATCTGAATATCTGTTATTTCATGATAAAAAATTATAAATTTAGATTTTTTTTTATAGAGATTTTCGCACTTTGTAAATGGCTAGAATTGTGTAGAATCTTATTTTTAAATTTAGGAATTGTAATGAATATTTAGTGTGCCTATTTCATTTCTCTGCTCTCTGGCGCTAAGCGTTAACCCTTTAACACTCATATCAGCCAAAAACGGCTTCTGCAGTGCGACTGAGAAATGTCCATTTGCAGACCAAGAGAAGACTATTTAAAAAAATTTACCACTGAAATGAGTGGCTCGATAACCGAGCCAGTTATTATAGTGGTAAATTTTCAAAAATAGTCTCCTTGGTCTGCAAATGGACATTTTCTATGAGAAAATTGAAATTTTCTTGAACAAATTCAATGGTTAAAGGGTTAAAACATCTTTATATGTACCAGGGAAAATGTGAAAAGCACCAGCATTGAGTTTCTAACATTTTTCTTGACTAACAGCTTTTATTGCAAGGCTGGAGACTAGCAGAGCAGGGAAAGGAGATACGAACATTCATCAGCTTTGTACAAGTTTATTCCTATCTGTATCTATGATTATATCATTTTTTTCTAGAGAAAATTTTACAAATTATGAGGAATACTGCTTCTGAAGTTACGCTTGTATATATGAGATGTTGTTTTTCATTGCTAATGCCAATCATTCCACATCATGGACAACCAATATCTACAGTATTATTTCATTAACCTTTTAACTCTCGACTTCTGCAAGCCACCAGAGAATAGTTTCAATGGGCCATAGCATCTGGACCTGTTAAATATTTTGAAAACAATTTGAGTGAAAGTAAACCACCAATAACTTTCTTTGAAATTTTTATCAAAATTAATTAGGATATCTAGAGTTAAACCTCATGGAAAATATAGTCCGCAGAAATTCAGCTGACAGTTAATCCTTTAACACATGAATTTGTTTTAAAATTTTCAATTTTTTCATAGAAAAGACTACTTTTGAAAATTTACCACTGGAATGACTGGCTCGGTTATCAAGTCAGTCATTCCAGTGGTAAGTTTTCAAAAATAGTATTCTCTTGGTCTGCAAATGGACATTTCTCAAGACCGCTGTAGAAGCTGTTTTTAGCTGATATGAGTGTTAAAGGGTTAATAGTCAAGACACTCAAAACAGTCTGCTCGGTGGTCTTGGGAAATGGTGATTTGCAGACAAGATAAAGATGATTTTTCAAATTCAGCACGGGAATGCCTGGCTCAATAACCGAGCCAGTCATTCCAGTGGTAAATCTTTTTTAAATAGTCTTGGTCTGCAGATGGACATTTAATACAATTTTCTTGACCAAATTTTACCATTAAACGGTTAAATTAATTGCCACCTATAATACCTTCATTTCCACCTATAATATTTTCATGTTTCATTTCGTATTTATTTCATTTTGTGTCATCTCTATTATAGTAATTTTAAATATACCTAGAAATGAACTTGGCCTCTAACTGTATTTCTAACATTGCCTGTCTCAGATTTAACCTCATGTCATTGAAGAGTCAATGAAATCCACAATTACTCATTCATCTTTACACATTATATAATCTGTATTTTGAATTAATCATGAATAAATCTTCAAGCTGCTTTTTGCTAAATTAAAGTATGGCTCATGTTAACAAAGTGTAATGGCATGTGTGTGAGTACAGGCATATGGAGTGTCGGTATGCATGAGTATGTGCGTGCGTGTGTGTGTGTAGACCAGAAGGGGAGGGGAGATCACTGACTTGACTCTAGTGTTCATTCATTCCTCCAACATCTCGAGAGAGAGAGAGAGAGAAAGGGACATACACTGACAAGACGGCCAAAAATATCTTGGAAAGTGTGTATATCATAATTAGAGGTAGTATTCACACATCTCAATAACAACTGGTAGCTAGTCCGAAGCCTTGAAGACAGGTGCAATTCATCTAGAGCTGGGCGATATTGGATTTTGGTAGACGGTAACGGTATCTGGGAAAATACAGAGCTGTATCATGGTATATAGTCTAGGTAATCGGGCCTTAGGGTAAGATGTTTTTTTATGGTCCCCGGAAAAAATTTGGCAGGAGCATATAGTCGCCGCTTTGTCCATCCGTCCGTTCATCCATCCGTTCACCATATATAAGTTTGTCCGTGGGATAGTTTCAAGACTTTCACATATGGTCATCAAACTTGGTATGTGGATGCATCTTATGGAGAAGGTGTGCGGAGTATCAAAAGTAGGTCATGCTGACCTTTTCATGGTCGACTAAATATCACAGAAAATGTTTGTCCGGGGCATAGTTTCAAGACTTTTGCACATGTGCTCACCAAACTGGGTATGTGGATGCATCTTAGGGAGAAGGTGTGCAGAGTAGTAAAGCAGGTCAAGCGTAGGTCATGCTAACCTACTTCGACTAACTATCACAGAAAATGTTTGTCCGTGCCATAATTTCAAGACTTGCACATGTGCTCACCAAACTTTCTATGTGGATGCATCTTAGCGAGAAGGTGTGCAGTGTATCAGAAGTAGGTCAAAAGTAGGTCATGCTTTTCATTGTCAATTAAATATCACAGAAAATGTTTGTCCGGACTATAGTTTCAATACTTTTTCACGTGGTCACCAAACTTGGTATGTGGATACATCTTATCTTATGTTGCGGAGTATCAAAAGTAGGTCATGCTGACCTACTTTTCATGGTCGACTGAATATCACAGAAAATGTTTCTCCGGGCCATAGTTTCAAGACTTTTTCACATATGTTCACCAAACTTGGTATGTGGATGCATCTGAGGGAGATGTGCACAGTATAAAAGGTAGTCATGCTGGCCTACTTTTCATGGTCGACTGAATATCACAGAAAATGTTTCTCCGGGCCATAGTTTCAAGACTTTTTCACATATGGACACCAAACTTGGTATTGATTATTATAAACATAGTTTTTATATGTATTTTTCATATGGTGGCCAAGCAAAGTCTAAGTGTGTTTATTTAGAGAAACTTAGATTTTGCTTTTATCAATTCAGTTTCTCTGCAGAGTATGCCTTCGGGGAGCATACATCAATTTATTGATTTGCCTTGTTTCAAATTGGTAGTAATTGCCACGAAAACTCAACCCTTGCGAAAATCATAGCACAAACAGAACATCTGACATTACTGATCGCCACTAGCGTGGATTAAGGTGATCTAAGTCACATGTGATATATACACCAAGCATTAACTTCATATTTTATGCCGTTCTCCATGTTTTATTCAACCATTTAACGAATTTCTGTCGTAAAAGGAACATTCACCATTTGCAAAATGGAATTCCCAAGCCTCAAATCTGATTGGTTAAGATGGAAATAGGTCTAAAGACACGTTCAACTAGGCAAATATAGTTAGTTAATGGCGACTTCTCCAGTTGAATGCACTATTTTCGACTGGAAAATAATCAGGTCAATTATATATAATTGGCCAGTTGAACATAGGCTTGCGCGATTTTTGCTTGCGAAAACATTGCGATTTTTGGTTAAATCGTAGGTCCAAATTCCCAAAAGTATAAACCTGGGTAGCGTGACCAGTCGCGAAAACTGGGACTTGGAATTTTTAGAAAAAGTTGAAATAACTGATGCAAACAGCACGAAATTACAACACAATTTCATGCGACAAATTCTTACCATCCTACGTCTATGCTTAATGTATACCTTATATCCATCATTGCAGGAGTGAAATTATTAATTGGGACCGCCTAAATATTGCGTATGGTTTAATAAACATCGTTTATTCATCAAAATTTGACATAATATTCTTGTTGAGAAAAAATATAAATCGTGTGATGTATCAGCTTCCGCTTGTAGCCTCCCTTAGTAGGACGAGTTTAGGTCATTACCCGACTAATGTGAAGACACTAATATTAGTACCCAGGGAGATACTGCGCAATCGACATACATAGGACAGTAGCTTTGAGTAGCTATGAGAGTAACGGCATGACCTTGTCCTATAGTGCAATTTATAGTTGTTTTCAGAATGTATGATTTACATTTAAGAATAATCAACAGAATTCACAGTTCAAAATAAAACAATCTGGAATGTTGTTTGCTTTATTTTCTTTAATTAGACATGACAACCGAATCAGAAAGGAAAAATTATTACACCGTCTGAAATTGCTAACTCTAGAATTAAAAAAGAATTATGTTCACTGATTATTGCCTAACACTCTGCAACTAAATATATATTTGGTATTTCACGACAGACTCAGGGGCTGCAGCGAAAGAAAGAAAATTATATGGTGATTCGACGGAGTAACTAGCTGGTTTTCTTAATGACAAAGGTGTTACCTCGCTATTGTTAGCTTGATTAGTAATTTTTCGACACGTGCATGGCACGCCGGGATATAAACACAATGAACACAGGTGTGAATGGATTATAATTGTAAACATGTACTGATAAAATGCGACGGAAAAGTACACGCTTCTGATTATAAACAAACATGAAATTTTTGCTGATTTTCCGATATTTCCTCAATTACATCGTAAAAATCGCGATTTTAAAAATAAATCAAACTTCACGATTAAATTGAAAAATCGCGCAAGCCTAGTTGAACACGCACTAGATCTGCATTTCCAGTAAATCTGGCTGTCTGATCGGTTACAATTAACTTTGACAGTCTATGTACTATACATCAAAGCGAACCGCCGCTGAAGGCGTGACGCTAACACATTTCATCCTATAGGCTTGCTACACAGTATAAGATATATAATTCTAAAATGGACACTGTTTATGCTATTAGAATGTGTAAGATTTTTATCCCCCCCCCCCCCCTCCGGTCTGGAAGACAGGGTGGGGGATATAGCAGTCAGCATGTCTGTCTGTCCCCGTCTTGTCAACGCAACTTCTAGAGGTCTCAATGGATTAACTTAAAAATTTTGTCGACATCAGTATCATGTGCAGATGTGCATGTGCTTTTTTCACGACCGAAAAAAATGTTCATTACAGAGTTATCCCCCTTTAAATATCTTAAAGCCGATACATAAACTGCATTGCCAATCATTTCTTGTCAACGCAACTTCTATAGGTTAGCTCTGATTCTTTTGAAAATTGGTACGTGTTATCATTACCACGTGTAGGTGTGCATGTGCTATCTGTGTACCTGTACATCCATCCGTCTGTCCAAAATGTATGTATGTCCATCTGTCAGTCCATTCATCTCTGACAATCATTTCTTGTCAACGCAACTCCTAGAGGTCTCAATGGATTAACTTTAAATTTCGTCAACATTATCAGTATCATGTGCAGATGTGCATGTGCGTTTTTCGCGGCCGACAAATTGTTCATTACAGAGTTATCCCTCTTTAAATATCTTAAAGCTGATACATAAACTGCATTGCCTATCATTTCTTGTCAATGCAACTCCTAGAGGTCTCAATGGATTAACTTAAAATTGTGTCGACATCAGTATCATGTGCAGATGTGCATGTGCTTTTTTCATTACAGAATTATCTCCCTTTAAATATCTTAAACTGCATTGCCAATCATTTCTTGTCTAGGCAACCCCTACAGTTTAGCTCTGATTCTTTTGAAAATTGGTATGTGTTATCATTACCTGTGTGTGTGTGTGTGCGTGCGTGCATGCGTGTATTGTGTGTGTGTGTGTGTGTGCTATCCGTATACCTGTGCGTCCATCCATCTGTCCAAAATGTATGTATGCCCGTCTGTCAGTCCATCCATCTCTGACAATCATTTCTTGTCAACACAACTCCTAGAGGTCTCAATGGATTAACTTTAAAGTTTGTCCACATTATCAGTATCATATGTTATCCGTATACCTGTACGTACGTCCATCCATCTGTCCAAAATGTATGTATGTCAGTCTGTCAGTCCATCCATCTCTGACAATCATTTCTTGTCAACGCAACTCCTAGAGATCTCAATGGATTAACTGCAGTACCAATCATTTCTTGTCAGCACAACTCCTACAATTTATCTGTGATTCTATTGAAACTTAGTAAGGATTCTCATTACCACTTGAAGATGTGCATGTGCTATCTGTATGCCTGTACATCCATGTGTCTGTATAGAATGTATGTGTGTCAGTCTGTTGGTCCGTCCATCTCTGGCAATCATTTCAAGATGCCAACACAACTCCTACAGTTTAGCTACGATGTATGTTTATCTGAAATGTTTGGATCCGGGGGGATATGCCGTCGTCTGATGGCTCTTGTTTTATCTTATTTCTAACATTTTAAAGGTGCTTATTCACAGCAGAATCGTTCAAAATAAAATTGTTAAACTTATATACTTTTAGAGGCTTAAATTGTGTGCCTCGATGCAATGAAACGAAATAAATCTTAGCATATAATGATTTCATTACGTATTAATTAATATAATTTGTTAAGTTGTCAAATTGAATTAGAGGCACGAGTCCCTAATTCAAATTCACAACTAAGCTTATGAAATTTATTTAAATGGAATGAAATCATCATATGTTAAGATTTATTGCGTTTCATTACATTGAGGTACACAATTTAAGCCTCTAAAAGCATATAATTTCACCAAGATTATTTTCAAGGATTTTGGTGTGAATATGCACCTTTAATATAAAATATAATATAAAGATGTTTAAAATACTCTGAATGAAGGTTATTATCACTAGTCTAACGGTCTAATTCTCCCCCATCCATGCACTAATCCAACAGGCAGTCCTATTGATCTAAGACGTTGTCCGTTGTGACCCATTCATGATCATTTAACAAATCGAGTAAAGATCAGGGGGATTACAGTAGTGGTTTTCTAGATCCGAGCTAAGTTTTATTTAGAACAACACAAAGCAGACCCCTAACATATCCGCTAGCCGATATTGGTTTGCATAGTGTAATGATCTCATCAGAATGGTATACGAAATGAAAGCAAGGCTTGCTGTCAAGATGGCAGTGTATTTTCATTTCGCGGAAATAGAAATAATTATTGGATGTTTTAGTGTTTATTTTCATGTTTATTATCATGAAACATTAAATAAAACGATTTAAATGTAGATACTATGAGGATAGCACACTGATACGACACACATGCAGATATAAGGTAGTTTATTCAAACTGATGAATTGACGTGACAATGATTGACATACGACAGAGACTAAATTTAACCGAAATTAGGCAGATATGATTACGGGCTAAGGGCCATTAAATTGTTTTCAAGGGGAGTTGACACATGAAAAAACATGGCTGCCATGGACCAATCAAAATGCAGTATTTGACGATTTTGTATTTGATGACGAAATTGGATGTGTATAGGTTTATAGATATGGCGATGTCAAATTTTGCACCTTCTAAATTGTCGGCTAAACCATTCGGTGGCCATTTTGGGGTTTTCTGAATTCTTTAAATTGGTACTCCTTAAATAATCAATTGACAAATTTCATCTAAACGTTCCTTGAATGATCCTATGGCAATAGACTTCAACACCAACTCTAATGAGAATTTTGATTGCTTAAGTTTTTTCACAGGCCATTTTGGATTTTCTGAATATTTTCCATAAATCCTTTAAAGCGTATTTTCTAAGCCACTAAGCAGATTTGAATCAAATGTTGTGACTAATTTCTGTTTATTGCTGACAGATTCTATGTATGAAAATACTTCAATGCTAGCTATTATTGTTCAAACGCTTATGATCATGTCGATAGTCACTTACAGGACTGGCGGTATGATCAGCGAATGACAAGAAGAAAGAAAGAAGAAGAATTGTTGAACGCTGCTGCAAAGTGGTAGAGCGTACATCATGACAGATCCAAGAATTAATGCATGAATGGGCACCCATATGACAGCCAAATTATGCAGAAGAGAGCACCTGATTATAGATGTGTACTTCAGCCATGCTGATGATGTTCTCTGATTGTGAATGTTTAGTACAGTCTAACCATGCTGATGATACTCTCTGATTGTGAAGGTCTACTTCAGTCTAGTCATGCTGATGATATTCTCAGATTTTGAAGGTTTACTTCAGTCTAGTCATGCTGATGATACTCTCTGATTGTGAATGTTTACTTCAGTGTAGTCATGCTGATGATATTCTCTGATTGTGAATGTGTACTACAGTCATGCTGATGATATTCTCTGATTGTGAATGTTTACTTTAGTCTAGCCATGCTGCTGATATTCTCTGATTGTGAATGTTTACCTCAGTCTAGTCATGCTGATGATGTTCTCTGATTGTGAATGTTTACTTTAGTCTAGCCATGCTGCTGATATTCTCTGATTGTGCATGTTTACTTTAGTCTAGCCGTGCTGATGATATTCTCTGATTGTGAATGTTTACTTCAGTCTAGTCATGCTGATGATGTTCTCTGATTGTGAATGTTTACTTCAGTCTAACCATGTTGATGATATTCTCTGATTGTGAATGCTTACTACAGTCTAACCATGTTGATGATATTCTCTGATTGTGAATGTTTACTACAGTCTAACCATGCTGATGATATTCTCTGATTGTGAAGGTTTACTACAGTCTAACCATGTTGATGATATTCTCTGATTGTGAATGTTTAATACAGTCATACCATGCTTAAGAGATCACCTAGTTCACATGTGAAGAAGCTAACATCTTCCTTTCTGAATAATAGCTTAGATATTACCAATCCTATTTTGACAATGTTTAATATGTTTTATACTTAGCCAGAGGAAGAGGCCTAATATAAGGTCATTGTAAAAATATAAAAACAAGCACTTCTAGCTCACCTTGCCGGAAAAGCCTAATGAGCTTATGCCATGATGATCAAATGGTGTTTGTCTATTACCAAATTTTCTTTCAAGAAACTTGTTAATACCCACGTTGTTGATTCTGACCAAATTAGTCGGGAAACATGTTTTATTCATAGAAATCTAATATGGGTCACATGAATCTGAATTGTTAATTTGGTTAGGGTCCATCTTAGATTTTATGTTATTTTTAGAAGTGTCTCTAAGCATCTCTTAAACCACTTGGCCGATTAATCTGAAACTTAAGAAATTTCATCTAGGACAGAAGCTGGAGCAAGTTTGTTCAAGCGAATCTAATTGCTAGATTTATCTGCTGGCCATCATGGATAGCCTAGTTGTTGAGTCCTAAGTGAAACAATCAAATCAGTGTTTTGAACCAAAATCATTTTATCTTGTACCCAAATTCAATCATTTCTGACCTAAATGTTCAAAGTCCTCATTACTAAAAATATAATGTTTGCTTGTCAGCATGATAACTCAGTTCTACAAAACTTGATTTCCTGATGACCATTGTTTGTTTAGTGGATTCAGTGGTGGGTTTATATCATCCTGACCCAACAAATTATTTATAATTCTAGATTTGTGGCAAATGGAACCTGACACCTTTGACTCTCTCGCCACTAGCTGTTGTACCAAGGTAATTACTGCATATACCGTTGTATTATTAGCTCACCTGGCAGGAATGGGAAAGTGAGATTATGCCATGCTACCATCCATCTGTCTGTCGGGTGTCAACTTTTTATTTAAATGACTTGTCAAGAAGCACTGGGTCAATTTCAATTATATTTGCTATTAAACATCCTTAGGACATGGAGGTTCAAGTTTATTCAAATGAAGTCAATCGGCAGCCATCTTGGATTTTGGGCGATTTTTAGAAACGTCTAAAAAATCTCAGAAACGGCTTTGGGAATCGATTCAAAACTCATGAAACATGATCTAGGGCAAGAGCTAAGCCAAGTTTATTCAAGAGATCTTGATTAACCAAATCTTTCGGTGACCATCATGAATGACCTAGTTTCTGTGAAAATAAATTATACAGAACCACTGAAGGGATCAGCCCAAAATTATTGAAAATTTACCACTGGAATAGCTGGCTCGATTATCGAGCCAGTCATTCCAGTGGTAAATTTTCAAAAATAGTCTTGTTCTGCAAATGAACATTTCTCAAGAACACTGCAGAAGCCGTTTTGGGATGATATGAGTGTTAAGGGCTAATGGCTAAGCTGGCCAAAAACAGCTGCACTGGTTTTGAAGATTCTTAATTTGCAGGCCAAGAGAAGTCTTTTGGCAACTTCCCACTAGAATACCTGACTCGATAACCGAGCCAGTCATCCCAATGGTCAGTTGTCAAAAATAGTCTCTTGGCCTTCAAATGAGCATTGAATAAGCAAATATTGAGATTGTCTTGACCATTAACCCTTTGAACCTCAAATTTGTTCAAAAGGATTAAAATTTTCTCATAGAAAATGTCCATTTGCAAACCATGAGAGGAGTATTTTTGAAGATTTATCACTGGAATGACTAGCTCGGTTATTGAGTACGTCATTTCAGTGGTGAATTTTCAACTTGAGCGTTAAATGGTTAATGGATTAAGACTAACTTGATTAATTAACAAACTTTCACACATAAAGTTGCTCATCATCTCTTGATGTTCAAGCTGATTTATATCTGAAAACTTGTTATTATCTTTAACAGTCAGGCCGGCCAAAACTGGCCTCTACAATGGCCTTGAGAAATGGCCATTGTTCGGACTCCAAGAAAAGTCTATTTCTGAAGATCTAGTGCTTGAGTGCCTGGCTAAGTAAACAAAGTAGACAATTTGATGATACATTTTCAAAAATATCTCCTAGACAGCAAATATAAATTCAGGAAACAAAAATATCAATTCTCCAGGAGGCCATTAAAGTGTTAAAATTAATCAAGTTGGTCTTAAAACAGAGTACTACATTTGGATCCTGTTATCATCAGAGTTGGCAAGAATTTTTATGGGTGGGAAATACTACAATAAATGAGAAATACCTGAAAATACGCCAATAGGTGGTAAATACTCATCACCACTGATCAATCTTAAACTACAAGTTCAATATTTATTGATCAGAGGATAATATAGAAACTGATATTCATTATAGGGTGAAATAGGAGAGCAAGTATACATATACAGCTCATGCTTTAACCTTTTCAACCCTAAATAGCTGATGCAACAGCTGGTGAAACTAATTTGACTCAAGGCTGCAACAACTTCCATTCAAATTAGTTTCAGAATATTCAGGAACTTGTCATGTACAGTTCACTTAAATGGTTATACAGTAAATTAGTATTCTCTGTATACTGTAACAGCAAGATGGATTCATCTGTATTTGCTTAGAGTAGGTAGCTTTCCATAGAAATCTAGGCTGGTGAATTTCAGTTAGTTATATAAGTTTTTGAACACTGATTATACTCATCTGATATATAGGTGTGACATCTCGTGGGAATATATCTCTCACAATGAAGGTTTGTAGTTGAGGATTTTAACATTTTAGTGGCTGTGGTGTCTAATGCAAATACGTTGTTCACTCGCTGTCCGCTACAACATGTCCCTGCACCCACTCTGCTACAATGCATTTGGTAATGCTACGTAATAAAAACATCTGTGTGTTTCTTCAGTTCAACATGTCTCTTGATTGTTTATATATGTAGAACGATATGACAGCTGGCGACGATGATTCAAAATGAGCGTATCCAAATAAATGTCGCTCGGAAAATTGAAATACTCTAAGCCAAACTCTAAGAGTTTCTAAGCCATAAATAAATGTTGTAGCGATACGAAAATTGGTATCTAACTCTGAAGCCGCTTTTTCCGGTTACATCAGAAATCATCTAATTTTGTTAGTAATAGTATTTGAAAAATATTTATTCATGATAACAATGGGAAATACTACTGAAAAGTGACTTCTATTTTTCTTGAACATGGCATCAAGTTTACCGAATGTCCCCCATTTCAAGGTGCAGCTACATGTGGAAGAAGTGGGTGACTGGGTGTGCAGATTTGAAAGACTGATGCATATGAAAGACTGATGGATGTAAATGAAGATAAGTGTAAGCGAGCAATACTCTTACGCTATGCCAGGAATGATGTTGATGAAATCTTCGACACATTAGCCGATGCCGGTGACGAAGTAGATTCTCAAACGGCTGTTGACAAACTAAACACATATTTCACACCAAAATTAAACATCGAGTATGAAGTAAACCTCGAGTATGAATTATACAATTTTTGCCAAGCTAAGCAAAGTAACAGAGAATCAATTGATGCATATCATACATGTTTACATCAACTCGCACAATCCTGTCAGTTCATGGATAACTTCACAGCTAATTCTAAACTACATCCCAGCGTCTTTGACGTCGTGAGTTACATGATGATTTGCCCCTCAAAAATCGTCTGTATGCATCCCCAGCACTGGAAACAAGCGAGACACAACTGGCAAATATTTTAGAAAAGGTGGTAAGCTCAAACCAAACAAAAATCTTGTCAATTCTAAGCCTAGATTTACATCAAAATTCAAATAACGGGAACAGAGCAATCCTAAAAACAGAAACGTTTCACAATCTCAGCCATCATCAAACACCAAATCAACAAATTGTGCTATCTCTGGTGGATCATACCCCCATGAAAACTGTTGCCCAACAAAGGGTAAACAATGTCGAATTTGGGGCAAACAATCCTATTTCATCGGTATGTCGATCATCGCAATCTAAGAAGCAAGCGAACATTTTATATGTGTAGCAGAAACCAGAAGCTTTGGATAACCAATATGTGTACACCGTTTGGATACGAAAGCTGCTTTGCACAATTCATACTCACAAAAGCAGTGAGATAATTAACAATGCACAAAATAACCTACAAAAAATGTCCTGTTTGTGAAATTCTGGTGTCCGGTCAACCTGTTTCAGTTATGATCTATTCTGGAGCATCGTTAAAGACTTGGACAGCACTACATACACACGTCTCTCTAAAAATGAGAACAGCATGCTTCAGCCATCATGTACAAAACTATTCGCATATGGATCAACGGTTCCACTTTCGATACTTGGTGTGCTAAGCATTAATGTGGCATACCGGTATCAAATTTCACAAACAACGGCTGATTTTCACATTATCCGAAATGGAACTAACTTTGCTATTAAACATTGAGTGATTTGAAACTACTCCATATTGTAAACAAAGTTGATTCTCCTATGGACTATAGACATTATAATGACAATCTTGTTCAAGAGTACTCGGACTTATTTCAAGGCATCGGAAAAATTGCAGACAACTAAAACTTCATATTTGTGATGACATCCAAGCAATGCAGTAGCGTCACCTGTGTATACCATTCTGTGTGAATAAGGAAGGGGAGGAGCTCGAAAAACTAGAAAGATTGGACAATATCAAAAAGGTAGATGATCCTACTCAGTGGGTCAGCCCAATTATAGTCGTTCCTAAGAAGTATGGCGGAGTTAGAATCTGTATTGACATGAGAGAAGTAAATGTGGCTATTAAGCTTGAAAAACACTATGCTGATGATCGATGATTTAATCGCAGATGTAAATAATGCATCAGTATTCAGCAAACTCGACTTAATGCTTGGTTATTACTAGCTGGACCTTGACTCGGAAAGCCGTAATATTATTACATTGACCACACATGTTGGTTTGAGGCGTTACAAAAGACTTCAGTATCAACCCAGCATCAGAAATTTCCAGAAATCATTAGCCGATTTACTTGACATACATGGATATCTGAACCTGTCAGATGGTATAATTCTCTATGGCAGAAGTCACAACGAACATGATGCAAACATAAAAACAGTGTTTGAGCGTCTGCGTCTTAAAGGTGTTCATTTGAACTTTGACAAATGTAAGTTTTCTTCTTAAAAAAGTGAACTTCTATGCTCGCATATTTAGCGCCTCGGGCATCGCACTTGATCAATCAAAAATCAAACCGTCGGCATCATCATGGCTATTCGCCTCGCATCGTCTCTTCGCTTCGTATCGTCCCATATATCTGCATCCTGGTACTCGTCAGTCACATCATGGTCTATTTTGAAATGTGTAGCTGCTCAGCTGTTTCCGGGTGTTCTTCCCTATTACTCATGTCTCCGGAGGTAGTTTTCATGGTCGCCTTTCTCATTTCTCGACTTAGGAGATTATGCTACAGTCATTCTATTTGCTACTGCGATCTTTTTATCCTACTATATCCTAGTGATTTTTCTCAAATGGCCAATCATACCTGATAAAACTGTAATGCTATTTCAGTGGAAGTTCAGTAATGTCTGATGTAGTTGTTGTTGTAGATAATAGAGGACTATCCTCACCCAGACCAAATGTGCTATTTCATGTATGTATTAATCCACCTATCCAACACAACTTAACGTATCTCAATCTCTTTACATATAGTTATCTATATACATAAGTGTAATTAAACAGGAAATAATGCGTTTGAGTTCTTTATCATGCCTCTTAATATCTCGGTATTTCTTAATATTTCCTGGTATTTCACACTTCCCTGGGAAACAGAGTTATTACCATGGCAATTGTCAACACTGGTTATCATTACCAGACTAGTTTGACTACCATAAATATGAGAGCAAGTCACAGAATTGTAGATTTTATAACAGAATTGTACTAGTATATGAATGTGTGGTCAAATTAGAGCTGGCATGCTGACTCGACGGAAACAATAGCCAGCCTGCAATTATAAACTACAAGGTGTAAGGCAAGCAATTTTTCATATTTTTTCATATGTTGTAGCATTGCTTTATCGCTTGTTTTTTCAGTGACATTGAAATAGCCCAATCCCAAACGCCAAAGAACATAGCACACCTTGCAAAGGAGGTCAATCTCCAGCCAAATGAGGTTGATTTGTATGGAACTAAGAAAGCTAAAGTGTCTCTCAGAGTGCTGGACAGACTCAAGGAGCAGAAAAATGGTGGATATGTTGTTGTCACTGGGTAAGCATAGATCTTTTAAACATACTAAGATAATAGACTAGATAGATTGTAACATTGTCTTCTTGCCATCTGACTGGCAAACAATCAGTCAGAGATATGTTAAAACCTCAAGCATTAATTAACTCATTAGTTTTCTACTTGAATTGCCACATTGAAAATAATATTGCTATCTAACTCAGCAAGAGCTCTCACAAAAGCTGTTTTAGAATAACTCTATTCAGACCTGAATATAAAGACAACAGGAATCGTTTTTAGATCGACTTTACGAGGTAAAACGAGGTATTGTGATACCCTGCACATCGTCCGGCTTCGTCATCGTCCAAAATAGTATTTTGCTCAACTTTTCTGTTTATATCTCATGTTTGGTTAATCATACTGGACCCAAACGTGGGTACATGTTACCTTATGATGACCCATCATCACGCAATGAAGTTGGTGTTAAAAGATCCAAGGTCACTGTGACCTTGGTAAAAAACTTGGGGGTTTTCAACATTAATATTTTCCGTTTAGCTCAAATTTTCTGTTTATATCTCATGTTTGGTTAATCATACTGGACTCAAACTTAGGCACATGCCTCCTTATAATGGCCCGACAGCACACAATGATGTTGGGGTTAAAAGGTCAAAGGTCAACATCATTGTAACCCTGTAAAAACTTACTTTTTTCAACATTAACATTTTCCGTTTGGCTCAACTTAACAGTTCATATCTCAACTTTGACATGTCAAAAGGGCAAATGTCGAGGTTATTGTGATATTGGTAAAAATTTTGGCATGACATGACATCAAAAGGTCAAAGTCAGTGTGATAATGGCAAAAGTCAAGGGTTTTCTCAACAATAACATTTAGTTTTTGCCTCAACTTAGCAGTTCATATCTAATGTTGTGTTAACAATACTGCACCTAATCTTGAACACTTGCTAATGAGAGGGGAGGTGACAATTACTTTGTGGTCAAAAGGTCATGGTTATTGGTGAGTGTATTGATAAGCCTTCTATATTTATTTTATGTTTGAAGTCAAGCTTTATAGTTCATTGCAAAGTCATAAAGTCGAGCTTCATGGTTGCATTGCAACAACATTTCTGGTTTGCCGTTATTCTGAGCAGATACGGCATAGGTAATCAGAATAGATCAGGTGTAGCGGTCTGGGCTGTCACTCAAGTATCTGACATCATAGTCAAATATGTCATATATTTTAGCCAACATCACGATGAAAAGGACGTAGAGCTCTCTGTCGTGAAATTCAAAAAGTCTGTCAAATGTATGAATTGTTTGTCTTTGATGAATTAAAAAGAAGTTGACAGATTTTCACAAACTCTACCATGATTAAAATTTTGGTTAAATTTTGACACGCCTCAAAATTCACGGTATGATGTCATCGCATAATTCGTCAGCCACATGGATTCAAATTATGCCTCACATGTTTTCAGTTTTAAAGAAACTAGCGTTATATACAGTTACAAAGTGGGACATCAACTCCGATTCAAGTTTTAGTTTAACAAACAGTAGTAGTTCTCATGCATCTTATTAAAATCATGGTCGCTGAATGAGCTATTGTGAGCTATCGATCATCAACAACAAAGTACTATTCTCACGATGACGTCATACCACAACAATCATTCATAAGATGACGTCACTACGTAATGCTCATGAGAAATTGAAGAAAATTACTTTCCATGGTAAAATTTACTTCCAAGGAATTCGAAAATATCCATCTCATATTTTACCTCATTTAATATATGCATTTGGCATCCTGTGACCGTCCTCTATTTGTGTTCCCCTTTAAAAAAATACATTCTGTTGAATATTTTGAAACTAATTTGATTGGCCGCTGTTTGTTTCCATTAGCAGCAACAACATGCAGTCCAATTAGTTTCAAAATGTTAAATAGTCTACGTATATAATTACCTTGAAATTTTGATTCTGGGAATTCCGGATTCAAAGTATTTAAATCGATTCCAACACATGTAAAAAGGTGGGCGGAGTTTAGCCTGAAATGGACGGGGCATAGCTAGAAATGAACCCCTCCATTATGTCATAGAAATGTTCTCTCATGCAGGTTTTAGTTTCCATTTGATAGCCTAGCTTCTACTTGAGTATATTAACGAAACTTCATGGGCAGGTTGTTCATTGGTGTAGGATTGAGGGTCAAAGGGTCAGGTTTAATGGCCTTGCTGTTTAAAATAGAATTCATATTTCCACAGTATAACTTTATTCTACTAAAGCAGTCTTTGATCATAATACATGTATTTATTAACATTATGCTCAATGAGAAGGCAGCGGTGAGCCAGCAAAAACTGAGGGGATAGCAGCGCAAGGAAAGAAGGGTTTGTGTGATAACCATGGATATTATTACAATTTATAAGCTGAATGACAGCACACAGTATGTAGTATGCAATGATATAAGCAATAATACAGTAACCATGGTCTCCAATACTAATAGAAACTAATACATTATACACTGTAATATATATAAGAGTCTACAACATCTGCACAAATATATACTCAGGGAGGGAGGGAAGGGACAAGACCTGAGATGCTAGTGCAATTGAATTGCATAGTGCCCTGGACAGTGTGCAAAACTGAATATCATTGATGTGACATGCAGAGATACGCCCTCACCAGGGGACACCCGATGCCTTTGATTGGTCAACTTCACCTGGACAAATGTGAGATTTTTGATGCCTTGGAATGACTGCGAGAGAGCCGAGTGGTTGAATTGGTTATAACTCAGGTGGTCTTCTTATGGAGGTAACTTGTTAAAAATTGGATAATGGATTGACAAACAGGAAATGTTTTGTCAGAAACATGGTTTTCTATAAAACAGCACAGGGTGTGTGGCTTAGATAAGATAACATGAAGGGCAAGAATCATATGTGCCTCCATGGTCAGTTAGCAACAACGCAGGCAATGCGGCTCAGTTAGAACAACATGGTGGGCAAGACTGATTGGGTCCTCCATGGTCAGTTAAAAAGAACACAATGCTACTTAGTTAAGCCAATGTGAATGAAAGGGATCACATATGCATTACCCTCACTATGTTAATATACCATTATAAACATAGTGACCACTATAATGCCTTCAACTTAAATAAGCAAAATGTACCTTATTTATTGTCGAGCCCATAGCGAAGTGGAGAATCTCGACATAGCGATCCAAATGACATCCGGCATGACAAGAATTAGGTAAATATTACGGTTTTTCAATGAACATTTAATCTGTCAAGGACTTATCTGATCTTAATAAACCTTTACAGATTTGGTGTATACCGAAATGATTTTCAAATCTTTTCCATATTTTTACAGGCTTTGACATTAGATTATTTTGAAAAAAGTATTAGGTATAAATGTTAAAATTTTTCACTGGACATTTAATTCATCAAGGAACTATCCGATCTTAATAGGTCTTTGCAAACTTCCTCTATGCCATCATTGTATCCAGTCTCAATCATAATTGAGATAATTTTCAATTTAAAAAAATATTTTGCGGGGTTTGGGGCTTAATTTTGTAGCAACAATTAGGTAAATTCAATTGTTTTTCAATTGTCATTTGCTTTGCTACAGATCTGTTCAATATCATCATATCATTGCATTCAGTTTGCAGCAAAAATAAAATCATTTTGACTTTTTTTCCATACCTTTATGTGGTTTGAACATTTGATTCATCAAGGGTGTATATTATCTTAAGAAATCCTTATTTCATGACAATGCTGAACATGTGTGATATGTGGAAAAGCTTTAAGGGCTCAACATGTCGGACACCATCCATCTAGTTGTGTTATTCAGGCATACGATTTTAAGATACGTTTTTCATTTCAGCACGAAAGCTTAAGATATAACAAACAGATTGTGACAACATTTAATATAATGGCTAACATGTATATGAGGATATCACTTCATCATATGAAGTATTAAAATACTGGTTGAAGCAGTTTGAGTGTGGCAACAAGGGCATGAACATGATGATCCACATGAAGGACAGCCAAAACCCAAACTTGTGAAGAAATGTGTGATAAAGTACAGAAACTCATTCTGGAAGATAGAAGAATTGCAGTGCAAATGATCGCGGAGACCCTTAACATTAGTCATGGTCATTGACCATTGTGCATGATTATTTACACAAGATGTTCACCTGATGTGGTCCCAGATTGCGGGCTCCTCTACAGAAACAGCAATATATACAATCTTGTAGTACTGAACTTCTTGACATATATCATATGACCCACAGCTGGTTGACTCTCTTGCTACCATGGATGAAAGTTAGTGTTCATCATTATGATCCAGAGAGTAAGTCAACTAGCATCAAATGGAAGCATGCATTATCACCACCACGCAACAAAGCCAAGGCTCAACACTCAATTGGTAAGGTGGTGGTTTGAGTTTTCTGGGATTTCTGTGGCAAGCTAATGAGAGATCATCAGAAAAAAGGATGCACTATAACTGGTGTGTACTACTACAGTGACCCGCTTATTGCGGGTATGTTTTGCTACCGCTCTTATTCACCTAGTCTTGCACCTTCAGATTTCTTCATGTTCCATCAGCTGACATTACCTTTATGGGAGGCGTATTACAGATGGCGATGACATCTTCAATACAGTGGAGTCCTGGGTTGAACAAATGTAATATGTTCTACTGAGATGGACTAACAGTAGTGTATCGTTCAGAGAAATGTGTCAATATGATAGGGAACTACCATAGGCAGCAACAGATCCCAGTCAAATTAGTTTCAAAATATTCAACAGGATGGTTATTAAATTGAAAATTCACCAGACATTCCAATTCAAATGCTTACTCTCAGAACTTTACCATCATCCCTTAGTTGGTATGTTTGTGAATGATGCTTCTATTGTGTATGTGTGTTGTAAACTCACCATGATATTTTACTGGAGTGTGTTTGTGTGTTTTAGCATCACACCCACACCTCTCGGAGAAGGAAAAAGCACCACAACAATAGGCCTAGCCCAGGCACTAGGGGCAGAGCTCAAGAAAAATGTCTTTGCCTGTGTCAGACAGCCATCGCAAGGGCCTACATTTGGCATCAAAGGTAAGATAACTGTTTAGCAAAGATACAAATATTTGGGGGAATTTTGGTGCTTCCCAAAGAAAAATTCTGTTGTGATTTACATGTGTCATCTTTCCAGAAAATTTAGTTCGAGACACTTATTTTGTGCACACATTTAAAACATGACATTTTTACTGATGAATATGCTTTACTGATACTATATGTCTTAGAGATTAGTACATCCTTTTGGACAAATCCTGTTATTCCCAAATACAATGGACCTTTCCGGTTTTAAGGTTGCCCCGCCCACCTCAAGCTAAGCTCCACCCACACTTCGCCGTGTTGGGATTGATCAATTCCCGAATGCCCTAACTACCAATTTCCTGAAAAGTACAGGTACTATACAGGTAAGCTGTTGAATATTTTGTAACTAATTTGACCGAGTGCCTATCAGAATATTTATTAAATAGTAAAGCCATGCAATTCGTACAACAACGCGTAGTCCGTCTTCAAATATGCATTCATGTCGTACTTATCTACGTCATTCATGATGTCATAATGACATCATTCATTATGATGTCATTCTACAGGTCACGTAGTTGATTATGATGTCATATCATAGATGGATAAACTTGGAAATGTCCATTCTGTATTGTAGCATCTTTCTTTTGCACAATTCTTAAAATGAACACCAGATCTATGTAATATGATGTTATTATTATTGTCACCAGGTGGTGCTGCCGGGGGTGGTTATTCGCAAGTCATACCTATGGAGGAATTCAATCTGCACTTAACTGGTGACATTCATGCTATCACGGCTGCTAATAACTTACTGGCAGCTCAACTTGATGCGCGTATGTTCCACGAGGCGACTCAGTCAGATGAAGCGCTTTATAAACGCCTTGTACCAAATACCGGAGGAAAACATGAATTCTCAAAAATACAGTTTTCCAGGCTTCAGGTATGTCCTTTACAATCTGAGCATACGCTTCACTAGAATTAAGAGTCAATTTATTAGCTCACCTGGCCTGTAAGGCTAAGTGAGCTTATTCATTGGAGACCCTCCATCTGTCGTCAGTCCATCAACTTTTTATCTAAATAAGAACCACTGGACTGATTTCAATTATATTTAGCAGGAAGCATCTTTAGGGCATAGAAGTCCAAAAGAACACAAAACAACAAAGATAAAAGATAAAAGAAATAAATGCCAACTAGCAACTGGCTTTACAGCCTACCAAGACTACGTAGGCTCTATGATTAATTATGACCCCTCTGCAAACAACAAACGGCTCTGGCAATATGTCAAGTCGATGAAATGTGACAACCAGGGAATTGTGCCACTCCATTCACAAAGCCAGTGGGGTTGAGAACCTTCAAAAGCTTTTCGACTCCATTTACCGTCACCTTAATTGTGTCCATGGCAGGCTGTCGTGGGTCACCTGATGTAGGAATATTTGATTTGTCCTCTACGCTAAAGACTGACGCGAGCTGATTGTTTAGGATGTTGGCTTTAATGGCTGGCTCACTGTGCACGATCCCATTTGAACAGAGTGGCACAATTCCCTAGTTCCTCAGACTATTGAGAAGTACTTGATTCATGACGATTTCAGGAGCTATAAGCAGAGGCCATGGAATGGCAGAATCTACCATAACCAAATGGGCCCACGCTCTACCAAAATACATCCCAATGTGCGAGGCCATTGTCAAATTTCCAGGAATTCATGTTGCTTAATCTGAGCTGCACAAGACCTCGGCGAATATTGCCAGGAATTGGAGCGATAGAGAATTTTGTTATCTGGTTCACAAATCACAGTCCATTCATTACAAGGGAAGAGGGCATGTTGGTGGCTATTGTGATCTGGAAAATTGCTGGAAGTGACATTAGCTATGTCATCCAAAATGGGATATTTTGGATACTGGGCAACTTCCTCACACACCAACATGGACCGATAAAAAGTAATTTGTTACAGACAAAGATATCTACACAACATATACAGGCTATATGACAAAATATTTCAACTGTGCAATAACTGTGCTTGATGGATATGTTGTATCGTCAACTAAAGCAAGTGAACAAAATAGGCTCTCCTCAAAAGTGACACCTACAGACATTGAGATTGTACTGAGCATTGAGGGCACCATTTCACAAAAGGACTTTTCGGGAAGAATAAAAGTAGTCTAATTAACGTGTTGGTATCTGAGCTTGAGCAAAATGACATTGATGTGAAGAAGGTGGTGGGGGATGACTGTATCAACTGCACTTGACATATGTGATCAAGATGGAACAACTCAACTTGGTGTCATTGCATAGGGTACTATCATATTGCTGATGCTGGTAGCCCTGGCCAAACAGTCATAGAATCGTTACATGCTGACCTCTTGCAATCCTATGACACTTTATAATATGACTGGATAGAACACGACGTCGGCCATTCACAACAATGCAAAAACAAAATCGTTGACACTGGTGAGCTCAAATAGTGAGCTACGTCCCATAATGGACATATTCCTGAATGAAAGAAGTACTGAGGCAGAAGTGCCGGAGGCAGGTAGACAGCTTTAATAAAAACAGATGTGGACATTGAACAAATATTGTTTCATTTCGTACAAACACAGAATAGCAAAGTTTATCACTTGCGCAGAAATTTAAATTATCAACTCTGTCACCAGTGTGTGCGGCTGCTTGACAGCATGCATAGCAAGTCTTCCTCCAGTTTGAGGCGTGGCTTGGTCATGATGTACATCGAATTGAATGGGTCTGGATAGTAATAAATGGGTTAGTAGCTCCAATTCTACCTGAATGGCCTGTAGCCCTACGGCGCATGATGGACACAATCAGTTGTAGGTGTAAACAGTGCTGCTGCAAAAGCTGTAGCTCCAGAAATATCAATTCATTCTGCAGCGTCCTGTCCAAAATTCTGATGTGGTCAGATTGTTCAAATACTGAGAATGTTGATGATACTGATGATGGCAACTGAACAGTGATGATCTTCGCGATATCTTAACTAAAAACAGGGATTTAATATTATTAGATTTTAATTAGCTAATTATCCAGTTAGTTAATTAACTATTGGATCTATTTTCTTCATATTGCAATTTACCAGTTCAGTGGGTGATTTTCTCGAT
Organism: Chaetoderma sp. LZ-2023a; assembly: GCA_034401795.1. NCBI lineage: Eukaryota > Metazoa > Mollusca > Caudofoveata > Chaetodermatida > Chaetodermatidae > Chaetoderma > Chaetoderma sp. LZ-2023a. The sequence continues at coordinate 53,013,560 of CM067373.1, forward strand.
AGATATCATACACTTACATATACTTCTGAAAAAGTATTTTATGCCAAAATTAATAATAATTAATTAGCTAATTAATCGGCTATGAGGTGATTTTCGCTTTAGTTGTTATATTTTAGCTCTATACATTATTTCCTTTCAGTAGATACAATAGTCGACCAATTTCTGTAAATTCTGGAATTTTAGTTATTTTTGGCCAAATTTTGTTGAAATAATTATTCTAATTAACATATTTAATGGATTTCTGGAGTTAGGCCAAAGAGGAAACTCTGGGATGCTGTAGCAAAGTTGTATGCAAAAAGCCAGCCAACTTTATCATATTTTTTCCCTTGGAAAAATACTATTATGTCCTCTACTAGAGGTAGGCTCTTAAATATTATAGTTTTATCCCCCAGGCTAGAACTGTGCCCATGACAGATAATACACCAATAGTATCACCATTTTTTACCTCATCTACAGCCTACCTTTAAACACTTAATGGTGCCGCAGACATTTGCAGATACATTAAAAACTTTTTATTTTTTTAAAATAAATTGTTGATTGTAAAGAAGTAAAATTTACTCCCCACTAAAATCTTTTTCACCTACCCGGTTTTCAGGAAACAAATTCCTTTTTTATGTCCTCATGTGATTTTCAAGGTTATTTGAACTCTAAGGAAGTGGAGTTTATAGAATATTTGTTATGTTTATAAGGTTTGTTATGTATGGTAGAAAGATGTTGTTATATTTCTTGTATTTTAGAAACTCGGCATTGATAAGACAGATCCCAAAGCATTAACACAAGAGGAGATACATCAATTTGTGCGCCTGGATATTGATAAGGACACCATTACATGGCAGAGAGGTAAGTAACACTCTTATCATGTCAGAGATGTATTAAAACTTGTTATCTCCCCCTATTCTGAATACAGGTGGTTATATTTTCACTTTGGCACACACCCATTCATCCGACTGTGAATTTTGCCATTTGTGTGCCAGTCTTTTCCGCTGTCCACAGAGTTTGTGTTCTAGTTAGTAACTTAGCTTCTACCTAAGGAGTAGTAAGCTAGTGAACCTCCATCCATGGTAGGTTGATCATTGATGGATCTAGGAAAGATTGCCCTGTTTCTTCTTTTCTTTCGCTGATCATACCGCCAGTCCTGTAAGTGACTATCGACATGATCATAAGCGTTAAGTGCGTGGATCCATGGTTTATTAGAGTGCGCCATGCGGCCTGGAACCTCCGTCTTCAGCACTCGAGGTTTCTGTCAGGGTTACCTCACCCTTACCTCCTTTAGTCGCCTATTACGACACGCAGAGGATACGGAAGGTGTATTCTAAGCCCCACCTACAGGGCAGATTGCCCTGTTATTTTGGGTCACAATGTCAAAGAGTACATCATCAATGCCATTGTTGTTAATATAGCAATGGACCTTTCCAGTTTTAGCTATTCCCCACCCATCTCTAGCTAAGCCCCACCAACGTTTCGCCCGTGTTGGGATCGATCAATCCATGAACTCTGATTATCAATTTCCAGAGAACCATACTAGTAAGCTGTTAAATATTTTGAAACTAATTTGACTAGGTGCTGTTGCTGCCTATGGCAGAAATAGCGCCCAGTCAAATTAATTTCAAAATATTCAACAGAATGTTTATTAAATAGTAAAGACATACAATTCATACAACAGGTCGGACTATTAAGCATTTAAGAAGGACTAAATCAAGTCATTCACGCTGTTATTGATTATGACATCACCCTATGCATCAAGTAGTTGATTATGATGTCATATGATGAATAGATAAACTGGAAAGGTCCATCGCGTTTCTGCACTATATCTCAAGCTCTATCAGACTAATTGAGATATTTGTTCTATTGTTTCCCATAGAGGTTGAAATTGAGGGATCTGATCTAAGTATATAATATCATAATAAAAATATGTCACTTGAAGTCGCAATCAAACGATGTACTGGTAGGTCTATCACAAAAGTGACAACGTTCTCACAGTAAGAGTATAAGTTGTATGCCTTCTGTGAATTTACAATTTCATAGATATATTATTGAATATTTTGAAACTAATTTGACTGGAAGCGCTTGAAAAGGGTTTCTTGTAAATCAGTGTTCAAAGTGCTAAAATCGATTCAAATGTTTGTACAGATGGGTGGAGCATAGCGAGAAATGCATGGCGCATAGCTAGAAATGTTTGAGGAAGGGCTCGAAATGTGTGGGCATGACTAGAACTGTGTGGGGCATGCCTAGAAATGTGTGATGAAGGCCTAGAAATGTGTGGGGGTGGCTATAACTGTGTGGGGCATGCCTAGAAATGTGTGATGAAGGGCTAGAAATGTGTGGGCATGTCTAGAAAGGTGTGGGGCTTGGCTAGAAATGTGTGGTGCATGGCTAGAAATGTGTGGGGCATGGCTGGAAATATGTTGGACATGGCTAGAAATGTGTGGGGCATGGTTAGAAATGTGTGGGCCATGGCTAGAAATGTGTGGGACATGGCTAGAAATGTGTGGGCATGGCTAGAAATTAATGGGACATAGCTAGAAACATGTGGGACGTGCCTAGAAATGTGTGGGGTGTGGTTTGAAATGTGTTGGGTATGGCTAGAAATGTGTGGGACGTGACTAGAAATGTGTGGGGCGTGGCTAGAAATATGTGCGGCATGGCTGTAAATTGGCCTCTCCATTGCATGATCATCTATATATTAGTCTGTCCTATTTCAATCTACTTCTAAATTATGTGTTACTTAATACATGTAATTCATGTTGATTATTTTAAATACAGTTTATTTAATCATTACCATCCACAATTGACCATGTACTATTGACTCTGTCAAATTGTTTTCCATGGCTTATGTGAATATATGTATATTTTGCTAACAATTTAACTTTTAGCACTCTGATGTTAATATTCTATCTTTTGCTGTGTCAATAGCAAAGAAACTAGTGTGCATTTTTCAACAATTTTGGTTGATGATGTGGCTGTTGCATCTTCCACCAAATTTATTGCAAAATAAACACCTTTAAAAATTTTGACATGAGAGTGATAAGGATTAAGCATTGTATGAATAGTAGTAACCGATGCCAATCTGTAAACCATATAACTATAGAATTAGATTTATTTTACCATTATGTATAAAATAAAATGACCTTTGTAGTTAATTAATTTCACAGTGGTGGATACAAATGATAGGTTCCTGAGGAAGATCACTATAGGCCAGTCACCAACAGAAAAAGGCCACACACGAGAGGTATGATTATGATTGCAGATCTAAGATTGTTCAGTATCTAGTCCCAGACACATGCACTCTTGTCAGTATATAACTCGGACAATAAATATTTTTGAGAATGAATTGACTAAATATTTTGAGAATGAATTGACTGAAGGTCAGCGTTGCTGTCTTTCATATCACTGACTTGAACAGCACTTACTATTTTAAACCATTAACGCTTTCACCGAGGAATTCCCCATATCTCATTTTCAAGGCAACCATACAGGAAAACTGTTGAATATTTTGAAATTAATTTGACTGGAAACCATTGCTGCCTTAGGTAGCAATAGCTTCCAGTCAAATTAATTTCAAAACATTCAATGGAATAGGTTTTATGTCGTAAAGAATTTACTTTTTCAGTGATTTATCAGTGAAAGGGTTAATGGTAAATCTGGCCAGAAACAGCTTCTACAGTCTTTGGGAATGTCCATTTACAGGCCAAGAGGAGACTATTTTTTGAAAAATTATCACCAGAATACCTGCCTCAATAACTGAGCCAGTCATTCTAGTAGTAAATTGTTAAATAAATATAATTGTCTTAGCATGCAAATGAACATTCACTGCGGATAAGCAAAAATGCCATTTTGAGAAATCTTGACCAATAAAAGCGAGCCATTTAGTTTCACTGCTTAGATCGTACTGGATTGTTTCAGGAAGTAAGACTTCGCGATCATATCAGCTCATACTCATGTAACTGATTTTAGCTTAGTCTTTAACACTCATATCAGCCAAAAACGGCTTCTGCAGTGGTCTTGGAGAAATATCCAATTGCAGACTAAGAGAAGACTATTTTTTTAAATTTACCACTGGAATGACTGGCTCGATAGCCGAGCCAGTCAATCCAGTGGTAAATTTTCAAAAATAATCTCTTGATCTGCAAATGGACATTTTGTATGAGAAAATTTAAATCTTGAACAAATTTGAGTGTTAAAGGGTTAATGAAGCTGCAGTATACCTATCCTTGTGTCGATGTAGAATTATTACACAGATTTGGTGGGTTCTATTACCTGATAATGGTTGACATTGATTTACACATTCATACGGTCATTCCAAATAGGGTGCTTTCTGTCTCTTTCAGACAAACATGGTTGAAAAAATGAGCTATCCCCCCCCAGCAGGCTTTGCAATATACACTTATGATGTAATGTTCCTATGACATATGGCGTTGACTCATGCAGGATGTGTAAGGATTGCGAGATAATGGAGGAATACTGTTTTAGCTATGCTTATGTTTTATGCCATCTCTAGCTAAGCTACACCCACACTTTTCCCGTGTTGAGATCGATCGATCCGTGAACTCCCTGACTATCAATTTTCAGAAAGCTATACAGGTAATCTGTTGAATATTTTAAAACTAATTTGACTGGGTGCTGTTGCTGCCAATGGCAGCAGCAGAGCTTAGTCAAATTATTTTCAAAATATTCAACAGCATATTTATTAAATAATAAAGATATACAATTTGTACAACAATGCTTTATCCCGCCATCAATTATGTGTTCGTGACTCATGCACTTAATTACGTCATTCATGATGTCATTGATTATAACATCATCATACACATCACACAGTTGATTATAATGTCAAATGATGGATGGTTAAACTGGAAAGTTCCAAAGGGCATATGTATGATGTATGACATTGCATCACAAGTAAAAAATGCTTGAATATATCTATTATTTCCCAGTCACCTCCAAACATGATTTCGCAAAGCGGAAAAGCACGCTGACCAAACATATTGTCTAAGAAAAGAGGCACTTTTTTGCTCTGCAAATTTGATAGAACACTGCTTCTGAACAGGCTATGGGATTCTGCGAATGGGGAATGTAAATGGCACACAATCTAACCCTTACAGACTCTGGGGTTCTGGGAATTGGGATGTAAAAGAATCGCAATGAATCCCTTATGCTGTTCCCCGCATCTGAAGACCTTGTGCGTGGACATTTTGAAAATGTTAAAATACAGACATCTGTTAAGACAGCTATAGTTTAAAGCATCATCATTTGAATGATAAGCACCGGTTACCATACTGATGAACTACTTTAACCATTTTATGGTTATATGGCCTCGCATATGGTCTTGTGGAATGTCAATTTATAGGCCAATATAATACAATTTTAGAAAATTTACCACTGGAATGACTGGGTCGATAGCTCGAGCCTGTTGTTGCAATGATACATTTTCAAAAATTGTATTCTCCTGGCCTGTAAATGGACTTTGAATAGGCAGATGTTAAAATTTTGTTGGCCAAATTTGACCATTAAAGGGATAAAATCAGAATATCATCTAACTAGCCTCCTGTTTCTATGGTTACGCCACAGGCTCAGTATGATATTACAGTTGCTAGTGAGATTATGGCTGTATTAGCATTGACCACCAGCCTGGCAGATATGCGACTCAGATTGGGACGTATGGTCGTGGCAAGTAGCAATGACGGTGTACCAGTCACAGCTGAAGACTTGGTGAGTCAGGATGTCTTATTGTTACATATTTGATTAGATATACATCATGATAATTATCAGTTGAACATTTTCATGCCTGCAATGCCTCTGCATTTCTTTCTCACTTGTATTGCTTCACTGGTTCTACTATGTGGTCGCCACTTACACTCCACATTGGTACTAAATTTTGCCTTGAGATTTCAGCCAATGTGTAGTGAAAAGACAATTCTATATATATATATATATTATATATATATGTACGTATGTGTGTGCGTGTATTTATAGTATATAGGATAATTAACTAAATAACAAAGAGAGTGATAGCTTCTGCTTAAGCTAGATGTCAACATCTTGCATGAGCCATCATTCTCAATATGGGCCATAAAAGTCATCTTTGTGTCCATGTACATACATTCTGATTGCAGAGCGTAGCTTTACAATGATTGCATCTATTCTCGTCAAATTTTATGCATCAGTATACCATGACTAGATCTCTCTTGTGGCTATTTTTCAGCAAAATTGTCCTAATATCGCCAGAGTTATTTATTACCATTGCCTCACATTTGTGTGGTGTATTAGGGCATTTATGAAATTTGGTTTTATTCTAGAGCTAGGTCAAGCTATCTGTATTAGCTTAGTACAGTGGAGTTTAGTATGTTAATACCATGGGAGAAGATATCACTTGTGATTATGTTTCACTCTGTCCGTATTCTCTACAGTTACCGCCCTTGAAAAGCTTAAAATTTGTCAAAACTATTTTCTATAGAACTTTAACCCTTTAACACTCATATCAGCCAAAAACGGCTTCTGCAGTGGTCTTGAGAAATGTCCATTTGCAGACCAAGAGAAGACTATTTTTTTTAAATATACCAAGATAAAGATAAAGATAATCGAGCCTGTGGTAAATTTTCAAAAATAGTTTTCTCTTGGTCTGGAAATAGACATTTTCAATGAGAAACTTGAAATTTTCTTGAACAAATTCGAGGGTTAAAGGGTTAATATATGTATAAGATTTTGTATTCTCTTTATATTTATCACAGGGTGTTAGTGGGGCCTTGACTGTACTGATGAAGGACGCCATTAGACCCAATCTGATGCAGACTTTGGAGGTATAGGCATTCATAAATAATTTATCATAATTTTATGCATGCAATATATAACTCGCAACTTGTTGATCACATCTAACCTCTTGGTTAGAGGTTACCACCCTTTAACACATGAAATTTCAGTGTGTCAGTTTTAAGATATAAATGACAGAAAGCTGTTGAATATTTTGAAAGTAATTTGACTGGATTATACAAGTTTCAACACGGATCAAGCTTCTCAGTAAATGACTACAAAATACAGCTCTCCATCAAATTACTTTCAAAATTTTCAACGGAATATGCCTTACATAATAAAGAATTTGTAATTTCTCTTCTGTAAGAATTAGAGTTAACCAGATTCGTGAGCCGGTGAACCTGTGGCTAACACACCACTGTTATTGAGATTGAGATGAGAAATAAGTAGGAATAAATCACATATTAATTTGTCAATATAGTGTAACAACGCTATATTATGGATACTGAATCAATGCTGTCATAGGAAGCGGTAAAATTTGTGTGTGTCCCAATAAATAGACTGTATAATAAAGGTAGTAAGCTGTATACAAAATTGCAGTGATGTAATTCTTTCATTTAGAAATAGAGACTATTCCTTTTAGACAATTACTTAATTAATCCAGTTTACCAGTGCCTTATATGGCCGCTGTTTGATATAAAAGGACACCAGCCTCATGAAGTAAGGCTTTGCACTACCTGTCTCCTCTGGCAAATATATGTGTCTCTAATAGCTAACAACAATCGAGGATAGTAGTTTGTTGATTATTATTGCTTATATATAGCTTAAATAAAATGTATTTGTATGTACCTGATTACCTGTTATCATGATTACATAGGGTACACCAGTGTTTGTTCATGCAGGACCATTTGCTAATATTGCTCATGGTAACTCATCCATTCTAGCTGACAAAATTGCGCTTAAGCTTGTGGGAGAAGATGGCATTGTTGGTAAGTTGTTTTTAATTTGCTCGGTTAAAACTGAAGAATAGTTTATAATAGTGGCCATCCTGAAAATAGGTTTCCGGACAACAACTCCATGACCGTTTAGCAGATCGCGTTGAAACTTCATATGATAACTGGTCTAGGGCTGAGTAAGAAATCGCTATTTTCTTAATGCTCTCATTCATTGATTTGTCATCATGGCGGGGTATTATGTGCCGTTTGCAGAGCTCTTTTCTGATTGTAAAAAGTCTTCAGATTTTCTGAATTATTTTTGGTGTGGAATCCCAGTTTATGGTCACACCCTTTCCTGTGTTAAAATTTAATCAAAATCGGACCATTTCTGAGATATCCACAGGTCCAGAATTTCATCCAATCTTGATCAGTGTTCTTTTATTCGGATCATTACCGATGTCTGGAATCCTCTTGCACTGCAAGTTCCTTCATTGTGTTCAAATTTGAGCCAATTTTGTATCAGCAGTTTTTTAGATACAGCTCCAGACATACACAGACAGACAGACAGACAGATTCACACACAGACAGATCCGATCACAATTGCTCTTCCCCTTATGGGGTAAGGGTAATTATTAAGGCAGCAAATTGTGTCATCTTTCTTATACAGTAACCAAGCTTAGTGTATGGATGCATTGTGTACTAAAGGTATGTTTGTATCAAAAGTAGGTCAGCATGACCTAGTTTTCATGGATCACTCAACATAGTAGAAAATTCTTCTCCACACTAGTTTCAAGAATTTTTCGTATACAGTATGCAAACATGGTGTGCTGATGCATTGTCAGCTAAAGGTCAGATATCAAAAGTAGGTCAGCGAAACTTGGTGTATTGATGCATCTTTGGCTAAAGTTGTCATGTATCAAAATAGGTCACTTCGACCTACATTTCATAGTTCATGGAGCAGACAGCAACATCTTACACCAAATTTGTTGAAAAATGAACACATATTGGCTTTTGATTTAATATGAAAATTTTAAATTTTGACATCAGCGTCGCATGGGCTAACACTTCCACCTATGGTTACCAAAGCTTGGATATGGATGCATCATAGGCCAATGGATTGATGTGTCTCAAAAGTGGTGCACCTTTACAGGAAAATGTAGTTCTGGTTTGTGCAGGAAGGTCTTCTATAACACAGTGCATCAATACAATTCTAGCTTTCTTATTAGAACTAATAGCTGAATTATTCTTTAACCCTTTAACTCTCAAATTTGTTGGGGTTTTTTAATTCAATTTTCTCAGAAAATGTCCATTTGCAGACCACGAGAACTATTTTTGAAAATTTGATACTGGAATGACTGGCTCGGTTATCGAGCCAGTCATTCATGTGGTAAATTTAAAAAAAATAGTCTTCTCTTAGTCTGTCAATGGACATTTCTCACTGCAGATGTCGTTTTGGACTGATATGAGTCTTGAAGGGATAAGTGTTAGCTTTTTAGACCAAATATGTAGAATCCACTTTGAAATTAATTTCATGTTATGATGTATGCTCAAGGGTTATGCAGCTGAGCGTCAAGGCCTCTTGTTCAGTTGACCTTTCTAGTTTTAGCTATGCCCCGCCCATCTCTAGCTAAGGTCCACCCACACCTCACTCGTGTTGGGATCGATCGATCCCTGAACTCCATGACTATCAATTTCGATAAAACTGTAAAGGTAAGCTGTTAAATATTTTGACACTAATTTGACTGGGTGCTCTCAGCAACAGCGCCGTGTCCAATTAGTTTCAAGATATTCAACAGAATATTTATTTAATGGTAAAGACATACAATTCGTACAACAGACTATTAAGCGTTAAAGACGGACTATATCAGGTCATTCATGATGTCATGATTATGACATCATCACACACTTCACCTTCGTCGATTATGTCAAATGATGAATGGATAAACTTGGAATGGTCCATTAGTTAAAATGTTCAGAGATTTTGTTGACATGACATCCCTTTAACACCCCCGCCCCCATAGTGTCATTTTCTTGATGTTTATGTGTTTTCTACCCATGTTTCTGACAGTAACTGAAGCTGGTTTTGGTGCTGACATTGGTATGGAGAAGTTCTTTAATATTAAGTGTCGTTACTCTGGTTTGGTGCCTAATGCAGTAGTACTTGTGGCGACAGTACGTGCACTGAAGATGCATGGCGGGGGACCATTAGTGACAGCAGGTGTACCTCTACCTAAGGCCTACACTGAGGAGGTGATTTAAAAACATATATACCAATCTCGATAGAAATATAATACTCTCTGGAATGTTGAATCTAGCAGCATAGAACCACAACCCTCAGTCACTTTGTCAATGCAAACTGGTGGTCGCTGAGATTTCACTAGCCAGTTTTTAGCTGCAACTTGCAACTAGTATAAGTCAGTCGGTCACGTTTTTGATATCTCTAGCAAAACTGCCTAAGCCGCAACTATATACCCATTTATTAGCTCATCTAGCCAGAATGGCTAGTGAGCTTATGCTATAGTGACCATCCGTCTGTCCGTCCATCCGGCATCCGTTAACTTTTTCTTTAAGCGACTTCTCAAGAACTGCTGGCCCGATTATAATTATATTTGTCAGAAAGCATCCTTAGGGCATGGAGATCCAAGTTTGTTCAAACGACGCCGATCGACTAAATTGGCCACCGGCCATTTTGGAATTTGGTTGATTTTTTAGAAATGTCTTTAAAAATCTCTGAAACCGCTATTGGAAATCGATTCAAAACTCGAGACGTCATCTAAGGCAAGAGCTAAGTCAAATTTGGTCAAGAGAACTTGATTGACCAAATGGTTTGCCAGCCATCGTGGATGACCTAGTTTTTGTGAAAACGACCTACTCCAGAACCGCTGAATGGCTCAAGCCAAAATTTGAGATAGAGGATTATGGACTAAGGGCCAATAAAGTTTGTTCAAGGGAAGTTAATGCAGAAAAAAACATGGCTGCCATGGACCAATCAAAATGTGATGTGTTTGGCGACCATTTGGATTTTTTTATTTCATGAATTTTGAAGCCGAAATTGTTTATATGTAGGATTTTGGGTATACTGGTTTCAAATTGGCCTTTTTCGAAACTGTCGGATAAACGTTTTTGGCGGCCAAAAACTCCCATACTAAAGCAATTGGAAATTTAAAATGTCTTCTCAAGAATCACTGGACCGATTTCAAGTATATTTGCCAAGATGCATCGATATGACATATGGATCCGAATTTGTTCAAAGCAAGCCGATCGGTGAATTTGGCTGGTGGCCATCATGGATTTTGGCCAATTGTTAGAAACATCTAAAAATGTTCTTCTCCGAACCCACTTGGGGGATGGATTGAAAACTCATGAAATATCAGCTAGGGCAAGAGCTGAACCAAGTTTGTTCAAGGAAATGCTTTGGCTGCCATCTTGGATGACCTAGTTTAAAAATGGTAAAACAACTGCTGAACAGATCAGGCTGAAATTTGCGAGATATGATTAGGGACTAAGGGCCGTTAAAATTTGATCAAGGGAAGTTGATACATAAAGAAACATGGCCACTGTGTTCCTGTTGCAATACTCGTCAACTCCTTAGGGGTCTACGTATAGCCGATGGCCTTTCTAGTTGAAATGCCTATTTTCCCACGGGCCTCTTGTTTATAAACAGGTTATATGAAATTGGTTAAATAATGCACTGTATCTGTTATGTGACATTGTTGAGCATAGAAAGTAAACATAATGGATGTTTCCAGTTTATCCATCCATCATATGTTGTCATAATCAACTACGTGACATGTATGATGACATCATAATCAATGACGTAGATAAATACGTCACAAATGCATAATTGAAGATGTACTAAGCATCGTTGTACGAATTGTTATATGTCTACTATTTAATAAACATTCTGTTGAATATTTTGAAAATAATTTGACTGGATGCTGTTGCTGCCATAGACAGCACCCAGTCAAATTAGTTTCAAATTATTCAACTACTTACCTATAAAGCTTTCTGGAAATTGATAGTCAGGGAGTTACGGGATCGATCGATCGATCCCAACATGAGCGAGGTATGGGTGGGAACGTAGCATGAGATGGGCGCGGCATAGCTAAAACTTGTCATTAGTTCATGCTGTGTTTGTTTGTTATCTTTAGAACATTGAATTAGTGGTAAAAGGATGTGATAATCTAAACAAGCAGATTGAAAATGCTCGCAAATTTGGGATTCCAGTCGTGGTCGCTGTCAACCAATTCAAGTAAGGATTAATTTTGTAGTAATTTACTGCGAATCTTGATCCGTGTTGAAACTTGTATAATCCATTGATCATTTAGATGTCATGGTCTGTCATTTTATGATTTAGCTGTGTTAAATCTGCAATGACATGGTAAAATAGCCAATTTTGAAGCCCTGACAGTTACATAATGCTATCAATAAATTTCCATTTTCTGTAACTCTATTATGAGTCCAGGTATTGCTATTTTAAACAAGACCCGCCTAACCTTTGTGGTTTGTTATAAAAGAATTCCCTTAGTACATAGAGCTCGGAATCAACTGATATGCATTGGTACAAGCATATGGCAGCTAAGCGATATACAGATCACATTTTTGCTGTCGCATATCACCGTGTAGCGATTACCTGTCAAGACCTGCTGGCTAGCTTATAACTAGCTAGAAATTATAGGTTTGGTTGGCATCTATCGAGTCCCTGATTCCAGGTCCCATTCAAGCCACCATATCTAGGCTGGTTTTATTTCAGTCTATTATTGTTAACTTCCCCAATTTTTACACTAGTATCCATTTATACTCATGTGTGGAGAGAGGCGACGAGGAGCGAAGAAGATTGCCTATGTTTCTACGGATGGCGAGATAGCGCACAACTCGGGCGCGAACTGGGTTCTCTGGTTAAGTAGTCCTGAGCTTAGGCTACGTCAAGCCGCCGCCTCCTAACTGATAACTAGCTGAACTGAGAGAATCATTTTATAACGACTGAGAACATGTGTGCAAGTCTCTAAAGAATCAATACATAATAGAGGTACAAAAATTGGAAACTGATTGATAACACAATGTTACTGGCAGGTGGTAACATTGACTATTTTAACATGTCATTACAGTACACCAGTTACATCCCAGCAGACACATCTCTTTTACTTATTAAACCTGCTGCTATACTAGGTGTTTGCTTAGTCTAGTTACCCTTGCCCTGTAAGTGGAAGAGGGTATTGCTATCGGGTTTGTCGGTCTGTGTATCTGTCCGGAGATGTATCTAACAATACTACTGATCTGATTTGGCTCAAATATTAACACAAGGAACTTGCTGTGAAAGAGCATTTCCAGACTTTGGCCGTGATCCGGATAAAAGAACCCAGATCCAGATCGGTTCAAATTCTGGATCTATGACTATTTCAGAAACTTCTAGTGTCAATCTAGTTCTATGATTCCACAACTGGGCGTGATCCAGAAAAATCCCCAAAATCTGGGGGAAAATCTGAATCTGGAAAATCCAAGACCTTTCCAAATCTTACAAAAAAGGAGGGGGAATGATCTGCAATCTCTGATCACTCTTGTTAGTCCCCTTCCGGTAAACCCGGGGGGAGGGGGGGGGTGGGGTGTTGGAGGTACTATAGGTTTGCACTCCGTCTGTCCGTCCATCTGTCACAGTTGGTTTCCTGCACTTTTTTTTCCCGCACTTTTGTTTCCGCAGTACTTCAAGGTATTCAACTGAGAATTGGTACATTGCTTTGTTATGAGAAGTTACAGCCCAAGTTCGAGTTCAGGCGTATGCGGAAATTTCTTATGTATGGTGTTATGCCCCCTTTTGGCTTGAGAAATACAAAAAATATCAGCTTTCCGCGCTTTTTTCGCACTCCAAGATATTTAAGGGAAAATCGGTACATCGCTTTAGTATAAGGAGTTACAGAGCAAGTTCAAGTTCCAGACATTTTCGTAAATTTTTCATGGATTTATGCCCCCTTTCGACTTATGAAATGCAAAAAATATTTGTTGTCCGCACTTTTTGTCGCAGTCTTTCAACGATCTTGGATTTTGGCCGACTTTTAGAAACGTCTTTAAAAATCTCTGAAACTGCTTAGGGGATCGATGCAGATCTTATGAAATATGATCTAGGGCAAGAGCTGAACCAAGTTTGTTCGAGGGAACTTAATTTGCCAAATGGTTCGGTGGCCATCTTGGATGACCTAGTTTTCGCGAAAACAACTCCAGATCCGCTGAATGGATCGGGCTGAAATTTGGCTGATATAATTAGGGCCAAAACGGCATTAAAATTTGTCCATGGAAAGTTGATATGTAAAAAAAACATGCACGCCATGAATCAATCGAAATATAACTTTTTAGGCGGACATCTTGTATTTTCCGCAAATTTCTGAGAAAAACATAAAAAGACTTAATTATTAACCACTGGGCCAATTTTAATAACACTTGGCTAAACTTTCTTCACAGAAATTTGATTGGTAAATTTTTACAGTGGTCATCTGATTTTGTTCGGTTGCGCCAGTCGCCAATAATTCCAGGTGAGCGACATGGGCCTCCTGTTTATAATGTAAGAAATCTTTTACACATGTATATTGTCTTCAATCTATGAGTAGCGCGTCATTGTTTAACACGTTAACCCTCGCATTTGTTCAAGAAAATTTCAATATTCTCATAGAAAATGTCCACTTGCAGACCAAGAGAAGACTATTTTTGAAAATTTACCACTGGAATAACTGGCTCGGTTATCGAGCCAGTCATTCCAGTGGTAAATTTTCAAAAAATAGTTTTCTCTTGGTCTGCAAATCGGCATTTCTCAAGACCACTGCAGAAGCTGTTTTTGGCTGATATAAGTGTTAACGGGTTAATTGCCTGTATGCGTCTGCTTGTGCATTGTAATGTGTATGTGATTGCCTGTGTAAGCGTGTACTTGCTTTCCATATAAAATAATGTGATAAATTGCTTTCCTGTTCTGAAAGGGAGATAAATGACTAGGACACCAGACTAAATATCAATGAAATGTTACCTTTAGGACAGATACACAAGGAGAACTGGAAGCTGTTCAGAGCAATGCTCGTAGTAACGGCGCATTTGATGCCGTTATTTGCAATCATTGGGCTAAAGGTGGCGCTGGTGCTGTTGATCTCGCTGAGGCTGTAGTCAGGGCTTCCAAAGCACCAAGTCAGTTCAACTTCCTCTATGATGTCAAGGTATGTATCTAATCCAGCATTGCTTATTAAACCTTTCACCAACAAACACCGGGAAAAAGTAGATTCTTTACGATATGAAACTTAATCTGTTGAATATTTTCAAATTAATTTGACTGGAAATTCCACACAAATTAATTTCAAAATATTCAGCAGTTTTCATATATGGGGAATTTCATCAATGAAAGGGTTAATCCTTTAGCCCTTATAGGGAAGAAATTACAAAGTTTTTATGATGTAAGGAATATTCTGTTGAATATTTTAAAACTGAAATCGACTGGGAGTTGTTGTTGTCTATGGCATCAGAAAGTTCCAGTCAAATTATTTCAAAATATTTCACAGCTTCCTTGTATACTTGTCTTGAAATTGAGGCATTAGCATATCAAGAGTTAAATGGCTAATCCTTGTTCTTCTGTAGACACAAATCATACTTTGTAGGATTGATAAACGAACACAATGGAGGAATCCAATCTGTCATTCAAGTATCTGATGTCATAATCCAAATATGTTACTTGTTAGATGAGAATCAGATGATGTAGATCCGACGTGAAACATCCAGAAAGGACCACGGTCTGACAGTAACTATCTAAATTGAATGTCTGTGAGGCGAATTTACAATTTAATAAACATTGATAGACAACAACTTTTCTTAGTCAAATTTCATTTACCTGTGTAGTTACCATGAAATTGGTACTCCAAGGGTCAAAGTGTTACAGTTGATTCATATATGAGCGTATAAAGTGGGAGGAGTTTAGCTAGAAATGGTGTGAGGTATAGCTATAGATGGGTCCCTCTATTGTACATTTTGAATAGGACGTTGCTACAATCCTGACTATAGGGTTAAATATATTACTGTATTCATCACATTTATCTATCAAGTCATCCTTCAAACATTAGGCATGTCGACTCCTGAGAATGATCAATCTGATCACTTTGTAGCTCATAATTTTCATCAGAACATGAGCAGTTTCAGTATAATTATCCTCAAACTGTAAGTGGCCTACACACATGCATGCATGTGTGTGTGTGTTTGTGTGCAAGCAGTGCGCGCATGTGTGTGCACGTTTGCTTGTCTGTCTGTCTGTCCAGAGCTGTATCTAAAAAACTAATTAGCCCATCTGGCTCAAATTTCAAGGCAGAAAGGGTGAGAGCATATTTCCATATGTTGGAAAAAACCTGGATCCGGATTGTATCAAATTTCAGATCTATCAATATCTCAGAAGATACTGGTCCAATTTGGGTCAAATTTTAACACAGAAAAGGGTGTGACCACACACTATAATTCCTCAACTTTACTCATGATCCATAGTAAAAAACTAAAAATCTTTTTAATATGATGAAAAGATGAGTGCCAGGATGTGCAATATCTGATTAACTTGTTTGTATTAAGTCATTGCATCACCTATGCAATCCTATAAAGTTCTAATTATTCTATCAATCAACTGTACCTTTGATCAGAGCGCTGTGCTTTATAAGTAATGAGGAGGTCAGTTACAACTTAATTTCCCGGTCTTATCTTTCTGTCTCAAATATATATTGAATCTACATGTGGACATGTGCTTTTATGTCTCAGCTTCCTATTGAGGAGAAGATTGCTATCATTGCACGTGAGATTTATGGAGCAGATGGTATTGACATCCTGCCCGCTGCTCAGGAGCGAGTGGACAGATACAGAAAACAGGTAGAACTCTAAGACATATAGACCAAAAATAACAACAGTTTCCAGTCACATTAATTAAAAAATATACAACAGCTTACTTATATAGTTGGCTTGCAATTGACACACTGGAATTTCAGGGGTTACATTGGATAGTAAAACAGCAGTCAATATGGTTGACAAATTTATTATTCTTGTCCTAAATAGTCAAGGGCATTCAGCATTTCCTTTGCCCGTCTTGGACAAAGATCATATACTCTCTGAATAAGAACAAATTTGACATGGAGGCCCCAAAGAGGATTCTTGACTACAGGGTTAAAAGGTTGTGGCGACCAAATTATGGAATTTGCATGTCTGATTGATAACTCTCACCTCGGCAAAAGACTTATGGAGTCACATTGCACAAGTCTGTAATACTCACTATAACATCTCATATAGAGACCAATTTCTGATTAGTATTTATATGGAGCTGATCTCATAGAATGAATGGGGATAAGTAGATTTCTCTCTGGTTACGTACTGACTCACACTGACCTGTATGCTCTGTTTTCCTGAGCCATTTATTGACCATATGACGTAAATATTTGACCTAAAAATAAAGCAATCCAAATCAGTTGCAGTTAAAGGTTAGGACCCATAACCTGTCCAGGTTTCCTGTTACCAGAGCATCTCTAGAGAATGATTACTTATGTAATGGTGTTTTTGTCTCGCCTGCGAAGCAGAAAAAGTGAGACAAAGCTATTACTCTTCCGACAACTGCGGTGGCGGCAATATTAAGGTTCTGCGTTTAGCAAAGCTTCTCAGCTTATATTTCAGGATTGGTTAAGCCTATTGCAACTAAACTTGGCTACATGGTTGTCTATAATGACAGGAAGCAGCATGATGATGTTGGGATCACAAGGTCAAAGACAAGGTCACTGTGACCTTGATACAGAACTCGGTTATTTCAACATTAAGTTTTTGCGTTTAGCAAAACTTTTCAGCTTATACTTCAGAATTGGTTACGCCTATTGCAACTAACATGGTTACCTATAATGATAGGAAGCAACATGATGATGTTGGGGTCACAAGATCAAGGTCACTGAGACCTTGATACAGAACTCTGCTTTTTCAACATTAAGTTTTTGCGTTTAGCAAAACTTTTCAGCTTATATTTCAGGATTGGTTACGCCTATTGCAATTAAACTTGGATACATGGTTACTTATAATGATAGGAAGCAGCATGATGGTTTTAGGGGTCACAAGGTCAAAGATCAAGGTCACTGTGACCTTGGTATAGAACTCTGTTATTTCAACATTAAGTTTTTGCATTTAGCAAAACTTCTCAGCTTAGATTTCAGGGTTGGTTAAGCCTATTGCAACTGAACTTGGATACCCGGGTACCTATAATGTTAGGAAGCAGCATAACATTCAGGGCAGAGGGTTAAAGGTCAAGGTAACTGACAAACAGGAGACATTTAATTCCGCAGAATTCTTGTTGAAAGCTGCTATCTGAATGATTCACATAGACGACCTAACCAAGGTATTATATAGAATGTGTGATTTATTTGTTTTAGGGCTTCAATGATTTGCCTATCTGCATGGCAAAGACCCATCTTTCTTTGACTCATGAGCCACACAGGAAAGGTGCACCAAAGGGTTTTACGCTGCCCATTCGTGATGTAAGAGCAAGCGTGGGAGCCGGATTCATATTCCCATTAATCGGCACAGTGAGTAGTGATAAAGATAAACATTTGTTAGGCAAGAAATTCTATTTTAACCCTTTAACCAGAAAATGAATTCAAGAAAATTTCAATTTTCTCATAGAAAATATTCATTTGTAGAGCAAGAAATTATTTTTTAATTATGGAATTACTGGCTCGGTTATCGAGCCAATCATTCCAGTAGTAAATTTTCAAAAATACTCTTCTCTTGGTCTGCAAATGGACATTTTCCAAGACAACTGCAGAAGTTGTTTTGGCCGACTAAAGTGTTAAAGGTTTAATATACATGTATCTCCACACCCCATAAGGAAAGCAAGTATCTGTTTGTCCTGTTGTTTGTTTTTACTTTTGTCAATCTATCATTACTGGTACATTGCAAAATTACTGATAGTTTGTTCCTTTCCTGTGAAGGATCCTTGTAGAATTGGTTCATAGTGCCCTCCTATATCAGTAGGCAACCACTTTGTAAATGAGTTAATTCAATAACTATATGTCCTTGATTCTTTCACTGTCACTCGATATAGTGTCAAAAAGGGACATAAAAATTATGGCCAGTATGTGTGTGTTGTCATATGGATTCAGTTGCAGGGTGGAACTTTACACCCCTGTGGATTCGCATTAGATTTAAGATTTTGCATCAGTCTTTGCCATGTAACAAGACATAAACTGACATTTTGCATTTCTGCAAAACCTATCCAACGAGCATCCATATTTAGAAAACTAATCTCTTATAAGTCTCAAAACTAAAAAATTGATTGCTTATAATTATATTCTGACAAGACTTCATTTGGGTTATATTTTAGCATGATCCAATAGGCAATGCCTTCAGGGAGACATATGACCAGTACCGATCTGCTATTGATCTGAATGATTAGCACTTTAGGCAATGCCTTGAAGGAGACATAGTACCAGTACTGGTCTGCTATTGATCTGAGTGTTGACCACTTTTGGCAATGCCTTCAGGAAGACATATAACCAGTACTGGTCTGCTATTGAGCTCAGTGTTTAACACTAGGCAATGCTTTCAGGGAGACATATGACCAGTACTGGTCTGCTATTGAGCTCAGTGTTTAACACTTTAGGCAATGCTTTCAGGGAGACATATTACCAGTACTGGTCTGCTATTGAGCTCAGTGTTTAACACTAGGCAATGCTTCAGGGAGACATATGACCAGTACTGGTCTGCTATTGAGCTCAGTGTTTAACACTTTAGGCAATGCTTTCAGGGAGACATATGACCAGTACTGGTCTGCTATTGAGCTCAGTGTTTAACACTTTAGGCAATGCTTTCAGGGAGACATATGACCAGTACTGGTCTGCTATTGAGCTCAGTGTTTAACACTAGGCAATGCTTTCAGGGAGACATATGACCAGTACTGGTCTGCTATTGATCTGAGTGTTTAACACTTTAGGCAATGCTTTCAGGGAGACATATGAGCAGTACTGGTCTGCTATTGAGCTCAGTGTTTAACACTTTAGGCAATGCTTTCAGGAAGACATGTGACCAGTACTGGTCTGCTATTGAGCTCAGTGTTTAACACTTTAGGCAATGCTTTCAGGGAGACATATGACCAGTACTGGTCTGCTATTGAGCTCAGTGTTTAACACTAGGCAATGCTTCAGGGAGACATATGACCAGTACTGGTCTGCTATTGAGATCAGTGTTTAACACTTTAGGCAATGCTTTCAGGGAGACATATGACCAGTACTGGTCTGCTATTGAGCTCAGTGTTTAACACTAGGCAATGCTTTCAGGGAGACATATGACCAGTACTGGTCTGCTATTGAGCTCAGTGTTTAACACTAGGCAATGCTTCAGGGAGACATATGACCAGTACTGGTCTGCTATTGAGCTCAGTGTTTAACACTTTAGGCAATGCTTTCAGGGAGACATATGACCAGTACTGGTCTGCTATTGAGCTCAGTGTTTAACACTAGGCAATGCTTTCAGGGAGACATATGACCAGTACGGGTCTGCTATTGAGCTCAGTGTTTAACACTAGGCAATGCTTTCAGGGAGACATATGACCAGTACTGGTCTGCTATTGATCTGAGTGTTTAACACTAGGCAATGCTTTCAGGGAGACATATGACCAGTACTGGTCTGCTATTGATCTGAGTGTTTAACACTAGGCAATGCTTTCAGGGAGACATATGACCAGTACGGGTCTGCTATTGAGCTCAGTGTTTAACACTAGGCAATGCTTTCAGGGAGACATATGACCAGTACTGGTCTGCTATTGATCTGAGTGTTTAACACTAGGCAATGCCTTCAGGGAGACATATGACCAGTACGGGTCTGCTATTGAGCTGTGTTTAACACTAGGCAATGCCTTCAGGGAGACATATGACCAGTACTGGTCTGCTATTGATCTGAGTGTTTAACACATTAGGCAATGCTTTCAGGGAGACATATGACCAGTACTGGTCTGCTATTGAGCCCAGTGTTTAACGCTTTAGGCAATGCTTTAATCACCAAGCTGCTCTTTGCAGCGCTCTTAAGAAATGTCCATTTGCAGGGCAAGAGAAGGCAATTTTTCAAATTTTACTGAGCCAGTCATTCTAGTCATAAATTTTCAAAAGTAGTCTTCCTGCCCAGCAAGAATTCACTAAGGAAAATTCTTGATTTTTTTCCAGTAATCTTGATCAAGAACCCTTTCACCAACAAATCTCTGACAAAGTACATTTTTAGTGATATAAAGCTCATTATGTTGAATATTTTGAAATTAATTCGACTGGAAGCTGTTGCTGCTTAACGTAACAAGTGCTTCCAGTCAAATTAATTTCAAAATATTCAACAGTTTTCCAGCATGGTTACCGTGAAAATGATATCTGGGGAATTCATCGGTGAAAATGTTAATGAATGGCAAATCAAAGCGCATGACTAAATGAAAGATGTGTTAATTTTCTTCTCTATTCAGATGAGCACTATGCCTGGCCTTTCAACAAGACCATGTTTCTTTGATATCGACATTGATCCAGACACAGAAGAAATTGTTGGCCTGTCATAGTTTTGAAGCATGTGTTTTTGTGGCTCGGTGTACCTGGAACTGACACCTGAAATGAGTGTTCAGGCAAATGTTTGACATTATAACCTTTAGTATTACAGTTATATTTCGCACCATATTTTATAGGGATTATTCAGATTTTGTATATTCAAAGCTGATATGCTGGCAATAAAAATGTGGTCACCATGTTAGTGTATAGGTATAGGTCGGGTTTATAGTCTGCTTCCACTCGCGTGCTCAGTCGACTTTCCAACATTACCCCCTGGTCATTGGGTTTCAAATCGATTCAACCTCAAGTGTGATAATAATAATAGAAGGTTTCCAAGGTCGTGATCTCTGACCGTGTGAAGCACATTTATGTATGAAATGTTATCAAAAACCATTAAACTGAGTCTTACCCATTTGGCCCTAGCCACTAGACCTTTATTACTAAATCAGCAGGTCAGGCCATACCGGGAATAGGCTGATCCATGTCTAGCTATCTCCCACCCATTTCTAGCTAAGCTCTGCCAACTCTTTACATGTTTGAATCAATTTGAAACCCAAATTCTCAGAATCTAAATTTGAAGCTAATTATACAGGTAAACTAGAATATTTTGAAATTAATTTGACTGGGGCTAGTAGTGCCTATGACAATGTCTCCCAGTCAAATTAGTTTCAAAATATGCAGCAGAATGTTTATTAAATTGTAAATTTATCAAAGAAATAAAATTTGTACACCTTCATGACACCTTTCAGTTTTTGTGACGTAATCTGCGTCAATCTGATTGTGATGTTGGTTATCATGTGACATAATAGATTATGACATAATAAATTATGATGTCAAATAGTTGATTGACAGATGGGATCCCTCTATTAAGTAGGTCAGGTCATCCTGGGAATTTAGGGTCAAAAGGTTAACAGTACCACCAGTGAATTCTATTATATATATACATATCATATTTTGTATTCAGTGTATTCATTGTCAAAACAGAACGCACAAACTTTATAAAAATATCATTTTAGAATTGAAGTACATAAGTCATTAACCCTTTAACCTCAAATTTGTTCATGACAATTTCAATTTTCTCATAGAAAATGTCAATTTGCAGACATTCCAGTGATAAATTTTCAAAAAAAGTCTTGCTTGGTCTGCAAATGGACATTTCTCAAGACCACTGTCGAAGTTGTTTTTGGCTGATATGAGTGTTAAAGGGTTGTGGTGTGTATCTGTTAATATTATAATGATGAGACAAACTGCAATGTTATTACAGATATTTGATTGTTACGAGATAATATGAAATTTATTTTGAGAAATGATGTATAATCCAGCTGTGTACTTATGTTGGAAAGCCACACCAGATTAATGGTGATGACTATGTTATTGAACACATGGCCACATTTCATACAAGGTTTCACTGAACAAATTTTATATTAAACTTTACGTTCTTATATAATAATAATAATAATAATAATAATTTACAAAGTGTTTTATAATAGAATCCTGTAAATGCTGTATGTATATAGTGGAAAGAGATTTGTTTGAAAGTAATTAACTGTTGACACGCAACGTTAGGTACGCACAAAAACCACCTACTTTGGATGGTGGTTCCATTAGACATTTGGTAGAAAGACGTCGTTAACACATTGATGGTCAAGCCAGCTAAAAACGACCTGTGAAGTGGTCTTCAGGAATGTCCATTTACAAACCAAGAAAATTTACCACTGGAATGAGTAGCTGGAAAACCGATTGAGTCATTCCAATGGTAAGCCTTTTTCTCTTCACCGGTAAATGGACATTCACTAAGCACGAACCCCAATTTTCTTGACCAGTCTTGACCATTAAAGAGTTACGCTCCCTGTCTTAGACTCATATCCTTTCTCACCAAAAGGATCTGTGGCCAACGGCTTGTATTAAAGGACCATATTCTTTATCGAGCACCTTTTTTAGCCCATTAACCATTTCACCAATAAATTCTCTGTGCCTCATTTTCAAGGCAACCATACAAGAAAACTGTTGCATATTTTAAAATTAATTTGACTGGAAATCTTTGCTGTCTTTCAGTCAAATTAATTTCAAAATAGTTAAAGGGGTATATTCGCAGCAAAATGCCTTAAAATACAATTGTATAAATTATATACTTTTGGGGGCTTAAAGTGTGGGTCTAGATAGAATGAAACGAAAGAAATCTTAACATATGATCATTTCATTACATATAAATTAATATAATTTTTTAAGTTGAAAATTTGAATTAGGGACTCGTGCCTCTATTTTAAATTTAGAACTAAAAATACTAAATTTATTTATGCGGAAGGAAATCATCATATGTTAAGATTTATTTCATTTCATTCCATCGAGGCACACAATTGAATGCTGTGGAAGTATACAATTTTAACACTTATGTTCAAGCATTTTGGTGTGAATATGCACCTTTAACAGAATAAGCATTAGGTCGTAAAGAATTTGTACTTTTTCAGTGATTTGTCGGTGAGATGGTTAAGGTGCCTGTCTACGACACAAATGTCTGTATCATAAATAATCACATAATAATATCTCAGGAAATCATTTAGTTAATTAGCCCTTTAATGGTCAAGTCGGACAAATCCTGCCTTTCAAATGGATGTGGGGAATGCTCATTTGCCGGTGAAAGTGGAAAACTATTTTTATAATTTAACACTGGAGTGCCTGGCTTGATAGCCGAGCCAGTCTTTTCAATGTTAAATTTTCAAAAAGTTCTCTTGGCCTACAACTGGACATTCACTAAGAAGAAAGGTAACTTTTCTTGACCAACCTTGACCATTAGAGGGTTAATAGTTACTCATCAATATCGATTAATATAGTAATTCCTTGTGATATAGGAAATGTTTTGTTGAATATTTTGAAAATTATTGAACAAGTTAGCTGTATTACTGCTTCTTAACCCTTTCATCCTCAAATTTGTTCAAGAAAATGTCCATTTGCAGACCAAGAGGTTTTTGTTGTTTTTTTGCCACTGGCTCGGTTATCAAGCCAGTCATTCCAGCAATAAATTTTCAAAAATTACCTCTTGGTCTGCAAATGGACATTTCTCCAGACCACTGCAGAAGTAATTTTTGGCTGGTTTGAGTGTTAAAGGCTTGAAATTGCTATGCTTGGAAAGCATGATGTAATGTTTAATAGATTCATTACAAGTGTGTAGCTAAACATGACACCTTACGTATTGACATTAACCCTTTAACCCTCATATCAGCCAAAAACGCCTTCTACAGTGGTCTTGAGAAATGTCAGTTTTCAGACCCAGAGAAGACTATTTTTAAAAATTAACACTGCAATGACTGGCTCGATAACCAAGCCAGGCGTTCCAGTGGTAAATTTCCAAATATAGTCTTCTCATGGTCTACAAATTGACATTATCTGTGAGAAAATTTAAATATTCTTGACCAAATTTAAGGCTTAAAGGTTTACTATGCTGAATATGTAATCTTTCATTTACGGTTGTGTAATTTTTCCTGATTATGTATTTACAATCCTATTTGTTGACATCATATATACATGTACTATATACCATGAAAACTCAAAATTAGTCCTCTGTAGGTTGCTTTCTAGCTTGCTGGCCTCTCATCCATGTTCAGCCGTCTCTCTGTCCGTGTGACTTGTTAGTCAACTGAGTGACAGTGATGATCTCCCGTTCCTCTTCACCGATCTATCTATTTATCTGCAGTCATTTCACTGATGAATTCCCCATATCTCATTTTCACGGCAACAATACAGGAAAACTGTTGAACATTTTGAAATTAATTTGACTGAAAGCCATTGCTGCATCACACAGCAATGGCTTTGAGTCAAATTAATTTCAAAATATTCAACAGAATAAGTTTTATATTGTAAAGAATCTACTTTTTCAGGGACTTGTCAGTGAAAGGGTTAGCCTGCTGCACTATTTCTTTGTTATTGCGTGACACTGGCATTCTTCTTCTTTTCGATCGCTGGTATCACACTTGGAGAGCCGTTCTCAAGATGAAATCTGGTTTTCTGCAGTTCTTCCACAGGCCCATACAGCTTTTCAAGAAAAGAGGTTGACAAAGGCCAGATCTCTTCTCTCAGCAGCTGATACATACCGCAACATTGAAGTATGTGGTCTGTTCTACTTCTCCACAAGGACAAGCGGGCGATGTCGTAAGGTGGCATTGATATCTGCATTGTGAAAATTATTTTGATTCAGTCTCTAATACAATTTCTAAGGTATTGGATGTATCGGTGTCAATAGGAAGAAGTGGCACTTTGGTGGCATATTTTGGCATATGTATAACTATTGACTTCTAACTTGTTGATTGTCTCTTTTGCACTGCACATTAGCTACCACCCAACTAGTTGAGTCTGATTTAGTTTTCTGAGAGCGTATGTCAAAAGTAAATTGTTTAGACATTAAACGAAATTTGATCAAATGATTCTGTAGACATAACAAGCTCGGTAGCTGCGGGTTCCATTCCCTGATTTGTTTTCAGATGTTCAGGAGGGTTTCAGATTTTCCCGATTTTTTTGGAACACCCCAAAAATAAGGGAATCCTAGTGAATGGCCATACCCTTTCCTGTTTTAAGATTTGATCTAAATCGGCCCATTAGTTTTCGAGATATCCACATATCCAGAATTTGATCCAATCTGGATCCGGGTTATTTATCCAGATCACTGCCAAAGTTGGAGTCGGATTTCGAATAAATGTTACATAAATAGGGTAGCACTCAGTAACTTTAAATCATACTGCACAATAATGTGTTTTTAGCTGTCAATTAGGCCCTCGGATTACATCTATGAACATGTAGATTTTTTTTTTAATGTAGTGCGGAATCTCACTCTTTAACCTAATAGTAACTTGGCCTCTGTTAGACGTCTTGTCACTTATAGATAAGCATTTTAAAGCAGATTTGCCTTTAACCATGGAATTTGTTAAAGAAAATTTCAATTTTCTCATAGGAAATGTCCATTTGCAGACCAAGATAAGACTATTTTTGAAAATTTACCACTGGAATGACTGGCTCAGTTATCGAGCCAGTCATTCCAGTGGTAAATTTTCAAAAATATTCTTCTCTTGGTCTGCAAATGGTCATTCCCCAAGACCACTGCAAGGACCGTTTTTGGCTGATATGAGTGTTAAAGGGTCAAATTACCAGTCATTGTATACTAGGCCAGTCTGTCCTTTTTGTAGAAAACACATAATCTTTTCCTTGTCAGCAATACCTCTAAACTATAGACTAAAGAACTTTACCCTTTAACACTCAAATTTGTTCAAGATTTCAATTTTCTCATTGAAAATTTCATTTGCATCCAAAGGAATGGGTTTTTTTTTAAATTTCCAACGGAATGATAGGCCAGCTTAATGGTGTATATTCACACCAATGTGCTTAAAATAAAATTATTAAAATTGTATACTTTAAGTCTTAAATTGTGTACCTCAATGTAAAGAAACAAAATAAATCTTAACATATGATTTATTGGAATTCATAACTAAAAGAATGATATTAATTTATACGTAATGAAATCATCATATGTTAAGATTTATTTCGATTCATTACATCTAATAACACAATTTACGCCTCGAAAAGTATTCAATTTTTACAATTTTATTTTAATGTTTTCAGGGGTGAATATGCAAGTAGTAGATTTAAGAAAATAATTTTCCCTTGGTATGCAAATAGACATTTCTCAAGACCACCGCAGAAGTTATTTTGTCCAGCTTGAGAGCTAACGGGATATGCTTTAGACAGCTGAGCATTGGCACATTTGGGCCTGTTATTTCTCTTTCAAAGCTCGTATATAATACAAGATTGTAGTAACAGACTATTATATTTATTTTAACATAGTAATTATTCATCCCTACCTCTATATCTACACATAAAGCTTAGGCTAGTAACCCGTTTACTTCTATAAATACACATCATAGATCATATTTATTAGAGACTATAGTTACAATAAGCGTATTATTTTGAAAACAATTTGCGTGAAAGTTGTTGCTGTCTCCAATTGTTTTCACAATATACAGCAGATACCATAAAGCAGCCTTCTCAGAATGAAGAATGTCATAAGTATTACTGATGAATACTAATATAGCTTGTGTCATATTACTACACATGTGAGAGCAGATGTATTTACATGACAGTCAATGAACAATACTATATTTAGCTCACATGGCCAAGTGATTTTGGCCAAGTGAGCTTATGTCATGGCGACCGTCCGTCATCAAATTGCAATCCTCCTTTACGCTTTGACCAATTTCAACCAAATTTGGCTGGAATGATCCTATGGTACTAGGCTCCAGAACCTCTATTCAGAATTTTATGCAAAATTTTACAAAAATTCTCAAACCGCACCTCCTTAGCCGCTTGATAGATTTCAACCAAATGTGGCCAGAATGACCCTATCATGGTCCACTCCAGAACTGTCATTCAGAATTTTGATGGGTCAATTTTTGGGGGTGAAAATCTTATTTTTTTATACGTTACATGTGTACCAGGACTTGTCAAAATGTATCTTCTGCTTGGCCACTTGGTGGATTTTGGCTGAATTTGGCTGGAAGAATTCTATCATGCTAGTTTCCAATGCATATATACAGAATTTTGATTGATCACCTTTGGCGGGTGAAAATCTTCAATTTTATGAAAAATTTACTGGAAATTGTCAAAATGCATCTCCTCCTTAGCAACTGAATTTGGCTGGAAGAATTCTATGGTGGTCCGCTCCAGAACTTCTATTCAGAATATTGATTGGTCAGTTTTCTGGGTGAAAATGTTCAAGAAGTTTTTTAAAGCACTACTCATCCTTAATCAATGGCCCAATTTAAATTTTAATTTGGCCAAAAGTACCTCATAGTTTTAGTTTCTGGAACTACCATTCAGAATTTCCATTGGTCGAATTTTCCAGTTGTCATATTGGATTTCCATAACTTCTGGAAATCCTATAAGAAATGAATGGGAACAACTTTAAATGACTTCTTCTCAAGAACCACCTGGTGGATTTCAGCGAATTTTGGGTGGATGAACCCTGATGTGATTGGCTCCAAAAGTTCCATTCAGAATATTGATTGTTCCATTTTTCCAGTGGCCACTGTGTTCTCGAAAATGGCATCTCAGGATCAGGATGAAATGCATTAGATTTCACGGATAACTAAGAACAATTAAAGTTTGTTCAAGAGAACCTGATCTGTCATAAATCATAAGTATCACGGACCAATTAAAATTGTGGGTTTGGTGGCTATATTCAATTTTTTTATTGGCTGGATGGAACCTAAGGTTCAATCTGATTGTGTGGTCAGCATCCATCATTATTTTTCTACTAAATATTGTACATACTGAATTCCAATTTTGTATTTTATGTCTTGATACTGATGAATTTAAAGCACTATGCCTGTTCAAATGCTAATGGTTCAGGGGAGCGTTAAGGCCCTTGCGCCTACTGTTGATCAAGGATTCTCTGGTCACAATTTAACTTCAATACACGAAATACTACAAGCCCGGTTATAACCTATTGTGATACTTTTAGCGACTTTATCATAATGGACCTTTCCATTTTTAGCCATGCCCCGCCCATCCCTAGCTAAGCTCCACCCACACTTCGCTTGTGTTGAGATCGATGGATCTCTGAAATCCCTGACTATCAATTTCCAGAAAACAATACAAGTAAGCTGTTGAATATTTTGAAACTAATTTGACTATGGCAGCAACAGCACTCAGTCAAATTTGTTTCAAAATATTCAACAGCATGTTTATTAAATAGTAGAGACATACAATTCCTACACTGTGTCGGCGGACTATTAAGAGTTATAGACAGGCCTAATAGAATCATTTATGACGTAATGATTACGACGTCATCCTACATGCCGCTTAGCTGATTATGACGTCATATGTCTAGAAAGGTCCATTGCATTATAACGCACATCTAGATCAATTGTTGTTCGTAAATTATGTGAATCCCTCTAATTACCATTTTTGATACTGGCTTTATATGGTGACTTTTTCTCATAACAGTTAATGAAACTATTATGCATGAAATTATCTGACAAGATACAATGATCAGTAACTTTGCTGGTATGTTCATCCATTCATCTCTCCTGATATTCATCTTGTCACTCAAGAAATATGCCAGGAAAGCTGTTCTGTTTAGTTTAAAGTTTTCCAAAGATATAATTAATTTGCACGATGTTTGATAATGATGATCATGATCATGAGTGACTGACTGACTAAATTCATTGAGGTTTTTTTCTCGTCTTTGGTGGTCCTGCATTACATTCTTTGAAGGGTCATCGCAAAACACTGTTGTGGCATTATTTGCATGCCTGATATCTATTGGCACCTACCACTGCAAAGTCTAGTGCTTTCTGAGCATGCATATTTTGTGGCATTCAAAGAACATGTCCGAACATAGACCAGCGCTATTTCACTCCTCTCACCGATAGTGGCCCGTGTTACACGGTTTGTAGAGTGCTGCACTTGATATTAGACTGTGTGGCTGGCAAGTGATTATTTGTAATGACTCGCAGATGTGTAGACATGTATCAAGTTTGCTTAATAGGGCAACCCAACTTACAATTGTATAGCATTATGGAAAAATACATGCATGGATATCTTCATTCACATCCTCATACAAGCATGGATATCTTCATTCACACCCTCATACAGGCATGTATAATCTTCATTCACACCCTCATACAGGCATGTATATCTTCATCCTCACCTGTACTGGCATGGATATCTTCATTCACTCTCATACATGCATGGATATCTTCATTCACACCCTCATACAGGCATGGATATCTTCATTCACTCTCATACAGGCATGGATATCTTCATTCACACCTCATACAGGCATGGATATCTTCATTCACTCTCATACAGGCATGGATATCTTCATTCACACCCTCATACAGGCATGGATATCTTCATTCACTCTCATACAGGCATGGATATCTTCATTCACACCCTCATACATGCATGGATATCTTCATTCACTCTCATACAGGCATGGATATCTTCATTCACACCCTCATACAGGCATGGATATCTTCATTCACACCCTCATACAGGCATGGATATCTTCATTCACACCTGTACTGGCATGGATATCTTCATTCACTCTCATACATGCATGGATATCTTCATTCAAGAATTAGATAAACAGAGATTTTATAGTTAAATTATCTTGATAAATGCAACTAAATCTAAAAACACAAGAAATCTTGTACGTTATTAATTTAGAAATAACTGTAATATAAAGGCTCTTCTCATATATATATATATATATATATATATATATATATATATATATATATATATATATATATATATATATATATATATATATATATATATATATATATATATATATATATATATATATATATATATATATATATATATATATATATATATATATATATATATATATATATATATATATATATATATATATATACATACCCAGTAATTTTTCTACAATTTGTTGCAATATTATTAGTCAGTGTATTACTGCAATTCATATAATTATGCAAAATTATTTCATTATTGTTGATTTTTTAATAAGAATTAATATATTTGTACTCAAATGGTGCTGGGTACCAGTTATTGTGCTAATATAAAATTTACTTATATAATTCAAGTGCGTGTTTGAATTGTTATTTTATAAATGTATTTAATACATTGAGATAACTGCTGTGGTTGTGGGTTCGATTCCCTGTCAATGAGGAAGAGGTATTTTGACATCTTTCTGAGGAGGGGGGCAGGGGGATGGGGGGGGGGGGGGGGGGGGTTGAATTTCACTTGAAACAAAATATCACGCTACACCTGTATGCAAATAGGGATAATATGAAATACAATATGGTAATCTAGCCATCTTTCACATTGGTTTGTGGGTACTAACAATATAGAGCCTTGCTTGATTGGTCAAGAATTGTTGATGTGCATCACGACACACATTAATTTGCTTTCTAAAATTACTTATGATAGCAAATGTCTGGTCAGATGTTTTGAGGTAATGAGACAAAAAATGTAGTTATTTTGCATGTTTAAGGGCTTCACGAATTGATAACTTAGATAATTTTTCCTTGTTTTTCTTCACAAACGCTACAACAAGTTTTGGCTCCTGATGGTGATATGTGCGAAGTGCCCAGCCAATGGCTTTCTGGATAAAGAATTCTGTCTCATGACTACACTGTAGGCAATACCTGCAAGAAAATTAATACAGCCCTGAAGTCATTGCCATTCTGACAGCTATTAAACAAATAATATCAGTGTGGTGTGCGCATGTGTGGGCAGACAGGAATGAGTGTATGCATGCTTGTTGCAGTACTAAGCTTTCACTAGCCAGCACATATCAGGTGAAAATAGGTGGTTATTCTGACAATTAACCATTCCATCCCTGAAATCTTGTTCCAAAGCAGGCTTACTGATGTGGAGAACTTTGAAATTAATTTAACTAGATGTCCCCACCTAATTAAGCTAATTTCAAGCTATTCAACAGTATATTGTAAATACATGTATTCTCTCTGTATGGTTTAGAAAATGAGCCAATGGCCATATTACTCACCTGGTTTATGATGAACTGCAAGTATGTTTACATAAAAAAAAGAAATTGTTCAACATGACCAAGAAACAATAAGCATGAAAACTATTGTCACTTCTGAATGGTCAAATGCGCAAGAATTCTCAACATGATTGATCAAACGTGCTAGGATCCCCAATGTGAATTGTCCATTGCGCAAGTATTGCTGGCACGATTACTCAAACGTCCTATTATCCCAACAAGGTTCATCTAATGTGCAAGCATCCCCAAGGTGACTGATCAGAGATGTAAGACTCCCAATGCAGTTAGGAAAATGTGCAATCATCATTGAATGACAAGATTGGTTAAATGCAAAATTTCCCTGATGTTATTTGTTAAATTACCGTAACACATTTCCTCAATGTGACTGGTAAGACATCCCTGATGTGCTTCAAGAAAAAAGCAAGTATCTGTGACGTGATATGTAAAATGTACAAAGTTTCCCAGGGCGGGCTTGTCAAATATGTAAGCTTCCCCGACCTGACTGGTAAAACATGCACGTCTCCCCACCATGATTGGTTAATCGAGCAAGTGTTCTCCATGTGATTGGTCAAATGTGCAAGGGTCTATAACGGGATTGATCAGATATGTGAGAGTCAAATGTGCACACATCCTTAACATGCCTAAGGCTATTAGGCAAATCTGCAAGTATCCCTGATGGGATTGGTCATCTGTGTCAGCTACTCCAACACAATTGGCAATACTGGTAAGAGTTTGTGCCATGATTGGTCAAGCACCCCAAACCTCCATTGTCAAATGTGCAGACTTCCATGACCTAATTGGTCAAATGTGGAAATGTCTCTGCCATGACTGGTTAAATGCATAAGATTGTCTGGCATGATCTGATTGCTTAAATGCACACGCATCCCAACATGATTGGTCAAATATGCAAATTTCTTGTACATGATTGAAATTATCTTTTTATTTTGGCCGAGCCAGTCATTTCACTCATAACAAGAATTTAGCAGAATTAAATGGCTCGCCTGTCTCCTGTTTGTCACAGTGGCATTGACGTGTGACCGTGTTATCATGCTGCTTCCAAACATTATAGGTAACCATGTATTCAATTTTAGTTCCAATAGGATTAACCAATCCTGAAATATAATTGATTTGCTGAATGGAAAAACTTAAGGTCGAAAATGCAGAGGTCAAATAACAATATTAGTATGGCCTTGACCTTTGATGCGGTGACTTGCAAAGTTGTGTTCCATTAGGGTTAAACAATCATGAAATATAACATGATAAGATTTGCAAAGCTAAAAACTTAACATTGAAAAATAACACAGTTTTGTAGAGGTCACAATGCCTTTGACCTTGTGACCGCAACATCATCATGCTGCTTCCTATCAATATAGGTAACTATGTAACCAAGTTTAGTTGTAATAGGTTAACCAATCCTGAATTATAAGCTGAGAATTTTTGCTAAACAGAACCTTAATGTTGACGCCGCCGCCGTCGGAAAAGTGATACCTATGTCTCGCTTTCTGCTTCGCGGGCAAGACAAAGATAGTTAAATATAGTTTCTTTTTCATAGTAAAGTAAAGTCAAATTTCATTGCTTTTTATGCCAAGTTGGCTAATGAGCATACATACATACATTGAGTGCACGAGTACTATATTATGGCTAAAGACATATATAAATGTCAATAACATCTGTTTGGACTTTATACGTGAACATATACTCACATGCACACACACATACACACACTCATGTTCTGCGTGTGTGTGTGTGTGTATGTGCATGCGTGCGTGAGAGCGAACGAGCACGCACGCGCGGATGTGTGTACACATTTGTTCACATGCGCATGCACATGACAGTCGGGCTGTAATTTGTGTATATCATAAACCACTGTAGGGTAAACCTTTCACCCGAGCAAATCCACATCCCAACCTGACTGTTTAACCAGTCAAATTACATAACGTGAATTTGCTCAAGTGAGTAATTTCACATCAATATAGTAAAAAGCATTACATGTAACAATACAAATATACCTTATATATGTACGTTGTTGGCACTAACCGCGAGTATATCTATGCTGTTTTACAGCTTGAGTCTGCCCCGCACTGAACACTGCACTGCCACAGGTAGCATACAGATATCTGTGTCAGGACAGCCTTCAGGGCAGGGCAGGGACGGTCTGCACTGACAAGCATATATACAATTGCGTGAGTCAACCAATCAAGCCAATAATTGAGTATTGATTGGAAATGAATTTGACATGTCCATTTATAACGCAGGCCACACATGGAGCTACATCGTGTATAGGAATATGAGGAGAGTCATGTGGAGGATGCACATTTGTGTACAGAGTCATTTATTAAGCCTTCATTTGCTTGCTTAGTGACATTAGGAAGGAAGGAAGGCTTCACCTCAATTCCCTATGTTCTGGTCTTGTCGTAGGCCTGGCTACAACAGCTAATTGTGGGCACTACAAGTGGAATAATGTAGATATTGCGAATGTCATGATGTATGGTCTATACAACAATACAACAAATAGATAAACACACACGCACGCATGCACCCACGCACGCACGCACGCACTCACCCACGCACCCACGCACGCACGCACACACACGATAGTATGTAACCTAGCATTAACCCTTTAACCCTCATATCAGCCAAAAACGGCTTCTGCAGTGGTTGTAAGAAATATTCATTTGCAGACTAAGAGAAGACTATTTTTGAAAATTGTACCACTGGAATGACTGGCTCGATAACCGAGCCAGTCATTCCAGTGGTAAAATTTTTAAAAAAAGCCCTCTTGGTCTGCAAATCGACATTTTCTATGAGAAAATTTAAATCTTCTTGAACAAATTTGAGTGTTAAAGAGTTAAGCGATCCTTACCTGAATAGTCTTTCATGGTCTGTGGCTTTATGATAGCTGAGTTGGTGTAGTATGGCTGCCCTCCTAACCCACATATTGTCATCTAGCACCCACATATCCATTATTAAAGCATGCTCAGAATTTGACTGTACCAGAGGGCCCAAAACTACAAGTTAGAATAAAATGAAAATATGTTTTACTATCAATAAGCACTAGATAAAATGATATGATGAAATCTGCTACTTTAACTAGATAAATATTATATTTAGCTCTTAATGGACAAGTCAATCTCTATCAGCAGACTGCCTAGGTTGATTCATAGTTACCAGTAAGCTTGTTTTTGAAGCAACTATGTAGTTTGAAAATTGCAAACAATCAGATTAGATGTTAGATTTCTGCATGAAATTTTGTCATCAGATTTTTTTCTAATATATTAATTTGATCGTTTAAACACTCATCACATTCGCGTTATAATGTCAGATTTTCTATGAATGATTAATCTGATCCTTAAAACTGGCATTTAGTCTTGACCCTTCTGCCAATGATAACATCATTTCATCATTATCAACAGACTGACACGGCGACCACAACTTTCCTTTTACCAATGATAACATCATTTCATCATTATCAACAGACTGACAGGGCGACCACAACTTTCCTTTTACCAATGAAACATTTAGTCTCTATTCCTAAGCAATCATGTTTTGAAGCTGTTGAGGTTCCATCGATGTAGTTTGATTGGGAGTTGTTGTTGCCTTAGGAAGCTATGCCTTGTTAGGCGAGTGTTTGAACAGTATTAAGTATTATGTACCAACATGGGGTAAAGTAACAAATTTCACTATCAAGAAAATTATTAACACTTTTATTGTTAAACTGGTCAAAACTGGCCATTGCAGTGGTCTTGAATGTGTATTTGCAGTCCAAAAGAAGATCTGAAATTTTACCACTGGAGTAACTGGCTGATAAACGCTTGCTTTTCTTGACTGATATTGACCATTAATATGTTAAAGTAATACATTTCACTATCAGAAATATTATTAACCCTTTCACTAAAAAGCTAATGGAACAAATATATTCTTTACAATATAAAATTTATTCTTAAGGCAACAATGTCTTCCAGTAAAATTAATTTCAAAATATTCAACAGCTCCTATATTGTTGCCTTGAAAATAATATATGGGGAATTCAACGGTGAAAGGGTTAAACTAGATACATTATGCTACCTCTTGATGAGATCAAATCAACAGTATCCCACCAGCTCTTAGTGGAAATCAGTTCCTTTACAAAGTTGATGGACTCCTCGCATGTACCTCTACCATTTCCTCTCAGTAATGAGACATGCTTTATTGCATAATCCATAGCAAACATTTGATACTCCCTCTCATCTTTTTTCCACAGATACTGCAACTGTTCCCGTAAATCTGCCACGGATTCTGGTTCAGCACTCCCTTTCATCACCTTTAAAAGAAGTTCATGTTGTTAGATTATCCATGATTCACAATCATTTAATACCTGTAAATGTGTACATGACATACTAGTGCCAATCACAACCACTAACCAGTCACATTGGCTATATGTTGCCACTGCCATCAAACAAACTCGTCCAATAACAAGGTAACGCAGACCCACACGCGCGATAGACACCGACTATGTGGGGGGGGGGGGGGATCTCTCTTATAGAAACATAATGTGTTGCTATTATTATCTGTACTAGCATGTGAATAATTATCTCAGCATTAGGTTAGAATTATTACATATTAATTCACATTTGTATTATAGGGAGTACACCAAATCATGCCTTAGATGGACTGCTCGTTTTCCACATAAAAGAAATATAAGATAAATAATTTTATTAATAACTGTAGTATAGAAGCCGTATCGACAGAGATATTTTGATTAGAGGTCATATATGGCATGAATAAATCAACCTTTTTTGTGTCAGCATTGCTTCAACGAAAGGCATTTTCCAGATTCTGCATTGGAGACACCGAGTGCCAACCAATGTGCTTGAAATGAACTTCTGATTGATAGTCTGTGCATATCTATCCATTGCATCAGGTGGTTCAATGGAAGCCTTCGATATTTGAAATATGCACTCGTGTACATGACATAGCCACCAAAACATGAATGTGGCATCAACAGCGTTTCAATCACACTTATTTTATCTCTCATAGCCAAAAGACCTGATTGAGTTTAAATCATTAAATGTCATTGTGACCATCCGTTATCTTGTCAAGTTTTTCTTTAAAAGTCCACTTGGCCCATTTAAACGACTAGTCGATTTTTATCAAACTTGCCTGGAAGAATACATCTTAGCACTGGCTTTAGAACTCTATACAGAAATTTGTGATCAGTCCGACTTTTCCGAGGCCATCTTAAATTTCCAGAAATATCTAGTAGGCCGAGATCTAAAGTTAGATTGTATCATGTCAAAGAGGCTTTAACCGTGGCTGCAGCTGCGCAAACATTGTATGGGCTCCACGCATGCTTGTGTGTCAGTAGTCATGTCCAAGCACTGGGATTTCCACACAATGGGCATTGACACGTCATAAGGCTTTGACACAATTAAATGCGCAAAGATCCAAGATGTACTACGCTAGGTCAGTTGCAATGAAGATGAGCTACAACTAGGGAGACTGCTACCTGCAGACACCAAACTGAGAGTATGAGTCAAGTCTGCAAAGTTTGAGACATCAATCGGCTCCCCACATTCCACAAGACCAAACCCCACCCAACCTACCCCTATCCATTCTGGGTATGCCGGTATAGATGGAATATGCAGCCGGCTTGGACTTCATAGATGACGAAAAGAAACCCTGTGACGAACTTCTCCCAATTGCTGTAAGTAAATTAAAAACTGAGAATCTCTTTATGAATGAATCCAAAATAGAGTTCGCCAACATGTACCTATCTAAAAAGCATGAAATTGAAAATGGCAATACTTCGTGGCGGCGAGTCATTGAGGACAGGTAAAATCCTGGGCTCACTGCTTTGTAGTACTGCGGACATCGCTGCACGCTGCATCATGTCCTTCTGGAAGCTATGGATTCGTATATCAAAGATGCCCCTGACAAAAAGTACGTTTATACAATGCAACCTGCGTATTATTTATGCTGTATAACTGTAACAGCTGTCGCAGCTCCAAAGGTAGCACTAGGCAAACATGATGCCTGCCACCACAAACACCTACGCAACCTCCCTGAACACAAATGGCCAGACAGCATAATTTCCATTGATACACTATACAAGATGTGCAATACATCGCTGCTGTCCGTGAAAGTCGCCCAACAAACATGGTCCATGTTTGGCCATGTGCTAAGAATGCCAGGGGACACACCAGCACAGAGCCTTGGAATTGGGAGCAGTAAACACAAAACCAGGAGAATATGTCACTGCATAAATCTGTTAAGCGTGCTGCGAGGTGACCTCAAGAAAACAGGACTCGGTACTATCAAATCAAGAATGGACCTGTGGAAGCTAAAGATTTTGGCTGAGGACAAGACACGGTGGGCAAAAGCGAAGAAGGATTGATTGCAGCTCTATGATGTTTCTACTACTACAGCCGCAGAATACATTAATCATACATGTTTTATGAAATCATCATCTTCTTACCTCTTTGTCGATTGCTCGTCTTTCTGGTGCTTTCAATCCCATGAACTCAAACTGATTTCTCATATATTGCTTCATGGCAGCGGCATTTGCAGGGCAGTGATGTTTTCCATATTCAGTACACAGCAATTCCAGCATAGGGAACTTCCTGATTGTAAATGATGGGGCATTTTTCGCTACAAACGGTGGTTTGTCTGAAGTTCTGGCACGCTTAGCCAACCGAGGAAGTCCTTTCTTGTCACTCACTAGGTCAGGCTTTCTAGTTGAGCTTATTGGGGATCCTCTGCTGCATACATGTCTTTTCAAGGCCGGTGTTACCTTTGGCATATTTAGCATTACCTGGTGTAAGTGTTTTGTGTAGATCTGTCTGAAAATAATTAGATAATATAACATCAACTTAGCAAGTCGTACAACAAGATGGTTGATGATTTGGGATAGTGGAAAACCATAAAACAGCCTCTTGAAGACATCTGACCTAAGAATAATTGCAACGTAGGTACGCTATGTACAAAAGTGAATGAGGTTCAGGTTTTACATTATAGTCTAATCCCGACA
Source organism: Chaetoderma sp. LZ-2023a (assembly GCA_034401795.1). Classification (NCBI taxonomy): domain Eukaryota; kingdom Metazoa; phylum Mollusca; class Caudofoveata; order Chaetodermatida; family Chaetodermatidae; genus Chaetoderma; species Chaetoderma sp. LZ-2023a. The sequence continues at coordinate 53,052,335 of CM067373.1, forward strand.
TGCCTAGGCTAGTTCCCATTCCTCGCAAAAAACTAAACCACACATGCCATGATTGCTCCATTCACACAACATTGACGGGTGGGAACATCAGCATTAAGTCTTATACATCCACATTCGCGTGTCTTGCAGACAGACGTGAATTAGTTTATGGAGCATAGTAGAACTGCATGGACTACCTCATTATGAGACCTAACTGTGGATTGCATTTCAATAAAAATGTTATCTCCCAGAAAACTCTAGATTCACTAGGACCTGCCTTTATTCGATTCAGATTTTGTATGTGGATACTGCGTATCATATTTATTTATATGCATAAAAAAATCATGAAATAAAGTATCTTTGAATTTGAATTTGAAATTTGAAGACCATCATTTGAATTGATTGTCCTCTCATATTCCCCATCTTCCCTGAAATTATTAAAATTCATCAAGTAGGACGTATCCAGGCTACGGTGCATAACTCTCGAAAGGGTGTATGTATTTGCTTCAAATTTGATACGTTAAAGACAAGAAGTCACTTGAGATTGTTATCACTCTTGACAAACTGAATCTTTTAATAGCTTTTAAGTACATAGTACCGGTTGTGTGTCACTGCTCTTTTACGGCACCGCACTTGTAACAAGAGGACCACGGGGTCTGTATCACTCACATGGAATTATAATGGCCCTTAGTCCCTAATCATATCTCCCAAATTTTGGCCCGATCCGTTCACAGTTTTGGCGAAGTCGTTTTCATGAAAACTATGTCATCCAAGCTGGCTGCCATACCATTTGGCCAATCAAGTTCCCTTGAACAAACTTGGTTCCGCTCTTGCCATAGATGATATTTCATGAGCCTTGAAACGATTCCCCCAAGCGGTTTCGGAGAAGAGTTTTAAAGACGTTTATAAAAAAAATCAGCTCAAATCCAAGATGGCCGCCAGCGAAATTGGCCGATCAGCTTCATATGAACACATTTGGATCGCCATGTCCTAAGGATGCTCCTTGCCAAATATAATTGCTATCGGCTATGTGGTTCTTGAAAAGCTGTTTCAGGATAAAATTGATGGACGGACATATGGATAGATGGAAAGACGACGGAGGATTGGCATAGCATAAGTTCACTTGGCCAGGTTAGCTAAAAGTGATCTTATGTCGCACACGCACGTACACACGCACGCACACGCTCACACACCACCATTCCCACTGATACACGCACCACCATCACATGTTGAATATTTTGAAATTGGTATGACTGAAAGTCATAGCTGCCTTAGGCAGCGGTGGCTTCCAGTCATATTAATTTCAAAATTAATTTCGAAATATTAAACAGCTTCCCTGTTTGTTTGCTCTGAGATTGAGATACAGGGAATTTATTGTTATACATTTTTGCTGACAACTATACAATTTATTATTTGCGTGGCAATATATGCTATGTAAATATCAAGTTCTAAATTATGCCCTGAAACTATATTTAGTTAACCGTCTTCCTGAATTATGTATCTCACATTGTGAGATGACTTCAGGAAAATTACATGTCACACGAATCTAATAATGTGGAAATTACCTGAATGTGCGCTTGAAAATGGTTCGGACTGGAAGTTGCTACATGCTATGTTAGCGATGTTCAGCTTCCCGCCCGATTGATTATCAAGAAGATCAACAGCCATCCCAAACTCTGGATATATGAAAACTAAATTGCTTGCCTATTTCTACAAACTTGCCTCGTTTTAAATTTTCATTTATGCATGGACTGCTGCTTCAGCCTAGTATTGTCAATATCTGACCTGTCATGTCATAAATTTTATTTGCTTTATCCACTGTGTACGTCCAACTAAATATGTCGATATGTATGCCAAAGTCTTTTCATTTTTGTTTGCCTTCCTTAACAAGTTAATGCCTATATTCGGTCAAGAAAAACATAATATTTGCTCGTTAAATAGTCATCTGCAGGCCTGGAGATTTATTTATTTATTTATTTTTTAAACTTTACCACTGGAATAACTGACTCGGTTATGGAGCCAGGCATTTCGGTGGTGAATTTGCATAAATAGTCCTCTTTTGGCCTGCTAATGGACATTCCTCCAGACCACTACAGATGCCGGCTTTGGGTGGCTTCGTCATAAAACGGTTACGCTTGTGCCCGTCCAATTCCATATCTTTTTTTCTTCTTTTTTTTTAAACTAATATTTCATAATCGTGTTCATTTGCTTTTCGCAATGGACTCTATTTTAAAAAACTCATTTTGCTTATGCTTATAACGTAAAACTTTTATGAGTCAATTGTAATCAGAGCCGGCCAGGACCGGCCGCGTATGTATCGTGAGTAATATCAATGTGTGGGCGCAAACATGACCTCTTTCCTGGTGCTTTACCATTGGAATGACTGGCTCAATAACGGAGTCGGGCATTCCAGTGATAATGTTCAGGGGCGGTCTGCACCTGACCTGCGGATGCGAGTGGACATCCACTCACAAAAAATTCCAGTTTTTTTTATCAATCATGAGCTCCAAGCAGGGTAAAAATTTATAAAAGGACTGATTACCAAAACTATAAATGACAGCTTCCATCTCATTTATTGAAAGATGGATATCATATACCAGCATAAATTTGCTTCAAAGTACCAGATAGCAACAATAATAATGATAAAATGTCATATAATCATATATACATGTTCTTCACGCACTGTTATTTCTTCCAGACGAAAACGTGTGGCACAGACATGAAGCTCCAACTTTGACAGCTCAAAATTATGGTAAAATTTACAATTTAATTAAACATGCTATATAGTTGCGACTCCAATGGCCCTGCCAGAAACAGACTGACAGACCAACGTGTACTGGCTGCGAGTCGCAACTAAAAAGCCCCTGCTTCAATTTAACTATTGACTTTTGTTTGCTTTCTCCTGCATCAGTGATCTACATGACCATTATATCATCAGAGGCACTAAATCTGCGGATTTCTGCTTTTATTTTATCCATTTTCTATTTATTTTCATTTGGTCTATCAATGCTCTGCTTCAGGCTACTACATGTAATATTGTGTTCTGTTTCAGCTTATGATTTTTTGTCAATATCATTTTGCTTTATGCGTTGTATATCTTAACTTATACGTTGTCAATGTCTGTGTCATATTTCTGTTCATTTTGCTTTGCTGCTTTGTATTAAGCTGTGAACTTGACAAGTCTATGCTGTTGCTTTATGCTTTGTCTATGTCAAGCTATATGCTCTTAATATCTGTCATATTTCTCCCTCATTTTGCTTTGTATTAAGCTGTGAACTTGACAATTCCATGCTGTTGGTTTATGCTTTGTCTCTGTCACGCTATATGCTCTCAATATCTGTCATATTTCTCCCTCATTTTGCTTTTTTTCCTAATTTGTCACTATCATTTTGCTTTATGCTTTGTATATGTGTCAAACTGCATACATTCAATATCTACATTCAACTTTTTCTTAAATTCATGTGTACAATGTCATCTACTTATACATGCAAACTGTGTATTGCTAATAAGTATGTGTGCGTGCGTACATACGTGCGTGCGTGCGTACGTACGTACGTACGTATGTATGTGCATCTTATTCCTTCTTATCTTGCTCCTTAATTCCGTCAACCAATCCAGTCTTATACTAGTCTTCAGAAGTGCCGGCTTACAGACTCAGAGTGGCCTTTCTTGAGGTTCTTACCACTGGAGTGACTGACATACTAATTGATTTAGTCATTCCAGTGATAAGTTCCCGATAGAGGTCTACACTGGTCATGCGAATGTACATATATATTATTTATACAAGAAGAATTTGAATATGCTTTTTTCACTACATCAAGTTTTTTGGGGTTTTTTTTGCCACTGATCATAATTATAAGTGCTCATATAGCTATAAGCGACTGCTTTCATTTTCCTTTCCATCAGAGGACCAAACTCTACTATTCATTCATTATCTTTTTTTTTAAATTTTATCTTCGTTATTTATGCTCTGTCATGCCGGTATAAAAATATTAAACTGCCATCCTGAATAATTAGCCATATATACAGCCAGACCATTACCCATACCAGTATATCCGCTGCTCCGAAGCCACCAGCTAGATATTATGAAAAATCTAAATTGCTCCAAGCCATCCTAAACTACATGTTTTCTGTCAAGCTGAGGAAACCTTCCGGTAGCCTTTTTCTCACTAGTCCACTTCCCTAAGATTTCAATAGCGAATCGTATAATAATTATTCTACCCACAATTACACCTCTACCTCACTCATCCCTTTCCACCCAATCCTATGCCCATCAAATTCCCTTGTTCTTCCTGTAGAAAACCAGTGAGATGTAACCAATATACCACTATGACGATGATACTGATTTCATGTTAGCTATCCTGGACATAAATGAACGATATAACCACATGGATCAATATACCCACCAAGACACACTTTTTAATCCGTTTAAGCTTAACAAATCCTACCAAAATATTATATCTCACGATGATGTTGATAATGAAGAAATTAAATATCTAACACCAGAATGTGACTATATTCTTCAAAAGGAATTTAATGATAATTTAATTAAGAATGTAAATGAAACAATCACATTCTCTCAACTTCATATTAATATCAGATCTCTTCTGAAGAATAACGATAAACTAGGCATGTTTCTAGATGCAAGCTCTCATGAATTTGATCTAATTGGTGTTACTGAGACATGGCTGAAACCAGACTCTCCACTAAGCTTAATTGATAGACAGCACTATAACTTCATTGAAAAACATAGACCAGCACAACACACAGCCACAAGGCGAGGTGGTGTAGGCATCTATGTAAAGGATACCATTCAATATATCATAAGAGAGGATCTGTGCATGATGGAAGCGGATATAGGCCTTTTTATTGAAATACCCAGAAGTAAATCAAAAAGCAAAATTGTTGGTGTTATTTATAGAGCCCCAGGAACGGATAATGATAATTTTATCAAAGCTTTCGATAACATTTTGCAAACTATCCAAAAGGAAAATAAGATAGGACACATTATGGGAGATTTCAACATTGATCTACTAAAACAAAACTGCTTTTATACACAAAACCTACTAAACTTAATTGGCTCATATGACTTCTATCCACTCATAACAAACCCGACTAGAATTATAGAAACAACTGTCACCATCATTGACAATATCTTCACAAATAGCATTGTTGAATGGAAAACTCAATTAGGTATTTTTGTTGCAGACCTGTCTGATCACTTGCCTATTTACTACCTGAAAAAAACAGAAGTTAAACAAAAATCATTTATAAAAGAAAATGTAATGTGTAGGGACTTTGGAATAGAAAATATTGACAAATTTAAGAACGCTATGTCTGCTATAAACTGGAACTGCATTCTCGATTGTCAGTCATGTGAAGATGCCCACAACATATTCCATACTGTGTGCACAGATGTATATGATCGCACCTTTCCACTAGAAACAGCTAAACAATTTAAACGAAACCCGACTAAACCATGGCTAACTAGGGGATTGATAGCTGCTTGTCATAAGAAAAACACACTGTACTTAACATTTATCAAGCCCCCCCCCCCCCACAAAGTACAATGAATCTCAATATAAAAAATATCGCAACAGACTAAACCAAGTAATCCGGAGAGCCAAAATCAATCATTACCATAATAAATTCATCAATTAGAAAGACAATATCAAAGAAACGTGGAAGTTAATAAAGTTTCTACTGAATAAACAAAACAAGAAATCAGAGACATCAAGAGTTATATATAATGACAAAGTTTTAACCGACAACCAAGATATACCAAATAAATTTAATGAACATTTTATCAACATTGGACCCAGCCTATCGGAAAAAATTAGGAATACACAGATGAAATCTCAAAAATCTTAATGCAAATAAACCTGAACAAAAGTGCAGGCATTGATAATTTTAAATGGAACATTTTTAAAAACTGTCTCTCACAAATATTAATCCCACTGAACCACATTTGTAAGCTTTCCCTGGTGCAGGGTATATTCCCATCTCGACTAAAAGTAGCACGGGTGACACCAATATATAAAGCGAAGGACTCTTCTGACTTCACTAATTGCCGGCCTGTCTCGGTACGTCCACTATTTTCTAAACTTCTAGAAAGACTTTTTTACAATAGACTGATAAATTTCTTAAATAAATATTCTATTCTCTATAAAGCGCAATATGGTTTTAGACAAAAACAACTCCGCAATGCTGGCTCTGACAGATATGTTGGAAAAAATAACAAATTCTTTAGAAAACAAAGAACATATTCTTGGAATATTTCTTGATCTTTCTAAGGCTTTTGACACAACTGATCATAAGATTCTAAAAAAAAATCTTATTATGGAGTGAGAGGAATTGCCCTAAATTGGATAACAAGTTATTTACCAAACAGAGTACAGTGCGTACAATACAATGGAGCTTGCTCTAGCAATGAAAACCTAGTCTGTGGTGTCCCGCAGGGATCAATACTTGGACCGCTCCTGTTTTTAATATATATGAATGATTTACCCAATGTTTGTCAGCACCTTTCATTAATACTGTTTGCAGATGACACCAATGCTTTTTGCCACAACAAGAATATAGAAACACTATATAAAAATGTAAGTGAAGAAATGGAAAAAGTAATAAATTGGTTTAAAGTAAATAAATTATCACTGAATGTCGGAAAAACTAATTACATGCTCTTTACAAAATCTAGAAAACTAAAGAAAAATTACTTGCATTGTACATTGCCAATCAGGAAATACAGGAGCCTGAGTTTGCTAAATTCTTAGGTGTCTACCTGGATAAAGATCTAACCTGGGAGAAACATATAGAAATTGCAACATCTAAAGTGGCAAGAAACATTGGGATCATGTGATGACTTAAATCACACTTACCACCTAACATACTAAAACACTATATTGCACGTTAATACTCCCACAAATTACTTATTGCAACACTATTTGGACTAATACATATAAAATCAGACTGGCAAGACTAAAATCACTTCAAAAGCAAGCCTTTAAACTTTTTGCACAAACAGGAGAGGCCCAAAATGTTTACAAGACAGAACATTTATTAAAACTAGAAGATATTGGTAATCTCCAATTATATACAATAATAAAAGATTTTTTCAAATGTAATCTACCAAATTCACTGTCTTCTCTCTTTAACTTAAACACTGAAATACACTCATACAACACCAGATCTATACACAACTTTCACACAGAATACAATAGAATGGAAATCTCAAAACAAAAACCATTCTTTCAAGCTACAAAACTCTGGAATAACACAGACACGAACACACGTACACGTGTTATTATTGGTCAAAATTCCTACAAACATATTATTAAACAAATGTTCATTAATATGTACTAAATCGAGTAATTGGACCTCACTCATATATTAGTTACTGCACCTTTATGCGCCCGGACACCACAGCAATTACCAGCAATTCACCATGAAGAACCCACATGTTAACAATATTGATATTACTGCTCTTGCCTTGCCTCTACACTCCGGTTTGACATATTGTCTACATAAAATAAAAGGTACTGCTGAATATTCTGGACCTAGTGGAATTTGTGGGAGAATTTTCTGCATAAGGCAGCGATTTCTTCTATTCCAAATGTGTACAAAAGATTACTTACGTCATAACCAAACCAGTTTGTTGCTAGAATCATGTTGGCCATTGTTATCTTTACTGTATCATTAACCATAATCATATTTAATTTAATTTATTTTATTATATTATATTTTTTGTGAATGTCTGGCTCCTGGGTCTTACAGACAACACATCCCAAGCGTCATAGCTCCTCTTGCTGGGTGTTTTGAAGATGACTTGAAGGGGGCTGTGGGTGGCTAAGCCACCAACAACTCTCGGTCGGGTGGCTTTTCTGAATATTCAGCGAGTGTGCAGCTTCTGTGTTAAAATCTGTGTCAAATTGGACGAGCACTCCTCAAGATATACACAGATCCTGATCTTGATCATATCTAAGAGCTCTAAGAAACCCAGCCATGACAGACACACTAAGAAATAGACTCGCACACAGATTCACATGGTCACATTTATTCTCTTTCCTCTAGGGAAAGAAGGTGATAGACAAAAATAATAATAATAATAATAATAATAATAATAATAATAATAATAATAATAATAATAATAATAATAATAATAGTAGAAACAGGATGAAACGCACACACGCACGCACGCACGCACACACACACCCTTCATCCCCTAGCCCATTCCAATGAGTGAAATAGGTTACCCACAGTATGAAAAACAATAAAAAAATAAGTGAACCATGTTTTGTCAAATGTCTTGTCCTTTTTTTCTCTTCTTTTTGTATGTCAAATCCTATATTATGTGTCTGTAGTTATGTATAATATATTGTCATAATGCCTTATGTCTACGTATGTCAAATCATGTGTGATTTGTATGTTATTCTATGTCAGGGGTCCACAAGCTAATAGGCACAGCCTCCAGTGGACTCCCTGTTATCATATTGTAATTTGTAATATTTACCAAGACAATAAAATCAAATCAAATCAAATCAAATCACATTCGTGTTCTCACTAGATCTCCTACGCTAAACGGGAGCGAGATAGCTAGTGTATTCTCGGCATAGAGCGAAGCTACGGCTCTATGTTTAGATTGACCACCATCGAAGATACTCCGCAGTCTGCTTGCTAAACATGTGTATTATTTGGCATGAATAGACAGACTATCGTTTTGTCACATTCACTCACCTGAAATATTTTAGATAAGCTCTATTTGCCGCGCTTTCTGGAAATTTCGTACGTTGAATTTTTATTTAATCAGCTATGAATTACCGTAATATTTCAATGTACCTTTAGAAGGCTAATGGCCGTAGGCCCTTTGCTACCGGTATGACTTTCATGAACACACCTGATCGTTCTTATTTTAGATTAAACTAATACAATGATGGTATTGCATCAAGACCCAATTCGGAATGCACATCTACAACATAGCCGATTTAGCGAATTGCCCGATTTATAAGTCTCCCATACAAAAAAAAAAGGATTGATAGAGATATGCGCTCTGATCATGGAGTAAATAGGTCGTTAAACATCGATAAGACACGTTCCTTATGATATAGCGTCCGTATGTCCTACGTAAAATAGTCTGTTAAATATGTAACGTAATCTATTAGAAATCCAGGTATGGTATTGTCCTCATGTTCAATTGTGATGCTACACACTGCAATTTCAGGGGTGAAATGGTTAAACAGTTAGCGTCATCTTTATCATTACTGATATCTGTAACACGATTTGCGGAGTGTGTATTAATTCATTTGCCAGCCCATGACGGCTCGCGTCGTGCGGTTTCTGACTTAGACCCCTTTCTTAGCTATGCCCATATCAATCAACCAATCAATATATTATGGTTCCCACATACAACATATTAAGAAACATTAACAAGAGGTCCAAGGGGCCTGTATCGCTCACCTGGAATTATTGGCCACTGGCATGGCAGAACAAAACGAAATGACAGGGGCGGATTTAGAGGGGGTACTGGGGGTGCGCACCCCTCCCTTCTATAAGTGTGTGCCATTTTAACCCTCAAAATAATTATTTTAGCAAGAAAATATGATTCTTTTCATTGAAAAACTATGGTGTTTTTTTATATTACTGATGCTGCAGGAAATGGCTTCTAAGGCCATCTGATTTTCAAAAATCTTGAGGCAGAACCCTCCCCAACTTGTGCTCCCCTCCCTCTACCAAACCTGTATCAACCCCTGGATGACCACAGGAAATATTTACCGATAAAATTTCTTTGAAGAAAGTTTAGCCAAGTTTTATTGAAATTGGCCCAGTGAGTCTTTTTATGATTTTCTCTGAAATTTGCAGAAAATACAAGATGTCTGCTAAAAATGCTATATTTTGATTGATTCATGGCGGACATGTTTTTTGACATATCAACTTTCCATGGACAAATTTTAATAGTGCTTTGGCCCTAATCATATCTGCCAAATTTTGGCCCGATCCGTTCAATGGTTCTGAAGAAGTAATTTATGTAAAAACTAGGTCATTCAATATGGCTGCCGAACCATTTGGCGAATCAAGTTCTCTCGAACAAATTGGGTCAGCTCTTGCCCTAGATCATATTTCATGACGTTTGCATCAATCCCCAAAGTGGTTTCGGAGAAGATTTTTAAATACATTTCTAAAAATCGGCCAAAATCCAAGATGATCGCGGTCCAAAGGGGCCTATCATCTTCCTTTGAACAAACTTCTCTCCATATTCCCTAAGGATGCTTGCTATTAAATATACTGAAATCGGCCCAGTTGTTCTCGAGAAGACATTTTAAATTTCCCATTGCTTTAGTATGGCAGTTTTTGGCGGGGGAAATGATCCAAGATGGCCCCCAAACCGTTTAACCGACAGTTTCGAAAATGGCAGATTTGAGATCAGAATACCAAAAAACATATATAAAACCAATTTCAGCCTCAAAATCCATCAAATAAAAAATACATTATGATTGGCCCACGGCGGCCATGTGTTTTATGCACCAACTTCCCTTGAACAAACTTTAAAGGCCCTTAGTCCCTATAATCATATCTGCCGAATTTCGCCACGATCCGTCTAGCCGTTCTGGAGAATTTGTTTTTGCAAAAAGTAGGTCATCCAAGATGGACGCCAAACTATTTAGCCAATCAAGTTCCCTTGAACAAACATGGTTCAGCTCATCCCTCAGATCTTATTTTATGAGTTTTGAATTGATTTCCCAAGCGGTTTAGGTGAAGAAGATATTTCTAAGAATCGGCCAAATTCCAAGATGTCTTGCGGTCAAATTGGCCAATCGGCTTCGTATGAACAAACTTAAATCGCTTTGCCCTAAGGATTGTTCCTGACAAATATAATTGAAATCGGCTACGTAGAACTTTCTCGAGAAGAATACATTTTAAATTTCCCATTGCTTTACTATGGGAGCTTTTGGTGGGAAAATTATCCCAGGTGGCCGACAAACCGTTTATCCGACAGTTTCGGATGTGGCAAATTTGAAATCAGAATATCCAAAAACCTACAGAAATCCAATTTCGGCTTCAAAATCCATCAAATAAAAAAATCCAAAAAAGCCGCCAGACACGCTACGTTTTGATTGGCCCACGGCGGTCATGTTTTTTACTCTCCTGAACAAACTTTAAAGTCCTCACCTATTCATATAATATACATATCCTAGTTAAATTTAGGACTTTAACCAACTAGGATAACTGTTTGCAGACGCCATTATTTTAGCTTCTATTGTCTTCCATGCGTCGCAATTGTTCGTATAAAACCGTTATCGTAACGCTAATGTTATTCATTCGTTTTCTGGCGTCCACGGTGTGCGCATAGTAAGTCCCTATAGTTCAATACTAGTTTATATTTCCTATGGTGTAAGTGACACATATATGTATAACAAGTTTACTGAAAACTAGCCGCAACAACTTTCCGTCAAATTGTTGTCAATATAATGAGCTGATGATACGATTGTCACTTGATAAAGATTTGATAACAATTTGATCGTTGACGCAACAACTTTCAATCAAGTTGTTCTAAAAATAATGAACAAGCAGTCAATGTTGCAAGACGTGGTGAATATATTTCGAGCAACTTTATTGGGAGTCATTTCTGACTAAAGCGGCACATACACGATCAATATAACTGACAATAATTATTGAAAATAAACTGTGTTGGCTACTAACGGCGCAATAATATTGTTCAATATTATCGTCATTTGTGCTTTAAAGCGGCCCATACACGATCAATATGAGTGCATGTCAAAATAGTTAATCCCATATGATATACGGAATCGAGACCCAGTCGCAGATATGCTCGAACAATCTATTCATTTCATCGTCAATCAGGATGTATTATTCTATTCAAGGTAGGCCGATGTCGGAGGCGATCGTGCACGTGCTGGTGGATTGCAGGATCTTTGAAAATAAATTTCACACTGAAATACACATATGATATAGGTGTAACTGTATGCACTTGTTAGCTAACAAAACAGTAAGCACTCTGATTATTCTTAGAAGAATTTGACAACACTGTTGCTGCCTTAGTCAGAAATGACTGTCAATACAATTGCTCGAAATATCTTCAGCAAGTCTTGCAACACTGACTGCCCTGCTGCTTATTATGAGAACAATATGATTGTTTAAAGTTGTTGCGTCAACGATTTTCAGCCAAATTGTTATCAAATCTTTATCTAGTGACAATTGTATTATCAGCTTTTTATATTGACAACAATTTGACGGAAAGTTGTCGCAGTTTTCAGTAAATTTGTTATAAATATATTTGTTGTCACTTGCACCATAGAAAATATACAACTAGTATTGCACTGTACTATGCTATGGCTATGCTTACTATACACTCAGTGTGGAAGCCAACAGAAGAATGACTAGCATTAGCGTTACGAGAATGGTTTTATACCAACAACTGCTCACCGGTGAAGACAAATAGAATATAAAATAATGGTGCCTGCAAATGGCTATCTAAAATGGTGGCTACACGCCTAGTTAGTTAAAGTGTCCATACAGTAACAAATAGTCCTAAATTTAGCTAGGATATGTATATTATATGAATAGATGAGAACTTTCATGGATTTGTGCATCAAAGGAAAACTCATTGAGCGATGGGTGGTGATCACAGCAACATCAGGTAATTTCTGGACACAGGTTTCCCTCTTTGTCTAGATCGTCACATTCATCGTTGATGTTTACACATGTTACTGCTGTGATGTGTCTTGGTGCAGAGATCTTGAGAGTTGCGTCAAACTGATTTTTCATCTCCTGCTATGACCAATGTCTGTCAAGTCTTGCCCCGAATACCTGTCAGGGCACTCAGCATTTCTTCTGGAATTCTGCTCCATGTCGCAGTTACTTGAATGCCGAAACTGTTTCACCTGAAACTGCTCGGCGCTCTCCTCATATAGATTTTCAAGTGGTGGGCTGTTGTTACAGTATATTTTCTGAATACTCTGATTAGTATGTAAGGGGAATTGCTGTCGTATATCCCGCTCAGTGTCTTAAATGCCGCTATCATGTCCCCACACAGTCTACGGTATGTGAGGGTTAGGATCTAATGTTTCTTCAACTGATCTTCGTAACTCGCGTCCTTCAATTCCAAGCCTTGTAGCTCTTCTTTGCACACACCTCTGCTGCCATTTGAAACTATGTTTCTTCAGCAGCGTGTTCACAAGTGAGGATACTAGTGCAATGCCAACTTTGAAAGGCGCTGTGAAAACATACTAGATAAAATTGAGTTCAGTGTAGAAGATGTGGCAAAGAAACTGATGAAGTTTAACACCTCAAAGTCACAAGGGCCCGATGTAATGCCCCAGAGGTTGCTGTCAGAACTGGCACATGAACTAAGTACTCTCATGTGGATAATTTTTAGTAAGTTACTGGACGAAGGCATTTTAAGCCTGGAAAGAGTCCAATGTCACCCTGATCTTCAAAAAATGGAAGAAGAGTAGTCCAGGAAATTACCGTCCAGTCAGCCTATCAAGCATCATGTGTAAGATTCTAGAATCCATAGTTAGGGACAAGTTAATGTCCCACATGAATGATAACAACCTTTTGACAGAGTTCCAACATGGCTTTCTAAGTGTTAGATCGACCAGCACAAATCTCTTGGCTGTACTTGATGACTGGACCACTTCCCTGGGCTCATGTGTACCTGTTGATACAATATTCCTTGATTTTGCCAAGGCTTTTGACTTCGTGCCCCACCAGAGACTACTGCAGAACCGCAATGGTTGTGTAATTTCAGGCAAGTGTGTGGAGTGGATCGGAAACTTCTTAAGCAACAGACAGCGGCGAGTGATAGTCAATGGGGAACCATCAAATTGGGCGCCTGTATTGAGTGGAATCCCACAGGATAGTGTTCTTTGACCAGTATTGTTTGTTGTCTTTATCAACGACTTGCCAGACAGCGTAAAGTGCATGGCTCAGATGTTTGCAGACGATACCAGTCTACACACTGATTCATTCGGCGAGTCTCCAGCAAGATCTGCAAGATAACTTACATAAACTAACAGACTGGTTCAGCACCTGGCGGCTTGGTTTGATGATGATTACTGTATTCTGTGGCTGTAGTAGTAGAAACATCCTACAGCTGCAATCAGTTCTTCTTCGCTTTTTCCCACTGTGTCTTGTCCTCAGCCGAAATCCTTATCTTCTTCAGGTCCATTCTTGACTTGAGTGTACCGAGTCCTGCTTTTTTTAGTTCACCTCATAGCACGCTTAGCAGATTTATGCAATGACGTCCTCGCCTGGCTTTGTATTTACTGGCTCCGAGTAGGGCGAATTCCAAGTCTCTCTGTGCTGGTGTCACTTCTGGCATCCTTAGCACATGGCCAAACATGCACCATCTTTACTGGGCAACTTTTACAGACAGCGACGACGTATTACACATCTTGTATAGTGCATCGTTGGAAATTATGCTGTCTGACCATCGGTGTCCAGTGATGGTGCGTAGGTGTTTGCGGTGGCAGGCATCGAGTTTGTCTAGAGCTGCCTTTGGAGCTGGCCAGCTGTTACAGTTATACAGCATCAAGGATACACAGGTTGCATTGTATAAACGTAGCGTCTTTATCAACAGCATCTTTGATCTACAGATCCATAACTTCCAGAAGGAAAGCTATGTTCCCCATGATGCAGCGTGCATAAATGTCAGCAGTACTGCAAAGCAGTGAGCCCAGGATTTTACTTTTCTTCCATGGTTCGCCACCACGAAGTGGGTTGTCATTTTCTATAGTTTCATGCTTTGTCGATAGGTATATATGGGGGGAACTCTGTTTTGGATTCATTCATAAGGAGATTCTAAATTTTTAGTTTGCTTGCAGCTATTGGGAGAAGTTCGTCAAAGGGTTTCTTTTCCTCGTCTATGAAGTCCACATCGTCAGCATATTCTATCTCTAGCGGCATGCCTAGTATTGACACTGGGGGTTGGGGGGCCGTGGGGGGGGTTGGTCTTGTGGATCTTTCCCACACAGATTCCAATGTGGCAGTAAGGTAGCAGGTGAAAAGCAGCGGAGATAGACCATTTCCCGGTGGGGAGCTGATTGATGTCTCAAACTCTACAGACTTGACTGACTTGACTCGCATTCTCAGCTTGGTGTCTGCAAGTAGTAGTCTCACTAGTCGTAGCTCATCTGCATTGCAACTGGCCTGGCATGGTACATCCAGGATCTTTGAGTGTTTAATTGTCTCGAAGGCTCGTGACATGCCAATGCCCATCTTGTGGAAGTCCCAGTGTTTGAACATGACTACCAACACGAGCATGCGTTGAGCCCATACAATGTCTGTGCAGCTGCATTCATGTTTGAAGCCACTTTGACATGATCCGGTGAAGTAATTGATCGTGTCTCGGATGCGGCATAGACTAAAATTTGATAGGCCTAATAGGCGTGGGTAGTGCGATAAGGATGCCTTGGCCTACAGCATCGATGGGAAGGTTGTGCATAACAGCTGAATTGATTAGGTGCGTGATCGGTTTTGAGATAATGTCACTTGCATATTTGAATAGTTCATTGCCCATGCCATCAGGTCCAGATGCACGTCCATTTTTCAGGGCTTTAAGTGCCTTCTCAACTTCTGCTGTTTTAATTGGTGTTAGTAATGGCCTGGTGTCTCCTGAGAAAGGGTGCAAGGGCTCATCATCGTTGTCAGTGAACTGTTCCTTGAACCATTCTCGGATCGCCTCGACTTTTCCATGGTCAGTCCCGATAAAGTGTTCTTCGGAGTTGTGTACAGTGAGTTGTGGTGTGTAGTCAGTAACTCTCAGGGCTCGGGCTACCAGAAACATCTTGTGACAGTCATCCATGGCAGTGATTTCATCTGCTAGGGAGTCTGCCTGTTGAATAGCAAGATCTTTTAAGCGTTCGCTAATGTGGCGCAGAATGATATAGCGCTTGCTGCATAGTTTGGCGCGGTCGTCACTTTGACCACTTTGATAGATGTGCAGCCATAACGCTTTCTGCTCTGCTGAGGGTCGTCAGTATACCTAGTTTGGTTGTTTTTAAGAACTCTTATGGTGCTGGTAGTGGATGAGTCCATAGCTTTGAGCATTTTGGTTAAGGCTTCTTTTGGATTGGAGCTGACACCGATGTTAGCTATCTGCTCCCTGAGGGCTTTTTTGTATGACCTTTGAGTGTCAGTGTCGCTGATGAGCATATAGTCATGACAGTATGAACATCTAGGACTAAATACATGTAGATGTTTATACTACCGAGAAAGTCAAAGAGAATCCAGCAATATTAGATTCCTTCTATGGCCTATTTGTCACAAATATGGCTTTCAAACACCCATGCCGTCACTGGATAACATGGACAGGACACATTACTAATCACAAAGCCCCAAAAGATTCCAAGGCTACAACAGCTGTCTTCAACCAGATAGACTTCATACTATGCAAGACAGAAGCAAACCCCTTACTCTGGAACGCTCAATTATGAGCATAAGCTAGTCATTAAACGCCTTCAGATGAATGATCTCTATCTAATATATAAACACCATACCAGGCAAGAGGGTAGAGTCACATACAGCCTACCCATGCTCATCAGCGACACTGACACTCAATGTCATACAAAAAAGCCCTTGGGGAGCAGATAGCTAACATCGATGTCAGCTCTGATCCAAACGCAGCCCTAACCAAAATACTGAAATCTATGGAAGCATCCGCTACCAACACCATATGTGTTCTTAAAAACAAAGAAACTAGGTATAGTGACGACCCTCTAGTAGTAAATCTGTCAGCAGAGCAGAACGCATTATGGCTGTGCTTCTATCAAAGTGGCCAGGGTGAAGACCACACCAAACTATGTCGGGAGTGCAATATTATTCTGCGCCACATTAGCGAACGCTTTAAAGATCTTGCTATTCAACAGGCAGACTCCCTAGCAGATCAAATCACAGCCACAGATAACTCTCACAAAATATTTCGGGCAGCCCTGACCCTGAGAGTTACTGACTACACACCAGCACTTACTGTACACAACTCTGAAGGACCGACCAGGAAAAAGCCGAGGCGATCCGAGAATGGTTCAAGGAACAGTTCACTGACAACGATGATGAGCCCTTGCACCCATTCTCAAGAGACCCAAGGCCATTACTAACACCAATGAAAACAACAGAAGTTGAGAGGCATTTAAAGCCCTGAAAAATGGACGTGCGTCTAGACCTGATGGCATGAGCAATGAACTATTCAAACATGCAAGCGACATTATCTCAAAACTGATCACGCACCTAATCAATTTAGTTTTATGCACCACCTTCCCATCAATGCTGTAGGCCAAGGGACCCTTATCGCACTACCCAAGCCCAGGAAGCCACCTGGGCCCCCAGCCAATCTGCGGCCCATTGTGCTCCTCAACAGCTATCCAATGTTACTCTATGCCACATCCGAGACAAGATCGATTGCTTCAACGGATCATGTCAAAGTGGCTTCAAACATGGACGCAGCTGCCCAGACATTGTTTGGGCTCAAGGCATGCTTGTGTCGGTAGTCATATCCAAACACTGGGACTTCCACAAAATGGGCATTGACATGTCACGAGCCTTCGACACAATTAAACGCTCAAAGATCCTAGATCTACTATGCCAGGCCAGTTGCAATGAAGATGAGCTACGACTAGTGAGACTACTACTTGCAGACACCAAGCTGAGAGTGTGAGTCAAGTCAGTCAAGTCTGTAGAGTTTGAGACATCAATCGGCTCCCAACAGGAAAATGGTCTATCTCCGCTGCTTTTCACCTGCTACCTTACTGCCGCATTGAAATCTGTGCGGGAAAGTTCCACAAGACACCCCCACCCCCACCCCGGTGTAAATACTGGTCATGCCGCTAGAGATGGAATATGCCGTCGATGTGGACTTCATAGACGAGGAAAAGAAACCTCTTGACGAACTTCTCCCAATAACTGCAAGCAAACTAAAAATTGAGAATCTCTTTATGAATGAGTCCAAAACAGAGTTCACCCCCATATGCCTATCGACAAAGCATGAAACTATAGTAAATGACGACCCACTTCGTGGTGGCGAACCATGGAGGAAAAGTACAATCCTGGGGATCACTGCTTTGCAGTACTGCTGACATTTATGCACGCTGCATCATGGGGAACATAGCTTTCCAGTACTTCTGGAAGCTATGGATTCGTAGATCAAAGATGTCCTTGATAAAGCAGCTACGTGTATACAATGCAACCTGTGTATCCTTGATGCGGTATAGCTGTAACAGCTGGGCAGCTCCAAAGGCAGCTCTAGCCAAACTCGATGTCTGCCACCGCAAACTCCTACGCACCATCACTGGAAACCGATGGCCAGACAGCATAATTTCCAACGATGCACTGTACAAGATGTGTAATACATCGCCGCTGTCTGTAAATGTCACCCAGCAAAGATGATCCATGTTTGGCCATGTGCTAAGAATGCCAGAAGAGACACCAGCACAGAGAGCCTTGGAATTCGCCCTACTCGGATCCAGCAAATACAAAGCCAGGAGAGGATGTCATTGCATAAATCTGCTAAGCGTGCTACGAGGTGATCTCAAGAAAGCAGGATTCGGTACACTCAAGTCAAGAATGGACCTGAGGAAGCTAAGGATTTCGGCTGATGACAAGCCACAGTGGGCAAAAGCGAAGAAGGACTGATTGCAGCTGTATGATGTTTCTACTACTACAGCCGCAGAATATATATAGTAGTGATCTGGACCGGAATGAGCTGTGACCCTTGTAAATAAAACAAAAGTGTATATAAAGTTTGGAACATTCGCAAACCAAATGTTCTGTATAACAGCCATATAGACTTTTGTCAACTCCAATACGCTAGTGGAGAAGCAACTAGACTTGACAAGCTAGGACCGGCTGGCAGGCTACACCAAGCCTATTTCACTTTCAGCTGTAAACGATATCATATCATATCATATCTTGATCTTGATTAGCTATGGCGAAACATCCAAATGACAGTATTTTCGCCGCGCAGATCATGTTGGTAAACAGCTCATAACCATCCATATTTAGTTCGGATACAGCAACTGGGTCTCGGATGTTCTTGGGTAGTACTTCAGACACTGCAATAATATCTGGGGTATGTTCATGGACCATCATGTCCATTGTGTCTATTTAAATGCAAATGGTTCGAATTCTAATGGTCCAGGTGACCGTCATTGGCCCTTGGGCCTCTTGTTTTTTTTATTTATGAGAACTTCAACAAGCCTATTAGTACATGAAAGCAAAACCGATTGCAAAGTAAGTTTGGCAACCAGCATTAGCAAAGTCAAAGGTGAAAATGAGAAGGATTGGCAAATAACTTCGGCATACATTGTTTACACGCACGTGAACTTTACTTGTGTGTATGTAAGACGTTGTGATAAGATGCGAACGTTTCACAAAAATAGCCTAATGGTACCAATTTTCGTACAATACAATGACAATTCCATGGCAAAATAACTTAGTCATGGCATACCTTCATACTCTGAGTTTTAAGTAAAAACTGAAATGAAAGAATGATGAAAAATCTAATGGACTTTGTATCATGGCAGATGTAGGTTTTATTGCACATTAAGGGAACTAACCCTTCAAACATTTTTCTCCAAATTAAGAATTATCTCCCTTAACACACTGACAAAAGCGAATAGAAAACTATTTTTGAAAAATCTACAACTGGGATAATTGACCTGTTTATTGAGTCAAGTCTGCAGTTTTATGGACATTTCTCAATACGATCGCAAAGGTTGGTTATTGGTTGCCGTGACCATAAAACCATTAAATGCTCTTCAATAAGTCCCAATCCCCAGGACCTGATTACGTTAAGTTGTCCGAAAGCTTGCCGATAGTAAAGTTACCACTAATCTTAAAATGTATCACCATAGAATCCTGTTAACATTTTCGACAAAGTAACACGGCCGCCACAATATTAAAAAATATATTGCGTGACCAATCTTAGAACCAGGGATTCTCATAAGGGTCCTTTTGAGGGTATTTACACCCAAAATCCAGCATGGGCTCCCCAAAGCTAGGGGCAGAGGTTCCCTTCATACCCCTTGAAATCTTGTATGACTGTTATACTTTAGTAGTTTTATAGGTTTTTGCACAAGAATACCTACACAATCTAGCATGAGACACCCCCCCCCCCATAATTCACACTAGTTATGCCTGCATGGTACCCTCTAATTTTTTAGTTTTGATGAGAAATACTTATTTCAGTTTGGGACCCTCAGATTTCAGCGGGGGACCCCCAGATTACAGGATGTGGGTCCCTGTGACCTCCAAAATCTAGATGTCATGTGAGACACTGCTTAGAACCGCCATAATGTTTTTCCATTTGTTGATTCTTGTTGCTGCTGGTACAGATAACTGTAACATATCTATAGACAGTAAGCCTGTTGGATATTATTATCCCCACATTAAAAAAAAATGTCGGTGATATTGTAATCGCCTCCATCTGTCTGTCCATCTGTTCATCACGCTATCTCCTCCCAAAATATTGGGTGGAATTAAATGTAATTTGGTATGTGGGTTACCCATATGATTTCGCTTTGCAAGACGATATTTAGATTTGGCTCCGCCCCAGAGCAGGGGTCAAAAGGTAAAACCAGTTGTAACACAATTCCTCTGAAATCGTTAGACAGAACTCAACTAAATTTAATATCTGAGTTACCCATCTGGTTGAAGAGTGCAAGAGGCCATTTAGATTTGGCTCCACCCAAAGGGGGTGGGGGAGGGGTCAAAAGGTCAAATTTTAACCTGCGGAAATTGATTGTAACGCATCTCCTCTGAAACCGTGGGACAGAATTCAACCAAATTTGGTCTATGGATTACCCATATCAATGCGGAGTACATGAGTACATTTACATTTGGCCCCGCCCCCGGCGGTGTGTGAGGGTTGGTGGGTGGGTCAAAAGTTTAAAAAAATTGACTAATGCCACTCCTTTGACACTGTTGGATGGAATTCAAACAAATTTAGTATGTCAGTTACCCATATCATTGTGGAGTATATGAGCACATTTACATCTGGCCCCCGCCCCCAGATGGTTGTGTATGGGGTCAAAAGGTCATGAAATTGATTGTAATGCAACTCCTGTGAAATCGTTAGACAGAACTCAACCAAATTTGATATCTGAGTTACTCCTATGATTTTGGAGTGCAAGAGGCCATTTAGATTTGGCTCCGCCCCAGGGGGTGGGAGAGGGGTCAAAATGTCAAATTTTAACCCGCAGAAATTTATTGTAATGCATCTCCTCCGAAACCATTGGACGGAATTCAACCAAATTTGTTATGTAAGTTACACAGATCAATGTGGAGTGGATGAGCACATTCACATTTGATGGGGTCAAAAGGTCATGAAATTGATTGTAATGCAACTCCTCTGACACTGTTGGATGGAATTCAACTAAATTTCGTATATGAGTTACCCATATTATCGCGGAGTGCAAAATGACATTTACATTGGGCTCCGCCCCCCCCCCGGGTGGGCTGTGGGTTGTGTCAAAAGTTCAAAGCGGTGAACGTGGGGATTTGCGATGGCGCGTCATCGACCGTTCAATCTAGTTTATATTGATTTAGCAAAATAATTTACAATTAAATTGTTAAAACAACTATATACGACGTATAGAATACCTATCGTTTCCCTCCCCTTCTCATGCTGTACTCCCGGGAATTTAACCCTTTAACACTTGTACTCGGCAAAAAATGGCTTCTGCAGTGGTCTTGAGGAATGTCCATTTGCAGACCAAGCACACTGTTTTTGAAAATTTACCACTGGAATGACTGGCTAGATAACCGAGCCAGTCATTCCAGTGCTAAATCTTCAAAAATTTGTATTCTCTTACTCTGCAAATGGACATTTTCTATGAGAAAATTGAACTTAACAAATTTGAGGTTAAATGGTTAAGACAAGACATCAACCAAGCATCTTAAATACCTTTTTATACGTCTACGTAGGCGTAGGGTTGCACGATTTGTCGATTATTCGATTAATCGCGATTATATAATTCAAAATGATCGTGGACGATTATAAAATGAAATAATCGTGTAATCGCCATGTTGAAATTTTTGTCAAGACACCTTTACGCTTGTGTAACTCTGCTCGCGTTACCAATCATGGAACCAAACATCCCGCTATCAGCCGAATGTGTGAATGATGAAATAAACTAAATAAAGAACTGATTTGTTTGTATTGACTCATGATTAGTTTTAGATGAATAAAGATTGTTCACTTGGTCGCTATTTGTCATTGTTGTTGTAATCACACACACTTATCCCGCATTCCCCATTCTCTGAACAGTTATGCGCTAACAGTGGTCCTAAAAAAGTTGTAAAACTGATACCACGGAAATTCAACGCATTTTCTCCTGTAAAAATTCTCATCGCCTACGCCTATGTTTAATGTATACCTCAAAACATCACTGGGGAAGTGAAATTATTTGATTTGAGCGCCTAAATATTGCGCATCTTTTAATAAAGGTCGTTTATTACATCAAAATGAATCCACAATTTGATATAAAATGGCGTCGCAAAAAAATACAAATCACGTGATTCGCCTCCAATTGAAGTGTTTATTTTAGAGCGAGTACGCGGATATAAATATTCTGGAATCGGGAACTCGGAACTTGGGAATTTCCCTATAATTATTTATTATCATTGCGCAATAGGAACTGAGTATTATACTGATCTGAATAATGGGTACGCGTTTGATAAACTCCCGTTAGCGTAGAATATCTCGCGAGAACATGCCGCCTCCCATTGCAAGAGCCGATGGCTCACCAACTTAAGAAGCTGGCTGGCTATATTGTCGTTCGTAATAATCCAATTTGGATCCTTTAATGTTGATCAGCGTTACAAAATTGATGCACATTTTCTCCCGTACCTATTTGGTACATAAATTTGGTCTTAAAATATATTTATAAGGAAGGTATTTACTCATGCCAAGACTGTTTTAATCGCATTTTCACTACAAAAGTGTGGAATAAACTTTATTATATCGTGAACATACATGGCCTACTATTAGTATTAATCTAATAGGTGGTCGAGATTTACAAATCCGTGGCCTGTATTGACTTCTAGAGGGGCCAGAAATGTACCAGGGCAGAGATCGGTCTGAAGTACACACCCTGTGACACGATTGTTATTATTATACACGCTATTCTTACAAATTTGCTCTTAAAAAAAATGTTCCTATACAATCTGCTGTGTTAGGGGGTGGGCTTCTAATACAGAGTTTTGCCGTTTTGAAACTGCTAAGAAATCATTGGGGCTCATATGTCAAAGTTAGTGGGTGGGCTTCTATTAGAACATAGGCTACAATTAAGCGAAATACGGTACCTTCCGTTTTCCGTCTAGAAAAATCTTGATACGTTCCTTTGTTTGCAATCAGCAACTGGCGTGTTCTGTCCATGTATGTATACCCAAGTGCCTAACCCATAATCTTACAATCTGCAGTAGCATAAAAAGGTCCTCTAAGCAGCATTGACGTAGTTAATGTAGTTCATGATTAATCGTATGATCGCGATTATTTTTTTTAAATGATCGCGATTATGAAAAGTGAATAATCGTGCAACCCTACGTAGGCGGGGTCGTATTATGTGATGGTGCTCGCTGACCGTCCATCCGTGAGTGCCTCCGTCCGAGCATGTGTTTTGCTGTCTGTCCGTCTGTGCGTCTGTCTGTCTGATTTCTTGTCCAGAGCAGATCTCGAAGAGTTTCGAACCTAGGATAGATGCAGGGCAATGATTTCGTTTCGGCAAAATCTGGCCATGTTGGCCCGAGTTATCTCCCCTGAAAAGCTAAAATTCATCAAAATTTTCTTGTCCGAGTCATATCTCGAAGAGTTTTGAACCCACATTCACAATTTTGCTTTAAGGAGATGTGTTAGTGATAGACGAAGTGTCATGATTTCATTTCGACAAAATCTGCATATATTTACCAGAGTTATCTCCCTTGAAATGCTAACATTCGTCAAAATTGTCTTGTCTGGTCCAGATCTCGAAGAGCTTTGAACCTACGCTCATAATTTCTTTTTCAGCAGATGTGTTAGGGATAGACGAAGTGTCATGATTTTATTTCGACAAAATCTGCACATTCACCAGAGTTATCTCCCTTGAAAAGCTCAAATTTGTCAAAGTTTTCTTGTCCGGTCCAGATCTCGAAGCTTTTTGAACCTACACTCACAATTTTTTGTTCAACAGATGTTTTAGGAATAGACGAAGTGTCATTTATCAAAGACAATCTGTTCACATTTAGCATTCAAACAAGTATGCCTGCGTGCGTATGTTGCGTTTCACTCAAACTCTTGTTTGTCGTTGCCATTTCCTTCTCATGTTGCAAATGGTATTGTCATTCTAACTACTACTGCTGCTGCTGCTGTAGTAGTACTACTACTACTACTACTACTACTACTACTACTACTACTACTACTACTACTACTACTACTACTACTACTACTACTACAGTTATGACTCCACCCCAACTGGTTCTACTGGAGAGATCTTGACCAGTCTTGGGTGGAAGATTGCCCATGGGGTCCGAACATGTGTGATAAATTTGTGGTTAAATGGACAAATATAAAGGCCAGTGGCAGTGACACAATTAAAAGTTATCCTAAATGCGATCGACGTGAGTATTGTGAAAATTTATGCTTGTTAAATACATACAAAGAGCGGTTGCTGGTCACATTTGACAGGTGGTTGTGTGGGCAGCAGCTCAATAAACTGCCATGTTCCTTAGTTAACTACCGTATTCGTTCCTTAGATAGTTAGTTCATCAGTCAGTCATAAAAGCTTAATCTTGGCTGTCCTTAAAATCAAGAGTTACAGTAATCAAACTTGAATGTCTGCATGCATTGTAGGCTTGAGGTATGTAGCGTAGCAAATGCAGGTCATAGTAGGCTTGCACGATTTTTTGATTTAATCGTGAAGTTTGATTTATTTTTAACATCAAGATATTTACGATGTAATTGAGGGAAAATAGTCAAAAATTTCATGTTTGTTTAAAATCTGAAGTGTGTACTTTTCCTTCACATTTTATCAGTACATAAGCACAATTATAATCGATTCATGCATGTGTTCATTGTGTTTATATCCCACCATGCCATGCACTTGTCGAATAATTACTAATTACAACACAAAGCGCTACGATAAACAAGGTAACAATAGCGAAGTAACACCTTTGTCATTGAGAAAACCAGCTAGTTACTCTGTCTAATCGCCATAGAATTTTCTTTCTTTCACTGCAGACCCTGAGCCTGTCGTGAAATACCAAGTATATACTTAACTGCAGAGTGTTAGGCAATAATCACTGACATAATTCTTTTAAATTCTTTTAGCAATTTTAGGCGCTGTACTAGTTTTTCCTTTTTGATTTGGTTGCCATGCCTAATTAAAGAAAATAAAGCACCAGCATTCCAGATTGTTGTATTTTGAACTGTGCATTCTGTTGATTACTCTTAAATGTAAATCGTACATTCTGAAAGCAACTAAAAACTGCACTATAGGATGAGTTTACGCCGGAACTCTCGTAGCTACTCAAATCCTATGTATGTGGATTGCGCAGTATCTTCCCGTCTTTGCGCTACTCGGGTAATGACCTAAACTGGTCCTACAAAGGGAGGCTATAAGCAGAAGTCGATACATAACATGATTTATATTTTTTCTCGACAAAATTTTATGTCAAATTCTGATGAAATGAACAAGGTTTATTAAACTATACACAATATTTAGGCGGTCCCAATTAATAATTTCACACTCGCGATGATGGATATAAGGTATATATTAAGGATAGACGTAGGATGGTAAGAATTTGTCACATGAAATTGTGTTCTAATTTTGTGCTATTTTTGTATCATTTATTTCAACTTTTTCTAGAAATTCGAAGTCACTTGTACCCCTTTCGGGAATTTGGACCTACGATTTAATCGAAAATCACGATTTTTTTTATAAAATCGATCGCGATATTTCAAAGTAAAAATTGCGCAAGCCTAGATCACAGTGACCTACTTTTCATGTTTAACTCACAGCTGAGATTCTATCGGCATTGGTTTTTTAGCTCACCTGGCCCGAAAGCTGAAGTGAGCTTATGCCATGGTGTCTGTCCGCCGTCCGTCCGTTAAATCGTATCATTTATATCCCATTTCAACTAAATTTTGCTGGAATGATCCTATGGTTATAGGCTCCAGAACTTCTATACATATTTTGAGCGGTAAATTTTTCTGTTGGCCATCTTGGATTTTCTTAAAATTTTCCACAAATCATTTAAAATGCTACTCCTTCAATATAAATGGCGCGACTTCAACGAAACTTGGGTGGACTAACTCTATCCTGGTAGGCTTCAACACGGCTAACAAGAAATCGGATTGGTCACTATTTCCAGCAGCCATCTTTAATTTTGTGAAAATTTCAGAAATCCATTAGAAGCCTACTTCTCATTATCCACGTGGCCGATTTCAAGCAACCTCGGTTGGGAGGACCCTAGCTTGGTATGCTTAAGAACATGTATACAGAATTTTAATTGGTCTATTTTTTCGGTGGCCATCTTCAATATATTTTTTTAAATGGTGGGGAAATCATTTAAAACGCTACTCAATAACTGCTTGGGAAATCTCAATCAAATTTGGCTGAAAGGATACTAGGCAGGTTTCAGACCAGGCTTACAGAATTTTAATTGGTCAATCTTTCTGGCGGCCATCTTGGATTTTCTGAAAAATTGTGTAAATCTTTTAAAAGTCGATTCCTCATTAACCACATGACCGATTTCAAGCACACTCGGTTGGAAGGACCTAGAGTAGTATGCTTCGAAACATATGCAGAATTTTGATTGGTAAATTTTTTGGTGATCATCTTGAATTTTCCGAAAAATGATGTGAAATTGTTTAAAATGCTACTCCTTATTAACTACGTGGGAAATTTCAAGCAGACTTGGCTGAAAAGATACTAGGCTGGTAGGTTTCAGACCATGTATACAGAATTTGTTTGGTTAATTTGCCTGGTGGCCATCTTGGATTTTCTGAAAAGTTATTGAAACCATTTAACCACTTGGCCGATTTCAAGCAAACTCAGTTGGAAGGACCCTGGAGTGGTATGCTTCAGAACTTGTGTACAGAGTTTTGATTGATCAATTTTTTTGGCGGCCATCTTGAATCTTCCAAAAAGTGGCGGAAAATTATTTAAAATACTAATCCTCATTAACTACTTGGGCAATTGCAACCAGAGTTGACTGGAAGGACACTAGCCTGGTTGGTTTCAGAACTTATATACACAATTTTGATTGGTCAATTTTTCCGCTGACCATCTAAGATTTTCTGAAAATTTTGGGAAATCAGTTAAAATGCTACTCATTAACAGCTTGAATGATTTTAAGCAAACTAATTTGGGAGGACTCCAGAGTTGTATCCTTCAGAACTTGTCTACAGAATTTGGATTGATCACATTTTTTTTACGGTCATCTTGAATTTTCCGAAAAAAGCGGGAAATTGTTTAAAATACTACTCATTTAAAACTGCTTCGGCAATTTCAACCAGACTTGGCAAAGATACTAGACTGGTAGGTTTCAGAACATGTATACAGAAATTTTATTGGTCAATTTTTTCGGCGTCCATATTAAATTTTCTGAAAATTCCTTAAACCAGTTAAAAGCCTATTCCTCGTTAACCACTAGGAAGATTTCAAGCAAACTCGGCTGGAAGGACCCTAGAGTGGTATTGCTCAGAGCATATATACAGAACTTTTATTGGCTTATTTGTTCGGTGGCCATTTTGAATTTTCCGAAAGATGGCTGGAAATCGTTTAAAACCGCTACTCTCATTAACCGCCTGTTCCAGTGGCCATCTTGTTTTCCAAAATGACATCTCAGGAACTGCTTACAGATCAGGCTGAAACTCATCGATAACTAAGTGTGATTGAAGTTTGTTCAAGAGAACGTGATCGTTGGTAAAACAGGGTTGTCATGGACCAATCAAAATTTTGAGTTTCAGCGCCGTATTGGATATTTATATTTGCTGGATTGTGTTGTCAGCGTTCATCATTAATTTCCCACTAAATATCGATTGTACTGAATTCCCAATTTTGTATTTTATGGCCTGTTACTGCTGAATTAAAAATATTATGTCTGTTCAAATGCTAATGGTCCATGTGAGCGTACGGCTCAAATTAGCACATGTTAGGACTCCATCCATATGCATATTTATTGCACAGCCTTTTTGCTCGCCAAAGATCGCATAAGTGCAGTGATGAGATCATGAGCCCGTGAAATCTCACTCTCATTGCGAGAAAATGGCTGCATCCGGCAGACAAAATAATCCCATGTTTTCGATGGTATAATGCTTCATATTATTTACCTATTGTAGGTAATTAAGATCCAATATGTTAGTCATATAATAGTGTTTCAATAAATTGTCCTTTAATCAATGGCCCAATTTCAACGAAGCCTGGGATCCTATGGTGGTATGATTCAACACTTTTCACTTCAAGCGTATACTTGTCAAATTAGTCAGAGGAAGTGTCAGTCTTCACATGCGCGAGTTTGGGGCTGGCATCCGCCGGACTGCCAACTGACTCCCTGCCCAGTAGGGGCACCTACCTTTTTTAATCTGAGGTTTTATTGAGTGATGGACGATATTTAGGAAATATCAAAGAGTAATAGGGAGGTAAGTATCAACTCTCTCGTGAAAAAAGAAATCCGTGATTTCGTTTATTTTTAAACGAGAATATTGATTGTTAAACTTTTTGGTGGGCATCTTGAATTTTGCAAAAAAATATTTCCAGAAAACTCGTAAAATATATCTTCCTAAACCATCTGACAGATTTCAATCAAATGTGGTTTGTTCTGCAAATGGATAATTCTCAGAGGGCAATATTGGCTGGCTTGACCATCAAAGGGTCAATGATCAACAAAATCCAATGGAGGATTCCAGTTTTAGCTATGCCTCGTCAATCTCTAGCTAAGTGCCACCCACGCTTTGCTTGTGTTTGGATCAATCCCTGAAATCCCTGACTCATTTTGCAGAAGGGTATACAGTTAAGCTGTTGAATATCTTGAAACTAATTTGACTCGATGCTGTTGCTGCCTATGCGTGTTTATTAAACAGTAAAGATATACAGTTCATACAACTTGACGGACTACTAAGCATTTATGATGGACTAAATCCAGTCATTAATGACATAGTTTTCAGCAGTAAGATGGTTCTCCGCTTCCTCATCATTGTCAGTGTGGAATGTTGACATTGATTTTAGTGGTGATGGATAATTCATGTCCCTGCAGAGCCCATCATTTACTGGTGCCATACTCCAGTTTGTTTTCACCATCTGGCTTGCAATTTAGACATTTCCACTCATTAGTGCATCCTCTGGAGTGAGAGTATGTTTGACCATGATATAGTACAGCTCAGAAATAACTTAACATATTCACAAAGCAAAATAAAATGTATTGTTGAATATTTGAAACATAATTGGATTGAAAAATATTGCTGCCTAAGGCAGCAATGTCTTCCAATCCAATTATGTTCAAAATATTCAACAGAACATTTCTTAATAACTAACATTTTTCTCTATTTTGTTTTGGAAAGATTTTAAATGACTTATAAGCTGTATTGTTTATGACTGACAGACCAGCTCTAACCTGCTGCTCAATATCTATGTCTATAGAGTTGATTGTTTGATTTCTAATCTGATATGTTTACTCCGCTTCACCACACTCCACCCCCTCGATCACTTGTCTGTGTTTCAATAATGATTTTATGTAGCCTCATTTTTATGCCCTCTATATAGATATATGGTGGCATATAGCATTTGTTTTCCCCATCCTTTTGTTTATCTGTTAGCCTGTTTGTCAGTCTGGGCTTGCATTTATGTGCGGTGAATTGAGTTCTACTGAAGGGATTATCACGAAACCTGGCCAGTGTATTAGCAACGTGGGCCTGGAGAAGCCTATTCAATTTTGAGGTCCAAAAGTCGATGACCCAATTAATGAAATTGGTCTGCATTTCCGGAAGATTACTCAAGTTCCTCTGAAGGAATCTTCATTAAAATTAGCATGAGTATTTGTTGCCTTTGTGCGTTCTGAAGAATTGTCTTAATTTAGGGGTCAAAGTTGAAGGTCACAATGACCCAATTAAGGAAATTTTGATTACTTTTATTTCTAGTACTATGCCCTTTATGTCTGAGTGATTGTCATCAGTGTAGTACATACTTGTATACATAAATAAGCATGAAAACAGTATGCTTTGTCAATTTCATTTCACACTGCACTGTTAGACAATTCTCATGCTACATTGATCTATTGGCATGATCGTGGTGGGTAGGGCTGGGTGGTATACCGGTTTCACACCGTCTCACGGTTTTTTATGGTGACGGTTTAAAAACCATTACAAAAATAAAAAAACGAAAAACCATCTAAGATCGCCATTGCACAAAATCTGGTGACTGTCCTAAACTAGTTTGTTCTTGACTTGCCGTTTAATATTATCATCTAGTGTAACCATTTGCTACAAGAGACATAAAATACAGTCATCTATAACTATTAGCCGTGGGAAAGCAAGGGTGTTGGTGAAATCCCAACAAATCGGCCGAGGACGACCCTCGGCAAATATGATTTGATTTGCCAGCAATGAATTTTACATGACGTAAGGGTTCAATGTAAGATTGAATAATTTGAAAATCTAAATTTCTTCTTTGCAACAAATAATCCTTTTTTCAATTCGAGTTTGTACTATGTTTAATTAGGATTCCAAATGTGACATGATACAAAAAAAATCAAGAAACGCGCTGCGAAAACAACGACGCTATGCAATGAACTCCCAATCCAAACAAATCATTATTTCCCTTAGATTTCGACAAACATAAAATGATCCAATCACGGACTAAGACATACGAGACAGATTGCTTGAACGCCCGAGAAATTAAAACAATTAAGTCGCTTCTTACGTTGGCGGAGTAGTTACAAGTAAAATACACCTCTTAGCCTCTCAAATACGAGCAGGCGCAATGTGATTGGTTGTTAACAAATTCTTCCGCCGGGATATTCGCTACTATCGATCTTATGAATGAAATTTGTAGTATTTTTTATCACGTGACTTCTGCTCGATAGGTGTTAGAATCACATCGTTCTGTTTTACGGCCCGGTCTTTTTCGTCTTCATATATCTTCAAGTACGGAGTGTTGATTTAAGTAGATTTAAGTTATATTCACAAATCATTGCATTTATGTTGTCAAATTATCATAATCTCTTTATTATATGACATATGAACCTCGAAAAATAGTCAAACACATTTTTTGTGAGAATTCTTGAGGCGCGATTTCCGGGAAATGACTACTCTTTAGTTACGTGCTGAATGACATTCACCCGCTTGAACGACAGTTTATTGAGGAGTATTACTAAATACCGAGTACTCGAATACAAACACATGACGTACTAGACTAGATCATACTGTAGCTGGTTATATGAACTCTAACCGTATGTGCGGTAATCTACTAGGAGCCTAAACTCGCTCTCATATCCGGGTTCCTACTTACACGCATTAGATTTTACTACGCTTTCGAAAATAGTTACCTAATAACAGTGTTGAAAATCAACATTTTAGTAGTTAGAGTGTTATTTTCACAACATCACATGAACCAGACTTTATTTATTTAATTTATTTTAACTACTATTTTGAGATAGATAGCGTTGAAGTGAGCAGTCTTATGTAGTTAACGTTCTAATTTTGTGGCAATTTACGTCAGTTGTCAAATCGCAAAATACATGTACTGTAGCTAATGAAAACGGCATATTTTCATATTTCAAATTATTTTCGATCATTCTAACCCCTTAAACCGGTATTTTGTTAATACCGGTTTAATTAGTGATACCGTCACCGGTTTTCTTTTAGGCCAAACCGCCCAGCCCTAGTGATGGGGGGGGGGGGGGCATTGTCGTTCTTGTCAGCTCACCTGACCAGAATGGCCAAGTGAGATTGTGCCATAGCTCGACCATCCATCGTCCATCTGTCAACTTTTACTTTAAAACATATATATCTCCCCCCCCAAACAGTATGTCAGATCTTAACCAAATTTGCCTGGAACGATCCTGTTGTGGTAGGCTTTTTAGCTCACCTAGGTGAGCTATATTATACAATCGCGATTTGTCTGTCATCTGTCAACAATTTTGGCACGTTTCGCCATTTGTTGATAGATTAAAAACAAATTTGGCAGATATGTTCCTTTTGGCAATATCTATTTGGGCTATGAAGATGGAGAGGCCATACCCACAAATAGCAGAGTTATGGCCCTTGCTATATTTTCAAAGTATTGAAGCCTGTGGGGAAAATATGTTTGTGGCAGATTTTGCCATTTATCAAAGGATTAAAACCAAATTTGGCAAATCTGTTCCTTTACATAATATCTATTGAGGCTATGAAGATTAACTGGCCCCACCTATAAATAGCAGAGTTATGGCCCTTGCTATATTTTCAAAGTATTGAAGCCTATGTGGAAAATATGTTTGTGGCACGTTTCGTTATTTATCAATTGATTAAAACCAAATTTGGCAGGCAGGTTCCATTAAGCAATATCTATTTGGGCTATAAAGATGAAGTGGCAACACCCTTAAGCAAGGGCCATAACTCTGGTTCATTAATGCGTTTTTAAAGTATTGAAGCCTATGGGAAAAATACATTTGTGGTATTTTTCGTCATTTATCGATGGATTAAAACCCAATTCAGCAGATATGTTCCTTTAGGAAATATGTATTTGGGCTAGGAATATGAAACAGCCATGCCCACAAAAAGCAGAGTTATGTCCCTTGCTATAGTTTCAAAGTATCGAAGCCTATGGGGAAAATACGTTTGTTGCACGTTTCGTCATTTATTGATGGATTACAACTAAATTTAGTAGATATGTTCCTTTAGATAACATCTATTGGAGCTATGAATATGAAGTGACTATGCCGCTAAACCAGGACCATAGCTGCATC
This sequence comes from Chaetoderma sp. LZ-2023a, assembly GCA_034401795.1. Taxonomy (NCBI): domain Eukaryota; kingdom Metazoa; phylum Mollusca; class Caudofoveata; order Chaetodermatida; family Chaetodermatidae; genus Chaetoderma; species Chaetoderma sp. LZ-2023a. Next base: position 53,085,242 of record CM067373.1, read on the forward strand.
GGCTCATGGGGCACACATAACAAATGCCATTTACAAATGGGGTAATGGTCACAAGCAGACTTGGGGAGGAAATGCAAGAATATTGGCATTCTTGACATTATTGTCTCAAATTCAAATTGTTCAACAGTGTTAACAGATGCCATTTACTAATGGAACAATCATCACAGTAAAGAATCTGGATACGGAAATACAAGAATATTGGCATCCTTGACATTATTGACCAACAGGAAAAGTAACATTGATCAATGGACCAGGAATATTGGTTTTATTGATATTATTTTCCGACGGGAAAAGTACCATTGATCAATGGGACAGTCATCAGAGACACTATTGATCAATAGCGCAATTGTCACAAAACTGACATTTACTAAAGGGGCAATGGTGAGGTCACAGTGACAAATTTGTGTGGGGAAATGCAAGAATAAGACTGACCAAAAGGAAGCTTACCATTAATCAATGGGGTAGCCATCCCTGACACTATTGCCATTTGATTGAAGTGTAATAAGGGAACATTTCTGACAAATCTTGTTTTAGTCCATTACCAATTTACGAAACGTGACACAGATTATTTTTCCCATAGGGTTCAATACTTAAAATGCTTTAAAGAGCCCGAGCTATGGCCTTTATTTCAAGTCATGGCTACTTCATATTCATAGGGCGAATAGATATTGTCTGAAGGAACATATCTGCTAAATTTGTTTTTAATCCATCAACAATTGACAAAACAAATGTATTTTAACCAAAGGGGTAAATGGTTTCAAGTCTTACTGAACCAGAGTTATGGCCCTTGTTTAAAGGTGCTGCCTCTTTACATTCATATTCCAAATAGATATTTGAATGAAGAAACTTATCTGCTAAATTTGATTTTAATCCATCAACAATTGACGAAACAAATGGATTTTAACCAAAGGGTTCAATGGTTTCAAGTATTTCTCTGATAGTCAGTAGTGTCAAGCATTAATTAATCTAAACATGTTTACAGTTCCTTATCAGCTAGGTGTGCACTATGGCCCTTGGGCCATTTATTATAACTTCTTGAATTTTGATTGGTCATCTTATTTTTTATACCCCACCAAAAAATTTGGCTGTGTTATGTAATGGCGCCGTCCGTCTGGTCGGTCGTTTGTCGGATCACATTGAAACTTCATAGGGTGGTTGAACTAGGTCTTGGGAAGAAACCTATAGAAATCGACGATGATCCAAAATCCAAGATGGCCACCAGCCACCGGCCATGCATCTTGAAAATTGGTTTCCGGATGATAACTCCGTTACCATTTGTTGGATCCCATTGAAACTTCATAGGGTGGTTCGACTAGGTCTTGGGAAGAAAGCTCTCGAAATCAACGATCATCCGAAATCCAAGATGGCCACCAGCCACCGGCGACAATCTTGAAAATTGGTTTCCGGCTGATAACTCCGTTACCGTTTGTCGGATCCCATTGAAACTTCATAGGGTGGTTCGACTAGGTCTTGGGAAGAAACCTCTCGAAATCGATGATCCAAAATCCAAGATGGCCACCAGCGGCCATCTTGAAAATTGGTTTCCGGATGATAACTCCGTTAATGTTTATCGGATCGCTTTGAAACTTCATGGAGTGGTTGGACTAGGTCTGGGAAGAAACATATCAAAACTGATAATGATCCGAAATCCAAGATGGCCACCAGCCATCAGTGGCCATCTTGAAAATTGGTTTCCAGATGATAACTCCATTACCGTTTATCGGATCACGGGCTGCCATCTTGAAAGTTGGTTTCTGAATGATATCTCTGTTACCATTTATTGGATCACTTCATAGGGTCGTTGGAATATGTTTGGTGAAGAAACTTATCGAAATTTACGATAATCCGACATCCAATATGGCCGCCTGTCAGCGGTGCCCATCTTGAAAATTGGTTTCCGGACGATACCTCCTTGACCATTTAACGGATCGCTTTGACACTTCATAAGGATGACTGGTCTGGATCTGAGGAAGAAATAAATATTTTCTGATATCTCTCATTCATTGGTTTGTCATCATGGTGGGGTATTATGCGCCGTTTGTGGAGCTCTTGTTACAGAACTGTTTTCCAGAATGCTTTAATATGCTAATCCTCTTTAATAAATGGTCCAATTTCAATGAAACTTGGGTGGAACCATGTGCAGTAGGATTTAACATAAACATATTAAATGAGAATGTTGATGGGTAAATATTTTTGGTGCCCTTGGATTATTTGAAAATTTTCTGGAAATATTTTAAACGTATCTTCTAAACTGCTTGGGAATTTTAACCTCCAAATTTGGCTGGAAGGGTCTTATGTTGGTAGGTTCCAGACTTTGTAATTAGAATTTTGACTGGTCAATTTTTCCACCAACCATCTTGGATCTTCCAAAAAAATTTCCGGAAATTGTCTAAAATGTATCTGCTTTAATAAACCAAATCAAATCTAGAAAAATCCTATCGAGTTGGCTCCAGAGGTTCTGGCCATTATTAGGGCCCTGCACAGGAAGGTGTGAATTAGCCCTATAGTAATGAGTGTGTCTGTCTGTCTCTGTCTCTGTCTCTGTCTGTCTGTCTGTCTGTCTGTCTGTCTGTCCTCCACAATATCTCGTAAACAGCATATCATACAGAACCGCTTCAGACAGTTTAATGAAACTTAGTGTATCCCTCTGAATCAGATACACAGATGTGCCTTTTGAAGAATTCACGTTTATAGGTCCAATATATTTGGTGAAAATAGACTTTTTAATACAAAAACTCACTATTTTTGTCAATTTCCTTGTAAACATCATATCATACAAAATCACTTAAGATAATTTAATGAAACTTGGCAGGTGACAGCTTTATGATGGATAGATGTGCCTTTTGAAGGATTCGCCTTTATTGGACCAAGATTTTTGGGGAAATTGGCCTTTTAATGTAAAAACTCAAGATTTTTGTTAATTTTCTCGTAAACACCACGTCATCCCAGAACCGCTTCAGATATTTTAATTTTTTGGTTGTTAACCTTATGTTATCCAAAGACTTTCCAGGTATCCTTTAAAACATATCCACTTCTATGGCTGGAACGATCGGCTAATGATGGTGGTAAGCTTCATAACAGATATTCACAATTTTGATGCATCAATTTTTCTGGTGGCCATCTTAAATTTTCCAAAAACTTTCTATACATATTTTCCGTAATCATTTAAAACTACTCCTCCTTAACCAATGGTTCTGGAACTTGGGTGGCCTATTGCTGTAAGCGCAGACATATCATACAATTTGATGGGTCAAATCACTTCGGAAATCCTTTAAAACATATCTATACCATCACTTGGTGGATTTTAATCAAATTTGGGTGGAACCTTCCTATGTGGGTAGGCTTCAACATTTTGAAAGGGAATTTTGATTAGCTAAATGTTTTTGATGGCCATCTTGGATTAGCCAAATATTTTCTGGAAATCCTTTAAGACATATCTCCTCAGAAAGGTTACTGAAAGCTGCTGCTTCCCCACAGCAGCAATGGTATGATTCCAGGAGAATATTTTATACATCATGAACTTGAAATAAAGAATTCATTGTATCTGGTCTGTAGTGGTGGCTAGCATGTTAATATCATCTCTAAAGATAGCATGGATGATGACTGAAGATCTAGATGAGTGCTAGAATCATTTACTGGGAGTTAGAAGTTATTTATAAACTTTAGCAAACACCATTGATTATAATCATCACTATACATTCCTATCATTCCCTTCATCTTTCTGAAGAACTCCCTCATTGCTTATCCTTGCCTCAATAACCTAATATTTATCTATCCTTATATCCTCTGAAATAGATGTTTTTATTTGGCCAGCTGGTGCCTGTCATCACCTTAATTAAAGAGTAGCATATTGATTTCTTCATGATCAATCTAATAGGTTAAATTTTAATATGTATTCCCTGTTTAATATGATTGATTTGAAAACAATTTGACTGAAAGTCAATTCTGTCTCAGTTATATTGCTTTCCAAATAATCATAATTCATCATGGTTCATTCATATTTGGCTAAATCATGGAATCCATTTTCTGGATCTAAGGATGGTAAGCGTGCTGATACCATCTAGCCGAATACATTGGTGGATGAAGCATCTATCTTCTACTATTATCACATGCTTAATTTCTACAATTAATCATTCGGTTGTTCTGCCAAAAACCTTATACCTGGTCATGTATATGTAGTACTGCGCTTAAACAAAGTATGTAAGATCATCAGATATAGGTACCGTTAGTGTATTTTTCTGACTGATTATGAGAATTATTTAAACTGCTTACAGATATTTCATAAGGGGTTGTCAAGCTATTGATGCCTTGGATGCTACTATGCCTGGGTGTGAGTGTGTATTTACTAACTGAATGGAGAGTAGCAGCAGCAGCATACCAGAGCATTAGATTTAGGTCACAGACTGGCCAAGGCTCTAGTGAAGGTTAAGTGTACTTTAAATACCTGAATATCTCTGATAACCTCTGCCAGTGGCCATGCCCACTGACACGCAGTGCTGGCGACATGCAGAGTGGAGACACACGAGAGAATCACAGGAACACGCGGTGTTTGAAACATGCATATTGCCCAAACCTATAAAAGGCCCAGGACAATATGATGGGGGTTGCCATTATTCGCTGAACACTGACCAGCCATGATGCTTTGAACCACTACGGTTTAAATATTGTTGTATATAAAGTAAACTGCACTAGCAAATAATGAGTTTAGTAAAGCATACAATTAGTTGGATTCTGTTGTTTTGTTTTAAATTGTTTGTGTTCTTGAAGTTAGACAGAAAACCCAACAGTACCATACTTTGTGATGCGTAGGATGATGTCATAATAAATGTGGGGGTTGGGGTGTGTGGTAGGGGCGAGGTGGTGTGTCATGTGTCATTTATGCTCTCTACAGTGAACTGCCTTAGTTCTTCATGTGACAGTCAGTAAGAGGTTTGAACCACTTGTGTTCTATTTGTTTAAATCATTGGGTGAAGTTTGGAGGACCATAGATGGCAAATGTCATATGAAGACTTATCACAACCTGGGCCTTCATTGGGCCCAGAAACCTTGTTAATAAAATCTATGGTTTTCTGAAATTCACCCAAACTCCCTGTCTTGTTCTACTTTCATGCCATCTGGGGCCATGGGGCAGGATGGTGGGTAGCACCTTGTATCCCTTGATAGCTGCAGCTTCAGTGGTCACCATGTTTAGTCAGGCTGCTTGAAGTTGACAATTAAAGGTGATATTTCACATCCTAGAATGAAGCTTCTGTCTATTACTTGATACTGCTGGAGTACGAACCCAGCCATCAATTCCAATGATAAATTTAAAAAAATAGCCGCTGGACTTGCAAATAAATATTCACTAAGCAAAGAATTTAAATTTTCTATAAAAACCTTGACTAGTAACTGGTTAAATCGTTATGGAAAATAGATACCAAACATCACTTCATATGTAACCAGTAAAAATATAATAATGTTGGATTTTCTCTTTTCTCGTTGTTTCTCTGTCTCTCTCTAGATTACCCAATGGAGAGCAAAAACAGAATTCCTAATTCTATTTCTTTTACTAAACTAAATTTGGTAGTGTTTACTTTATACAGCTATATACATGAATACAATGTACATCAGACAGTTGACATCTCACATCTCCATTCAAAATAAAATCATTCCAACTCTCTTAAAAACAAAACCATCTCAACTCAACCTTGGGCCTTATATATGCCTGGGTTTGTGAGGGTTGAGGACACCCACAGAGTTTTATAAGTTTTGAGTGTGGAGCTCAAACTCGAGCTCGAGTTTAATTAGTTTTGAGCTCAAACTCCAGTTGTTGAATTTAATTAGTTTTGAGTGCGCACTCGAACTCTCTGAACTCAAACTCTGTGAGCTCAAACTCTGTGTAGAACTCTGAAACTCAGAGTGGTGACCTCTGTAATATGACCATTCCTAACAAATTGTCCCCAAAGAGCATCAGCGGTGAATTGTATGCATGGCTGGCTGGTCAGCTGGTTGGATGGCTGGCTCGCTCACTCCTGGCACTGCAGTGAGATCCTGCCTCACTGGTGTCCTTTCACTCAGCACACACAGGCCAGATAACTACATTCAAACCCTCTAAAAGTTGCCTGTTTATAAAAGGGCAGTTTCAGGTGGTTCCCATGCTGTCCTTTATAGACAAGTTATACTGTACTCACAAGCGCTCTCTCTTTCTCATATTAGCCTCAGTTTGTAATGATTTAACAAAAATAATTACCTAACAAAACATGATAGACTTTATACAGTCTGTATCTAAGCTTCAGAACAGACACTGTTTAATCACTGTCATAAACTTCCAAACAAGCTGTATATGCTGGCTTATGAACACTAATAGCCGACACTACTGGAAAAGCTGGGTAATTTACACACACTCATATTGTAAAGCAGCAGTGGTGTTGGCCTATTGACTGCAGGGCACCCATTTAGAAGTTATTAATGAGCCAGAGCTTTCAAAGAACACTGAAATATGACACAAGGGGAGGCGATCCAGTTGGATTTACAAGAGTACAGGGAGGATTTTTACTGGGTTGTCAGCCCTTTAACCGTCTGACTGCTGAGTTTTTTTGCGGACAACATATTCCAATGGTTATATCTCCGGACCTGCAAAATATTCTGAAAACTATTTGACTGAGTGTTTTTTTTCAGTCAAAGTTTTTGCTCATTGAAATTATTGTCTGGTGGCTTGCCGCAGCAAGACAGTAAATTGTCAAGCAGGCCAAAAGCGGCTTTTGCAGTAATTGTGAGGAATGTCCATTCCAGTGGTAAATTTTCAAGAATAGTCTTCCCGTGGCCTGCAAATGGACATTCAGTAAGGAGAAATTTCAATTTTCTGGATAATCCTTAACTCTTACCACTCTGATGTCAAAATTTTTAATTTTCAAATTAAATTCAAAGATGAACTGGTGTTCATTTTTCAACAAATTTGGTGGGAAATGGTGCTGTCGTAGACAGCAACATCATCCACCAAAATTGTTGAAAAATGTACACCAGTTTCTTTGCTATTGACACAGTAAAAGATAGAATATTGACATCAGAGTGGTACGGGTTAAATGTGTTAATGGGACAGTTCTTGTGGGTTGAGTGTCAATGTGTGAGTGTGTTAAATTGTGGGTATAATGTCCAAAGTGTGGTTTGCTCATTCAGTTATATACAAAGCATGATGATGATAATCCATAGTAGAGATTAGCTTGGCATGGAAATTTAATTTATTTAGTATAATATGTCACTTTACTGGTTAATTCGGCAAACAATTGACCTTTCCAGTTTATCCGTCGATCATATGATATCATGAATGACATAGGTAAGTTTGTCACAAATGCTTAATTGATGAAGCATTGTTGTTCGAATTGGATGTCTACTATTTAATAAAGATCCTGTTGAATATTTTTAGGCAGTAACAGCACCCAGTCGAATTAGTTTCAAAATATTTAACAGCTTACCTGTATAGTTTTCTGGAAATTGAGATGCAGGGACCGCTCAATTCCAACATGGCGAAGTTTGGGTGGAACTTAGCTAAAGATGGGTGGGGCATAGCTAAAACTGGATTCCTCCATTACTTCTGCTGTGGTCTTAGGAATTGTTAATTTGCATCCCAAAGCAACAATATTCCAAAAAATTTCCAACATGAACAACTGGCTTGTTATAAACCAAGCCAGTCATAAGATATGGCAGAGGTAAACACAGAAAATGAAACTGCTACGATCTCAGTTTTCTGTTGTGTACCATAATTAGAATTAATACAAGAATTATTGCCATAAAACATAACTCCTTGTAGCTCCCTGACAGATCAGCAGTCAATCTAAGCTAGCCTAGACACACTATATATGACTGATGAGTATCTTAGAACATGAAACATCCTGGATGCAGTGAATCATTGTAGCAGCAGTCTAATTCCTCTCTGGTATTTGTGCTACATCTCTTCATGGGGTGTGGTGTGCTGCCAGATGGTAACTTCTGTAGCATGTGCAACAAATTACAGAGAATTGATGCTCCATTGAACCTGGCCTGGTACCTCATTCTGCTTTGATACCTAGAGTTTAACACTTGTTAGATAAACGATCTCATCTTCATTTGGAATAAACAATAATAGCTGATCCATCATTACACATAACTGCTTGTCTGCTGCAAGCCACCAGACCATAATTTCAATGGACAATAACTCTGGATTTGCTGAATATTTTTTAAAACAATTTGACTGACTGTTGTTGTTCAAATTGCTTTCAAAATAGTCAGCGTATCCAAAGTTCACAAATTCAGCAAGCAGACGGTTAATCATTGTTTATTCAGGGTCATCAATTATTTAATTATCTCCATTTTAATAAGCACTTTAAGCCCAAAGAAAACGACCATTTCTATATCAAGAAAAAGTCATTTTTCATAATTTATCACTGGAATGACTGGCTCTGTTGACTGGCTCAGTTATTCAGTGGTAACCTTTCAAAAATATTTTTTTCATAATAATAAAAAAACCACATTTACAACTAGAAAGAAGAATACTTTTAAAAAAGAAGTAACACTCAGTCTCATATATACCTGACTATGTAGAATCCTTTCACGGTTAAACAATACTTATTTTTTCACTCGTAATATGTTTAAATTGTAGTCATTTCACCAAAACTGCATAGGAATGGATACAGTATTCACTATTTAATTATCTCCATTTTAATAGGCACTTTAAGCCCAAAGAAAACGACCATTTCTATGTCAAGAAAAAGTCATTTTTCATAATTTATCACTGGAATGACTGGCTCTGTTGACTGGCTCGGTTATTCAGTGGTAACCTTTCAAAAATATTTTTTTGTCTACATATGTCCATTTCTCAAGACCACTGCATACGCCGTTTTTGGCTGACTAATGTGTCCTAAAGGGTTAGTGGATGGTTTCTGGTACCTTGCCCAGATGTATATGTAACTGCAAAGTTTGCTTTGCTAAGAATGATAGCTGCATTCTTTGAAATAAATCACAATGACAAATCATTGCTAACTCTAACTTATTGCTGTTTTTCTGTTTACTGGTTTCCATGATAACATTAACCATTCTACTGCTGGAATGTTGTCAGCTGACAAATTATAATTGGCTCTTTTCTGTTTTTCACCCTTTAACCGTCAAATTTGTTCAAGAAAATTTTAAGTTTTCCCATAGAAAATGTCTATTTGCAGACCAAGTGAAAACTATTTTCGAAAATTTACCAGTGGAATGACTGGCTCGGTTATCGAGCCAGTCATTCCACTGGTATTTTTTCAAAAACAGTCTTCTCTTAGTTTGCAAATGGGCATTTCTCAAGACCACTGCAGAAGCCATCTTTGGCTGATATGATTGTTCAAGTTTTTAACTGATGTTTGCTTGATAACAGTGTTGCTGTACGGTGTTATTCTGTAAGGTCTAGTAACATTGTCTTCAAAATGCACACCTTTGATTCTATGACATGATTCAACAGAATTTATGTGAAAATAGTCGACCCTATCACTATCAAGTTCAGGAAGGGAGAACATCATCTGCAAATGAAAATATTTTATACAGGCACAGTCAGACGAGTGAAAAGTTTTCTAAATTAAATCTTTCATTCATATATTTTAATAAATTATAGTATCTATTTATACTTTGACGCATATGACTGGAGAACTCTTATATTCTTTCCATGCTGTCTCAAAATTTATTCCTACCTTTCTTTCTCCAGAATGTGCAAAACATAGAATTTGTTTATGCAAATTAAATAGTGGTTTGATAATCAATCAACCCACTATGTAATTTATATAAAAAATCGGTATGGAGCATGTACTGTCTATCTATTCCTGTTGATGAGATATTGAGTGTTGATAAGTTCATGACTCTCATGGCAATGCATGCCTGAGAAGCAGGTTTGTGTTTTGCCATCTTACATCTGTTGTTGTTTATACGTTGCTATGGATATGCTATTGGATATATAGCTTTCATGGCATCTATCATAAACACAGATATAAATTGACTGTTTTCTCTGAGCTTAATCTTAATATCAACAGACAATTTTATGAGTCCAGACTGTTTTTGCATAAAAATGTTTATTTTGGTGCAGTTCTGGGATTCACAAGTCACAGTGAATAGATCTTTCCCACATTGACATATTTTGTGTAAAAGACTTGCCACAATGAATTGATCACAGATCGGCTGATTGGTTAACACGGCAGGTGAAAAGTGAACAGTATTTCTTTAGACTCATATACAACACACTTTAAGTCATTTGTGTCAACAATTAAGATCGTAATATTATTGAACTCATACATGATAAAAAAGCTAAGCCAATTTCCTACACATTTAGGTATTAGTTTTTATATATTTTTCGAAAATTGTCTTGAGTTAATTATTTGTTTAAAATACACCATTTAGTATCTGCTTGATTTACTGAATCTATGTATAAGTGTGTATTTTAAATATGTAATTACCTTGGTGAAAAAGTTCCTTTCAAAAAATACAAATACTAAAACACATATCTGGATAATTGGATGTGCGTTCCAATGATGCATAACATTTTAGGATTTTAGTGTATCATAGCACCTGTTTAACCCGTTATCCCTCGAGTTGGTTCAAGAAAATTTCAAGTTTCTCATAGAAAAGGTTTATTTGCAGACCAAGAGAAACCTATTTTTAAAAACTTACCACTGTAAGGACTGGCTCGGTTATTGAGCCAGTCATTCCAGTGGTAATTTTTCAAAAACAGGCTTCTCTTGGTCTGCAAATGGACATTTTTCAAGACCTGTGCGAAGCCGTTTTTGGCCGATCTGAGTGTTAAAGGGTTAATGTTCTGTATCTTTTAGTGTAACAGTAACTCAATGCAGGCCATTTGTTTGCTGTTACTGTTATCAGCCACTGAAAATGCTATGAGCATTGATCTGGCTGAGAAGGGGTGGGTGGGGCGGTGAAGTCCTCTCATAATGATGTCAATACGAGAACGGTGTATTGCACTTAATCTTATGGCACTGTTTTAAGTAACAGTATCTCGGAACCTTGTGGTGCAATGTTGCTGTTGCTGTCCAAGATTGCTTTCAGCACTGCTTCCTCACGCATAGCTAACAGATACGATTAACACTTTAACACTTTAACACTCATATCTGCCAAAACGGCTTCTGCAGTGGTCTTGAGAAATGCCAGGCATTCCAGTGGTAAACTTTAAAAAATAGTCTTCTTGGTCTGCAAATGGATGGTAGATGTAGGACTGCGCTTAAATAAAGTATGTGAGATCATCAGATATAGGTACCATATTGTCTCTGACTGCAACCCCATTGACATTGAACCTTTCCAGTTTATATTTCTCCTTAGATCAATACTCACCATTCTATTACTTCTGATATACAGCTGGCCCTGACAGCTGGCTCTAGGACTATAGACTTAGAAAGCTTTACCGACTCCTTGGAACCGGGTACTCGGCTCCCAACTGCCGAGTACCCGTCTACCATGAAGCTCATTCTTGTTTGCATAGCGACAAGAGAATACATGCTTTTTGCAGTTGGAAAGTCTTAAGATTGTTTAAGCCTAAGTCTTTTTACTGTGATTAATTGTGATAGCTTGTGCGTTCTCAAAAGGATATTTGGATTAATATGGATGCTTCCGATGATAACCAGGTCATATATTTCCATGTTATTCCATAGTTAAAAGACTTAGGTCTCTAAAATTTTGTCTGTGTCGCATTTCCAATTTCTAACCCCAAAGAATCTGGGACGTGTGTTAACAACGAAATATGCCAGATGATCGCCTTCCTTTAAATCCCCAACAGGCGATCGGCAGATATGAAATTAGGTGTTGGCTTATCAGTGTTTTAACATAATTATCGGCTGATGTCGTTCTCCGTAAGATCCGAGCGGGTGTCGTCACACCCGTGTTTCTCGGATGTTTATGTGAAGAAAATGTTTCATTAATTCGCGCATCTGATTCTGGGTGCTGCGTACTTTAATTGGTACCAGGAAAACTTTGGAATTTTCAAGTTTTGCGCGTTATCACGATCTGTTTGCAATGATCAGTGGTTTCAAAATTCTTGATTTAGATGTGTGGTCTGCGGTTTTACCATGTGCTACAGCAGTTTGTTTACATTTTGTTGTTTCTTCACATATCGTTTTGGCCTTCGTTAAGAGTATAATATATATTTATTAGTAAATATACCCCGAATGCTGTGCAATATGATTCCTGGTTCCGTTATACATCCTTGAGGATCAGTGTATGGGTGTATTATTGCCCGCTTCATTCTTGTCATCATAATCAATGCGATCTTTGCTGTAACGTTGCGGGGTGGGGTGCGGGAGGGTGACAGTTAATCTATGGTCAAAATATTTTAAAATTAATTGTCTGCCTTCCATTTTTGTTTCTTTCCGCTGGCTTATTGTAGGTTTGGCTTTTTATAGTGCCACATATCGTACGGGTTCTATGACAAGGACCATGTCTGTTTTCACTGTACTAAGTGTAGACTTGACAGTAGGTGTAATGTTTGCGCTGTGTGGTCAGTCGATATGATGCATAAGTTCCTTGCCAGAAGGACTTGGCAGGGTCTGACGCTGGGTCAGGCGGTCCAAAAGTAAATCGTGGAGCGTCCGTTTCGGCCCGTGGGGTGTTCCATGTCTGCAACTGGAGATGGCGGAGATGGTACCGCCGGCGTGGTTTGGTCCGGCTAGGCAAGGTTTCTTGCATAGCGTTCTGCCCACACTGGTGTCATCCCTGCTGCCAAAAGTTGTAGGGCAGTCTCTCCCCATGTTTGATTCGGACCCTGTCCTTGGACAGGGTTCTGGACTGGCCACCGAGGGAGCCGTCTCGTACGGCCCCCTGGCAGTCCCCTTGGGCTCCGGCCTGATGGGTTCTGTCTCTCTGCGGCCACCTCCAGGTGGTCCAGTAGCAGTGGCCGGTCCGTCAGGCATGGGAGCCGTCCGCCAGGAGACCAAGTCACCCACACTATGTATCTAAGTGTGGCACTTGATTCAATGGTGCAGGAATTACTCGGTTGTTTTGAAAGCAGCTCATATTCCTGGGCGATTGAACATTCTGGCGGATGCTTTGTCTCGCAGATAGAGAATTCTGCCAACAGAATGGTCTCTCAACCCTCCAGTTCTTCACAGGATCTTCGAGCATTGGGGCAAACCCAACGTGGACTTGTTCACCACAAGGGAAAATGCTCAAATCATGACATGTCTCGCCGATTCCAGATCCTAATGCTGTCGATATAGATGCTCTGGCGTTAAGCTGGAGAGGGAGGCACGCTTACGCGTACCCACCCACCATTCTTCTACCGAAGATATTGGTGAAGATCAGGGAGGAACCATGCCTGGTCCTGCTATAGTGCCATTTGGCCCAGCAGGGCGTGGTTCACGGATCTTCGAGGTCTGCGGGTGGAAAATCCAGTGCAGTTACCCGAGATTCTGAACATAATCTCCCAGGCCAAGGGACGCTTCCTATACGAGCGTCCCGAAATGTTATTGACTGCGTGGTTGTTGTCAAACAACGTTCCACATCGGAGGGCTTTTCTCGACATGCTGCAGATTTCACCTCAGCTGCGAGAGGGAGGTCAACCTTCAAGTCATATAACAACAAGGTTAACGGATTTGCAGACTGGTGTGAGGAAAAGGGTATTGTTACCTTTCATTCCTCTATTGAGCAAATAGCAGACTTTCTCTGTGAGCTGTTCTTTTCAGGACTAGCTCCTGTCACAATTGCTGGATACAAGGCAGCTTTGGCATCAGTTATCCCTTGTCTAGCCAACATGGATAGTCCAGAGGTGGCCCAGTTGAGTGTGATGGTGAAGGGAATGAGCAATCTCCGACCGAGACAACCGGTAGTCATTCCAGCCTGGAGTCTATCTTTAGTGCTTAATGTACTGGCCAAGCACCCTTTCGAACCGTTGCGTTCGGCTAGTCTAAAGCATTTGACTCTAAAGGTGGTCTTCATATTGGCAGCTTCCTCAGCTAGAAGGCACAGTGAGATCCATGCACTTTCAGCAGAGAGGGACCGATTTATTGTCTCCGGAGAGGGTCTGCGTCTACTGCCAAGAGCAGAGTTTATGTCAAAGATTCAATCTTTGAGATATCCCGGCAAACCGATCGTTATACCGAAACTAAGTAGGTTTGATCGTGATGCCAGTGTCTGGTGCCCAGTCCGTGCTTTGACTAAGTACAAAATGGACAGACTTGTTACGGTCGAATGATAGACATCTGTGGATCTGCCATAACGAGCCATATGGCGCCGCATCCGTGGATTCTATCTCTTGTCGGGTAGTCGAATGCATTCAGACTACCCATGAGATTACGACTGGGCACCAAGTGCAATGCGCAAGGGCACGATGTTAGAGGAATAGCCGCCTCTTCCGCCCTTTTACAATGGTGTTCCGTTGACATTATGGCTGTTGCACAATGGCACTGTGAGTCCTCTTTCACGGATTACTATATGAGGGATGTGTCAGACTTCGCCAATCCACTCGCTTTAGCTGTTTTGAGACGATAGCTATATGACCGAGCTGCTCTTCTTCCTTTTTTGGCATTTGTAAGAGAGAATTAAGAACCAGACATGGTTGAGCAAGAGGATATCAACCAGAGTGTGTCACTGATGGCCGGACAAGTGAATGGTTGGAGGCTCCAGGTCTGAGATCCAAATATCATGCGGTAATTCAGGATTGAGAGTGTTTTGTATTATGTCTATATATCATTATCATTCATCTTATATATTCATGCTCATTCCCAGGCTAATATATGCAAAGAGCAGTTAACCCTCTTGGCATAATTGTGTTTTCAGGCGAGATGCATGTTCGTGAGTTCTCTCCCTTTTCTTAGGAGAAAAAAGGGGAGGGGGGGGCAGTGATGCGAATGTGATTCGGTTCCGTTAACTTGATGGTCCTTTTAGGTCTCCATTAGTCAAGTTTAAGTCTAGCTCTTTCTCCAAGGGGAAAAAGTAGCAGTTATGGCTTGCCCCTTCCCACCAGGTTACTGACCAAATCTGGTGTATATCAGAAGTAATAGAATGGTGAGTATTGATCGAAGGAGAATGAAGGAAATTTCAATTTCCCTTTGTCCGAGATCTAACAATACTCACCATTCTATTACGGACCCAGCCTCCCAGCCCCACGGAGGCAAGCCTTGAGTTTCTATTGTTTGGTGGCTGTGCAAACAATATGAGCTTCATGGTAGACGAGTACTCAGTAGGTGGGAGCCGAGTACCCGGTTCCAAGGAGTCGGTAAAGCTTTCTAAGTCTATAGTCCTAGAGCCAGCTGTCAGGGCCAGCTGTATATCAGATGTAATAGAATGGTGAGTATTGTTAGATCTCGGAGAAAGGGAAATTGAAATTTCCTTCAATCTATCATATGACGTCATAATCAACTATGTGATGTATCTATGTCTATGAGAAAATTGAAATTTTCTTGAACAAATTCAAGGGTTAAAGGGTTAACACTCAAGATGAACACTAGCTGCTTCTGCAGAGGTCTGCAGTAAATTTTCAAAGAATTAGTCTTCTTCGTCTGCAAATGGATGGTTCTCAAGACCACTGTAGAAGCTATTTTTCACCCATTTGAGTGTTAAATTGTTTATTAATCTCACTGCTGTAATTTCATGTAATGACCTGCATGTATGTGGTTTATTTTTCTGCCTAACGCTCACAACAGCTCACTTCTTTCTGACTGAATAAGAAGCTTGATGTAGTAAGTGAATGGTTGTATATATCTGGCTAGGAGAGATTAATCAGGTCACTAAATCAAAGTATCAATATTTGTAGTGGTCTTGATAAATGCCTATGTAAAGACCTTTTAACCCTTTCATGATGAAGCTGGCCAAAACCGGGCTCTGTGGTGGTCTTGGAGAACGTCCACTTGCAGGCCAAGATAATACTACTTTTGAAAATTTACCACTGGAATGATTGGATCGATATTTGGGCCAATCATTCCAGCGGTAAATTTTCAAAAATAGTATTCTCTTAGCCTGCACATGGACATTCAATAAGTAAAAATTTTTATTGTTTGAAAATATTTAGTCATTAAAGGGTTAAAGAAGGCTATTTTAGAAAATTCACTACTAGTCTTATTGCATATATGAGAGTTCTCAAAGGATACACTGATTTTAGTGTTATTACTACATTACAACCTACCTCCTTGCATTACTATTGCTCTTTCCTTCTCTGAAGGGAAGCGTAGGAGGATGAATTTTTTACAGCCAATGTTTGCTGGGTATTGTGGTTACAGAGTGATGGAAGGCTTCTTCAGGAATCTCCATACTCTCTCTAATGATGAGATCCATAGTAATTCGCTTGAATGCTACATCTCAGAGTGAGGCAAGAAGAGGGTTAATCCAATACCCAGAGCCACTGAGTAGGTCATTAAGTACAATGACAACCTCATTGGCTGATAGCTATCACATGACCATGTTGGTAGCAACCAAGACTTCATTCCTTTGACGAATCCAGCCATATAATCCAGCTTATCCAGATCCATGAAGAGGCAGATGATCCTATCACTACTCGACTCTGACTATCTGACTAAACCTGAAATTAAAAATACCTCAATACTCTACATTATACGATGGAAAATTTCTTTCAGAAATACCCAATTATGTCAAAATCTGACATATCCAGGTATACCTAAAGGCTGAATAATATAATGAATATCTTATGCTGAATATAACTATTCTAACAAGATATGACCATTAAAATGAAGCCTTTATAAGTTTATACATATTAAGGGCCCTAACTGGGCACCAGACAGAATCATCTGGTGATAAGGAAGAAAGTTTATGAATTATAATAGGTTTACCCAAGAATTTAACTGACTAAGTTTTGGACAGGAATTCCGCCCTGGGATAGAGAATGATGCTATTCCCTGTAATTTTAAACCTATCCAATTCAGCAGACAGGTCATGGTTTTCAGAGCGATGGCTAGCTGATGCTACTGCTAATAGGAATACTGCTTTAAGGGTAAGATGTTTCAAACAAACAGAACCTAACGGTTCAAAATGTTTCCTGGCTAGAACCTGTAGTACAAGTGAAAGGTTCCAAGAAGGAAGGGGTTTCTTAAATGTGGTCGTGAATTAACAATACCTTTAATGAGGTCGTGAAAATGTTTTTGAACTTATACCGAAGGATCAATGAGACACTTGACTAAGGAGTTCAGACAAAAACGATAGGATCTGATAGTTTTAACTGATATATTTTTCTGGTCAAAGATGAAAAACAGAAAATCTGTGACTTGAGTTACAGAGGCCTCAGAGGGCAGGATAGAATGGTCTGAACACCATTTTTTGAAAAACTCAAATCAAGCTTTATAAATGTTTCGAGTAGACCTTACTGAAAAGATTGATGAAGAAGGGGGCAACTCGACAACTTTCAGACTGAGGCGAAAGATTTCTGGATTCTGATGGAGAATCCTGCCTCTGTTCTGGGACAATAGATTGTGGGAGACAGGAAGTAGCAGAGGGAGATCTACAAGAAGGTCCAGGAGATCCTGAAACCACGATTTTGTCGGCCAAAATTGAGCTATTAACAGGACTACACAGGGATGTTGCCTGATCTTTCTGAGTACCAGAGGAATGAGAATCATAGGGGGAAAAGCGTAGGCGAACATGTTGTCCCAAGACTGAGCTAGAGAGTCTACTTAAAGAGCCATGGGTTCCGGAAAGGGAGATATGAAGGTGGATATCTTTCTGTTCTTGAGAGTAGCAAACAAGTCTATGTCGGAAGGACCGAACTGAAGAAAAATCGACTGGGCTACAGCCGCTTTCAACTCCCATTCTGTTTCTGGGATTCTGGAAGGACGAGATAAATGGTCGGCCAGAAACTTCAGTTTGCTTGGGACATGGGATGTTCGAAGAGAAATGTTGTGGGACTTGCACCAATGAAGCATGATCATGGACTCTCGACAGACAGACCGACCGACCTGGTTTCCCCCCCCCCCCTGATGATTGATGAATGAGACCACTGTGAAATTGTCTGATCTGATAAGGATTGACATACCGAGAATCATGGGTTCCCAATGAACTAGGGCATGGAAAACAGCCCACAGCTATAAAATGTTGAAATGGTAGTCATGGTTGACATTCTGTGAGGTACCAGGTTCCCAAAATCTTCCTGGAATCCCAGATGGCTCCCCATCCTTTCAGGGATGCATCTGTGAAGAAGATTGCCTGAGAGATGGAGGATGGAGAGGAACCCCTAACAAGAGGCCAAAGGGGCCTGTATCGCTCACCTGCATCATAGGCATTTCAACCAGAAAGGCCTTTAACAATAAGTAGACCCCTACAGAGTTGAGCAGAATCATAACATGAAAACAGAAGCCATGTTTCTTTATGTATCAACTACTTTTGAAGAAAACTTAATGGCCCTTAGTCCCTTATCATATTTTGGCCCAATCTGTTCAACGATTCTGGATATGAAGTTGTTTTCGCGAAAACTAGGTCATCCAAGATGGCCAGCAAGCCAATGGACCAATCAGGTTCGCTTGAACAAATTGGTTCTCCTCCTGCATTAGATGATGTTTCATGAGTTTTAAATCAACCCTCAAGCTATTTCGGATATTTTTAAAGACATTTCTAAAAATTGGCTGGTTTAGCTGGTGGCCATCTTGGATTTTGGCCGATAAGCTTCATTTGAACAAACTTAGACCTCTATGCCCTAAGGCTGCATTCTGCCAAATATAATTGAAATTGGCCCAGTGGTTCTTGAGAAGTCGTTTAAAGAATTCCCCATTGCTTTACTATGGGCCCATTGCTTTACTATGGGAGCCTATGGCAGGAAAACAAACCAAGATGGCAGTCAAACCGTTCATCCAACAGTCTCAAAAGTGTCATATTTGAACTCACCACCCTGATAAGCATACATAGAGCAATTTTCGCCATTAAAATACATCAAATACAAAAATACCCAATATGACCAACAAATGCTAGATTGGTTGATGCCGGCCATGTTTTGTAACATACGAAATTCTTTTGAACAAATTTGAATGGACCTTGGTCCCTAAGCATATTTAATAAATTTCAGCCCTATCCCTTCAGCGGTTCGGGGGGAGAAGTCGTTTTCGGGAAAACAACATCATCCAAGATGGCTGCCAAGCAAATAGGCCAATAAGGTTGGCTTGAATAAACTTGGGTCTAACGTTGCCATAGATGATGTGTTATGAGTATTGAATCAATTCCTCTTGCGGTTTCGGAGATTTTTTAAAGTGTCTAAAAATCGGCCATTTTGGCCGGCAGCCATCTTGGATTTTGACCGATCTGCTTCGTTTGGACAAACTTAGATCTCTATGCCCTATGAATGCTTCCTCCCAAATATAATTGAAATCGGCCCAGTGGTTCTTGAGAAGAAGTCGTTTAAAGAATTCCCAATTGCTTTACTATGGGCCCATTGCTTTACTATAGGAGACTATGGCGGGAAAACAAACCAAGATGGCAGGAAAACCGTTTATCCGACAGTCTCGAAAGTGAGATATTTGAACTGGCCACACTGATAAGCATATATAAAGCAATTTTAGCCATCAAAATACATCAAATACAAAAAAGCCAATATGACCAAGAAACGCTAAATTTTGATTGGATGATGGCAGCCAGATTTTTTAGCGAACAAACTTTCCTTGAATAAACTTGAAAGGCCCTTGGTACCTAAGCATATTTACAAAATTTCAGCTCTATCCCTTCAGCGATTCGCTAGAAGAAATTGTTTTCGCGAAAACTAGTTCATCCAAGATGGTCGCCAAGCAAATCGGCCAATCAGGTTGCCTTGAACAAACTTGAGTCTACCGTTGCCACAGATGACGTGTTATGAGTTTTGAATCAATTCCTTCAGCGGTTTTGGAGAAGAAGATTTTTTAAAGTGTTTCTAAAAATCAGCCATTTTGGCCGGCGGCCATCTTGGATTTTGACCGATCCGCTTCGTTTGAACAAACTTCGATCTCTATGCCCTATGAATGCTTCCTCCAAAATATAATTGAAATTGGCCCAGTGGTTCTTGAAAAGAAGTCGTTTAAAGAATTCCCCATTGCTCTTCTATGGGCCCATTGCTTTACAATGGGAGCCGATGGCGGGAAAACAAACCAAGATGGGAGCCAAACTGTTTATCCGACAGTCTCAAAAGTGGCATATTTGAACTCGTCACACTGATAAGTATATATAAAGCAATTTTCGCCATCAAAATACATCAAATACAAAAAAGCCAATATGACCAACAAACGCTAAATTTTGATTGGTTGATGGTGGCCATGTTTTTTAACGTACGTACTTCCCTTGAACAAACGTGCATGGACCTTGGTCCCTAAGCATATTTACCAAATTTCAGGTCTATCCCTTCAGCGGTTCGGGAGAAGTTGTTTTCGCGAAAACTAGGTCATCCAAGATGGCCACCAGGCAAATCGTCCAATCAGGTTGCCTTGAACAAACTTGGGTCTACCCTTGCACTAGATGATGTGTTATGAGTTTTGAATCAATTCCTCCAGCGGTTTCAGAGAAGATTTTTTTAGTGTTTCTAAAAATTGGCTATTTTGGCTGGCGACCATCTTGGATTTTGGCCGATCGGCTTCGTTTGAATAAATTTTATTTTATATGCCCTAGGGATGCTTCCTGCCAAATATAATTGAAATCGGCCCAGTGGTTATTGAGAAGAAGTCGTTTAAACAAAAAGTTGACGGATGATGGACGGACGGTCGCCACGGCATAAGCTCACTTGGCCTTTTAGGCCAGGTGAGCTAATAATAGGGACTGACAGTCTTTCCAAAACTGGCAACGAGTCATGAGAGGAAACTTGATGAGAATCCAGATCCAGAGAATCTAGAGACTGATTCCAGTGGGCCATAAGATAAAACTGGAAGGGTCTTCTCATCAGAGGAGCCCAAGGAATCACCTTCTCTACTGAAACCATGAGGCTTAGTATTCTGAGAAAAGATCTGGCCAAAACTAATTGACCTAGAGCTTGAATTGTGCATATCAATGTCTGAACATTGGGAAGGGAGGGAAATAACCTCCCCTGAGAAAGGTTAAAAGTGACCCCCAGGTGGGTAAAAACTTGACTTGGGGAGAGACGCGACTTTACTACATTGATGATCCAACCCAGGTGAAGGCAAACCTGGATGGCATCTGATACAGGGATTTTAGATTTATAATGGGTCTCCATGGCCCCCACCCACCCCCCCCCCCCCCTCCCCATCCCACCCCACACACACACACACACGCACCCCACCCACGTCTTCTTTGAACAAGAAACATGGTCGAGAAGTAACCTGGATTGGCAATCACCTCCTCCACCGCATGTTTTGATATCAGAGACAGAATCTCAGATTCCACGGCTAAGAGTTTCTCTGGGCATGATGGAACAGGGGTCCAATGAGGAACAAAGGAAAGAGGAGGAGGATTTTCTTTCCAACAGGGATGATGGCCGCGATAAATAGTTTCTAACACCCACTGATCTTGAATAAGAAGATCCCAATAAGTCTTGAACCTGGAAACACGATTGCCTACTGGGATGCTTGGAATGCTTGTAATAGTGGGGGGACTGAAAATCTAAATCTACTGGAAGGGTTAAAAAAAGGGCCATCTCCTGAACTTATTACGTCAAAAACGAGGATGATACCAACCACCCGATTTATGAGGATGTCTAGAATGCTTTCTAAATGGAATCTGCGCTCTGGACCTATTGGAAACCACATCCGAATATTTATCCTGAATAGGAGACCTACGGTGAGAAGGAGACTTACGAGGAGACTGACCCCGAGAGGAAGGCCTAGAAGGAGAAGTAGAGCTAGATCTATTAATCGAGAGAGTATGGAGATTCCTGAAGAAGCCTTCAGTCACTCTGTAACCACAATACCCATCAAACATTGGCTGTACAAAATTCATCCTACTACGCTTCCCTTCAGAGAAGGAAAGAACAATAGTAATGCAAGGAGGTAGGTATATATAATTAGTAAAACATAAGACCAGACTCTCCAGGTCGTCTGGTCATTTTTTGGCTAAATTTGGGATTTAAAAAGATTCTGCTTTTGATCAAATACCTTTAAAACTAACCTTTATCTAAAGGGGTGGTGGTGGGGGTGGTGAAGTAGTAGTTGTCAGTTATTTCAGTGGTCTTCTTCAGTTGCCACTCTCACCTCTTCTTACTGCCTCGATAACTGAACTAATCATTCCAGTGATAAATTTTTTTTTAAATCTCTTGTTCTGCTAATGGACATTTTCTATTAGAATGTTACAATTTTTGGGAGTGTATCTGGGTGTTAAAGCAATAAGATAGTCAACTAAATCTGGAGAATTCCGTAACAGACTAGATATGACACATCTGTTATCGTGTAAGGAATACTCTGTTGAACATTTATGCCCCACCCCCACCCCCATATAGATATATGGGGATATATAGCATATCCTTTGTCAGTTCGGCTGCCCATTTGCTCATCTGTCCGGTGCCATAACTCTAGCTCTACTGGTGCAACCTTCACTAAACTTGGGCTGGCGGTTGGTTCTGTGGGGTCAGAAGAAGCTTATCGATTTTGGGGTCAAAAGGTCAAAAATCAATGTCAGGGTGTGCCAATTAATGAAATTTTATTGAATTTCCGGATAATAACTGGAGTTCTATTGAAGCGATCTTTACTAATCTTGGGTGGGATGTTGTTTTGAAGTCAAAGGTCAAGGTCATGATTACCCAATTAATGAAATTATATTGCATTTCCAAATGATAGCTCAAATTCTATTAAATGGATATTTACCAAACTTGGGTGGGAGGGTGTCTTTGGGGCATCAAAGAAGCGCATCATTTTTTGGGTCAAAAGGGCATGATCACAGTGTCCTAATTAATGAATTTTTATTGCGATTCAAGGTGATAATTTGAGTTCTATTGAAGCAATCTTGGCCAAACTTGGGTAAGGCGTTGTCCTTGGCTTTGCGAAGAACCCTATTGATTTTGGGGTGAAAACGTCTGAGGTCAAGATCACAATGACCCAATTACAGAAATTATGGTGAGTTTCCAGACGTTATCTCCAGTTCTAGTGGAGGAATTCTTACCAGAGTTTAGTGGAAGGTTGCTGCCTATAGTCCAAAGAAGCTTATTGATTTTGGGGTCAAAATGTCAAGGGTCAAGGTCATGGTGACCCAGTTAAAGCCATTCCCCTCATTTGCAGACAGTGATACAAGTTGTACTGTAGGGAAATTATCTGGCTGCGGAATGGGGACAGTATACTTTTACAATCTCTTATTGTCGTTCTAGTTTGAAACAAATTTGGCTTCTTCGGGGGTGTGGAGGGTGGAGGGTGGTGGAAGGAAGCTTAATCCATAATGTTGCACTATCTTAAGTTTATGTTTTGTCAATGTCCATTTGTAGGCCAATAGAAGAGTATTTTAGAAAATTTACCACTGGAATGACAGTCTCTGTTGTCGAGCTAGCTATTCCAGTCAGTAATTTTCAAAAGATTTTCTTCACTTGTGAAAATGGACTTTTCTCAAGACTACTGAAAAAGCCTTAGCGTGGTGTTGACCATTGTTGCAAAAATTAACATTTCTCAAGACTACTGAAAAAGCCTTAGCTTGTTGTGGGCCGTTTGTTGCAATGTGCAATGTTATGCTTTACGCAACACTTGACATGTTAAGTGCAGCTCCACAGTAATATATTGCACATGTTTAATTGCCTTTGTTCAACTGACTCTGCAACATAAGTCTATTCTGGAAATGTGTTGACAGATTGTGTTTGTCTTTATGGTATGCAATTAAGATCTATAAGTAGGTGTATAAGTAGTCATTGTCTCTTTAATATTAACTCTTTAACCCTCATATCAGCCAAATATGTCTTCTGCCGTGCTCTTGCAGTCATTACAGGGGTACATTTTCAAAAATAGTTTTCTCTTGGTCTGCAAATGGACATTTTCTATGAGAAAAGAGAAATTTTCTTGAACAAATTTTATGGTTAAAGGGTTAATGTAGATGAGGGATTCCACATGCTTGTTAGATAGCATTCATTATTTTGAAAGCAATCTGATCAAATGCTGCTAGGAAGCAACAACTTTTGATCAAATTCTTTGCAAACTACCAGTATTTGTCATCAACTTGTCAGAACCTTATAGCTTGTGACCTTGCATCAAGGACTGTGTGAGTTGAATTCAGAATGAAGTGTTCATGATAAATGGGCAGCAGAAGAATTAGGTTAAAGTTAATAATCCTCATTCATTTTATGCAATTGAGATTTATCTGTCATCACTTAAAGTTCTCATGTCCCATTAAATGTAAACACTTTTGCACGAGATATAAGATGCCTGTTGATTTCTGTTCAATTTAGCCAGCATGCTATGCTACCCAGCATGCAACTCTACCCAGCATGCAATTCCCTAATTCCATAATCATTAGAACTATTGTACGCCATATTCGTTTAGTCTATTGTCTGTATAGGCCAGAATTTGTCAAAGAAAACCAACCCGTTGCAATGCAGTGAGCCCAGAATTTTACTTTTCCTCCATGGTTCGCCAGCATGAAGTGGATCATCATTTGTTTTAGTTTCATGCTTTGTAGATAGGTATATGTGGGTGAACTCTGTTTTTGATTTATTCATAGAGATTCTCAATTTTTAGTTTGCTTGCAGCTAGGTGTTTCTTTTCGTCTTCTATGACGTCCACATCGTCAGCATATTCCATCTCTAGCGGTATACCCAGTATTGACACTGGGGTTGGTGGGGAGGGGTTTGATCTTGTGGCACTCTCCCGCACGGATTTCAATGCAGCAGCAAGGTATCAGGTGAAAAGCACAGGCGATAGACCATCTCCCTGTGGGGATCTGATTGATGTCTCAAACTCTACAGACTTCACTGACTTGACTCATACTCTCAGTAGTCTCGCTAGTCGTAGCTCATTTTCATTCCAACTGGCCTGGCATAGTACATCTAGGATCTTTGAGCGTTTAATTGTGTCGAAGGCTCGTGACATTTCAATGCCCATTTTGTGGAAATCCCAGCGTTTAGACATGACTACCGACAATCATGCATTGAGCCCATACAATATGTGCGCAACTGCGTCCACGTTTGAAGCCACTTTAACATGATCTGATGAAGTCATCGATCTAGATGTCTCGGATGCGGTATAGAGTAACATTGGATAGGAAGTGCTGTATGCTGTTGAGGAGCACAATGGGCCACAGATTGGCTGGGGACCAGGTGGTTTCTTGGGCTTGGGTGGTGCGATAGGGGTGCATTGGTCTACAGCGTTGATGTGAAGGTGGTGCATAAAAGCTGAATTAATTAGGTGCATGATCGGTTTTGAGATAACGTCACTTGCATATTTGAATAGTTCATTGCTCATGCCATTAGATCCAGATTCACATCCATTTTTCAGGGCTTTAAGTGCCTTCTCAACTTCTGCTGTTTTAATTGGTGTTAGTAATGGTCTGGGGGTCTCCTGAGAATGGGTGCAAGGGCTCATAATTGTGGTCAATGAACTGTTCCTTGAACCATTCTCGAATCGCCTCGTGTTTGCCCTGTTCAGTCCCGATAAAGGGTCCTTCAGAGTTGTGTACAGTGAGTGGTGGTGGTGTGTAGTTAGTAACTCTCAGGGCTCGGGCTACCCGAAACATTTTGTGACAGTCATTCGTGTCAGTGATTTCATCTGCTGATTGAATAGCAAGATCTTTTAAGTGTTCGCTAATGTGGCGCAGAATATTATTGTTCTCCCGGCATAGTTTGGTGCGGTCTTCACTTTGGACACTTTGATAGATGCGCAGCCGTAATGATTTCTGCTCTGCTGACAGTTTTGCTACTACAAGGTCATCAGTATACCTAGTTCTGTTCTTTTTAAAAACACCTATGGTTAGGGCTTCGTTTGGATGGGAGCTGACGTCAATGTTAGCTATCTGCTCCCAGAGGGCCTTTTTGTATGGCTTTTACATGTCAGCATCACTGATGAGCTTGGGTAGGTCGTAGATGACTCTACCCTCTTGCCTGGTATGGCATTTATGCATGAGGTAGAGATTGTTCATCTGAAGGCATGTAATGACTGGCTTATAGTCAGAATGGGTCAGGGGGAGAAAGATGACCAACTCCACACTGGTCTTCTCCGTAAGTACCAACTTTGTTGGGAAACTAAGTCATCAAGGATTGCGGACTGACATTCGCATACAGAGGCAACCCTGATTATGTCTAACCTTTTTTAAACAAGAAGCTGTGCTTGACATCCTCGGACGACATGATCTTCCCAAGAGCTTACCATAGCCACGTGGAATGTATGTGGTCTGAGCGCAACATCAAAGACTCAGACTGAGAACACTGTAACATCGATATTACATGCATTCAAGCGACTAAAGTAGCTAAACACTACAGACAGGCTATAAGCTAGTACTCATGGAGCAAAAACAGGCCACATACCGGGGCTTAGGCTTCGTAATTGGACCAAGGGTCTTGGTTCATGTCATTGGTTTTGGATACGTCAGTGATCGCATTGCATTCATTGACCTGGCTATACCTATGCGAAAACACACCGCCACTAGGTGTGGAATTGTCAATGCATACGGCCCAACTACCGAAAAAGCCAAAGAGAATCCAGCAATATTAGATTCCTTCTATGCAGAACTGAGCTCTGCTATTATAATCCCAGCTAGATGGTAACTGTTCGTCTGTGGAGATTTCAACTCCAAGCTGGGTAAACTCAGAATTGCAGACAAAAGTTCAGGACTTGGCTTGTGTATGGGATCGTATGGAGAGGGCACATGCAACAGCAATGGAGATGCACTGGTGGCATTCCTTAGTTCCAATGGCCTATTTGCCACCAATACAGCTTTCAAACACCCATGCCATCACCGGACAACATGGACCGGACACATTGCTGATCGCAAAGCTTCAAAAGGCTCTAAGGCTACAACAGCTGTCTTCAACCAAATAGACTTCATACTATGCAAGACAGAAGCAAAACCCCTATGTCTGAATGCTCATTCTTATGTAGGCACAGACCTCAATTCTAACTATAAGCCAGTCATTACACACATTCAGATGAACAAATAGTCATTTGTCCTCCAGCTGTGGAAGCGTAAGCATGCACATAGGACGTATTCACTGAAGTACAGCCTACATTTCAATATGATTCAGAGCAAGTGTGTCAATTTCCAGGAGAAAATTGGAGAAAGCTTTTATATACTTTGACAATATTTTGCGTGAAAGTTGTTTCAGTCAAATTGTTGTCAAAATAATTATTTGGTAATATGAGTACTACCTGCTACAGATTTGATACTAATTTGAATGAAAATGGTTGTGACAACAGCTTTCAGTCTATATATTCTAAAATAATCATAATTTTTAGTCGACTCACTATGGAATTGAACAGCAATTAAATTTTTGATTTCTAAGGCACCAACAACATTGTTGAATTATTAACCACTCACACATACAATCAATATCTTGCTATACAGGTGTGAGGGCTATATACGCTTTCTCGCCAAGAATGAATGATTAGCAAACAGTGTGTAACTTTCATTGACAAATTGTGCATTTGTTTGAAATGCATTGATCGAACAGAAACGTACATGCGGTCGCTTGGATAAATATTTCCTTCATGCAGGCAATTCATATTTTCGGCATATACTAACTACTTAGATAGCAATATTGAACGCCATGCAATTCTATGGATAATACTTCGTCAATGTTGTTGATGCCTTAGAAGTCAAGACCTTACAGTTAAATTGCTATTCAAATCCATGGTGAGAGTCAGCTGAAAATTATGATGATTATTTTAGAATATATAGATGGGAAGCTGTTGTAGCAGATAGTAATCGCATTACCTAATAATTATTTTGACAATTATTTGACTGAATTTTGTTGCTGTCATTGATAGCAACATCCGTCATGCAAAATATGGTGAGAGTGTATAAAAGCCTTCCCCAATTTTCTCCAGGAAATTGACACCCTTGTGCAGAACAGTATTGAAATGTAGGCTGTACTTCACTGAATACGTCCTACGTTAATGCTTACACTTCCAGAGCTGGAGGACAAATAACTATTTGCACATGCAGGCGGGTTGGTTTTGTTTGAGAAATCTTGGCCTATACAAACAATAGACTAAGCAAATATGGCGTCCAATAGTTACAACGTTTATGGAGTCAGGAAATTGCATGCTTGGTAGCATTGCATGCTGGGTAGCATAGCTGCTGGATAAATTGAACAGAAATCAGCAGGCATCTCATAATCTCATGCAAAAGTATCTATATTTAATGGGACAGGAGAACTTTAATCATCTTCTGTCAACCTTTGTAGCATGTTTTACAATTAGCTGATGGATTAATTAGCATGGATGAGTTGGCACCAAGTTTGATTAACTAGAATTATATCTCTTGAGACAACAGTGGTTAATCCCTTATTAACCCTTTAATGGTTGAATTTGGTCAAGAAAATTTAAATATCTGCCTATTGAATGTCCATTTACAGGCCAAAAGAATATAACTTTTTTTAATTTATCACTGAAATGACGGGTTTTGGCTGGTATGACCATTAAGGTGTTAAATATATGTAGCAATTGATCCCTTATTTAAAGGTATATATTGATAGATAACTTTTGGCAATTGAGTAAAAGCCATTTCCTGTTGACGAAAACATAATTTTAAGATATCAAGATCTTTATAAGATGTAGAAATTACCTTCCTTGACATGTCAATAGAAGCTAAGACTATGAATTCTTTAAATTTGTGAAAATATATTTGTTGTTCAGTTGGTTTTATTGGTCGCTTATGCTTTGCTGGATGTGCACACAGGGGCCTATATAGTATGTATATAGTTTACTGATCACGAATCCAGATCAATGGCCTCTGCCCACATCATCTTTACAATCTAACAGTTTGTCACATTTACTTTGCTGTAAGTTGAGCTGGGATAATAAAATACTGCAAAATGTGTATGTCTAGTGAGTCTGCATGATAATATGGCTAGAGTTTGAGAGCTTGAGTGCTATGGCTTGATCTCCTGATGGCTGGAATTTCCTCTGGCCTGTGTCAGAAGTCAAGCGCATGTAACTGTTGATGTCCCTGGAATGTCAATCATTTCATGGCATTCACCCTGCAGCTGAGCAATACATGCTTACAGTATTCATCTCAACATTCCATCGTAAATACTAGTATATTTTAAAACAGTATTGCTCAAGGTTTTTGCTGTCTAAAACAGCAACAGCTTTCAGCATCATCATTTTCAAAATTCATACGTCCTTCCTTCCAGAGAGTGTTGCAAAATATTGTCCTTTGGGATGCAAGAGCTAGCGTAATGGTTAAGCATTCATGTTTTGTTAGCCACAGTAGCAGGCATGCTGCAGCATACTGTCTTTGATTCCTTCATTCTAAGAGGAATTCTTTATGCAGACTGCACTGTGCATTTAAGCACTCATTAGACTTCACTTTAGGGCTGGAAGAAAAACGTGAACAGAACTATTGACTTACATGTAGAAGAGGAACAAGGAGAATCATCGATAATAGGTAATATTTTTCTTGCTTTACACAAACCAAATGCTTATTTGTTTTTAGCTATGCATAAAATATAATGAAAAATTCTTTATTTTCTCTTCACGTGATGCAATGTAGTGATGCTTAGCGAGGATTCCTAGTGCAGGTCCTCAGCGGTGCTCTTTAGCAGACTATTGTTTTCTTGTCCCATTGTTGTGATGTTTGCGCGATTATACTTGTGTATATTTTGAATGTTCATTTGTTGAAAGTAAATTAAAGTTGACGTCTTCAGTAGCTACACTTTTAGAATAGAAACTTATTTATGTTGCAATAAAATTAATTTTTGTTGGCGTCCATCTTGGATTTTGTGTTATTTTTTAGAAACACTTAAGAATCTCTCCGAAACTTTGTAGCTGATCGACATGCATCGCCAGAAACATCATCTAGGATATTTGCTGAAGAAATGGTCCTGTATAAGGGAAGCTGATGGGTTGCGCTGTTATGTGGCCATCTTGGATGACTTAGTTTTCATCCAAAATAACTGCTGAACAGATCAGACTGAAGTTTAAAATAGGTACTATGGGTGAATGTGGGCATCTTGAATCGAGCCAGTCATTTCAGTGGTAAATTTTCAAAAAAATAGGCTTCTCTTGGTCTGCATATGGATATTTCTGAAGACCACTGCAGAAGCTGTTTTTGCCTGATTAGTGTTAGTTTAAATTTTCATGTTTCCAATCATAATTTTTTGGCTTGAAACAGATTTTCATGCTTTGTACAGAAATGTTCTCATCTCCAGCACAAAGTCCTTCGTGGCAGTTCAGAACTAGTATGTAAGTGGGGTTGTCAGTCTGTCTGTTGGTCGATCAAATTTGTTACATTTCGGACAAAGCTGCAACTATGTCGCGTAGCACATGCTTATCTATACACATATTACAGGTGGGCAATGCCAGGTCTATGTGCCTCGTTAGTTATTATCCTCATGTTTTTCAAAGAAAGTTGAGGAGTATGTCATCCTAGCCACCTGTCTATGCAGAAATTAATTGTAACGCACCTCCTCCAAAGCCATTGGATAGAATTCAACCACATTTGGTATGCGAGTTATCCATGTGATTGCGGCATACAAGAGAACTTTTACACTTGTATACGGCCCCAGGGGCTGTGGGGTCAAAAGGTCAAAGTTGTGAATGTGAAGATGTGAGATGGCATGCCATCGATCATCCAGTCTAATTAGTCTTCCCACGATGTGTCTCTAGACTATTGCAATGCCGATGTCTGTGTGTACATATGTCTGTCTGTCTGTCATGTGCGCATGCATGCACACATGTACGCACACACTAGTATGCAAGGACACACACCCACACAATACCCTTAAGAACCTCTCCTGCAAATGTGGAAATCGATTTCCCAGTACAAATTAAAATGCTGTCCTTTCATGCCAGCTTGAGAGAGAATTCTCCATTTTGTATTTAATGATTTCATACTTCCTCAGAAATCAATAACACACAAAACATGATTGTTTGTGGCACATTCAATAACCTTCTGAGTCACAGATATTAATTAACCCTTTAACCCTCACAAACCAGAAACAATTCTTTATGATGTAAGAGACATTCTCTTGAGTATTTTGAAACTAATTTAGCTGGAAGGCGGAAGCTATTTTTGTCTTGAAATTGAGACCTTGTAATTTTATAAAATCTAATTTAGTCTACGCGTGGTCTGTTGGGTTGAAAAGGTTAAGTCTATTGATGTGTCATTGTTTACCTATGTTAGCTTGAGGTG
This sequence comes from Chaetoderma sp. LZ-2023a, assembly GCA_034401795.1. Lineage (NCBI taxonomy): Eukaryota > Metazoa > Mollusca > Caudofoveata > Chaetodermatida > Chaetodermatidae > Chaetoderma > Chaetoderma sp. LZ-2023a. The sequence goes on from CM067373.1 coordinate 53,116,379, forward strand.
GAGTGGGGTGTAGATGGTATAAAATAGAACTAGAATGCTCAGTAGATGGTTCGCCATCACAAATTCCCACTTTCAATAGCTTTGACAACCTCTACCCCCTCCACCTATCCCCACCACTCAGGGGGTGGAGCCTAATCTTAATGCTGTCTCACAGTCCACAATCATATGGGTAACTCACACAACAGAATTTGGTTGATTTGTACCAACTTTAAAATTCTACACCCAACCTCTACCCAACACTCGCCACACACCTTCACCACCTTGGGGTGAAGCCTACTCTAATTTTGTCTGGTAACCCACAATCATGTGGGTAGTGCCTGCCCACTACCCGCTGAACACCACACACACACAGGCACACAGGCACGCATGCGTGCATGCCCACACACACTGGACGGAGCTTAATGTAATTGTCATTTTGCAATCCGCAAACATATCGGTAACTCTTGTGACAAATTTGTCTGAATCTCCCCAAACGGCTTCAGATGAGATAGCCGGACAGACAGATAGATGTAGGAGATTGCAACATCCCTGCCTTTTTTTCACATCATGTAACATATGGCTGGTAATTGCTAGCATATTTTCATTCTGAATTTCAAACTTTTAAGGGCCTGTTGATATGGAACCCTAAGAATATTTTTGAAAGTAAATTTAACTGTCTTGAAAAGCAAACTTTCAGTTAAAGTATTTTCCGAAGCAAAAATAATGATTGTATCTGCAGCATATATAAATTATTAATAAATGAGAACGCATACTTTGTAAATGGTATATGTGATGCATTAATAATCTTGTCTGGGTGACTAATATCTTTTCTGTTTACTCAGTACTCACAGTAGTGGTAGTCTAAAGTAGTACAGCATCTTATAAATGTGTGAGTGCGTGCTACACATACATGTGTGAGTGTGTGGTGCATTCCTGTGTGATGTGTGGCGCGTTCGTGAGTGTGCACACATGTGTATGTGTGTCCAGGTATAAATATATCTGCTTTTTGACAAACCATTAACTCTTTAACACTCATATCAATGAAAAACGGCTTCTGCAGTGGTCTTGAGAAATGTGCATTTGCAGGTCAAAAGAAGACTATCTTTTAAAATTTACCACTGGAATGGCTGGCTCGATAATCGAGCCATTCATTCAAGTGGTAAATTTTCAAAGATAGTCTTCTCTTGCTCTGTAAATGGACATTTTCTGTGAGAAAATTGAAATTTTCTTCAATAAATTTGAGGGTTAAATGGTTAATAGGCAAATCTGCTAAAAACAGGCCTCTGTAGTAAGTTGTCTTGATTGGTCAAGAAAGCCAAAAAGTGAATTGCCCATTTGCAGTCGAAGAGAAGACTATCTTTGAAGATTTACCACTAGAATGGCTGGCTCTGTTATCATAACAGAACCAGATATTTCGGAAGTAAATTTCCAAAAATAGTCCTCTCTTGGCCTGCGAATGGATATTGACTTGAAAGACATACTAATTTCATCTCATATGTTGTATTGATCGAGTATGGATTCCATATCATTCCCGTACATTTCCTTTATCAGTATCACCATTATATACTTATGAACGTTGAATGAATGTTGAACTTTTGTCACCGCCATATTGTATTCTCAAGGGAGAATGTGTGATGTCATGTAGACGCTAATGAAACACATCTCTAAATGTCAGAAGTATCATGTAAAATATTTTGAAACTAATCTCACTGGAAGCTGTTGGTGTCCAAGGCAACAACAACATCCAGTCGAATTACATTCTAAATATTCAACAGTTTACGTGTATAGTTGCTTTTACAGCACGTTGTCAAACTATAGATAGCACCTGTATGATTGAGAGAATATTAGATAGGCAGGCGACAGGCTAGCTGTTTTCTAATTGGTTGAAAAGTCAATTATGGTGACCATCATGAACTTTTGATTTTCTCAACCATTCTTCACCATTAAAGTGTTAAGTAGATATCCCTCGCTCATCTTGCTGATCATCCTTGTAAAGCATTTATAGCTCTCCTTTATGAAGTTACAAGTTTTGTCTGGATGGGTGGGGTCTGTGCTTACAGTCACTTGGTGGGGATTATTCCTTAACCCTTGCCACTCTGATGTCAATATTCTATATTTTAATGTGTCAATAGCAAAGAAAGTGGTGAACATTTTCCAACAATTTTGGTGGACGATGGTGCTATTAATTTAATTTGAAAGGTTTGACATCAGAGTGGTAAGGCTAAAAGATGAAGAGCAAATAATGTATCTATAAACATAGATTGATGGATGCAAATGTATCATTATACATATCTATGACAACCAAGGGAGATAAATACAGTTGGCAGATCAGAATCTTTGCGAAACATTCAGGGGAGATAATTTAATCCTAATCAGCGTTCTCACTCGGTACTTAAGTGCTGCTTTACTTGAAAGATATTTACTCTCTGCAAAGTTATTCTTTTACATTCAAATCAAGTGTTAAGTCTAATATATATTATCTGGAAATGATTAACCCTTTAACCCTCAAATTTGTTCACAAAAAGTTCAATTTTCTTAGAGAAAATTTCTATTTGTGGACTAAGAGAAGACTATTTTTGAAAATTTATCACTGGAATGACTGAAAAATTTATTCTCTTGGTCTGCAAATGGACATTTCTCAAGACCACTGCAGAAGCCATTTTTGCCTGATATGAATGTTAATGGGTTAAAGGAGATACTTGTACAATTTAATTGATTGCCAGCAAAATGGTATTAACTTTGATATCTGATGCGCATCAATGCATAAAGGGAGACTACTCTTTCTGTTTCCTACTATTTGCATTGAGCTCTTAACCCTTAACGCTCTGATGCCAGAATTTTAAATTTTCAAATTAAATTAAAAAATGAACTGGTGTTCATTTTACAACAATTTGTCTGACAACATCCACCAAAACTGTTGGAAAATGTTCACCAGTGTCTTCACTATTGATACAGTGTTAAAAGATAGAATATTGACTTCAGAGTAGCAAGGTTTAATATCTACTATAATTCAAATATGTACAAATATATGGCTTAGATATGTAATCATATAATTCAAAGATGTTACAAAATTAATACAAAGGTACATACTTCGAAAATAATAAATGTCTTTCATCATCAACAGCAAATAATATCCCAATGAAATATGTTCTGACTATTGGTTCAGTTTCAATAATTATATCTCAGCATATGCAAGTGAAGCTAAAATGTAAAATTAAGTTATGGAATTTTTCTACAGATTACAACAGGATCATACTAATGTTCTGTGGCCTTTTCATGGGGAAACCTAAACCAGCCTCTGCAGGGGTCATGAGGAATTATTGTCTATATATAGGCTCAGAGACTGTTCAACACAGCATTTCTTATGTCATGTTCAAAATTTTACTAACTAACAAGTTCTTTTTGTTTTGGAAACCATTTTAATTTGTTTATAAGCTGTACTGTATGGACCTCTCTGTACTACCATGTGACGTGTACAATGATGTCATAATCAAATACGTCATGAGGGAGGTAGCTAAGTTCTTCACGAACGCATAATTGAAAACAGACTAAGCATTGTTGTACGAAGTGTATGTCCTTACTGTGTAATAAACATGCTGTTGAATATTTTGAAACTAATTTGAGTGGGTGCTGACTGTGGCAGCAACAGCACTCGGTCAAATTAGTTTTAAAATATTCAGCAGCTTACCTGTATACTATTCTGCAGGAACGCAGTGGAGCATGGGTGGAGCTTGACCTTTACTGGCCTGAGGTCAATATTCTATCTTTTACTGTGTCAATATCAAAGAAAGTGGTGTACATTTTGAAGCAATTTTGACGGAAGATATTGCTGTCTATGACAGCACCATCTCTAACCAAATTTATTAAAAAATAAACACCAGTTCATCTGTTAATTTAATTTAAAATTTTAAAAATCTTGCCACCAGAGTGGTAAGGGTTAACTGCGGATGGGCGGGACTTAGCTAAAGCTGGAGTCATCCATTTGTTCTGAATCCATTCAGCCACTATAAGTGTGATTCTGATCAGATAGAAATAATGCATCGATTTCCTGACAACTATCTGGTACATAGACTAGATACAAACTGAATATTCCTCCTGTCATCCATAATAAATGATGATCAAATGGTACTAGTAATACCACTAACACTGATCGTGAATAATTCTCCAGGGTGAGGCGTTTCCATACAGATGTTCTCATTCACTTTGCAATGAGGGGAATGCTATAGTTTAACCCATTAACACTCAAATCAGCCAAAAACAGCTTCTGTAGTGGGCTTGAAAAATGTCAACTTGCAGACCAAGAAAAGACAATTCTTGAAAATTTGCAACTGGAATGACCGGCTCGATAACCGAGCCAGCTATTCCAGTGGTAAATTTTCAAAATTAGTGTGTTTTATGAAGCATAAATGTACATTGCAGTACCAATTAAAATGCTTTTATGGAAGGTAGATTAAAAAAACAATTAACTTGGAGGATTCTTAACCTTTTAACACTCATATCAGCCAAAAGCGGCTTCTGCAGTGGTCTTAGCAAATGTCCATTTGCAGACCAAAAGAAGACTATTTTTGAAAATTTACCACTGGGATGACTGGCTCAATAACCGAGCCAGTCATTCTAGTGGTAAATTTTCAAAAAAAGTCTTCTTTTGGTCTGTAATTGGACATTGTCTTTGAGAAAATTGAGATTTTCTTGAATAAATTTGAGGATTAAAAGGGTTAATTGTGCATGTGGATACTTTCCTCAGCAAATCCGCACTTACAATTTGGTGACTAGCAGTTTAGATAACTTGAAATCAATTAAAAATTCAATGAATATGAATGTCTCAATATGGAACTCCTTGATTTTGATACAATAGTTTCGTGCCTCAATAACAAATTTTGTTCACTGCGCAATGGACAGGATCCATTGGTCAATGGTTTAGAACTATTAGCCAATTGATTATTATCACACGGCTTGATAAATGTTGCATATGGCCCAATTGTCAATTGATTATTCAGGCGTATTTTGGTAAACAGGACACATCTCAATAATCAATGCCAGAATTGTACCAATAGCATTGGTTTGATTGGCGCTCAACAAGTCCCAATAGCCAATTGCTCACAGTTATATATGTAAGTACTCTTTCACACAAAATGTAAGAAACAATAATTCATATCTTAATATTGAATTAAGAGCATCATGGATATTGTGATTTCCGCGATCCGTCTGTCCATTATGCTATCTTCTCTATAACTTTTTGGTGGAATTCGACCAAATTTGTCCTGTTGCTTACCCATATATGATTGCAGATTTTAAGAGGATAGTTTCATTGGGCTTAAGTTCTAGGCTACTTGAAGGATCTTCACCAAAATTGGGTAGGAGGTAACCTTTCACATGGTCTTAAAGAAGCCTCTTAAATTGAGGGATGCAAAAGATACAAAGTCATGAGGTCAAAGGGCACGCTCATCAAAAAGGGTGCATGAGTGAGACTTAAACTTCTGAATTCTTGTACAATAGCATTTCATGGATGCGGTGGTAAGATTTTGCAGAAGTTTCTTTCGTGAAAATATAACATTGTTAGTGTAAGAAATGACTCATAATAACAATTTCTACTAGCAAGGTTTATATTCTATGAATATCACTACATCATTCACCCATTCCATCAGAAACACCATCGATAATAACAACAGAAACATGGCCATTACAAACAGCAGCACCACCAACGCTGCCACCACCACAGATACCACAACTAACATCATAATACCACATCCACAACCACCAAAACATGACAGTAGTTGTATCAGCATCCCACTGAATATGCGCACCATGTCATTCCCTTGGCCAACATTTAGATTTCCCAAATTTTATGGGGGAACGGTCCGGGGGCCCTCCTACCTGAACTGATGTGGTTTGGCCAAATGCCCATAATACTGTCAGTTTGATGTGATTAATTAATTGTTAGTGTGATTTTTATAGCAGTTTGATTTTCTGCCTGATGCTGTTTCGTATATTGAAATTAATTTTGACAGGAGCAGCAAGAGTTGTCAGTCAATTTAGCTGCAACATTCTGGTGTGGGAGCTTGTCCTTGGTGGTTCAAAGAACCCTAGATTTTTGCAACAAATTGTCAAAGGTTAAGGCCACGGTGACCTAATTAATGATGTAATATTGCGTTTCCGGATGATAACTCGAGTTTGATTTAAGGAATCATTACTAATCTTGGGTGGGAGGTTGTCCTTGGTGTTTCGAAGAACCCTATCGATTTTGGTGTCATCAGTCAAGGTTTCGGTGACCAATCTTGGGCATGAGGGTGTGCTTGACGGAAAGGGGGCATACTTTAGCAATCTCTGATTGTCGTTCTTGTTCTGTTTCTAGTGGTGCAATCATCTCCAAACTTGAGTGGAAGCTTGTCCATGTGGTCCCGTAAAGGTATGCCAACTTTGTGGCCAAAGGCTAAAACACAACAGCTTTTAGAAACATTGATTTCAAAATAGACATATTTGAAGCATTTTTCAATAACTCTAATGGCGCAATCTTTTCTGAACTTAGGTTGATATGTGTCAGTGGGTCCCAAAGATGTATGCCAATTTTGCTGTCAAAAACTGAAACGCAACAACTTTCAGCAACATTGTTTACAAAGTAGACACTTTTATCCTGAGTGAAAAAATGTCAACGACACAGGTTTTGGACAAATTTGCCCTTGTTTCTATAGGTGGCAATTACTTTCAGTCAATATATTTTCAGAATAATCTGTAGAGCTAACTCTGATTCCCTGAAAGAATTGTACTTTTTCCTCTTTTGTGACAAAGCTCTGTTGTCTGTAGTGATTACAACAGAGTATATATATAAGAGTTTTATTATTATTACATCAGTCACACAAGATAAACCACGGCGCCTGCCGGAATCCAGTATGACATCTTTAGTAGAAATCAATACAATTTGTAATGATAAAATGTATGACGTTTTGCCTTTGGTCTGTCTGACTCATGCATAACTATTGTCTCGATTTAGAATAATCATTGTAATTGGTAGTAGGCCAGGCTTTGATGTATAATTCATCACTGCTGGTAATTACGTTTGTTATGCCCATTGTTTGCATGTTATGCGCATTATGCATGCGCATGTCTCGTGCATGATTATGTGTTGGTTACGGCTTGATAACTTTTCTGTGTTCATGCATCTATGCAATGATGGTTTCAATGCTGGTTGTTAGATTCTGTTTAAGTTTTGAAATCACACACTTCATTTTAACGTAAGTACTACATGAAAAAGATTAAAATGTTTTGAAATTTATTCAACTGGAAGTTGTTTCAAAATATTTAAGAAAGCAGTTTGTCCTAACGTTTTTTAAAGTGCTAATATTCAGTCCACTTTAACCCTGTCACCAATGAATTCCCCATATCTCATTTTCAACATTACTATTCAGGAAAACTGTTGAATATTTTGAAATTAATTTGACTGGAAGTGGTAGTAACGGCTTCCAGTTAAATTAATTTCAAAATATTCAGCTGAATATGTTTTATATAGTAAAGAATATATCTTTTAAGGGATTTGACGGTGGAAAGGTTAACGAGATTATGCATGTATTGATTATGAGACGAGGGCCATGAGACTATTTTGAAGAGTCAGTTATTCCAATGATACATTAAAAAACCAGTCTTCTTGGCATGCATTCCTATAAAGACCATGTCAGGGGATGTTTTTGGCTGGCTTAACCATTCAGTGGTAATCTTTTCTAGGTGCACATATTTTGGTGTAATAATTTTGATTGCACTTATGTGCATTGCTTTCATGACTTACCTTGTAAGTGACTAATGTCTTAGACTGATTTGATGTTTTGCATAAAAATCAATGGACCTTTCCGGTTTTAGCTATGCCCCGCCCATCTGTAGCTAAGCTCCACCCACACCTCGCTCGTGTTGGGATCGATCGATCTGTGAACACCCTGACTATCAATTTCCAAAAAAATACACAGGTTCACTGTTGAATATTTTGAAACTAATTTGACTGGGTGCTGCCTAAGGCAGCAACAGCGCCCAGTTAAATTAGTTTCAAAATATTCAACAGCATGTTTGTTAAATAGCAAAGAATTACAAAGACATACAATTCATACAACGTGTCGGACCATTTGAGATTTGGTGACGGTCAATATTGGAACCCTTTGTGATGTAATGATTATGACATCATCATACAAGCGCTGAGCTGATTATGACTTCATACGCGGTCTGATGATGGATGGATACTCTGGAAAGGTGAATTCTCATCTATATCTGCAATTCAACAACTATTTTTCTCTTTGAAAAACTTTCACACATAACTGGCATGTTAATCTTAATTGTCAAGATTTATTGAAGAAATTTCCATCTTTACATAGTGAATATTCATCCATTTACAGACCAAAGGAAGACTATTTTTGAAAATTTACCACCGGAATGACTGGCTTGGTTGAGAAATAGTTTTCTCTTGGTCTGTAAATGGGCATTCATCAAGGCCACTGCAGTGGGTGCTTTTGGTCATCATGACCATTAAAGGGACAGACCATTATCGGTGAAAATCTCCTGACCCCCAATAAGGCCAACCAAGCTAAAACATTGCCATTGTAGAAATATATTTTGCGTGACTCAGTTATCTTCCTTGGCAGACAGTAAGGGTTTAAAATGTCATGCTAGTACCAGATCAATTTATTCTGACACACGCTGATTCACACTCTAATAATAGATGAATCCAAACAGCTACAGCGTTAATCAGTGCCCTTGTTTGAAAGAATTACTATCATATCCATTGGATGGCAATATAAAGTAGATACATTAGTGCCAGAACTTCTGACTAGGAATCCTGAATAGCAAAACTTAGCATTTATTCTGCCTGATGATTACTGACTATTACCCCTTTGGCAAAATGAAGTCTCTAAATCTGTTCATCATACATTATTGATCAGATCAGGGCTATTAGATGTTATTTATTGAGCCCTGAGCTCAGTGTCAGGGTGCTGTGTACAGTCGGTGTCTGGACCAGGCAGATATTTCATTAATGATTTAATACTTTTACGCTTAATTGTTACCTCCTGTTACCAAATGCCATATGACATTCAGTTGCCTTTGCAACAGTAAAGCGGTGGCAAATAAGTTGATCAGGGATCGATAAAGCAGTGCCGCTGCAAAGAGGCTGTTGTGGTACTATAGGGCCTATGTATCGGTGGAACTGTATAGCAACTACAAATTAAGGCTGCCTTTCTGCCATCAGTATGCGGCACTGCAGCAGCATTCAGGCAGGGAAAGCGCAGTAGTTATAGTGATGCAAGTTAATAACGCCATTCTGATTATTTTAGAATTATATTAAAGACGGCTAATACATTTTTAAAGATCACTAAGAAACGTCCCTCCAAATAAATCTCTGTTGCCATTTAACCCTTTAGCACTCATGTCAGCCAAAGCGGCTTGTGCCGTGGTCTTGAGAAATGTCCATTTTCAGACCAAGAGAAGACTATTATTGAAAATTTACCACTGGAATGACTGGTTCGATAATGAGCCAGTCTTTCCTGTGGTAAATTTTCAAAAATAGTTTTCGTCTCTTGGTCTGCAAATGGACATTTTCTATAAGAAATTGGAATTTTTCTTGAACAAATTTGAGTACTGACATCATGCTAAGTGTTTTGTCAGAGTATTTAACCCTTTAAGCCTTGAATTTGTTGATGAAAATTGAAATTTTTTTCAAAAGTAAATGTAAATTTTCAGACCAGGAGAAGACTATTTTGGAAAGTTTATCACTGGAATGACTGGCTCGGTTATAACTGCCACAATTTGAATAATTGGAAGCATTGCTTTGCCACTGCCTCAACCGTTTAACCATTAAATTTGTTCAAGAATGTTTTAATTTTCTGATATTAAAAAAATGTCCATTTGCAGACCAAGAGATGACTATTTTTAAAAGTTTTTCACTGAAATATGATTGGCACGATTATACCTTTCTCAGGCCACTGCAGAGGCCATTTTTGGATGTCTTGACTCAGTGTTAAAGGGTTTATACAGCTGCATAACATTTACACAGTGTTGCTGGCTGAATGCTACTTCAGTAACACTGTCTGTATGCTTATAGTGCTGCATATAGTGCTGCGGTACAACTCCCTTATACAGCTTTGCCCCTGAACAACAGGTGAAATGGCACCCTTAATTTACATAATTGGAACCACTGCTTTGCTGCTGCTAATTAGCTGATATTTCGTTTCAACGACCCATTGGACCAATAGTTGTTCTTCTTCTTCTTCTTCTTTTCGATCGCTGGTATCACACTTGGAGAGCCGTTCTCAAGATGAAATCTGTGGTTTTCTGCAGTTCTTCCACAGGCCCATGCAGCTTTTCAAGAAAAGATGTTGACAAAGGCCAGATCTTTTCTCTCAGCAACTGATACGTACTGCAACATTGAAGTATGTGGTCTGTTCTGCTTCTCCACAAGGACAAGCGGGTGATGTCATAAGGTGGAACCGCCTGTACATGTGTTGGTTTAGTCTGTTATGTCCAGTTCTGAGACGAAAGATGGTCACTTGCTCTGGCCTCGAGAGATGATGGTAGGCATCTTCTGATTGAGGTGTTCTATAGAGTGACTTGATGATAGTCTTCATCTCTGTATGGGTAACCATGTTTTCTGTCTGATTCTCTTCTGCACCCACCTTTGCCATCTTGTCTACTTCCTCATTTCCTTGGACTCTACAGTGTGACGGGATCCACTGCAATGCTATCCGAAAGCATTTGATGGTTTGTAGTGTTTCTTCAAGTTGTGGCAGCTTACCTTTGGTGATACCTCAAGGACATGAATGAAATGACACTTGGATCAATAGTAGCACGGGAGCTTCTTGGCAGTAGTATTGTCTTGCTGTTGCTTGATCAGCTGATTTGCTACTGCTTTGCCGCTGTTCTGGTCTGGTGCAATGTTGAGCAAAGTTGTCTGAATCTCAATGGACCTTTCCAGTTTTAGCTATGCCACACCCATCCCTAGTTCCACCCACGCTTCGCCTGTGTTGGGATCGATTGTTCCCTGAACTCCCTGACTATCAATTTCCAGAAAACTATACAGGTAAGCTTTGAATATTTTAAAACTAATTTGACTAGGTGGTGTTGCTGCCAATCAGCATGTTTATTAAATAGTAAAGACATACAATTCATACAACCTGACAGACTATTAGGCATTTAAGACAGACTAAATCTGTCAGTCATGATGTAATGATTATGATGTCATCCTACACATCACTTAATTGATTATGATGTCATGTGATTGACTGAGGAAATGGATTCATGAATTGGCATGTGATATGATATGTTTATTAAAAGTGGTGATTATTCCATGCCACCCATGTGTGTTTGTGCGCATGCGTGTGAGTGAGTCTGTGTCTATCTGCGTGCAGAAATTGATTGTAGCGAAACTCCTCCGAAATCGTAGGACAGAATTCAACCAAACTTGGTATGTGAGTTACCTACCGTATATGAGTGCAAAGTGCAATAACACATTTACATTTGTCATCGCCCCCAATGGGGCAAGGGTGGGGGTCAAATATATTTTAACATGACTCCCCCAAAACCGTTGGACGTAATTCAACCAAATTTGGTATGTGAGTGACCCATATCATTGTGGAGTGCACCAGGACATTTACATTTGGCCCAGTCCTTGTGGGTGTTGGGGTGGGGGTCAAAAGTTCAAGAAATAGTTTGTAACACAACTCATCCGAAACTGTTGGATGGAATTCACCCAACTTTGGCATGTAAGTTAAGCTTTTCATTGTGAAGTTCAACAGCACATTTACAATCAGTTCAGCCTCTAGGGATACATGTGGGTCAAAAGATCGAAGCAGAGAATGTGGGGATTTGCGATGACACGTCATCAATCAACCAATCTACTTATCAATTGAGAAAACGTTTAACTACTTAAATGAACTTGCACTGGCATGTGGTACAGGTAATATAACTAACAAATTGTTGTTATCTACAGTTTGGAACTTATCTTTCTATAGCTTACTTGCTATTTTTTCTCAGCCATTTTTCTGCTCATCCCCAGCCACATCCTACCGATATAAATATAATAAATAATTTCAATGAACAACTTATATATATATACCCATGTGTATTTATTTTGTCACAATGATTGGCACACTATAATTGTTCCTATGTGACCAGATACCTCCCTCAATCACTCCTAATTAACTGTTTCCCCTGCAATTCCCATTTCCCTCATTCTCCCTGTTTCCTGCTCAATACAAGACAGACACTGACTCTTCTTGCATTGCAAAAGACAGTAATAATAAAATCTAGCAGTTTCAATGCAAAAGAATTCATTGGCCATTCCTGCACACATTCCGCACACAACCCTTGTAGTATTGAATAATTAACAAAATCTCTAACCAATCTCTAGCCTTATTCTGTTTTGTATCTTGAAAAATAACATGGCTGAAGATGTTGCTGCATTAGACACAGCAGCAACACAGTTCAGTCATTTTGTTTTCAAAATATAATTTACCATATTTTAATTTTGAATTCAGAACATTTGTTCTCTGCAATGATGGATGAAATTTGGTAAGCGCTTAGTTGCACCATATACATCTCTTAAAAAGTCATCATTTTGTTCTGTCAGAATAATCATATTCACCAGCCATTTAGTGCAATCAGAGAGACAGGGCTTCTTCCTTTCAACTCCACCATCTCACACACCACACCCTCTCTCTCCCTGTCTGGTCTGTTGTTATTGTTGCATGACTAACCAGTGTTAGGGAATTGATCAAGGGAATTGATTGAGGCATAATGGATGCCCACAGGGCCATGACCCATGTTGTATTCAGCATAACAATTTTATTGACATTATAATCAACAGGGGTGGCAATTGACAGAGGGGGGAATCCTGTGCATTTCAGATAGAAGACCTCAAATGCAAATGTGAATGCAACAGACTAGTAGTACTCAGGATTGAAAGACATTAGGTCTTACTAAAAATAGAAAAAAGCATCGAATTTGCATTATTTTATATTCTTGTTTTGCTAATTTGGCATCAATTTACATTTATTTATATAAAATATGTATTATATTATTGCTCAGTTAGGTATGAACATTTAACCCTTTAAGCCGTAAATTTTTAAAGAATGTTCAAATTTTCTAAAAAAAAAAGAAGTCAATTTGCAGAGCAAGAGAAGACTATTTTAAAAAATTTACCACTGAAATAACTGGCTCGGTTATCGAGCCAGCCATTCCAGCTGTACATTTTCAAAAAATGTCTTCTCTTGGTCTGCAAATGGACATTTTGCAAGACAAATGCAGAAGCCATCTTTGGCTGATTTGAGTGTTAAGGGGTTAACATTCCATCTTGAAATTGGGCTTGGGGTTAGCTGTTGCTGTTTACAACAGTTCAGTTCTTCAAACCAATTTTCAAGATAAACTATATGTTTTCATTTTATCAGTTCCCTATAAATACGGTAATGACCTCAGAATATTGCAGCATAATGGTTAATTTGTACTGCGTGTTTTTCAGATTGCTATTAAAGGAATTAGAGTACATTACTGGCGTAATTGTGAGTAGTATTTAGGGATACACTATATTACAAGCGCATACAGTCAGTGGACCCATCAAGAGTCTCATAGCAGGTATGTAGATAAGTGTGATAAAATTAATGATAAGTAAATATATATAATGGATATCAGTGAATTCAGATTCCCAAGGAAAAGGTGTATAGGGCAATTCCTCACTTTCTCTACCAGGTAAAATGATGTATGATGAAGAGACTGGTCAAGGCTAGCACTATAATGGCTCCCAAGCATGTCAGGTGTTTAGTTAATTAACTGTCCATTATAGGCAGCTGGTTGGTAATTATCCATTAGGAGGCTAGGTTTTGAGGAAGGCCAGACTGACAGTCTAGGTATTGGTGTTTTGAGAAAGGCCAGGTTGACAGTTATCTCTTCTGCTAGAAAACATGTGGGAACACAGTATAGTTACAACTTAGGCTGCTTTGTCCGAAATGTCCAAACTGACCGACCAACCAACAGACACTGATACTAGTTGTGAGTAGCAACTAAAGAATTGGTCATTCTCCGTCACTTGAGCTACTCAGAGGAGACTGTGGCTCAGTGGTTAGTGTTCTGGTATTCTTAACCAATGGTCCTGGTTCGTGACTACATGTATCTCACTTCACCCAGGAGTAGATGTAGAAACTGGAGAATAGCTGTATTGACTGGTTTATTAGACTGAAAATAAAACCTACATATGCATTTATGGAAATATTAGGATATGTGTATGAGATATATTGTTGAGAACCAGTGAATTACTTGCAATATGATGATGAGGCTAATATTATAGTACAAAATCAGCCAAAGCGGCTTTTATTTCTACCTAGGGCATTGTTAAATTTGTATTGTTCATATAAATTTCTCTGCAGATTGGAAGTTTTACATGCAATAGAGGAACAGAGATCTAAAGATGTACAATATAATTAACCCTTTAGCCCTCAAATTTGTTCAAGAAAATGGCTTTTGCAAACCAAGAGAAGACTATTTTTGAAAATTATCACTGGAATGACTGGCTCGGTTATCGAGCCAGTCATTCCAGTGGTCAATTTTCAAAAATAGTCCTCTCTTGGTCTGAAAATGGACATTTATCAAGACCCCTGCAGAAGCCGTTTTTGGCTAATATCAGTGTTAAACGGTTAAGGAGTAAGAGTAATAATGCATAAATTTGTGAAAAAAAGATAAACAAGCTAATACGATATTAGCCAGTGTTTTTTTCTGCCTTCCTCTTTTACATCATTAACTGCAACATTCACATTTCAAATCTTGTGTTTCCTATTGTAATTAATCAATAAGTCTAAGTCAAAACCATGTACTAGAGATTGACGAATTGTGTATTGCAAGAAGTATGTATTCAGGATTTATTGTCTTATTACATTCAGATATGGGGAATGTTATCCAGCTATTACTGAATCATGAAGCTATGTTATGTGAATGTTTGAGACTGCTGTTTGCGTATAGTATAGAGGGAGGTGGTTTTGAACGCTTTTCAAAAGTGTGGCCATTGAAGGAAAAAATGTCAATCCTGATTTTGAGTATATGTGTTAATTATATAGTTAACAGAGAACCAGTTCAAAAGTTGCCTATTATACTGTCATCACCACGGAGCAAGGATTAATTGAGATGCGCATGTGTAGCTCTGATGAATCTGTCTTCAACATTGAGTGCACTCAACAAACAATTCAAATAATAGCCACAAAAATTTGAGCGGGTATGCCAATGACATCATTGTCATTGGGTTGGGCAGGTAATCCTTGCTCCGTGGTAATGACAGAATTTTAGCAAACCGGTAAGCTCTCCGTTAACTATATAATTCTGTGATACACCACTCCCACAAGGATTCCTTGTGAGATTTCAATGTTGTGAGTGCTCTCAATCTAACACAAAGTGCGAACAATATCCATTCTTCCAGTAAATCAATGTTGCAGTAAAGCGTTCGTGAACTGAATATCTTGGTCTGATACCAATGGTTTGTTATAAAAGTTTGCAATTGTCATTTCATTTGACCACCCTGCTGTGTCGAGAATAAGCCTTGCCAAATGCTGCTGAAATGGGTGCTGCCCTTAAGTGCTATGCGGTTTAAACACATTCACATCTACACCCGCAAGTGTCATCACTTTCTTAATCCATCGACAAATTGTGTCCTTACTTACAGCCTTATATGGCTTAACGGTACTAATAAACAGTTTGGTGGTCTGCCTAATACTCCTTGTCTTATCACGGTATACCGACAAAGTGCGATATATACATAATCGTACATCTTCACAAAATACTGGGACAGAAACCTTCAATGTCTGATGTCCCAGTCTAGATTGCTTAGAATTACTGTGACGATAAAATATATACTTGTCTGGAGAGACTGTCATAAATTTAGTGTCCAGCAAATGAAGGGATTGTCCCTGTTGCGCCGAAATCAATGCTAATAATGTCACAGTAAGATCGTATAAATATAATGATTCCACCAATGGTTGTTTCCGAAACACGTCAAATATGAGTTGAGCATCCCAGACACGGTCATATCTAGGCCTCGATGGCCGTTCAACAGCCACCCCCTTCATGAAATGTACAACAAATGGATCCAAACCAAGATGGGCTGATGAAGCCTCATCCAAAAATGCTTGACAAAGCACTCGCCAGAAAAAAAAAGTTTAAATTTAAATTGTCACAAAATTGTATCCATTTATTGATGTACGTTAGATACTGTTTCTTAGTGGATGACCGCCAGTAGGAAAGTATGACTGAAATTTTCCCATTCAAATGTTCTCTCTTAACGACTCCCGCACGAGAAACAGGCCATTAGCTGGAGCTTGTGCTCTAGTGGATGAACTGCCTTCCTGAATGGAAGCGTAATGAGGTCGTCCATCCATTTCAAATGAACTGGTTCCACTACCAGAAGCGACCTGATCATTGGGTACCAAGATTGACTTGGCCTATTTGGAAGAATCAAAATCCCTTTTGCCTTGTCCATTTCTATTTGCCGAATAACCCGTCTCAGAACACTAAACGGCGGAAACACAAAAAATACAAAATCAATCCAATCTAGAGAAAATGCATATACTGAAAATGTGCCTGGGTCTGGCATCCACGAAAGATGGTTTAAGTTGATAATTTAGCCTTGATGCAAAAAGATCGATATTAGGCATGGTAAACCGCTCTGTGAGGTCCCTAAAAATATTAACATTTAGTTTCCATTCAGTCCTCTCATCAAAAATTCTTGATTTTGCATCTGCTACAATGTTCAGCTTGCCAAGCAGATGTGCTGCAGTTAACCAAATTTCCCTACTCTTACACCGCAGCCATAACTCCTTTGCAAAAACATTCGACCAATAAGACTTTGATCCACCCATATGATTAATTATGCAACCGCTGTAGTGTTATCCATTTCCACTTTAACATGAAATCCATACAACTTCGAACAAAAAGATCTCAGTCCCAAAGAACTAGCCTTAAGCTCCAACACATTTATGTGTAATAACTTTTCATCTTCGGACCATCTACCCCCTGTACATTCCGATTCCGAAACACCAGGCAAATCAGAAAGAACTGCACCCCATCCAGAGTTGGAAGCATCTGATGTAAGAAGAAAACCGATTTTCCCATGACCAATCTCTCGGAACTCTGAACCAACATTATCAATCCACAATTGAATCTCGGCTACAGCCACGCCAGACATGGACATAAAACTGTCAAAATTCCATCCTGCAGAAAATAATGCTCGAGACATATCAAAATCCAAAAACCTATAATACAAAGGTCCGTATTGAACACCTGTAAATGATCTAATTGTCAACGACTTAGACACCTCTTTGCATTTACCAACCAACTTAGTCTGCTTCTTAGTGGTTAATCTGTCCACAGAATTCAATAAAAACCTGCTCTAATTTTTGTGATGGAACCATCACTGACTTCTCATAGTTCACAAAAAATCTCAAAGACCAAAACAGATTGTCTGTAACCTGCACAGTTTCGCAACACGCGTCATATGTCAGGCCCATCAGAAAAGCATCATCAATATATCCACTAGAAATATGTCCTAACGTGTGTAAGTAAGCAAAAATTGGGTTCAACAACTTAGTAAACACTCAAGGCCCTGAAGACAGCTCATTCGCCAACACTAAAAACTGAAACAGAACCGTCCCACTCAAACTTCAGAAAACATCGAGAAACACTTGGGACCAGGACAGAATAATAAGCATTAGACAAATCCAAGGATGCCATGAAACAAGATGAAGAATAATAGTGGCAATAGTCTCCATTTTGAAATGATGGTATCTGATAAATGTATTCAAACCTGACAAATTAAAAATAAGTCTAGGAGCACCATCTCTCTTTTGTCTAACAAAAATATTTGAAATAAATTCTGGGTGAGAGTGAGTATTTCTTTCAACCAGAGACTGCTCCAAAAAAGATTTAATTTTATTATGCACAATGATATAATCATCATCAGAAAAACGGAGAGGCTTAGGCTTAAATACTTGGACAAGTGAAGTTTCAAAATCTAATGTGTGTCCGGCTACCATCTGTAAAATAAACTTATCGGAGGTTAACATTATCCAATGATTAAAAAACCATCAACTTTAGCAAGCTGCGAATGTTCCTCCTCACACTCCACACCTATTACATCAATCTCGTCCGCTGTTTCCCCCTCTTCTGATTCAACCGACCTTGGAAAGGTGGCTGCTGTTGTTGTGGACCGTGCTCTAAAAAGCATTTTTAAAACAAGATGTCCATTTTCCGCGATACGGATGAAAATAAGAATTATTTCTTTCACGAAACGGGACAGCAAAACGTCTGGTCGGCACAGATTGTGTACTGGCTAATCTATTCAACATCTTATTAGCCTCACCTATGTCCTTTAATCGTCCGCATATATCATCCCCATAAAGCCAATCTGCGCAGAGAATATCGGCCAATGCTAAATCGTTATATGCCGAGTTAAGATCAACTTTATGAACTTCACGTCTCCTCTGATTTAACTCGTGATTAGCAGTTATCGACAACGCCTAGCGTGTTGACTAACGATGTAATCATATCTGACACATCATCTCGCGACAGAGTCACACAAGATCTTGTAGCCGACACGAGAACATCAGCGCATGACATAACCACTATCAACGAACCAATAAGCAGTTTCTGCACAGGCTGCAGCTTAACATCCGAAATGCGCCTAGCCGGCAGAAGTTTGTCCCATACTTCCTGATTCACTCTAGTGGGCACAAACATCGGACAATTACCCGGTCGCAAATAGTAGTCTATTTTTTCTTGCTATTTTTCATCCGATAAATATGTGTTATTAGCTCACCTGGCCGGAAAGGCCAAGTGAGCTTATGCCGTGGCGACCATCCATCATGTGTCCATCCATCCATCCATCATCCATCCGTCATCCGTCAAGTTCTCAAGAACCACTGGGTCGATTTCAATTATATTTAGCAGGAAGCATCCTTTGGGCATAGGGATCCAAGTTTGTTCAAATGAAGTCGATCGGCCATCTTGGATTTCAGCAAATTTTTAGAAATGTCTTTTACTTGGGGGATTGATGCAAACCTCATGAAATATGATCTAGGGCAAGAGCTGAACCAAGTTTGTTCAAGGAAACTTGATGGGTCAAATAGTTCGGCGGCCTTCTTGGTTGACTTAGTTTTAGCGAAAACAACTTCTCCAGAACCGCTGAATGGATCGGGCCGAAATATAATATCAAAAACACATGTTCGCCATGAATCAATCAGAATTTAGCACTTTTGGGGGACATCTTGTATTTTCTGCAAATTTCTGAGAAAATCATAAAAAGACTACTTATTAACCACTGAGGCAATTTTTAACCTTTTTAACAAAAATTTGCTTGGTAAATTCTTCCAATGGTCATCTCGTTTTTATGCGATTATACCAGTGGCCAATAATTCCAGTTGAGCGATACAGGCCCTTTCGGCCTCTTGTTTAAATTCACAATTATTTTTTGCCAACTGAATCTCGATATCATCCACAAGTTTCCCTGATGCGTCATAATATGTGGCTAACTTTTCAAGCACATCGGCATTGCCTTTTATAGAATTTCCAGAACCGCTAGCTAACTCTGCAATGCCCGCCGCCGTTACGTCACGAACTTCAACAGCTGAGGCATCCACTCATAATAACATCCATAAAAATCTTTCATTTGTTTGGACGCACGACTCCAACCATGAAAAATCTTACTCTGAAACAGCAGTGCCCCTGGAGGACCCTGCTTCTGAATGTCCTTGTATTCCTTTTTCTGTTTCATTTGCAAAAAACTAGATTTTTTTCCTTTATTTTAGTAATGGCCAATTCTTAAAAGACTGATTAATTTGCCCACCTCTGTTTCCTCCATTTGAACCAGAAGAGTCGGTTTGGTCATCGCAAATATCATTTACACATTTAGAATTTGAGCTATTTGACACATAAACATAATCCTTCTCTAACATGTCCAACACTGAAACTGCATCATGCGATGCCATATCGCACCTGCAACAAACTACTAAAACTATATAAGTTCTAACCAAAAGAAACGGACAATTAGTGGTACACAAAATTCCCATAAATCACAAATTTTCGAACTTATAACACAAAATCATATATCCAAAAACCACAATTTCAACAATTATTTCGCACAAAAATAGGATACAAAAAACATGACTATTCGTTTAGAACGCTAAGACACTGATTCATCAGAGCTACACATGCACATCTCAGGCAATCCTTGTGGGAGTGGTGTATGACAGAATTAAGTGTAATTTTGATGGCAGCCTAATTGGTCGGTATAATTAAAAGATTAAACGAGATGCAATGTGAAGTTTTATCGTAATTATGCTGACCAATCAGATGCATAGGCTAATGTCTCGCCCACGAGTTATAATTTAACCTCGCGATAATGGCTGGGTAAAACATATATTTCGTTTCCTTCTGCTTTGAATACTGACTCGAGACTCATAGAACATGCTGTCACATTAGCCTGATTGGTCGGTATAATTACAATCTTAAAATTGAGGGTGAGGTGAAAATTTAAAACTATTTACAGATTTATAATGAACACCAATGTTGTGGAATACGGCTTTGCGGAACACACGCGAAAGTGTGAAAGTAGCCAGTCATTCCAGTGAGAAATTTTAAGAGATAATTCTCTCTTGGCCTGCACATTTCTAATGAGAAAATTAAAATGTGCATGACCAAATTCAAGGATTAAATGGTTAATGCAAACTGTTATAATAAATAATTAAATTGTAAAATGAGTGATAGGTTTTTTTTAAATCAGCTCGTGACCTGTAAATTGACATTTTTCATGAGAAAATCTAAATTTTCTTGACCAAATGTAAAGATTAAAAGCTTAATGCACTGGGGTACAATAATTAAATTATAATTTTAAATAAAATTTGAACACATTTTGAGTGAATTTTCACTTTGAACCAACGTTAATATTGACTAGTGATTATCATACACTGTGTTATTGACATACAAACTCTTTCATTTCCAATCCCAGCACACATTTAAAATAGAGCTAGCGGGATATTGATCATATGATATTATCTATGCCCCAATTCCTGCTACTGCAATCTGTTCCAACATCCAGTCATATGATAAACTATGATTCATTGATGATGATTATCAGTCAGTAACAGTCATTTCTCCAATCATTCCCTCCACATCTACCCTAATGCTGACCACACAACCACCCTCTATCCCTTTAACACTAAAATTTGTTCAATCAAATTTAAATTTTCTCATAGAAAATGTCCATTTGTAGACCAAGAGAAGACTATTTTTGGAAATTTACCACTGGAATGACTGGCTCGTTTATCGAGTCGGTCATTCCAGTGGTAAATTTTTAAAAATAGTCTTCTTTTGATATGCAAATGGTAATTTCTCAATACCACTGCAGAAGCTGTTTTTGGCTGATGTCTGTGTTAAAGGGTTAAGCTGCCTGTAGGATTCTATCATTGTTTGCTGAACATGAGGGTGACATTCTGAGACATGATTTCATTTGTCTACATATAATGGCCTCATGAATCATACTGGTAATGTTGCTATTACCCTGTGTTTGGCAGACACTTACACTGTATCCATTATCCTAGGATAAGAATCAGTGATTCTCTGCCATATGGAATCTTATCGCATTTGCTGGCCAAAACTGCCCTTTGAGAGCTGTTCATTTACAGGCCAGGAAAAGACTCATTTTGAAACTGTAGCACTAGACTGACTGGCTTGATAATCGCGGCAGTCGATTTTAGTGGTAAATCTTCTAAAATAATCTTTCTTTGGTCTGCAAATGAACATTCACTAAAGAACAATTTAGCTTTTCTTCACTATTAAAGGATTCAAGTTTAATATCCCGTTGTTTCCTAAAAGTGGGTGATAACTACAGAAGTAACTTTACAAAGACTGGTCTTTATTTTGGGAATAATGCTGCCAATAACTGTGTTGCAACAGCACCAACATTCAGCAACAGTTTTCAGTTAATTAACAGTTATCATTTGGTTGGGAACGTGATAATAGTTCTAAGTGAAACAGCTATGTCACAATTGATCTATTATCAAGTGCTAAATCATGTCATACCAACTTTGGTAATATCATGATTATGTGTGTGTGCGTGCGTGCGTGCGTGCGTGCGTGCGTGCGTGTTCATGAACGCTTGCATGCATTGTCTGTACATGTGCATGGTTATAAGTGTGTGTGTGTGTGTGCGTGTGTGCGTGCGTGCATGCGTGTGTGCGCGCGCGCACATGTGTGCGTGCGTGCATGCCTGTGTGTACACTTTAACCCTTTAACACTCATACCAGCCAAAAACAGCTTCTACAGCGATCATGAGAAATGTCCATTTGCAGACCAAGAGATGACTATTTTTTTTAATTTACCACTGGAATGCTTGGCTCGATAACCGAGCCAGTCATTCCAGTGATAAATTTTCAAAACTAGTCCTCTTGGTCTGCAAATGGACATTTTCTATGGGAAAATTGTAATTTTCTTGAACAAATTTGAGGGTTAAAGGGTTAATAATGAGGCATTTGTTTTTAAACGTGAATATTATGTCAGATAATGTCAGCATGATGCTGCAGTTAGTTATGCTAATGATGACAAATTAAACATTGAGGTAGCCCTGTTAGTCTGTTAATAATCATAACAGGGTTTAAAGGTAGTACATATAATAAGCCTTTAGCAATCAAGTCGGCCAAAAACAGCTTCTGCATTGGTCTTGAGAATTGTCCATTTGCAGAAAAGACAAAAGTATCTTTGAAATTTTACCACAGGAATGACTGCCAGTCATTCCAGTGGTAAATTTTCAAAAACAGTTCTCTTAGCCTGCAAATGGACATTTTCTATGAGAAAATGTAAATTTTTTAAAACAAATTTGAGGGTTATTGGGTTAAGATTAAATTTATTTAGCTTAACGATGATTATAATAATGGTGATAAAATGATACATATTAATGCCAGACTAAAAATGTTACCAATTAATAACCAATTATTTCAACATAATTATTTCCCAGTATGTCAATCTGCAGCTTTTAGTCACCATTGTGGTCTGAAAAAATTAAGACTTCAAAAATTCTAAGCATGCTAGCAATTTCTGTTATCTATCTTGTGTACATTGTGTGTTGAATGCTGGGTGTGTGTGTGTGCATGTGCGTGTGCGTGTGTGTGCGTGCGTGTGCGTGCGCCCCTGGGTGGGTGGATGGGAGGGAGGGAGAGAGAGAGAGAGAGATATGCACTTAAAATAACAAGTCTCTATATAATCCAGTAATCATGAGGTGCTTGGACAGTAATAATATAATTCCTAGCTAATCTGGCCTGATGACCCACACCTAGTCAGACACTCATCCATGATTGATGTGATTGCATACAGCTACTGGCATTAATTCTTTAACACTCGAATTTACTCAAGAAAATTTGCATTTTCTCACAGAAAATGTTCATTTGCAGACCAGGAGAAGCCTATTTTTGACAATTTTGCTTGTGTCTTTTGGCTGTAAATGGTCATCTCATTAGTAACAGTTATTCTGAACTGTGGAATTTGAAAAGGTGTTTTTACCAGGTATCAGAAATTAACTCTGTGTAGAATATTATGACTTGACAGTTTAACCCACTAAGGTCCTAATATCTAGATTTCATGACCTTCATCATACCGCTACAAGCTCCTGAATATAATCAGTCTTGAACATACTCAATTTTAACCCTTTAACCCTTTAAAGGTCATACCAGCCAAAACCGGCCTCTGGTATGGTCTTGTGGAATGTTCATAACTGAGCCAGTCTTTCCAGTGATAAATTTTTTTAAATTGTATTCTCTTGACTTGTAAATGGACAGTCAAAAAGATAATATGAAAATTTTCTTGTCCAAATTTGACCATTAAATGGTTAACAGAGAAATTCCCTATATCTCAATCGCTGGGCAAACTAACAGGAAAGCTGTTGTTGATATTTTGAAGTTAATATGACTGGAAGCCATTGCTGCCTTAATAATTTCAAAATATTATACATCGTGAAGAATTAACTTTTTCATGGATTTGTCGGTGAAAGGGTTAAAGCTATGCCTCATATACTGCTTAACCCTTTAATAGTCAATATAGGTTAAGAAAATTAGCAATTCTGATTATTGAATCTCCACTTACAGGCCAAGAACAATTTTTTAGCTCACCTGATCCATCTGGCCAAGTGAACTTATGGCATGGTGTCCGGCCATTGTCCATCCATCCGTCCATAAAATCCTATCTCCTCCTTTGTTTTTACCGATTTCAACAAAATTTGGCTAGAAAGACCCTATGATGGTAGGCTCCAGAACATATATTCAGAATTTTGAATGGTTAATTTTTCTGGCGACCATCTTGGATTTTCCGGAAATCATTTAAAATTCTACTCCAATACAAATGGGCAGAATTCAACGAAACTTGGGTGTATTAAGTCTATGGAATAGGCTTCAATGCTTCTAAGTATAATTTTGATTGGACAATATTTCCTGTGGCCATCTTGGATTTTCTGAAGATTTCTTACAATGAAAATTTCTTGAAATCAGTTAAAAGCCTACTCCTCATTAACCACTTGGCCGATTTCAAGCAAACTCAGTTGGAAGGACCCAAGAATAGTATGATACCGAACTTGTATAAAGAATTTTGATTGATCAACTTTTATCAACTTTTTTTGGAGGCCATTTTGAATTTTCCGAAAAATGGCGGGAAATCATTTAAAATGCTATTCCTCATGAACTTCATGGGCGATTTCAACCAGACTTGCCTGAAAGGATACTAGGTTGGTAGGTTTCAGAATTTATATACAGATTTTGATTAGGCAATTTTTCCAGCAGCCATCTTTTATTTTCTGAGAATTTTGGGAAATCAGTTAAAATGCTACTCATTAACCGCAAGAACGATTTCAAGCAAACTCGGCTGGAAGGACCCGAGAATTTTGATTGGCCAATTTGGTCGGCAGGCTCCTTGAATTTTCCGAAAAATGGTTCTAAATAGTTTAAAACGCTACTCTTCATTAACAGCTTGACCACTTTCAACCAGACTCAGCTGGAAGGACTCTAGGCTGGTACACTTCAGAATGGAAATTTGTTTAAAACGCTATTCGTCATTAACCGCTTTGGGAAATTTCAACCAAGTTTGGCTGGAAGGATCCTATAGTGGTTAACCTCTAGGAATTCTATTCAGAATTTTGATAGGTCAATCTTTTGACAGCCATCTTTGATTTTTTGAAACCATTTAAAACGGTACTCCTTGATCAATGGCGCGATTTCAATAAAACTTGGGTGTAACGATCCTATAATGGTAGGCTTCAACATATCAAATGACAAGAATCGTTATTGGTCAATTATTTTGGGTGCCCATCTTGGATGAATGGCTCAGGTGAGATAGGGTTAATGTAAGATGAAAGGTTTACTCTTAATTGTTGATGTCAGAATGTTAATTTTTGCAAAATCTCAGTAAAAAGAATGACTGGTGTACATAGTGGAAACAATTTTGCTGAAACTTGTTGCTACAAAGGCCAGCAATAACTGACAGCAACATTGTTTTCAAAACAGTCACCAGCTGTGGTATGAATGAAAGTGAATGGAATTTAGGAATCTGAAATGTTAACCCTTTAACACTCAATCTTGCCAAAAACGGCTTCTGAATTCGTCTTGAGAAATATCCATCTGCAGATCTAGAGAAGACTATTTTTGAAAATTTATCATTGGAATGACTGGCTCGATTATCGAGCCAGCCATTCCAGTGATCAATTTTTTTAAATCATCCAGTCTACAAATAGACATTTTTAATGATAAAATTTAAATTTTCATGAATAGAATTGGGGGTTAAAGGCTTAATGATCAAGGTCTAATACCCTAGCCTTCTATTCATTAACCTTTTAACCCATGAACTTTCAACATCTCAATTTCTAGTAGCTATACCCGAGAGCTGTTGAATAATTTGAAACTAATTTCACTGGAAGTTTAAGATGCCATAGATGGCAACAACTGCCAGTCAAATTAATTTCAAAATATTCAACCAAATCTTTCCTACATAATAAACAGATTTGTTGTTTCTAGTTTGCGAGGAAAGGGTTAAGGTGTTGTAGAATAGGCACATTGCCTGAGGGAGAGTACTGTGAGATTGTAAAGAGGTACTCACAGACTGGCTCCAACCTCCCTCAGACAGATACTGATTTAAAACATCTGCTTTGTCATCCCCTCACTGGCCTCCATTATTTGTGGACAGTTGTGCCCTAGCTCTTGCAATATTATTACAAACATTCACCATCTATTGCTAGATAACTGACTTATTATATGGGTAAGCAATTTTATTATTCTTATTTATTTAAAATGTACAATAGATGTAGATTTTATTGTTTCAGAGATCAGACTGTGTTAAGACTAAATTGTATATTTTTGTGTTTTATAACTTAACACCTTGTATCCTCAAATCTACTAAAGAAAATTGAGGAATGCAGTTTTAGCTATGTCCCGCCCATCTTTAGCTAAGCGCCACCCTCGCTGTGCCAGTGTTGGGGTCGATCACTTCCTGAACTGACTGACTATCAATTTTCCGAAGACTTAGTACAAGTAAGCTGTTGAATATTTTGAAACTAATTTGACTGTGTGTGCAGCAACAGTGCCCTGTTAGATTTAAGTTTCAAAATATTCAACAGCATGTTTAATTAAATTGTAAAGACCTACAATTCGTACAACAATGCTTAGTTGTCATTCATGAGGTAATTGATTATGACATCATCCTACATGTCACATAGTTGATTATGACGTCATATGATTAACTGAGAAACTGGAATGGAAACCTCCATTGACAACATTAATCTGGACTCTCTCTCTCTCTCTCTCTCTCTCTCTCTCTCTCTCTCTCTCTCTCTCTCTCTCTCTCTCTCTCTAATGGTAAAGATTGGTAAAAAAAATATAAATCATTGCTTAGAGAAAGTCCATCTGCAGATCAGGAAATTATTTTTGAAAATTTTATCAATGGAATGACAGACTCGGTTTTCGCATCATACAAGTGACCTAGGCAGCAATACCTCTCAGTCAAATTAATTTCTAAATACTCACTAGAATGTTATTTACATTAGAAAGAATTTTTCATGTCAGGTCTGTGAGGAGTAAAGGGTTAACCTTTTAAAACTCAAACCGGCCAAAAACGGCTTCTGTAGAAGTCTTGAGAAATGTCCATTTGCTCACCAAAAGAAGACTATTTTTGATAATTTACCACTGGAATGACTGGCTTGATAACTGAGCCAGTCATTCCAGTGGTAAATTTTCTAAAATTGTCTTCTTTTGGTTTGCAAATGGGCATTCTCTATGAGAAAACGACCAGACGTATATATACTGGTCTGGCGTTTTGTTAGCTTACTAAAATACTTACCACTCAATTCACTGTTTGCTAAAAGTCACCTGACTTAGATATCTCAGAAAATTTTAACCTATTCATTCCCATGGTGTAGGTTCCCTTGAAACAAGTTTAGCAGAGATACATCCCTCCATTGGGTAGTCTTGATAGTATCTCTTTAACTCTAAAGCAGTCATTGCTCTAGGGAACCGGTTCCTCTATTCCTATAGAGAACATATAAACGAGTCTGTGAGCATGCGCACTTATGCTACTATGCATGCGACAGAGTCCAAGCCGTCATTAATTAATTCCACAAATTTTTTAATGATTTGCAATTTAACGATGCGGGGTGGCTGAGGTGGGCCCCAGTGAATTGAGTGGTAAGTATTTTAGTAAGCTAACAAAACGCCAGACCAGTATATATACGTCTGGTCGTTTTGTAACACAACAAAAATACTAAGCCACTCAATTCACTGTTTGCTAAAACACAGAATTGGTCAGAGCCCAAATACTAGGTGGGTTGGTAAATTGCAAATCAGGAATGAAAGGTTAATCACCAAAAATACTAAAACCAACTAAATCGCTGAAGTGCTGAAATAGCATGAACAAACAAATGTTCGAAATAAAATACAATAATATAATGATAATTAGAAAATCTCAGCAAAGAGAATTTAAAAACAGCCGTGAGATGGTGAAGAAGACGGCTGACTAAAGAATCTAGGCAACTGAGCCTAGGTTTGAGTGGCGAAACGAGAAATGTCAGATTGTGAATTGAATCTGATCTTTCAGATAAAAATAATGTAGAATCTGACATTTATACTGCAACTTACATAATGTCGTCCACTGATAGATCTGCATAGAATGCGAAGGAGAAGGCCATACCACGAACATCGTGTGCCTTAACACAAACTGAGTGTCTCCTGGAGATACATTCTAGTGTCAATTAATGGTGTCTGTAATCCAGTTGATGAGATGCGCGCTTACTAAACAAATTCGCATAAGTAATCTGAACGGTAGATCTGCATAGAATGCGAAGGAGAAGGCCATACCACGAACATCGTGTGCCTTAACACTTACTGAGTGTCTCCTGGAGGTACATTCTAGTGTCGATTAATGGTGTCTGTAATCCAGTTGATGAGATGCGCGCTTACTAAACAAATTTGCATAAGTAACCTGAACGGTGTTTCAAAAAGATATTTTAAATTGGGCATAGTTTTCGGAAAGGATTGAAAACAATTAATTAGGTTTTATATATATATAAGATCTCTTCAAGGGCAAAGAATGAGGCCAGCTCTCCTACCACCTAGAAAAGATCATTCCCAAAAAGAATATGAATATCAAAATGCCCTCTAACAAACGCGGCCGCGAATGATTTCAGAGTTATACAATTAAACAGATGGACCCAAGAATGAATTAATAGAGGAATTTATTATAGGTATTTGCCTTTGTGCTATACCCTAAAAATACCGGTACCATGGATAAATGATGTAAATACTTAATAACTCTCAAACCGGCTTCTAGAAAACAAAGAAGGATAGATGCTAGTGAAAACGATAACACCACCCCAGCATACAGGGATTTAAATCATCAAAAAATATGCCATGAATCTATGACTTGATGATGGGATGCAGAATCGGGCGAGATAATGTGCTGTTCTAACAACCATTTGAAAACCTTAAATATACTCTGGTAAATTCTCCTGTAACAGATAGTTTGAATTGATTAAGAATACTAAAGTTCAGACAAAAAATCAATTTCTGAAAAACAGGTCTCTTGGAAAATACCATATATACATATTGAAGATTTGTGGAATGATGAACTGAAAGTTGCTGTTAAACGAGATAGAAAATCAGCAAAATTGGTAAGACGCTTTGGATTTCCACAAAGAGGACTACGAGATCCACTGAATAACTCTCATTGGGCCAAGCAGGAGTGATTAAAGGGATAATACATTCTGCTGACAAAAGTTCTTAAAGACAATTGTACTAGAAACCGCTGACAAAAGTTCTTAAATACAATTGGCACTAGAAAGTTAAATTGAAGATAATTTTAAAAAATGTGAAGTCTATGACTGGGCCAGAGCATCTACCGCCAGAGCCTAGCCTGGAGGAAGAATATGAACATCAAATCTGGACACTATACTGAGTAGAAACTTAATGGGATGTAATAAATGAGCTACAAGGAAAAACATTCTACCTGGAATGTGAGCTGCTGAAAGTTTTGCTGACATCTCCACCGCAGGAGGAAGACCAAGACTCCAGACAAAATATGATAACCTCAACTGCCCTGCTTGTTGATGAAGGTCACTACTATAGAAATGACTGCATGAGCAGATAGGTGCTTGTGAGAGACAATATCTCTTCATTCTCCAATATTCCTGAGTATTGAAGAGGAATACTAGAGTATTAGTTCCTGTTCTAGTTCCTGAAAAGGAAGAGAGTAGTAAGACTACTTTATCTGATTCCATAGACACAAGAACGAGATCCCCTCCCCCAAACACGTAAGAACAAGACATCAAACTGGACCTGCAGATGGATTAACTGGTGAATTGGTACCGATGACACCCAACGAATGAAAATGCAGTGTATGCAGTCGTGGTGAGGGACAAAATTCTGAATTACCAGACTTGACCTTCGTACACAAAACTGACTCCATTCGGCCCAAATTTTAACACAATTAAGCAACCTTCCAAGCCAGAGGAATCCCAGACTGGCTATGATGTAATTAAAAGAACCCAGATCCAGTTAGGACAAATTCTGTATATATAGAAATATCAGAAAACACTTTCCCTTATCCTTGACTAGACCAGTGATGACTAGGCAAAATGACTCCATGTCCATATTATTCCTTTCATCGATGAACTCCATTTCTGAGACAACATAGTAGGAAAAGAGTTGAATATAAAACGATTGACTAAGTAATTTTTGTCTCAAACAGTATCAAAGCAGCCATGGGTTCCAGACAAAATAATTCCAAAATATACAACAGAATTAGTATTAAATCATGAAGTGTAAATTTTTTGGAAGTTGTCAGAAAAGGATAAATATATGAGTTGAAGATAAGAGCCGAGACCCTATAAAAGATGATCTGCCAGCACCTCATAATCCTTAAAGTCTGGATTCTGCCATTCCTCCACTGTATCCTACTTGAAAAGAGCAGAAAATTATTGATCAGGAACAGAAGCAGGACTAATGTCAAAGGAGACCAACATGGTTTGATAGAAAAAAGGGGGATTCAATGACTACATTGATTGTACCTTATATGTAGGAAATCTGCTACCTAAGACATGCATGAGGCTAGCTATACCCATCCCACCCCTGATAGAGTAGAGATTATATAGAAGCGCTTTAGCATGACAGCTAGGACCAGAATAAACCTGCAGAATCTTATTTTACAAATCTAATTTTAAAACAAAGCTAGTATGATATGAGCCCAATTGTTAATATCTTTATCAGATGATTAAACAGGAAAGAAGTCCATCAAACCTGTGACCAGATCAATGATGGATAAGGACAAAGGACTGAAAACTACACAGAAGGGTGAAAGGAAAAAACCATATTCCACAATCCATGCAAAGGCAATAATCCAATCATCTTGGTTAGGCCCCCTTGAGGAATTTATTTAATAATGCCTGGGAAATTTAGAAGAATAAAAAATAGGCTTGAATAGATAAGGCTGAGACCTCTCCATATGACAATAATAGAAATAGATATATCCCTAGACAAATAAAAAGATCAAAATTTCTACTGAACTCGAGAAAGGAGCGGTGTAAATCTTGATAAGACAAAAAAGATTTTGTTATTGTGACAAGCTTACATTCACCCATAGATATGCTTCATCATGGCGAGGGATCCTACTGACAGAAAAGAAAGACTGAAAAACTATGTTAAAAATAAATCAGGCCAGATATGATACTAAAAGATAGCAAACCACTATTCACAATTAAAATAATAACGTCTGACGCACTTATTTGCAGATTGATATTAGTCGAAAGATGGAGGCTGATAGTTAGAGTGTAATACATGAGA
The DNA here is from genome assembly GCA_034401795.1 of Chaetoderma sp. LZ-2023a. NCBI lineage: Eukaryota > Metazoa > Mollusca > Caudofoveata > Chaetodermatida > Chaetodermatidae > Chaetoderma > Chaetoderma sp. LZ-2023a. The sequence goes on from CM067373.1 coordinate 53,147,710, forward strand.
AGATTCAGGAGCAAAACGAAATCTAGTGAAATCAAAATGACAAAAGCACTGCTAGGATCATAAGAAAAAATTAAATTATTCCTAGAAGATAAATGCGAAGAGTTGGGTGTACACAAGGTTTCGAAGGATGAGGATAATTGGATGGTTCAGCCATTGCACTAAGAGCAACTAATAAAGAATTAAAGAATCCAAAATAAGAGCCCCTGAAATAGGGCATTTAAACTGTCAAGTGATTTAGAAACAAACAATACCAGCAAAACACCAGAAGTGATTTGATTTGGCATACCTAAACCAGAAGTTTAATTATAATCAGTTGCTATGCCATAAAAATTGAGTTATAATCTAGGTAATAATACTGAGCACAGGACAATTAGGCCTCATGGTCATCTCTTCTTCATTTATCTCCATGCCTGTGCCGTCACTTCTAGTCATGGGTTGCGTGTACGGTGTAGTCATACATTGGCTTGACTATGCCAAAGCCTACCTAAACCATTTTCGAATGTTTTAAGAGATGGTGTGGAAACAACATGTTCAGACCAACATTTCAGTTTACACACCCCTTAGAGAGAAAATTTTTCTAACTAGGTTAGTTCTCCCCCTCTTCTAGACTTTCAGATGATTTCCACGAGTAATAGTCCATTTGCAAGCAGAATGTTATATTTGACTATAACAATTAATCGATTGAGAGCCGATAGAATGATCCCTCATAGCCTGGGTACGTGCTCTATATATCCAATTTCACCCAAGTTAAGTACCCGCAGAAAGAATTTACAAAATGATGAGAGATTAGATTATACATTAAGTAGGGAAAAAAACCCATCTTAGGGCTAATAAAAGTGGCTGATAGTCAAGAACTTTCCTGATCCAAAGGCTATGCTTGCTACTAAAACACTGAGATCAACACACATCTCTGATATAGTAAAACTTGGTCATCAAAGTTTGTAGCGTTTACTATCAAAATATTAACCATTTAACTCTCGAAGTTATTAGTCATAAGTTGCAACTGAAATAAGTTGACTCTGAATGAGTACCAGCAAATATGGGAGTGGCGTATTTACTTAAAAATCCATAAATAGGTCGCACATTTATGCTCAATTTACATGTTCTAAAAAATTTGCGCGTACTATATACAAGGATAAAACTTATTTTCCTCTGAATTTTTAAACATCTTAACGTCTGAAGATACCACGAAAAAACCCTTCACAAATCTTGTCACCTCGCGGCTATGCTTAATGTATACCTCAAAACATCATTCGCAGAAGTGAAATTATTAAATTGAGCAGCCTAAATATTGCGTATCCTTTAATAAAGATTGTTTTTTCCATCAAAATTAATCCTAACTTGACATAAATGTCGTCTTCATAATATATAAATCAGAATCACGTGATAATCACATGATATATAAATCACGTGATATTATCTGACCAGATTAAATTTTAATGAAGTAGGTTAAGCGAGTACTCGGATATAGATATCCTGGAATCGGAAATTCGGCAATGAGATCTACGCTTCTCGTCAGCGCCTCCAAACGGAGATTTACTTTGCCACTGTCCGGCTCGCTAACAATAGACGCTGGCTACCCAGTTTAATTATCGGCCGTTCATGCAATTTTTCTAGAACATCGCATTACGTTTTAGATCATTTTAGGTTCACATTACAATATAACCAGTAATATATATAATAAGTTTTAACGCTAGATTTAGAAATCAAGTGAACGCAAGTTTCTCCCTAGATTTACAAATCAAGTGAACCTGATAATCTGGCACAGGCTTAATAGCCTATCTAACAAAAGCGGGTTATGTGATTACGAGGATTCAATTCAGTATCGTAATTTTGAACATCCGGGCATTCCGAGATCGTCAAACATTTGCCAATTTACGACACACTAAAGAGGATATCCCATAGCAACGCAATGTTTACATTTTTCATGAAACTACGGCCATAAAAAATACTTGCGTCGACTAACCCCGCCAGGTATTAGAAAACATAAAATCTCGAGTAATTTTTATAAGATATTAAATAAAAGGTAAAAAGGTTTCATGGCCCATTGCTAGTAATGTTAAATTAGCCTGCAAAAACGCCGCCAATTGAAAGCGAACACCGAATCGCGAATTAATACGATGGTCTCGTCTTTATTGTAATACGACTGACATGACTGATTGATCATCATGAAGTAATTGCGAGTTTCATGTTAGTTGGTTAGTAACGGTCCTTAGAGGGACCACTCGCTTTTCTTCAGGGGATGATCGTGGTGTATCCTTGTGGTGTTCATCCGGTCCACCACGCCTGTTTGCACCACTGTCACATTCTTAATAGATCCAATAACTTCCCAACCGGTATATTACATAGTTATGTAGGATACCTTATGTAGGATTCGATCCAAACCGGTATGTAGTATACCTTATGTAGGAAAGAATGACGCTCGGAAATACGTACCTAGTCAAAACTCTTAATTGATCCACTAACTTCCCAACCGGTATGTTACATATGTTATGTAGGATACCTTTCGTAGGAGATGTTCCAAACCGGTATATAGTATACCTTTCGTAGGAACGGAGCCTCGTGGCTAAAATAGGATCAGAGTTATTGACTTCCCCTGGCTTGTAATGTGAAGCTGGCGCCATTTTCTTTCAACTTGGTCACAACGAACTTTCTGCTCATATTCACGTAAATTATAACCATTTTACATAAGTACTATGACTTATTCAACAAAGACCACTTGTACTGTGGTTCATGAAAAGCAAATGTGGATGTAGCTCCACAAGATTATGGAATGAATAGGATTTGTTGAGATAAAAGTTAGGTGTTTCCCGTAATACAGAAAATTAATTAATGCCGGCTTGGACTCTGTCGCATGCATAGTAGCATAAGTGCGCATGCTCACAGACTCGTTTATATGTTCTCTATAGGAATAGAGGAACCGGTTCCCTAGAGCAATGACTGCTTTAGAGTTAAAGAGATACTATCAAGACTACCCAATGGAGGGATGTATCTCTGCTAAACTTGTTTCAAGGGAACCTACACCATGGGAATGAATAGGTTAAAATTTTCTGAGATATCTAAGTCAGGTGACTTTTAGCAAACAGTGAATTGAGTGGCTTAGTATTTTTGTTGTGTTACAAAACTGAAATTTTCTTGAACAAATTTAAGGCTTAAATGGTTAATATGAATCAGATTTGGTGTGATATCTCAGATCACATGTTCAGTAAATTTTCTTTTGGATTCATTATTTTCTGCTATAATAATTTTTTAGGTATCATCTTTAGAAACACATTGCATAATTCTGGTTTACCATCAAATATCAATACGTTATCTTCGGATCATCACCCCACCATACCCTACCCCCGCAACACAGTCCCAGATCTTTTGCTAAATTATTTACACATTTCCTGGTACATTTTCCATGATAACGAAGATTATTAACTCTTAGCACTCTGATGTCAAAATTTGTGATTTTCAAATTAAATTAAAAGATGAATTGGTGTTCATTTTTAAACAAATTTGGTGGAAAATGGTGCTGTCATAGACAGCAACATCTTCCACCAAAATTGTCTAAAAATGTACACCAGTTTCTTTGCTACTGGCACCGTAAAAAAGATAGAATGTTGACATCAGAGTGGTAAAGGTTATAATGCTTTGAACTATGGATGCCCAGAATTGTTGAATATTTTAAAATTAAGTTGAATGAAGCCTGATGCCTCCATTTGCTGCATCAGCTCCCAGTCAAATTATTTTGAAAATATTTACAAAGCTATTTCTTACTTAATAAATGATTTTTTGTATTTTGTTTTTATGTTCATAGGGTTAAAACGTTATCGCCTTCCATTCTGGATTCTTAGACAGCTGAGATTAATGGAGACATTATTGATATATGAAATTTGCAATTATCTTCAATCCACCTCAACTAGGAGGATATATTTTTGCTATGTCCACCAATGAATTTTAATCAGAAATTTTTTAGCTCACCTGCCCAGAATGGCCAAGTGAGCTTATGGCATGGCGATTGTCCGGTGTCCGTCTGTCCATCCAGAGTCTGGCCGGCAACTTTTGCTTAAAAATGCTACTCCTCATTAACCGCTTGGTGGATTTCAACCTACTTTGGCTGGAAGGTCCCCATGGGGGTAGCCTTCATAACCTGTATACAGAATTTTGATTGGGCAATTTTTTCGGTGGCCATCTTGAATTTTCCGAAAAATTGCAGGAAATCGTTTAAAATGCTACTCATTAACTGCTTGGATAATTTCAACCAGGCTTTGCTGGAAGGATACTAGGCTGGGAGGTTTCAAAACTTGTATACAGAATTTTAATTGGTCAATTTTTCGGCGCCCATCTTGGATTTTCTGAAAATTTCTGGAAATCACTTAAAAGCCTACTTCTCGATAACCACTGGGCTGATTTCATTGAAACTTGAATGAAAGAACCCTAGCATGGTATCCTTCAGAACTTATATACAGAATTTTGATTGGTTAATTTTTCTGGCAGCCATCTTGAATTTTCCAAAAAATGGCGGGAAAGCATTTAAACCTCTACTCCTCATTAACTGCTTGAGCAATTGCAACCAGACTTAGCTGGAAGGATACTAGGCTGGTAGATTTCAGAACATGTATACAGAATTTTGATTGATCCATTTTTCTGAAAATTTTGGGAAATCAGTTAAAAGGCGGCTACACAAGTTCAAGCAAACTCGGCTGGAAGCACGCTAAAGGGCTATGCTTCAGAGCTTCTATATAGAATTTTGATTGGTCGATGTATTCGGTGGCCATCTTGAATTTTCCGAAAAATGGCTGAAAATCGTCTACTCATTAACTACTTGGCTGATTTCAACCATACTGGCTGGAACGAGCCTAGGGTGGTAGGCTTTAGAAGTTGCATATAGAATTTTGATTGGTCAATTCTTCCGGCGGCCATTTTGAATTTTTTAAATATTTTGGAAAATCAGTTTAAAGACTACTACTCATTAACCACTTGACCAATTTCAACCAAACTCAGCTGGAAGAACCCTAGGCTCATTTATCGGAAATCAGTTAAAAGGCTACTCCTCATTAACCGCTTGGCTGATTTCAACCAAACTCAGTTGGAAGAACCCTAGGCCCGTACGCTTCAGAACTTGTATAGTGAATTTTGATGGTGGCCATCTTGGGTTTTCCGATAAATGGGAATTCATATAAAATGCTACTCCTCATTAATCGCGTGGGCAATTTCAGCCAATTTTGGCTGGAAGAATCCTATTGATGTAGCCTCTACAAATTCTGTTCAGAATTTCGATAGGTCACTGTTTTGGCAACAATCTCTGATTTTCTGAAAGTTTTCCGGAACTATTTAAAAAGGATACTCCTTTTATCAATAACCTGATTTCAACAAAACTTGGGTGGAATGATCCTATGATGGTAGGCTTCAACATATTAAATGAGAGTCTTGATTGGTCAATTTTTTGGTGGCCATCTTAGATTTTCCGAAAATCATGCATCATGTCTATTTAAATGTAAATGGTTTAAATGCCAATATCCCAGGTAAGCGCCACAGGCCCTTGGGCCTCTTGTTTTAATTACCTAAAATTGAAGTTTAGCTATATATAGCAAGATCTACCTGGATCTATAATATGTTTATTATATATTATTAACACTTTAATAGTCAATAAAATTTAAATTCTCCCACAAAAAAAATTTACATTTCTCCATACCACTACATACGTCTGTTTTGTCCATCTTGACCATTAAAGGGTTAAACACAGTTAAAATATTGCTTAGAACTACATTCATGCGTCCTCAATATTCCCAACGAGGGAGAAGTGAATGGATGGACCATTCCATTTTGTCCATCAATCACATGACATCATAATCAACTATGTGAAGTATAAGATGATGGTGTAATCAATGACATCATGAATGATGTAGATAAGTTCATAAGGAACTATTAATTCATGATGGACTAAACGTTGTTGTACGAATTGTATGTCTTTACTATTTAATAAAGATGCTGTTGAATATTTTGAAAACAATTTGACTTATGGGAGCAACAGCACCCAGTCAAATTAGTTTCAAAATATTCAGCAGCTTACCTGTATAGTTTTCTGGAATTTAATAATCAGGCAGTTCAAGGATCGATCGATCCCAACACGTCGAACTGTTGATGGATTTTAGTTAAAGATGTGTGGGGCAGAGCTAAAACTGGATTCCTCTATTAGAGGCATGTGTGAGAGGGTGGGTGGTGTGGGGTGGGGTGGGGGTTGTGATGATTGTGATGAAAGATGAGTAGAGACGATTAAGTAGGATATGAATTAATATATTTAACCCTTTAACCGCCACAGTCCATAAATCACACATTCTTTATGACGTAATAAATATTCTGTTGAATATTTTGACATTAATTTGATTGGGAGCTGTATGGCAGCAAAAGGCTCCAGTGAAATTAGTTTCAAAATATTCATCAGCTTCTCTGTATAGTTATTTTGAAATTGAGATGCTGGTATTTCAAGGGTTAAATTCTTAACAGCAATAAGATTTCATCCTATAAACATCTTAATCTCTTCACACCAGGGTCGAATTAAAAAACAAAAACTCCTTGACATGAAAACCCCACAGATTGAACCCATTCACCCTTTAACACTCATATCAGCCAAAAACGCCTTTTGCTGTGGTCTTGAGAAATGCCTATTTGCAGACCATGAGAAGACTATTTTTTTTAATTTAGCACTGGAATGACCGGCTCAATAACCGAGCCAGTCATTCCAGTGGTAAATTTTCAAAAACATTCTCTTGGTCTACAAATGGACATTTTGAATGAAAAAAATGAAATTTTCTTGAACAAATTTAAGGGTTAAATGGTTAACCCTAGAAATATCAGAGTGAATTTCAAGATGTTATACAGGAAAGCTATTGAATATTGTTAAAACTAATTTGACAGGAAGCTGTTGATCGGCCGCCATAAGCACCAACAACTTCCAGTCAAATTAGTCTCACAATGGATTCTGTACATCGTAAACAATTTGTCCTTTCGGATCTGTGGGGGTGAAATGGTTAAACTACTCCTCATTGTTCTAAAAAATGTTGCTGAATAAATGAACACATTATAACTGTATACCTATTTTGAAAACCATTCATCACCAGTTCTGCTAAAAGTTGTCTGAATTAATGCTTTAAATTAATTGAATCTGATGATTGACTGTTACATGAGTAAGTAAAAGGGTTAATTTCATGGCAATTAGGGACTTATTTGAATCCTCTCCTTTAACCCTCAAATTTATTCAAGAAAATTTTAATTTTCTCTTTGAAAATGTCCATTTGCGGACCAAGATAAGACAATTTTTGAAAATTGACCACTGGAATGAATGGCTTGGTTATCGAGGCAGTCATTCCAGTAGTCAATTTTCAAAGATAGTCTTCTCTTGATCTGCAAATGGACATTTCTTAAAACCACTGGAGAAGCCATTTTTGGCTGGTATGAGTGTTAAAGGGTTAATACTCAAATTCTGTCAAGACGATTTCAATTTTCTCATGGAAAATGTCCATTTGCAGACCAAGAGAGATTATTTTTTAAAGTTTATACCTGGAATGACTGGCTCGGTTATCGAGCAAGTCATTCCAATTGTAAACTTTCAACAGTAGTCTTTTCTTGTTCTGAAAATAGACCGTTTTCAAGACCACTGTAGAACTGAAAAGCATGTATTTTTTTGGAAGCGTTTAGAGTTAAATGGTTTAACATGTGACATGTACTGAAGTCCTGACATCACAGGCATAGTATATAATATCAACCCTTCTTTTCCTGAACTCAGTGACACCTGTTTTCAACTTACTAACTAAAATACACAAACCTGCTGATTCTTTTGGAATTTGACTGAACGGTGTTGCTGCCTAAAGGCATCACATGCTTTCAAGCTTTCAGTCAAATTGTTTTCAAGATAAGTGTCATGATTGTAATTCTAAGCATGTACGATACGATATATAGAAGAATAAAATGACAACCAGGATAAGAACAAATGTTATATTAGAAATGAAAACGCAGTCAGGATGTATATTGTAAATTGTAATATGGTTGAGTTAGCCTGAAATCTTACATTTTAATGGTGTGGACATTTTGTTAATGTCGGACAAAAAAGTAAATCCTTGACAGCTCTCACGTATGTATGTATATATAAAAATAGATTAAATTTATCCCCCCCCCCCCCTTATAAAAGGGAAATATAATAATCACTTTGTCTGTGCATTCGCATGGGCCATCCAATGAATGTGTCTGTGGTTCCATCCCAGATTTTTTGTCCAGACCACTGTTCAAGACTCATATAGTGCCACCAAACCTGGTATATGAATGTCAGAGATGGGTCAGGATGACCTACTTTTCACGATTCACTGAATATCATAGAAACTTTTTGTCTAGGCTGTAGTTTCAAGAGTTTTTCGTCGATATTATAGTAACCAAACTAGTTGTATGGATGCCTTGTATGTTAGGGTTGTGTCGCATCGGTCAGCATTATGAGCATGACACACTTTTCATGGCTTGCTGAACATCAATGAAAATTCTTGGCCAGTCTGTTGTTTCAAGAGTTTTGTATACAGTAAGCAAACATGGTGTATGGGTGCTCACCAAGGCTAATGATGAGTCACATATCGAAAGAATATCTGTGTGGCCTACATTTACTGGCTAATGGTGTCACATCTAAAAAAAGGTCACTGTAAGCTAGTTTTATGGTTCACTCAACATCAATGAAAATTCCTATTTGGGCTGTAGTTTCAAAAGTAGGTCAATGTGACCTACTTTTCATGGTTCACGGACCAACATAGAAGATTATTGAGGGGCCTATGATTGCAACAGTATACATGAGTAGCCACATTTGATGTACGCATGGATGCATATATATACTTTTCACTGGCCAAATATCATCAAATAAATTGTTGTCCAGGCTGTATTTGTAAAACTATTCGGACTACTATCATGAATGTTTGTATCTTTGACTAACTGTCAGGCATATCATTCAGTCAAATAAATGCAAATTCAGTTCAATTCAGGTGTAGCAAAGGTGTTGTACTTTTCCTGGTTCGTGCAATAATACAGGACCATCTGGTTCAGGTACGGCTAGCTGTCGCCAGTGATACAGTGTATTCCTAATATTCTAGCTATTCTTAGCTTAACCCTTTAAATTAATGGTCAAGCCAGTCAAAGCCAACATTTGCAGTGAAGTGGTGGAATCCTGTTTTACATGTACACCAATTCTTGTGTCAAAATTTGAGTCAAATCGTATCAGAAGTTTCTAAGATACAGCCCCATACAGACAAACAAGCGGTACTGGCAGAAACAAATTCAATACCCTCTCCACTTACAGGGCTATGGTAATAAACAAGGTTTTATGTCTGTCTATGGTTGATGATTCATAATCATGTCCACATGACAGGCGCTTGTCTGCTCAGATGGTTGTGGCTGGTGAGTGTACAAATCTCTGTTATGTAATACTGTACAGTGATGCACTCTCTCTTTACCAATGATAGGCATGCAGGTCTGAAGCAAAAAGCATGTCGAAGCGCAGGTTGCTGAAGATACAGTGCATGTTTTAACCATTATGCAGACAGAGCAGACATCCATTTAACCCTTTAACCATCAAATCTTTTCAATAAAATTTTAATTTTGTCATAATAAATGTCAATTTGCAGACCAAGAAAAGACTATTTTTGAAAATTTACCACTAGAATGAATGGCTCGATTATCGAGCCAGTCAATCCAGTGGTAAATTAAAAAAAATAGTCTCTTGGTCTGCAAATGGACATTTTTTAAGACCACTACAGAATCTGTTTTTGGCTGATATGAGTCTTAAATGGATAACTGGTGATCTTTTCACAAATGGTGTTACTGCAAGCTATTGTTGTCTAGGACACCTCTAAGCAATTTATCATTTTCAAAAACAATCCTAGTTGTCCGAATAAATGCCTACATTCTGGAAATCTATTGCTAGATGCTTACCCCTTTAACACTCAAAGCGGCCAAATGGCTTCTGAAGTGGTATTGAGGAATGTCAATTTGCAAACCAAGAGAAGACAATTTTTGAAAATTTATCACTGGAATGACTGGCTCGATTATCATTCTAATGGTAAATTTTCAAAAATAGTCTTCTCTTGGTCTGCAAATTGAGATTTTCTATGAGAAAACTGAAATTTTTGTGAACAAATTCGAGGGTTAAAGTGAGATGAATTATAATGGATAAATGTAATTCAGTAGTAAAATACAATTTCTGTGGAGCATCTGTTTTATGAAGAGCATTCTTGAGTTGATTGCATATATTGGTGATGTAAGACATACAGTAGTTATCTAGTTTGGTGCTGTAATGAGTCATGTACTTATGTTTTCTCCCCTCATAAAACACTAATGAGTGCGTTAACCCTTCTATCAACACAGATCAGAAACAACAATTTCTGTATTATGTAAGGAATACTCTTAACTATTTTGAAAGTAATTTGACTGGGAGGTGTTGCTGCCTCTCGAAGCAACAGCTTAGCTTCCAGTTAAATTACTTTCAAAATATTCAAGTTCCTGTATAGCCTTCCTCAAATTGAGACCTGGAATTTAAATAGTTAAGCGGTTAAGAGGAAAATCATGCTGTCTTTATACTATCTGGAAGAAACTCTACAGTCCTCACACCTGATTTTTCTGCCACAGCTCATGCAAACCAGAGTGTGGTAATACACTTAGACTTCTGCTTGTGTGGTATAAAAGAGGCACACCTCAGTACAAAGTGTCTAAATCACCCTATCATCAAAAGCTTGCTTTGGTAACCATTTGCTTGCATTTAAGGCAGCACACCTTCATGTCAAATTAATGGTTTGAACTTGAGATATTCAGGTCTGCCTGCCTGCCTGCCTGCCTGCCTGCCTGCCTGCCTGCCTGCCTGTCTGCCTGCATGTCTGTCTCTGCCTGCCTGCCTGCCTGCCTGCCTGCCTGCCTGTCTGTCTGTCTGTCTGTCTGTCTGTCTGTCTGTTTGTTTGTTTGTTTGTTTGTTTGTTTGTTTGTTTGTTTGTTTGTCTGTTTGTCTGTCTGTCTGTCTGTCTGTCTGTCTGTCTGTCTGTCTGTCTGTCTGTCTGTCTGTCTGTCTGTCTGTCTGTCTGTCTGTCTGTCTGTCTGTCTGTCTGTCTGTCTGTCTGTCTGTCTGTCTGTCTGTCTGTCTGTCTGTCTGTCTGTCTGTCTGACTGACTGACTGACTCTGTGTGTCTCTGTCTGTCTCTGTCTGTCTGTCTGTCTGTCTGTCTGTCTGTCTGTCTGTGGTTCCAAGTATGTAAATTAAGGCTGCTATTCTGTCTGAATTTCATGTGCAATGCAGCGGCACCCAGTCAGCAACATCGGCCACCAGTTTACTTATTTTAGAAGTGTAATATATATATATATATATATATATATATATATATATATATATATATATATATGCCTACCGGAAACATATATTTACTATTTCTAAATAGAGTAAAGAAGCAGCTTTATTATACTTCTAAAGTAAGTAAACTGGTGGCCGATGTTGCTGACTATGTTATATAATATATAATATATAATATGTATGTAACTGATAACAAATACAATGTCAAAATCCTTATCGATTTGTTAGTTACAGACCTATCGAGAGTGTTACATCAAATACAGTTGGATCACTGCACTTTTCCATTAAAACTTGAAAACTAGGTTAATAGAACTTAATAAGAGTTATATCAAAACTGGGAACTGCTAATAAATTTAAAAAATCACTAGCTTTGTTGCTGTTTAAGTTTACTGATGCTAAGCATCCTGCATAACAGTTGTGTCAGAGTTTCCAAATATCTAATTCTATATCTATAGCTGATAAGACATTCTAATAATCACTTCAATGAAAGCTGCTGTTTAAACAAATTTCAAATTTCTCTAGTTTATCCAGACAAGGTCACATCTACATAAGTCATTGTATTTCTATGGGTCAGTCAGCAGGCACTTTTAAATACTCTAGGCTAAAGCAGTTGTATGGTAGTTGATTAGCGGGGACCTGCAGACAGCGCAGTGGTATGGCAGCATCTTGTACACAGGTAGAGTTGTTATATATTGCAGCAGTTTAATAAATGTTCAAAGTTGAAGTCATGGGATGGCAGCGGCCTCTTCAATGTACAGAGTCAGAGCATTGATATGGCAGCGGCTTTATCATTATTCAAATATAGAGGACCAGTATGGCAGCGGCTTCATCAATTTTCTATGCTATGGCAGTGGAATTCACCTTTCCAGAGTACCCACCCATCATATGATGTCATAATGAACAGCGTGATGTGTACAATGACATCATAGTGAATGACATCATGAATGACGTCACAAGCGCATATTTGAAGATGGTCTACGCTTTGTTGTACAACTTGTTTGCTTTTACTATTTAATAAATATTCTGTTGAATATTTTGAAACTAATTTGACTAGGCGCTGTTGCTGCCATAGGCAGCAACAGCACCCAGTCAAATTAGTTACAAAATATTCAACAGCTTCCCTGTATAGTTTTCAGGAAATTGATAGCTAAGGCATTTGTGGATCGATCAATCCCAACACAGTGAGGTGTGGGTGGAGCTTAGCTAGTGATGGGCGGGGCATGGCTAAAAATGTAAAGGTCCATTGAAGTTGGTTAGCTGTCCAAGCAATGGTGATGCAGCTATAGATCTGCCATGGTTCAATTAGCAGCAATGCAGTAAATTAGCAGAACCTGAGAAAATGTTCCGCTGATTGACCAAGTTCCACTGCCATTTGGCAAGGTACATCTCCATATAAAGTATGTATAGCTAAGTATAATGGCTGTAAAATGTGAGGTCTCTGTGATGTGTGTACAGGCAAGGTACTGTGTGACCCTTCATGCACATAAATCACACAGTAATTACAGTCAAAATCAGCTACCACAGAATTCCACTGTGTATCAGAAACCCACTATCGTGAACGCCTCACTGGCAAAGCAAGACTTGGTTGTGCTGCTTTGGTGTGATAGAAGCGTTAGTGGGCTATGATGCTTGGCGCCTTTGCTTGTTGTGGGTTTGATTCCCTGTCAATGCCAATATACTGTAATGCCACAACTACTTTTATAACTAAGTATAATGGCTGTAAAATGCATGGTGTCTGTGATGTGTGTACAGGTGATGTACTATGTGACACCCCTGTGTACATAAATCATTAACTGACTAGCCAGTTACAGTAATTACTGTAAAAATCAACTACCACAGGGCAATATAAAGGGCACCTGTACAGACAGGACATTGTTACTAGTTCTCAAACCAAGGAATGATGTACAGATTACAGATATATGTGTCTATACAAATATGTAATTTGCTGATCGCATTGTTGATCGCAAGTCTTAAATAAGCCACATAATAGTCATGCTGGACCCAATCTGTCTATTCTCTTTCATTTCATGCTACACCACATGGATTCCAATTTCTTTCAAAAAATGTATATGATTTTATTATTACTGGTATTATCCCAATGCGTTTTGAAAAAATTGAGTTGATATTTCAATTTCCATCTCTGTCCATTTGCCCCTCTGTCCATCAGTCCATATGTCCATCCAGCTACCTCCTCCAAAACCATTTGCCTGAATTCATGCAAATTTGGTATGTTAGCCACCCATATGATTGCGGATTGTGAGACTGTTTACATTAGGCTCCGCCCTGGGGTGAGTATGCTAGGGGTATTGGTAGTGGTGGTGGTGGTGGTGGTGGTGGTGGTGGTGGTGATGCTGTGTGTGTGTGTGTGTGTGTGCTTGTGCATGCGTGCGTGCATGCGTGCATATGCAGATGGGCAAAGTTAATGGAATTCAACCAAATTTTCTATGTGAGTTACTGATATAATAGCGGATTGTGAGTCAATGTTTACATTAAGCTCCACCCCTGAGGAGGTGGTTTGGGTGGAGCGGTGGTCATGGAGCAGAACATCAAACCTTTGTGGAAGCATGAGGATTTGCAATGGCGTGCCATCAACTGTGCATTCTGGTACACATTTTCTTTTCTGTCTTGGTTAATAGACATCTTGAGAATTGCTTTTGCTTTTGTTAGACAGAAGTCGTAACCTGAGTAAGTATCTTGTCAGTAATCTCTGTGTTAGTAATCGTTTCACTCATCATTGTAAACAGCACTCATACTGATACACCTTTTTGTTACTCAACTGAAACCAGGTGTTGGAGAGATAGTTCCTAGAGGTGTGGGCCGAGTGTCAACTTGTGGGCTCAGTGCCAGAACTGATGGAGAGGCATGATTATGTTATTGTTCTATGATGAATTGATTTATATAAATTTTCTCAGAAAGAGAGAGTGGCCATTACTAATATACCACAAGCTTACCATATGGAAACTATTAACCTTAACAAATGCCAGTTCAAATTCATTTGACTAAGCTACATTGTAGCAGATCAATTGATTTAGCAGTGGCAATGGATGAGTCCAGTTTTAGCAATACCTCACCCATTCCTAGCTAAGCTCCACCCATGCTTTGTTCGTGTGGGGATCGATCGAACCCTGAACTCTCCGAATCTCAAGAAGACTATACAGGTAGGCTGTTGAATAATTTGAAGCTAATTTCGCTGGGTGCAGCAACATCACCCAGTTAAATTAATTTCAACATATTCAACAGAATGTTTAGTAAATTGTAAAGACATACAATTCGTACAACTTGACGGACTATCAAGTGTTTATGACAGACTTAGATACATCATTCATGATGTAATTGATCATGATGTCAACCTACACATGACATAGTTCATTATGATGTCACATATTTGATTGACAGACTGGGTTCCTCTAATATGCAATATAAAGCTGCCATTCTTACATGGTTGCTTTCAGACAGCAATACAATGAATGGCATTAAGTCAGGAGCAATGGTGTCAAATTCGTGTGGCAATGCAGCACAATTTGGTCAGTGGTCATGCTGCAGCAATGGAGCAATAGACAGCCAGTGGCAATGCAGCAAGTTAAGCCTTTAACCTTTGAATTTGTTCAATAAAATTTCAAATTTCTCATTTAAAATGTCTATTTGCAGACCAAGAGAAGACTGTTTTTGAAAATTTACCACTGGAATGACTGGCTCGGTTATCGAGCCAGTCATTCCAGTGGACAATTTTCAAAAATAGTCTTCTCTTGGTCTGCAAATGAACATTTCTAAAGACCACTGCAGAACCCATTTTGGCTGATATGATTGTTAAAGGGTTAATGGTCAGATTTGGTCAAGAAAATCCAAATATTTGCTTCAAAAAAAGTCTTCTCTTGACCAGCAAATTGACATTCCTCAAGACCACTGCACAGGCCAGTTTTGGCCGGCTTGACCATTAAATGGTTAAGCCTGTCAGTCTGGTTATTTTAGAAATTGGCAACTGCTTTAATCTATATAGAAATAGTAAATACATACATGTACACAATAGGAAGACATAAACATGCGATAACAAATACAATTTCAGAAGGATGACTGTTAATAAATTTTAACAAATAACTAGAATTTACATTCCTGGTGAGCTGGTTAACCCTTACCACTCTGGTGTCAAAATTTTTAAATTTTCAAACTTTATTGAAAGATGAACTGGTGTTAATTCTTCAACAAATTTGGTGGAAGATGGTGCTGTCGTAGACAGCAACATCTTCCAGCAAAATTGTTGAAAAATGTACACCAGTTTCTTTGATATTGACACCATAAAAGATGGAATATTGACTTTGATGTGGTAAGGGTTAAAGCAGTTGTATTGTTAGCTCAATTGTATGAGAAAATGCTGTGATAATTCAGCACAGCTGCTCAAATTGTGCGTTTTTTTCTTATGCTAAGAAGTCTTAAATTAACCGTATCACTGCTTGAGCAGTATAAAGTTGAGTCTCAATCAGCTGCTCCACCAGTAATATTGCAGTAGATTAGCAGTTGAAACAATTTTACACTGCTTGACAAAGTACTGCTGGAATTTGATAAGGGCATCGTATAGTCTTCAATATTCAAAGACTTTGAGCAGCTGCAAGGATGGGAGAAAGCTAGTTTTATTAAGACAATCTGGACAAAAAAAACCATGTCTCTTGGTTTGAGAGTCAAGTCCAGGTTTTTATTTTTTCAAGATTCCATGTTTGAAATAAGACACATGGGCGTGTATTCACGAAGAGGGCGTAACTTACACCTGGCGTAGCCCACGCCCTAGAGTTACGCCTCATAGTTACGCTGTATTCACGAAGAGGGTCGTAAATAAATGTGTCACTGTAATCCATGTAGGCCAGAATTTGTTGGTCACGTGGGCCGTTTATTGACGTAGTACCGTATGCATCAACAACTGTCAAAATGTGTGGCCTTCACTACAACATGGAATACTGAACAGGCTGGCTACCATCGACTCAAAAATTCTAAAAAAAACACCCAGAATTTAGTATATACGCTTAATTCTAACAAATAAATAAATAAATAAATAATATTCATTCTATCGAGTCTGACTAAACTAGCATATCACCATTCATTAGTAAAATGCTTGTCATTACAAAACCTAAGTGCTGCGAAAACATGTAATTTTTATATTCTTACAACTTTTCATTAGCATTCTAAGGCCTTTTTGGGAAAACTTGACTTGAGTGCAGCGCTTCATTCAGGCCGTTCACACGCTCTCGGCAGGCAATGACGTATAGCTCTGCCATATTTATTTACAAAATTGTTTCAGCTTCACATTCAGTGCACCATGGGTGCTTTGAATACAGAAATAGGAAAATTATTCAGCTGAAATATTTTTAAAAAACCGGCAGCCATGTCTTGACATTAAATAACACTTAATATTTACAAAAAGTCAGATAAATGCAAATTCAATTTATAAAATTTGTAACATCCGATATTTGACTAAAATTCGAGGACACGTCAAAATGCTGTAAATAATGACTTACGCCTTGTAGTTGGAGGGCATAAGTTACACCTGATTTTATATATGGGCATAAGTTACACCCCTTTTGTGAATATTGACTTATAACACTGTGGGGGTTATGCCCTAGTGATGCCTTTCCTAGGGCATAAGCCTTGTTCATGAATATGGCCCAGAGTTTGAGACATCCTAAATCTCAGGCAAATCATTTAAGACCATCGGCCATCATGTCAGCATTAAAAGGGGAAGCTTTAACTTCTTCAAGATGACATAAGAGAATTGTGCTGGTTTTAATCGGTATTTGATTGTTTTTCTCATCTGATAGTTAATGATTGTATTACGCAATACAAACATCACACAACCTTGATTACAATGGTTTTATCTTTGAATTAAAATCTAATTCCTAGGTGACAAATAGTTAAGCAGCAGCTGTGAATTATCATAATTAGGCTGATTTTCATTGAATCGAAGCTATTTGTGTGCAGATATAATTGTCTGTGCACAGTCCTCTTGTAATTATTCATCTCATATGTAACATAGTATAGGTGATGTGCCTTTTGAAAATGGTGTTGCTTAACACATTATTGCCTTAGACAGCAACAGCAATCATCAACACAATTTTGAAAAATATTAGCAAGGTCGTACTTCATACAAAATTGTGATTTCCTGGTGTACCATAGGGTTAATGTTACAGTATAATGTTTTAAAGATCATTTGTAAAGGTTCTCAGAGTTTCAGCTTTGGTGAGGAAGGCTCTTTGTATGTAGCTTATGAACTACTGCACTTTCAAGAGCTGCTGTGTATGACATTCAGATTATCTTTTTATACAAAGCCGCCTTAGTGTATGACCAGTTCCTGTTGACCATTGATATTGAAATCTGTCTGAATGTAACATCTGTATACATACATGAATGGCTGGTACTGTTTCTTTGTAGGGACCATTATGAGAGAACACTCTTGTAGATCAATACAAGTGATAACTTAATCTGGTAACTGTATCGCTGCTGCAAGACAGCGGACAATAATTTCAATGAGCAAACGCTATTGACTTGCTGGATATTTTGAAAAAAATTTGACTGAAAGTTGTTGGTGACAAAGCCACCAACAACTTTCAGTCAAATTGTTTTCAAAATATTTAGCAGATCCAGAGATATAACCATAGGAATATGTCATCTGCAAATACTCAGCAGTCAGACGTTTAACCAAATTCCTCCTGAATTCATTACGAAGCTTGGTTTTAGTAAGACCAGTCTATGTATTAAACATTCTGAATAATGTATAAACTACTTTAATAGAAGTTGTAGCTGCCAGCAGTGAGTAAAATTGGTGATAGAATATTCAAGTGTCACTGGAGTGTTATTTAATATTATTACACCATTATTATTGTATAGCATCCATTCATGATTGATGCTTTAGGGCATCTATGATTGTAAATATAATCAGTGTTAAATAATGGATGCATAACTGAATGGGGGTGGGGGTGGGTGGGAGACATGAGGGAAATGGAGGCAAGTGTGGGTGGGGTGGGTTGATATTAAGCAGTGATGCAGCAGCCTTGAGTAAATCCTAAGCAGATGGCTTCAACCATAGATGAATGATATGATAAGGAATTGTAGTGAAAAATGAATTGTGAAAGCCACCTCTTACATTGCACCAGTAGAGCGTAGTTGTCTGTGGCAGGCACTCTGTATGGGTCAGACTGGACTGAGTGAGTATTGGTGTCTGTCTGCTCACATGAACTGGAACTCTATTAGTCCACATTCAGTATCTTTACAGCATTTTTCTCCTGGTAGTGTTGGAGAAAGAAACACAGCTTATGTTTCGACTTGGTATGTGCTTCTCCATTCCATTCAGAAAAGCTTTTTCTTTGTTAATTTTTGTTTGCTTGAGTGGCACTTTTACGGCAAAATTTTAATTTTGTATTCAGTATTCAGTTTCCAAGACAGTATGATAGATTGATAGCTTGTGATGACGGCATACTGTTGCTCTTAAACAGCAACAGTTTTCAGCAATAGCATTTGGAGAACAGTATATTAACCCTTTAACCATCAAATGTTTTCGAGGAAGTTAAAATTTTCTCATAGAAAATGTCCATTTGCAAACCAAGAGTAGACTGTTTTTGAAAATTTATCACTGGAATGACTGACTTGATAGCCAGTCATTCCAGTGATAAATTTTCAAAAACAGTCTCTTGGTCTGCAAATGGAAATTTTCCAAGAGCAGTGCAGAAGCGTTTTTTTAACAGATTTGAGAGTTAAAGGGTTAACTCGATTTCACACAGAGTCGATTTGTCATTCCGAAGTCATAATCAAAATCTGTCACTTGTTAGATTACTTGACAATCAAATGACATAGAGATCTGTCACGATTTCAGAAAGTGGCACCGGCCCATTAGTAAGCGGGCGAAATGTGTGGCTTTTGGTGAATTTTACTACTGGAATGACTGGCTTGGTTACAACCGAGCCAGTCATTCCTGTGGTTAATTTTCAAAAATAGTCTTCACTTGGTCTGCAAATGGACATTTCTCAAGTCTATTGCAGAAGCCATTTTTACTGATATGGGTGTTAAGGGGTTAAGAATAGAACATTTGTTTCTTCTGTGTGTGCGTGCGTGCGTGTGCGCATGCGTGTGTGTGTGTGTGCGTGTGTCTATAATGGTGTGTTTGTATTTGCAGGTAGTGAAGGATTAAGCGCTCTATCTTGTATTTCAAGGTAAGATTTGTTTCACTTTTATAGATATGCAAGCTTCCAAAATAAGTTTTTTATGTTTGGGACAAATGAAAATTTAATGTTTGATTTTATACAAATAATAGAAATTTAGTGATTGATTAAATTTGTATGTCTAACATTGCTTACTGTATAATAAAATCATTTGTTAATGCTAATGAAGATGTCCTCTGGTGTAAGGATAAGGCAAAAATACAATATAAATTTCCAATAAGAGATCGTATTAATTATTTATGAAAACAGCTGATATTTCGGAAACAAATTGATTGAAAGTTGTTTGTGTCTGAGCTGACAATAACTTTCAGTAACATTCTTATCAAAATAATCAGATTGGTTTAACTAAGGAATGTTACTTTTCTTTGTTACGAAAGCAGCCATGAATGAATATATTTTGAAATGATACCACTAAATGGTGCTTAGCTTCTATATGTAAGAGACATATTTCATGTTAATGGCATTAGCTTACTGGATAAGTTTGAATAGAAAACATCATTAAGGCTTTCATGGTCAAGGCAGTCAAAACCAGCCTCAGCAATGCTCTTGAGGAATGGCCATTTGCTTGTAGGCTATAAGAAGACTATTTTTGAAATGCTACCACTGGAATAACTGGCTCGATGGCCAAGCCAGTCATTTCAGTGGTAAATTTTCAAAGATAGTCTTCTCCTGGCTTGAAAATGGACATTCAATAAGGAAAAATTAAATTTTTCTTATGAAGTCTTGACCAATGAAGTGTTAATATGAAGTATGAAGATGGCTATCAGTTAGACAAACCCAGAAGAAATTTGTTTTTAATGTAGAGGCAGCAGCAGCATCAGTGCTCAGTAACATCATTGATCACTAGTGTATCTTTACCCTTGGAGAGATCCCCATCCCCCCCCCTCCACGCACTGTTGTTCCTGGTATGACTAATATGTGGACATGTCATTAACTTCAGGCAGAAGCTATTTGCACTAGGGACTACCAGATGTTTGTACTGTCTTAATACATAGTTATCCCTTTAACCCTTGAATTTGTAAAAACAAATTAAATTTTCTCATAGAAAATGTCCATTTGCAGACCAAGATAGCTTAGATGAGACTATTTTTGAAATTTTACGACTGGAATGACTGGCTTCGTTATCGAGCCAGTCATTCGAGTGCTAAATTTTCAAAAATAGTCATCTCTTGGTCTGCAAATGGGCATTTCTCAAGACCACTGCATTCTTGGCTGATATGAGTGCTAAAAGGTTAACCCTTTCAGCATTATGGACCCCATACATGTCAGAGATATCATGTGGAATATATACTGGCAGTGGATAATTTGACTGGAAACGTTTCAAATTATTTCAAACATATTGAAGTTTTCTTGTATTGGTGTTTCCTTGGAATGTAGATATAATGCTAGCTGTGATTTCATGTCATGGATTGTGGGATGCTGATGGATGGCCTTGTGTTCGACTGTAAATACAGTTCCTGGTCTCTATGACCGGAAATTATATTGAAAATGAAGTTGTTGAAAGGTGCTGGTGTTTTACAGCATCAATACCTTTCAGAAACTTAATTCTCTGAGTAAATAACAGTTAATTATTATGCAAAATGGTGTTAAATAAAAACAAATGCTATGGTTATCAAACAGGCAGTCTTTCTAAAATTGTTAGAAATATGACGGACAGGCAGGCAGGCAGGCAGGCAGGCAGGCTGGCTTCCTCAGAAGATATGTTAGGAGAGATTACTGCTGAGCTTAGAGCACTGCATGTGGTGGCTGTAGAGAACATAATATTGTGGAGTGGGGGGGGTCTTTAAGATGTGGTAGTGATTGAACATCAATATCTGATGATAAATTTAATAGAAAGACAGCTGTGCAATGCGGGTGGTGTGGGCAGTGTACACTGATAATAGCTGATGGACTCTAGAAGATTAGTAAGTTAGCCCTTTATACCTCGATTTTGTTAAAGAAAATTTCAATTTTCTCAGAAAATGTCCATTTACAGACCAAGAGAAGACTATTTAAAAATTTTTTAAACTGGAATGACTGGCTAGCTTATCGAGCCAGTCATTCAAGTTTTAAATTTTCACATATATTCTTCTCTTGGTCTGCAATGGACATTTCTCAAGACTGCTGCGGAAGCCGTTTTTGGCTGATATGAGTACTCAAGTGTTAACCCTTGAAATGCCAGCATCTCAATGTCAAGACCTCTATTATAGGCGCTATAGAGGAAAACTATTGAAATATTTTGAAGTAATTTGACTGAACAGAACCTAAGTTAAATTAGTTTCAGAATATCTAACAGAATATACATCACAACTATATAATTTGTCATTTCTGGTATCTTTGGGTGAGTGCTTATGATTTAATTTCTGCTGAATTCTTAACCATTTCACAATCTCTAAATATTTTAATCATAAAGGATATTGGCATGAATATGAATGTTGAATATTTAAAATATATATCTCGGAGCTTGCAACAAACTTAAGTCACATTATTCACAGAATTTTCAGCAGATTAATAATTGCATTTATAATGAGATTTAGTTGAACTGGACTTGTGTAAAACCCTTTACAGGTCAAAGTGGCAAAAAAAATGATCTTAAGAAATGTCCATATGCAGACCAAGAGAAGACTATTCCACCATGACATGACGATGACCAAGCCAGTTATTCCAGTAGCAAATTTTCAAATATATATATATATATATTTCTTAGCCTGCAAATGGACCTTCAATAAGCAAATACTTTGACTTTCTCGATCAAATATGACAATTAACCCTGTAACACTCATATCAGCCAAAAATGGCTTCTGCCATTGTTCTTGAGAAATGCCACTTTGCAGACCAAAAGAAGACTATTTAAAAAAATTTACCACTGGAATGACTGGCTCAATAACCGAGCCAGTCATTCCAGTGGTAAATTTTCAAAAATATTCTTCTCTTGGTTTGCAAATGGACATTTTCTATGAGAAAATTAAAATTTTTCTTGAATAAATTTGAGGGTTAAAGGGTAGTGATAGTCTAGTTGAATATGGCTTCTGGTTGGCTAGGAGTGAATGAGGAGGGTGTGGGGGTGGGGTGGGGCGAAGGGTGAGTACAGATGATAAGCTCACACATGTGACAGCTGGGAAGACACTGATATTATCTTGAACTGAATTTGTTTGCTGTCAATGATATACCTCTCCGACTAACTTTTTCTACACAACAGACCAGATAGAACAAACTTATTGCAATGTATGAATTATGTGTTAGTGATGAATATTTTCAAATTTATTTTACTATAATTCCAGTCAAATGTTATTCAAGATATTTAACACATTGTCACGTTCAAATTAAACATTTAACACCTCAAGCTGGGAAAAAACAAATTCTGTACCAGTCTTGAAAGATATCCGTTAGAAAAACAAAAGACCAAATTGTCAAAATTTCCACTGGAATGATGTGCTCAATAACCAAGCCAGTAATTCCAGTAATAAGTTTTCAAAAATAATCTCGTATGAGGAAATTGAACCTTTCTTGAATAAATCTGAGCCTTCCTGGGTTAAGATACTGTAATGGCGTTGTTAAAAGGGTTAATATTATCTGATAGTAATAACTGTGATGCTTCCACAGATAGACCACTGTATTGTCTGATAGGATAAATATCTCATTGCCCACACTTAATTAATGTATATCATTCAACACAACCATATATGGAAACATCATAATATTAACTTTCACAATTAGACACTTAACCCTTTAATGGTCAAATTTTCTCAAGAATTTCAAAATATTTGCTTATTGAATATCCATTTGCAGGCCAAGAGAATACTAATTTTGAAAATTTACCACTGGAATGACTGGCTCGATTTGAGCCAGGCATTCCAGTGGTAAATCTTCAAAAATAGTATTCTCGTGGCCTGCAAATGTACATTCCCTAAGACCACTGCAGAAGCTGGTTTTGGCCGACTTGACCATTAAAGGGTTAAATTTCACAATTAAGATGTGAGTGCTTGAGAACTTAGATGTGTGAATCTTTTATGGAATGGAGGAATCCAGTTTTAACTATTCCATGCCCACCTCTAGCTAAGCTCCACCCACGCTTCGGTCATATTGGGATCGATCGATCCCTGAACTTCCTGACTACAGCATGTTTATTAAATAGTATAGACATACTGTAATTCGTACAACAACGCTTAGTCGTGGACCTAATTGTCATCAATTAAGTGTTTGTGATGAATTTAGCTATGCCATTCAATGTTAATACATTGTATCTTTCCACATATCCTGCTGTTTTGTAGATATGCTGACTGTTATAGTGTGTATATATTGTTAATACATGTGTATTTTATGTTTTTTATTGCACGTATTGTATGTGTTGTATGCAGACATCGTACTGTATGGTTTTTACGCAATAAATTGAATTGAATTGAATTGATGTCATTGATTATGATGTAGAGGCATAGTTGGCGAGTGGTTTGTAGCGAGCTTTGGTAACTCAAGGGTTGACAATTCTCCTCCCAGCCGGGCCACCACTTTGTGTCCTTGAGCAAGGTGCTTCACTCTGCATTGCTTGAGTCCACCTAGATGTAAATAGGCTTCTGCTAGGGCAGTATAGGTAATGTGAATGCATAGCTTACAGCGATAAGGGGTAACCAGGGGTAGGTGATTTAAAGTCGCTGAGCATTTTGGTGAAAGCTAGACTGTAAAATGTAAACTTATTTACTTGCGTCATACTACATGTCACATAGTTGATTATGATGTCATATGATTGATGGATAAACTGGAAAGGTCCATTATGGCAATGTTTTTTCTTGTCAATTAACCCCATAATGGTCAAAATTTGTTCAGAAAACTGAAAACTTTCCTTAGTGAATGTCCATTATTTCCAGGATGAGAGAAGACTATTTTTGAAAGTTTACTACTGGAATGATTGGCTCAGTTATCAAGCCAGTCATTCCAATGGTACACTTTCAAAAATAGTCTTTCTTAGCCTGCAAATAATGATATTCCTCACTTGGACATTGCAAAGGCTTCAGATTTACCCAACTTGACCATTGATGGGTTGATCTGCTAATTCAATGGTCAAACTTATCTACCAAAATGTCTTCTGCAGTAGTAGCGTAGAGACATTTCCATTTGCAGACAATGAAGGGAATAGTTTAGAAATTTAGAAAGCATACCATTGGAATGACTCAACCTCATAACAGCTGCAGTTTTCTAAAAGAAACTTCGCTTCCGCCACAAAGAGATAATAATTTCATGTTTCTTTATCAATTTGTGTATATAATGGATTTCTCTGTTACTGGACAATGAGAGGTTAATAAAATTGCAGATCTTGGTTAGTCAATAGCTATCACCAAGCCAAGAGAGGAGTATTTAAAAAAATTTATCACGGCATTGTCATTGCGCCACTCCTTCCAAATTCCATGCAAATGGATCGTTCTCAAGAACGCTGTAGAGAGTTTTATTGAATAATTTTACGCTTAATAATGTGTCAAATTTATCAAGTGGCAGTGAATTCAAATGTGTTAGCTTACACAGTTGTTTTGGGTTTGGAAAAAGTTATTATTGTTTGTTTTGCTGTTAGCAGAATTCTTCTTTCATACAGCGACATTTGCTTAACACTCACATATCAGCCAAAAACAGTTTCGGCAGTTGTCTTGAGAAATGTCCATTTGCAGACCAAGAGAAGACTGTTTTTGAAAATTTACCACTGGAATGCCTGGCTCGATAGTCTTCTTCATCAGCAAATGAACATTTTCTATGAGAAATTTTATTTAAAAAAATATATTTTAGGGTTAAAGGGTCAATAGCTTGCAATCATATAATCATATAGCATACATACATGGTCTGATGAGACCTTGCTAGTATCAGTAATTCAAAGTTAAATGTGTTACAGTCTATCTAAAGAGGGATATTAGATGGATATTTAGATAATGTAAGCTATGTTTGAATCATACTAATCACTCCTCTCCATGTTCTGGCCTTCTTGATAACAAGCTCTGTAGTAGGGATTGTAATACCTCTGTTATCACATTGTATAAATATATAAATCATAAGCTCACCGAATGTAGATTATTCATTAACCCTTTAAACCCTAAAATTTATTCATTAAAATTTCACTTTTCTCAAACCCAATGTCCATTTGCAGTCCAAGAGATTATTTTTGAAAATTTACAACTGAAATGACTGTCTCGGTTATCAAGCCAGTCATTCCAGTAGTAAGTTTTCAAAAATAGTTTTCTGTTGGTCAGCAAATGGACATTTCTCAAGACCACTGCAGAAACGATTTTTGGCTGATATGAGTGTTAAAGGGTTAATCATCACGATTGCTCAAGAGAATTGAGAATTTTCAAAGTTAGTGAATGTCCATTTGCAGGCCAAGAGGAGACTATTTTTGAAAATTTCTCACTAAAATGACAGTTGGCTCAGACATCGGTCCTCTCCCTGAGAAATTTAAAAATCTCAGATGATATAGATCTGCTGCATTCTTAACCCTTTAATGGTAAAATTTGGTCAAGAAAATTTAAATATTTGCCTATCGAATGTCCATTTACAGGCCAAGAGAATAACATTTTTGAAAATTTATCACTAATGACTGATTGTTGGTCTGAAATGTACCCCCCCCCCCCAATTATTTATATGGTGCCTCCACTCTAAATTGATAGGTTTTTGCACCTTTGCTTCAATCACTCATCCATTTGAAAGATTTTCGATCAGAAATAGTACTTTTAAGTACTTTATACCAAATTCTCATCATACATAATTTATAATTGAGCAAAGTTGCATCCATGAACTTGCACTATATTGTAGAATGATAGTAGCTTGTTTCTAGAGGGAAGTATATTCTAGTGCGTATGCTTTGGAATCTTCTCATTCAAATTGCGATGTCGGATTGATGTGTTAAAAAAATGTGTACACAGTCCAGCTTAGAGATAACTACATGTTTCTAAAATAAAATAAAAATGTACTGTTGAATATTTTGAACATTATTGGATTGGAAGGCAGCAATGTCTTCCAATCCAATTATGTTCGAGATATTCAACAAACAATTTCTTATATTGTGTTAAAAAATGTATTAACCCTTTAATGGTCAAATTTTGTCAAGAAAATCAACATATTTTCTTATAAAATGTCCATTTGCAGGCCAAGAGGAGACTATTTTTGAAAAATTTACAACTGGAATGACTGGCTCGATAACCGAGCCAGTCATTCCAGTGGTAAATGTTCAAAAATAGCCTTCTCTTGGTCTGCAAATGAGATTTCTCATGACCACTGCAGAAGCCATTTTGGCTGCTATGAGTGTTAATGTGTTAAGTAACATGGTTCTATTTTGTTCTGAGCTGTACTATACATCATTTTTCATGGCTGGACTGTTATAAATGGTCTTACTGCATGGTGAGTTGACTGTGATAATGTGCTTTTCTAAAGTTGTTAATTCTGACCTGGCTTTAGCAATGTGGTCAGTGTATAAGGATTTCTCCATTAACCCTTTAACACTCATATCCGCCAAAAATGGCTTCTGCAGTGGTCTGGAGAAATGTCCATTTGCAGGCCAAGAGAAGGCTGTTTTTGAAAATTTACCACTGGAATCACTGGCTCGATAACCGAGCCAGTCATTCTAGTGGTAATATTTCAAAACCAGTCTGTTCATGGTCTGCAAATGGACATTTTGAAATTATCTTGAACAAATCTGAGTGTTAAAGGGTTGAGAACATAAGCATTCTGGTATGTTCATCAGCATCACTCATGTGTTAACTACCCTGACACCTCACTCTGTACATCACTTTATAGGCTCTGGAGATAACCAGCAGTACTTGACAGCTAACAGTTTAATCCACTTCAAAACTGGTGAATAAATGTTCATTTTTTTAGCTCACCGGGCCTCGAAGGGCCAAGTGAGCTTATGCCATGGCAGCCATCCATCTGTAAAATCGCATCTCCTCCTTCACGGTTTGACGAATTTCAACCAAATTTGGCTGGAAGGATCCTATTGTGGTAGGCTCCTCTTAGCCTCTCTACTGATTTCAACCAAATTTGTTTATAGGATCCTATGATGGTGGGTTACAGAATTTCTATTCAGAATTTTGATTGGTCCATATTTTGAGTGAAAATCTTAGATTTTGTGAACAATTTAATGGAAATTGTCAAAATGCATCTCCTTAGCCGCTTTGCTGATTTCAACTAAATTTGGTTAGAAGGTTCCGATGATGCTGGGTTTCAGATCTTCTGTTTTCCAGAAATTGTTAAAATGCATCTCCTTAGTTGCTTGATGGATGTCAACCAAATTTGTTGTTTGCTGTTCAGAATTTTGATTCGTTAATTTTTTAATTAAAATCTTAGATTTTATGACAAATTTACCGGAAATTGTCAAAATGCATCTCCTCCTTCGCTGCTTGTTAGATTTCAACCTAATTTGCATATAAGGACCCTATTGTGGTACACTCAAGAACATCTATACAGAATTTTGATTGGTCAATCTTTGGTTGAAAATCTTAGGATTTTGGGAAATTTTCCTGAAATTCTTTAAAATGCGACCGACCCATCTTTAATAAATCTTTGGCCTGATTTTAACCAAAATACCATTCAGAATTTCAATTGGTCAATTTTCCAGTGGTCATCTCGGATTTTGATAGCTTCCAGATATCCTATATGAAATGAATGGGAACAACTTTAAATGACATTTTCTCAAGAACCACCTTTTGGATTTCAACGAAAGTTGGATGATTGAACCCTATTGTGATTGGCTCTATAGCTTCCATTCAGAATTTCAATTTTCTGCTGATAATCCTATTCTCGCAAATAACATCACATGTACTACTGTATGAATTATGAATGAAACTCATTAGATTTCATCGATTAAAGTTTGTTCAAGAGAACTTGATCAGTGATAAAACATATCTGTCATGGTCCAATCAGAATTTAGCCTTTGGTGGCCATGTTCAATTTTTTTCACTGACTGGATGGAATCTGGTTTGATCTGATTGGGTGGTTAGCATTCATCATTAATTGCCTACTAAATATTGTGCCTGCTGACTACTGAATTCTAATTTTGTATTTTATGACTTGGTACTGCTGAATTTAAAGAAATGTTTTTTTCAAATGCAAATGATTCAAATGCTAAGTCTTTAGGCATGCCAGGTGGACAAGTCAAGGCCCTTGGGCCTCTTGTAAATACATACATGTATGTTAATATTTTTGTTTCTGAAATGACATTATCTCAATCTTAAAGTACTCTTGCAGGTAAGCTGTTTAATATTTTATTTTATTCTCCAATTGTCCTCACTGACCTTTCTCTCCTATCAGACAAAAAACAATCTGACTAGAAGTTGTTGCTACCTTAGGCATTAATTTAATTTTGCCGGACTCCGGCAGCCATCTTGAGAATTTGGTTTCTGATTGATAAATAGTTTAGCGTTAATCGGATCACACTGAAACTTGATGGGGTGGTTGGACTAGGTATGGGGAAGAAAATTATTGAATTTGATGATGATCCGATGTCCAAGATGGCAGCCAAACACTGACAGCCATCTTCAAAATTGGTTTCCGAACAATAACTCTATTACCGGTTATTGGATTGCTTTGAAACTGTATAGGATGGTTGGACTAGGCCTGGAGAAGAAACCTGGGGAAGAAAATTATCGAATTTGACGATGATCCTAAATCCAAGATGGCCACCAGCCAGTGCTGGCCATCTTGAAAATTGATTTCTGAACGATAACTCCAATTTTGTCCAGTGGATTGCTTTGAAACTTCATAGAATTCCTGGACAAGAGGAAGAAACATCAAATTTGCAGATCATCTGAAATCCAATATGGCCACCAGCCACCGGCCGCCATCTTGAAAATTGGTTTCTGGATGATAACTCCATGACCATTTGGTGGATCGCTTTGAAACTTCAGAGGATGACTGGTCTAGGTCTGAGGAAGAAATCGCTATTTTCTGATAGCTCTCAGTCATTGGTTTATCATCACGGCTTATGTATGAGGATTGTGTAACCGTACTGTGATATATGCTGAAGTAATAAGTACGGTAGTCAAATGTTCTTACTTCCATAATGGCCTCCTACTTTCAGGCCTAAAATTAGAGATAGCCATCTTTTGACAGGCGCCAGATTAGCTAACAATAGATATCAAATATAATTCCAGCAATGCATTAACACTGACATTAACCAGAGATTGTTAACCTCTTACATGTTTGTATTAATAGAAGGCCTGGTCACTGCATTACTATAGATTATAGAGCTTAAGAAGTTGAACTGAAACTGGTATCTGTCAATAAATTGCAGCAAATCAATAAAATACATACCTCCCAAGACAGCTATTTCCATTTTAAGGTTACTAGTGTTAAGCATTCTATTTAACAGTTATGACAGCCTTTTCAAAATAGTAAATCCTGTATCCATAGCTTATAATACATTATATACTAATGACCAATGCACAGGATTTCTTCAGACAAAGACTTAAATTTCTCATCAATTTAGGCGGTCATGAGGTCAACTCGACTCCGGCTTATAGTACCTAGAACCTGTTATTGCTTTTCTTTATATATGCATGCACAGACCAAACAATAAAATGATGTTAGTTTGCGTGAGGTTATGCGAGATTGCGTGTTGCGTGAGTGTGCAAGCTTGCACAACCTATTATGAAAATGATGTTTGCCTGGGCAAGCTCGCACAAAAATAATGGGTATGCTCCAGCAAGGTTGCGCCAGCTTGCTGCTAACTTGCGCAAGATTTGCGGCGAGCTTGCGCAAGGTAACAGCGAGGTTGCACAAGGTAGCAGTGGGCTTGCACAAGTTTGCGCAAGCTCAATCAATCTAAAATTCTTCCCGCTCACTCGCTGCACGCTTCAATTTCTGTAAGGGTTCAAATGGCAGGAACGACTTCCAGTCATACTAATTTAAAAATATTCAGCAAGTATTATGTCCCTGGAAACTGGTAATGTGTTTTGAAACGATTTTGCCAGAAACTTATTGTTTATTATTAACAGTAGTGAGATAATCACTTTATATCGGTGCCTAGAGAATATAATTTGTAATGCTCATGATACTATTTACTATATGCTGGTCTGCTGTACCCTCTCTCGCAGTTGACACATAGCGGAGAGTCAAGGGACAGCAGTGTCACTAATTGGATCCAGGTTAAGAAGAATGGCTACCACTACTAAACTCATGAAAATGAAACACACACTAAATTGCAAATGTATATGGAAATGAATGTCATCTATAAATAGAGTTATTTCTGTTAATGTGTATGAATTTGGTGGCGAAGATTATTTTCGGTCAGGTTTTACACCATGGCACCGTTAGGATCATACAACAGGATGTAAGGCTTCCCCTCCCCCGCCCACATTAATAGCATATTAATACTATTAATATTTCCATTACCAGTCAACAGCATTTGATAGTTCCCCTTTCCCTTCCTTTAATAAATAACAGATTGTCTGTTTTAAACCTTTAATGCTTAAATTTGGTCAACAAAATTTGAATCGAGCCTCATTTCAGTGCTCAATTTTCAAAAAGGTCTTCATGGTCTGCAAATCAACATTTTGTTTGCGACTCATCTAGTATATGTGTGTCTGTCAGTCTGTCAACTTTCAACATTTCTGATAAAACTGTGTATGGTAAGTCATAAATATATAGTTACATAGTTACGTAGTCCTCTTTGCTGTATAGGCTAAACAGCCTGTTGCACATCTTCACAGTCTTCTTCAAAAGAATCTTCAATCTTGAACCCGTGTATTTCCCTATACTATAGCGTGTCACTATAGTTAGCTATTTGTAAATAGCCCAATATCAGTTCCTGAAACATCAAAATCTGCAACAAGATACACTGAAATTGTCTAGACATTTGAAAAGATGCCCACAGTTCAATTTAAAAACAACTTCCAGTTAAATTAAATCTCAGAGTTGATTAATGTCCAACAGATTATATCTTACATCATAAAGAATTGTCTGTTTGATTGATGGTGTGTACCTGTATTACTACAGCCAGGGTGTTGTGTACACTAGGATTTAGTCATGTACTGGTTTCAGGGAGGTCATGTACTGGTTTCAGGGAGGTCATGTACTGGTTTCAGGGAGGTCATGTACTGGTTTCAGGAAGGTCATGTACTAGTTTCAGGGAGGTCATGTACTGGTTTCAGGGAGGTCATGTACTGGTTTCAGGGAGGTCATGCCAGTCACAGAACAGTTTCCACATATGCTTCCTGGATAAGCATCATTTCTCTACTCATATGTATTTATCAAAGAAAAGTAGAAACAAAAATATATCCTATCTTTACTCTTTAACCCTCAAACATATTCAAGAAAATTTAAATTTTCTTATAGAAAATGTCAATTTGCAGACCAACAGAAGACTATTTTTGAAAAGGTACCCCTGGAATGCCTGGCTCTGTTAGACCACTGCAGAAGCTATTTTTGGCTGATATGATTGTTAATGGGTTAATAGTATTTGGTGATAATAATCATGACCTTGATAAGCAACCTATTTATGTGGTTTTAGATCCATATCACACATTTCAGCCACTAGATTTAACCTTTTGCTAGACCGCACACACTACCTAGATCAGCATTTAGAATGCACACACTACCTACATCAGCATATAGAATGCACACACTACCTAAATCAGCATTTAGAATGCACACACTACCTAGAGCAGCATTTAGAAGACACACACTACCTAGATCAGCATTTAGAATGCACACACTACCTAAATCAGCATTTAGATCAGCATCTATTCTGCACACACTACCTAGATCAGCATCTATACTTCACACACTACCCAGATCTGAATCTATACTGCACACACTACCCAGATCAGCATTTATACTGCACACACAACCTAGATCAGCATTTATACTGCACACACTACCTAGATCAGCATCTATACTGCACACACTACCCAGATCAGCATTTAGACCGCACACACTACCTAGATCAGCATCTATACTGCACACACTACCCAGATCAGCATTTATACTGCACACACTACCCAAATCAGCATTTAGACCTCACACACTACCTAGATCAGCATCTATACTGCACACACTACATAGATCAGCATCTATACTGCACACACTACCTAGATCAGCATCTATACTGCACACACTACCCAGATCAGCATTTAGACCGCACACACTACCCAAATCCACATTTAGACCTCACACACTACTTAGATCAGCATTTATACTGCACACACTACCCAGATCAGCATCTATACTGCCCACACTACCCAGATCAGCATCTATACTGCACACACTACCCAGATCAGCATTTAGACCGCACACACTACCCAAATCAGCATTTAGACCTCACACACTACTTAGATCAGCATCTATACTGCACACACTACCCAGATCGGCATCTATACTGCACACACTACCCAGATCAGCATTTATACTGCACACACTACCTAGATCAGCATCTATACCGCACACACTACCCAGATCAGAATCTATACTGCACACACTACCTAGATCAGCATCTATACTGCACACACTACCTAGATCAGCATCTATACTGCACACACTACCTAGATCAGCATTTATACCTCACACACTACCCAAATCAGTATTTAGACCGCACACACTACCTAGATCAGCATCTATACTTCACACACTACCTAGATCAGCATCTATACTGCACACACTATCTAGATCAAAATCTATACTGCACACACTACCCAGATCAGCATCTATACTGCACACACTACCTAGATCATCATTTAGACTGCACACACTAACCAGATCAGCATCTATACTGCACATACTACCTAGATCAGCATTTAGACCGCACACACTACCTAGATCAGCATCTATACTGTACACACTACCTAGATCAGTATCTATACCGCACACACTACCTAGATCAGCATTTAGACCACACACACTACCCAGATCAGCATCTATACTGCACACACTACCTAGATCAGCATCTATACTGCACACACTACCTAGATCAGCATCTATACTGCACACACTACCCAGATCAGCATTTAGACTGCACACACTACCCAGATCAGCATTTAGACCACAGACACTACTTAGATCAGCATTTATACTGCACACACTACCCAGATCAGCATCTATACTGCACACACTACCCAGATCAGCATTTATACTGCACACACAACCTAGATCAGCATCTATACTGCAAACACTACCTAGATCAGCATCTATACTGCACACACTACCCAGATCAGCATTTAGACCGCACACACTACCCAAATCAGCATTTAGACCTCACACACTACCTAGATCAGCATCTATACTGCACACACTACGTAGATCAGCATCTATACTGCACACACTACCTAGATCAGCATCTATACTGCACACACTACCCAGATCAGCATTTAGACCGCACACACTACCCAAATCAGCATTTAGACCTCACACACTACTTAGATCAGCATTTATACTGCACACACTACCCAGATCAGCATCTATACTGCCCACACTACCCAGATCAGCATTTATACTGCACACACTACCTAGATCAGCATCTATACTGCACACACTACCCAGATCAGCATTTAAACTGCACACACTACCCAAATCAGCATTTAGACCTCACACACTACCTAGATAAGCATCTATACTGCACACACTACCCAGATCAGCATTTATACTGCACACACTACCTAAAATCTTCAAATTTTCTACATCAGTCCAGCATGGCCAGCCCTAAGGTGGGATTGCATTGATCTACACCACTCAACATGAGAAAAAAGCGTCAATCCAAATCCGCTGCATGTACTGACAATCTTATTAAGATACCAACTACTTCTGCAATAGTTAATTCCACATATCCTGGTCCCAAAGCATCAGACCATCAGGCAATGTGTAAAGGCTGTCTTCTCAATGCAAGATCAGTGTGAAATAAAACCATTAACATCGTAGATTATGTTATTTCAAATGACATTGACATTATAGCGATAACAGAATCATGGCTTAAGGCTGATACCGATGACATAGCAATAGGCGACCTCACACCGGCTGGATACTCTTTCAAGCATGTCCCTAGATCATCCAGGGGTGGCGGTGGTATAGCCATTCTACTAAAAGAGACAATTACGATTTCTGTATCAAAAGCTCCTTCTTATCACACATTTGAGAACTTCGAATTTGACATTGTACAGAACTCTATAGCTTACTGCGAATCATTGTGATTTACAGCCCGCCGTCATCAAAAAAGCATAAACGTAATATGACAGAGTACCTTCACGAACTGTCTCTGCTTTTCGACCGATATGCTCTAAGTAGTGGCAATTTGTTAATATTGGGTGACTTTAATGTGCACTTCAAGAATGCATCGGACAGTAGTGTATCTGCTCTAAGAACACTCCTTGATACATTAAACCTAGAACAGCATGTTACTTGCCCAACCCATACAAAGGGTCACTTACTGGATTTAATCATAACTCGAACAACCGAATCAGTGATTAGAAACGTGAATGTAGATCTTGGTGCTATTACATCTGATCACGCTGCCATTACCTTTGATATCGCTTCTGAAACCAGCACTACCGAGAAAGGAATTAACGTATCGAAATCTTCATTCGCTCCCTACACAATCGTTTAAGTCCGACATTCAGTCCTCTGAGGTGTGCATGAATCCATCTGATGACGTATCACGGATTGTTGAGCAGTACAATAACGATATGCGATCTATCCTCGATAAACATGCCCCGATGAAGCGAAAGGTAATCATTGTCCGAGAGAAATCACCATGGTACAACTGTGAAATAAAAGTAGCAAAACAGCTCTGTCGTAAACATGAGCGTGTCGCCCGTAAATCCAAACTTCAGGTCCATCGCCAAGTATATGCAAGTCAAGTTCGTCTCGTAAGTGATATGATACTATCAGCAAAACGATCGGATTACTCCACGTTAGTATCTGAACATGCATCCAACCAGGGAAAGCTGTTCAGCATCTTCAGCGACCTACTTCACAAGGACAAAAGTAAGAGCAATCTCCCACAATACACTGACCCAACTGAGCTAGCAAACAAGTTTGCGAACTTCTTTTCGGAGAAAATTGGTTTAATTCGTGACTGCATTTTAAATCACCAAAACTACTCACCGCTAATTAGTTGTCGCACCGCCCTTAACTTAAAATGTACCATGACAGAATTTAAACCGGCTTGCTCTGAAGAAGTATCGACAATAATTCGCAAATCGTCTCGAGCATCCTGTTCACTAGATCCAATACCAACAAATATTGTTAAGGGTTGTGTTGATGAATTATTGCCTACGATACTCAAAATCATTAATTTGTCCTTAACAAGTGGCAATGTCACTGACCTGTTCAAAACTGCAAACGTGATTCCGTTACTAAAAAAGACATCACTAGACCAAAATGTGCTTGGAAACTACAGACCTGTTTCAAATTTACCTTTCCTGTCAAAAATTAGAACGAGTTGTCGCCAAGCAGCTCAATGATCACTTAGTAAGAAATAATCTTCTGGAACCTTTTCAAAGCGCATACCGCGAACTTCACAGCACTGAGACAGCCCTACTGCGCGTACAAAATGATGTCTTATGTTCCATGGATGAACGCAAGTGTGTTTTACTAGTTCTCCTGGATTTGTCTGCCGCATTTGACACTATAGACCACGATGTCATGTTATCTAGATTAGCAGAACTGGGCATTTTAGACACTTCTCTTGCTTGGTTTTCATCATATCTCAGAAAACGCCATCAAATGGTCATTGTGAATAATATCAAATCAGAGGAACATGAATTAACATCAGGTGTGCCACAGGGCTCGGTCCTGGGACCGATCCTTTTTACAATCTATACAGCACCCCTTGGAGTGCTATTGCAGTCTCATGGCATAAGTTACCATTTCTCCGCTGACGATACACAGCTATATCTCGCATTCTATGCAAATGACCAGGTGAATGCTCGTGAGCGTGTTGAAGACTGTGTTCGTGACATTAAACTATGGATGTTAAGCAACTTATTGCAGTTGAATGATAAGAAAACTGAAATTCTGTTAATAACCTCACCGCACCTAAGACATAAGGTTGACATCACCAGTTTGCACATTGGGGAGGCTGACGTATCTTTCAGTGCAAGTGCCCGTAACATAGGCGTAACATTTGACAATTCCCTATCGATGGAAGCTCATGTTACCACTGTCTGCCGTTCCATATTCATAAACATTCGGAACATTAGCAAAATTTGCAGCTTCCTGGATGAAAACGCGGTCAAAACTCTCGTACATGCTACCATCACGTCACGCCTGGACTACTGTAACTCTCTGTTAATAGGCATACCATCTAGCCAATTAGATCATTTACAGAGAGCGCAGAATACAGCAGCTAGACTGATTACACACACCAAAAGATTCGATCATATCACACCTGTCCTATTGGAGCTGCACTGGTTGCCTATAAGACAACCTATATGGTACAAGGTGGCTTTGTTGGTGTTCAAGTGCCTAAATGATCTGGCCCCACCGTACTTAAAATCCTTAATCCAGCAAAGAGCAGCACCAAGGTCTCTTAGGTCTAGCACACAATTACTATGTACCATACCAAAATCAAACTTAACTACTGGTGATCGTGCATTTTCTCGAGCCGGTCCGCGATTCTGGAATTCTCTTCCACCTGAAATTAGAAACTGCTCTAAAATTGACTCATTTAAATCACTACTAAAAACATCTTTTCCAAAGAGCATTCTAAATTTTGTAAAGCGCTTTTGAGCAATTCGGTTTGGAATTGGCGCTATATAAATCCGACATACATACATACATACATACATGCACATTCAATGTAATTAACACTTTAATGGCCAAATTGGGTCCAGAAATTTTCATTCTTGCTTAGTGAATGTCCATTTGCAGGCCAAGAGAAGAGTCTTAGTCTGACCCATAGCCAAGCGGAGGATCTCGACATAGTGATCCAAATGATGTCCGAGGTGACAATCATAATTGAACTGATTTTCAAATTTAAATATATGGGGGTATAAAGCATTTGCTTTGTCCATCCATTGGTTGGAGCATTCATTTCTGGATGATAACTTGAGTTCTATTAAATGGATCATTACCAATCTAATGTGGGAACTTGCCCTTTGTGGGCCGAAGAACTCTATCGATTTTGGCGTCATAGGGTCAAAGTTCAAGGTCACTGACCTAATTAATTATGTAATATTGTGTGTCCTGATGATAACTTGAGTTCTATTAAAGGGATCATTACCAATCTGGCATGGGAACTTATGCCTTGTGGTCCAAAAAACCTATTGATTTTGGTATCAAACGCTCCAAGTTCAAGGTCACTGACCTAATTAATGATGTAATATTTGCGTTTCCGAATGATCACTTGAGTTCTATTGAAGGTATCTTTACCAATCTGGCTTGGGAGCTTGTCCTTGGTGGTTCAAAGAACCCTATCGATTTTTGGGTGAACGGCCAAGGTCACGGTGACCTAATTAATGACAATATTGCGTTTCCGAATAATCACTCAAGTTTTATTGAATGGATCGTTGCCAATCAGGGGTGGGAGCTTGTGCTTAGTGGTCTGAAGAATCCTATTGATTTTGCTGTCAATCGGTCAAAGGTCAAGGTCACTGTTACCTATTTAACGACGCAATATTTCATTTCTGTGGGATAACTCGAGTTCTGTTTAAGGGATCGTCACCAATCTGCCATAGGAACTTGTCCTTGCTGGTCAGATTAACCCTATCGATTTTGGGATCAACGGCCAAGGTCACTATGACCTAATTAATGATGTAATATTGCGTTTCCGGATGATAACTAGTTTGATTGAAGGGATCATTACTAATCTTGTGTAGCGTGGATCGACCGGTCAGGTATGGACCATCCCAGCCATTCTGGGTGCAGAACTGCGGGGCCGGGTACGTTCCAAGCAACACGCCCCCCCCCCCAACCCCTGGGTAGGATGATATGCGTGTATAAAGCTGTATATGAGAGGTTCGTAAAATGACTCAGTCTGCAAGATCACCTAGCCCGCATGCGCGGGGATCAGAGATTGCTAGCCAACATGCATTAGCATTGGAGAGAAATAGCATCTTATTTTGTACCGAGTTGGTACACGTAATTACTTTAAATTACACCTGTCTCGCCGTTCTTGGTCTCGATCATGACCGGAATGAATCAAGGATTCAAAAACTCTACTATTTAAAATCGGTCCAGGATTGACCGAGTTATGACTAAATGAGCCATCAAATTCCTTTCAAAATATTGAACCCATAGGCTTAGCGCATGCATGCTCTCAGTGCATGGGTACAATAGCGTGTCACGTGACCCGCTTCCCTGCCTCTGAAGTGGGTTCGCAGATTGGCTGTGGCGCTCCAGATGTGACGTCACAGGCAGTATAAAAGAGGTTGAAAAATCAGATTCAGCAGTAGTCAGGTGGTGGTGAGGGGCCTGGTATGAGAGGACGAATCGATAGTGCTGATAACTACAGCAGATACCAACAGCTGCTGTGGTGCCATTTGATTTT
Source organism: Chaetoderma sp. LZ-2023a (assembly GCA_034401795.1). Lineage (NCBI taxonomy): Eukaryota > Metazoa > Mollusca > Caudofoveata > Chaetodermatida > Chaetodermatidae > Chaetoderma > Chaetoderma sp. LZ-2023a. The sequence goes on from CM067373.1 coordinate 53,186,681, forward strand.
CAGTATTCGTCGTCTCTGGGTACAAGCCACCACATCCACAACCGCCAGTTTCTGTATGCTCCCGGAACGAAATCACCTGGGGGCAATAAAGAAATTAAAGTCAGGTATCCCAAGCCACTACTTCCGCAAAGGGGCCTTTTGGCCCCAATGTAGCTTGTCATCCAGTATGTGGGGCGAGTGACGTGCTCTGTGATAGCTCGCCAGATCTGCCATACCACGCAACCAGTGGTGTAATCAATCTGCACATCATGTGTTAGTCTTTTAGACATTTTTGACTGCAGTTAGGGGAACATTGCCTGATGCATCGTGTGAGCTATTCGATGCATCTCGTCTTGTGATGCATCAGAATGTATCCGCATTATTAACTTCATCTGTAGCCCTTCAAGAAATACAGGGCAGCTTTCAATTGCCGCACCAGTATGGAACCTTTGGCACACCGTTTAAATTGAAAACTTGATGTAGATATGACTATCTACTAGCCATCCATTTCCGCAAACATTCTTCACTTTTCCTGAGAATGAGCCACATCCGCAGTGTGCCTGCAGTTTTTCCTAGCAGCCATCTTCCTCATCATGCCATCTCACGTTCCGATTGTGTTATGCTACAACTATTGTAACTCTAGAACTTTTTCCGTACCGATGACTAATAGGTATCTGTTATTTTCACATCAAGAGTATACTTACCTCCCTAATACTTTTGATATTGCTAAATATTGGCTTTCACTCAATAAACACTCAGATTAAAACAGTTAGGTGCCCCTACTGGGCAGGGAGTCAGAGCGTAGTCTGGCGGATGCCAGCCCCACCACCGCGCATGCGCAGACTAGCACTTCCTCTTTGCTAATTTATTGGCTGAGAGACAACACATGCTTTCATGATAGAATCTTTCTATACTCTTTTCAAAGCTTTTTAAGACTATTAGATAGAAGTTTACCGCTGACAAAGATGGCTGAGAGAGTGACTTCGCCACAGGAGGGCCTTGGACCTTTAAATCAGGTGACTTCTAGTAAAATTAGCGAGTTTTGTCCCGTTGTAATGTGTTTCCGGGACTCTCGCTAAACGTGATAAGCGCCTTAATTAGTTGGGTTTTTTCAACTAGGTGCTATACAAGACTAATCTCTCTTTGTGTTTATGTCCACAGGTCTGTGTGAAGGAGAAATAAGGACATGACATCAGCAGAGGGTTTGTGTCTCTCCACCATGGTTCCATTTCCTACTAATACTGTTAGGTTATCTAACCAAAAATTCTATGCCCAGTGAGTTGGAGGCCTATTATAAAGGTCTTCTCACTTTGCCCTCTTGATCCAATTCCTTCCCCTTGAGGTGGAGAGAGTTAAGAGGCGTTCAGTGGTGGAGTTCTCCAGTTCATCAGGTTGGATGGTTTGTCTAGACAAGGTGTCAGGTATTAATTATTGATATGAGAAAGGGAGATAATTAACACTATTTTCCATTGTTATCAGTATTTATCTGATGCTTGTGTAGTCGAAATGTCCATTCTGCACATGTTCTGGTTAGAGATACAATTCGTCCTTGCACTGGGATGTTTGTTGGGATCGATTTTGTCCTGTCATAGGATTAATGACGTCATAATCAGCTTTGCTCTTTATTTACAATTAAAGTTGTCCGAAGCTGGTTTCTGATAAAAATTATGATCTTTATGATCATTTCCTTCTCTTGAGTTGGTGAGTTTCTAAGCTTAACTAGTTTGCTCATACTCCTCGTCCTTTGGCCTTTTTCAGAGACCTGGTTGTGCGTCCTGTGGACGATTTTTGAGGGACACGTTTGGCCCTCATCTATGTTTTCAGTGTAGCCCCTGTGGTCCCTTGCTTAATTGCGAGATATGTAAGCACTGGGGGGGCGAGCTAATGTCCGAATTCTTGTGCTTGCAGGCGAAGGACAAGTTGGAGGAGGAGAAAAAGAAGCTGAAAAAAGAGGTCGTAAGTAAGAAGGGTAAGAGGAAGGCCTCGTCCGTGGTGGACATGGAGGCCTTCCGGACCGAGATGTTGGGAGAGATGAGGAGGACAATCAAGGATTTGGTTCCAGAGTTGCTTCGTGGCATGCTTCCTGGACCAAATCCTTTATTGACCTCATCATCTGCTTCGGAGCAGGTAATCCCCACCTCTGAATCAACGTTCCTTAGTACGCTTCCGTTGTTTGAAGATTCAGAGGTGGCCCCATTAGAGGGGGTGTTCCACGGCCCTGGCAGCAGGCTTATTGCTGCGCCCAATAGGCACCGTGGACGGTCGTCGCTGGAACCCGCAGGCTGCTCATCAGTCCAGGGGTATCCGCACACCGCGGCTGCCAGTACCTCGTATGGCACCTTCCCTGGCCAGTCCGGGTTAGCTCTCTTTGCTGACCCGGAGTCTAATCTTTCTGGCCAGGAGGATGATGATTACCTGTTGGGGTCGCCGTCTGAAGACGTGGCCATGGAATATGACGTTTGTGCGCCCCTCGCGGGGAATACAGGCGCCTTTTTCCACGGTTCTACTCTCCCAGGGGTAGAATCCACGGTTCAGACTGTGGCCCTGGGCGCTGAAGGCCAGCGGTACCGCATACCTCGGCTTGCCGAGAGTGTAGCTGGTGCTGGCCGGGGCTGTGGTGGGGCGGTATATGCCCCGCGCTCTACCACGGCGCCTGCTCCTGGTCAAGCCAGTGAGATTAGCATGCCGGTATTATCAGGCCCGCATGCTCTCCCTGGCTTGCCAGGGATATCAGCGTATCCGCCGTCAAGCTCTGTTGCTTGTGCTCAGGAGGAAGACGAAGGCCCCCGTCTTGTAGAGCACTCGCAACTAGCCACGGAGGAGGATTGGTCTGACGCTTGCCAGTGGTTGGTGAGTGTTAGACCAGATCTGCCCGTGGAGCAGTCGGCTAGCCAGCGTGAACACAGGCCGTGGTTAGCTGGTAAGCCTACTGCTAACGCTATGCCTTCTCTGCCGCTGGCAGAGCATGTCGCTGACATGTTCGAGGCGGCGGAGATGTCCATTAAGGCGAGTGGACGTCTCGCTAAGGCCCCGCGCGAGGTGGCCAGGCGTTGCCGCATCGTGCCCCTGGACTACCAGCGGTACGGTGTGGTACCAAAGCCGAGCGTGGATGACCGCGCGGCTTTGGGTGAGGATGCGCGGCCAGGCTCCCGTTCTGACACGGGAGTCTTGTGTTCGAACGCGTTGCGTTCGGCAAATACCGCGTTGCGTGATGCGGAGGAGAGTGGGAGGGCTTCGATTGCCGCTCTGTCCCACGTCTCCCAGCTGTTACAAGGGGTAGTAACAGCATCCGCATCGCGCCAGCCAAGTCCGGTCACAGTCCAGCGAGCCATCCAGGATGGTATCAACCTGGCTCTGGACTGTATGACGCGGGCGGTGACCAGGAGTGTCCGGGCAAGGCGCACTTTTGCCTTGGATAATCTGTGCCGTCCCAGGACCTCTACAATAGGCTACTACGTACGCCTATGACAGGTCCTGGTCTCTTTGGAGGTGAGGGATGTAGACACCTCCAGGAGACGGTTACTCTGGTCAATAACCAGAGGGCGCTGCGCGAACAGTTTGAGGTGCTTCGTCGTGCCAACGTTCGCGCCGCACCCCCTGCGTATCGTCCCCTGCAGGCTCGAGGTGGTAGTGGCCAGGTCAGAGGCCAACCACCATCGCAGCGCCGGCCTCGGCCGCGTGCGATTCGGCCAGCAGCGAGGGGGGCGCAGGCTCCTCAGGCGCAGTCAGCCAGGCAGCCGCCCGCGCACCGAGGTGCGCGCGGTGCTGGTCGTGGCGCGCGAGGATCTGGGCGGGGTAATCGTTCCTGATGGGACGGTTACCGCAGTGAGAACCGCGCCGGTGTTTCTGGCAAAGGAGACAGTGCCGCTCTTGCACTCCTTATGTCCACCTCTATCCCTAGGTGGACCGATGGGAGGCCGATTAGCCGACCACATGCAAGAGTGGGAACAGTTAACTCAGGACCGTTTAGTCTTGCGATGGCTTTCAGTCGGGTATCATCCCGATTGGATGACAGGCCCGCCATCGCGACTGTCTCTAGTGCCGATCTGGACTCCAAATCCGAGAGATCCAGATCAAAGGTTGTGTATCGAGGAGGAAATAAATTCCCTCATACAAAAAGGAGCTATTCAGCCGGCACAGAGGTGTCCGGGCTTCTATTCAACCCTGTTCTTAGTAACAAAGAACACCGGAGGGTGGAGACTAATTCTCAACCTCAAGCCATTGAACAAGTTCATAGAGACGCCCAGTTTCAAGATGGAGACTGTGTGCTCGGTGTTGGCGGGGTTAGAGAGGGGAATGTGGACAGCGTCGATAGATTTGAAGGACGCTTATTTCCACATCCCCATACACAGGAGTTTCCGTCGCTTCCTGAGATTTGCATTCCAGGGCAGACAGTGGGAATTCAGGGTGCTACCCTTCGGAATTTCCACGGCTCCTCGGGTTTTCACCCGTGTGGTTCTTGCGATCACCGCATACCTCCGCAGGAGAAGCATAGCAGTCCACACGTACATAGACGACTGGCTGTTGAAAGCGCACACCCGGGAAAGTTTGTCGGCCAGTCTGGAGATTGTTTTGAAAACTCTCACAGACTTAGGCTGGATGATCAATTTCCCAAAATCAGAGCTGACTCCATCCCAGAAGTTTGTTTACCTGGGGATGTTCTTCGATCTAGAGACAGGATATGTTTATCCTACTCAGTTGAGAGTTCAGAAACTCATCTCATTAATTCAGTCAGTGTGCGACAGTCGTCATGTCCTGGCACGGGTTTACTTGAGAATGCTGGGGTTGATGGTTTCATTGGAACCAGTCATTCCTCAGGCCGCCTTACGCAGGCGGCCGATCCAGTTATTTCTCATGACACAATGGACCCAGAGTACAGGTTCGCTGGACTCGAATGTGTCAGTGTTGGCGCCTCTGATTCATCACCTGCAATGGTGGTTGGACACAGAGAATCTCTTGGTGGGGGTTATGCTAACCCCTCCCCACCCTCAGGTGACTGTGTATACAGATGCATCGATGGAGGGCTGGGGAGCTTGCCTGGAAGAGTCCACAATATCAGGGCTTTGGAATCTGGAACAGTCAAAGGAACATATAAATCTACTGGAGCTAAGAGCAGTAGTCCTGGGCCTGGAACATTTCTTACAGAAAGTTCAGGGCAAGATTGTTCTTATTCGTTCAGACAACTCAACAGTTGTGACTTACATAAACCGCCAGGGCGGAACGAAGTCGCCCAGTCTCTGTATGATGACATGGAAACTGCTTTGTTGGTGTCTGGATCACCAGATTACCTTGAAAGCAGTTCATATTCCGGGAAGGTTAAACCTGCTAGCAGACTCATTGAGCCGAAGGATGAGTGTTTTACCCACGGAATGGCAACTAAATCAATGTGTGGCGGATCGTCTGTTCGACCATTGGGGGAAACCCAACATCGATTTGTTCGCAACGAAGAAGAATGCGAAGATGACGACGTACGTCTCTCCGATTCCGGATCCAAGCGCTTTCGCAACAGATGCGTTAGCTATCAGCTGGGGGAGAATGTATGCATACGCATTCCCTCCAGCAATCCTGATTCCAAAAATTCTTCAGAAAATCAGACAAGAGGAATGCCAAGTGCTTCTGATCGCCCCGGATTGGCCAAGCCGATCATGGTATACGGATCTGCTGGACCTTCTGGTCTGCAATCCGGTTCCTCTGCCTCTGATGGACGATATTATCTTCCAGGGCAAGGCCCTTCACAACAATCCGTCAATGTTCAGATTGACTGCGTGGATGTTGTCAAGGAATCTAGAATTAAGGAGGGCTTTTCTGAGCAAGCAGCCATGTTTATGGCCAAAGCCAGGAGGGGGTCAACCTCCAGAGCATATAATTATAAAATCAACAGATTTGCAGAATGGTGCTCAAAAAGATGTATTGATCCAATGGATGCATCTATTCAGATAGTAGCTGATTTCCTCTGTCACCTTTATGATGCCTATAGCCTCAAGCCTAACTCTATTGCTGGTTATAAGTCAGCTTTAATGTCTGTTATTCCTTGCTTGGCTAAGAGGGGAAGTGATGAAGTGAATACATTAAATGTATTAATTAAAGGCATGGGCAATCTAAGACCAAGGAATCCACCGGTGATTCCGTCTTGGAGTTTATCGCTAGTGCTTCAAGTACTAGGTGATAAGCCGTTTGAACCACTTAGTTCCATTTCTATGAAACTATTAACACTGAAGACTGTGTTTTTAATTGCTGCGGCCTCGGCTAGGCGTAGGAGTGAGATTCATGCCTTATCAGCCGAGGATGACCGTTTTGTGGTTTCAGGGGAAGGCCTTAAGCTGCTACCTAGGATTAATTTCTTGGCTAAAAATCAGTCGTTGAAATATCCAGGTCAACCTATTATTTTGCCTGCTTTAACTAGATATGATCCTAATTCTAAAGCATGGTGTCCTGTCCGGGCGCTTCGCCGGTACAAACAACGTACGGCGGAGTGGCGCACCGATCAGTCAGCGTTATGGTTGTCATATATTGAACCCCATGGCAGGGCTTCTAAGGACACCATTTCCAGGTGGATTGTAGAATGCATTCAGTTTTGCCATAAATCCGCCACCGGGAAGCAGGTTGACGTGGCCAAGGCTCACAGTGTCCGCGGCGTAGTGACATCCACTGCCCTATTTAATGGGGTCCCTGTGGATGATATTATGTCGGTGGCTCAGTGGCACTGTGAGTCAAGTTTTACAGACCATTATCTCCGTGACACCTCTAATCCTCTCGCCTTGTCGATTTTGAAAAAATAACTAGGCATATATATTTTTGATGGGGTTTCCTCATTGCTTATATATTTCACAATTAATTTATGGAAACAACCACTAATTTGGGACTGCATCGATCTTCACCAATGGGAAGAGGATGTCAGCAGCCATTTCAACAAGGTCAGTCTTGTGTATGTGTTGTCCATTGTTGATTGTCTTGTCACGTTACCCGTTATTTATATGATGATGGTTTTGTGTATTTATGTGGTTCATTGTTGAGAGTATACGAAAATGGAGTTTTTTCGTCTCTGTCCTGTAGTACATGGCACTTGTACGTAGAGAGCGTATAGGACATTGAGGTCATTCGACTCTTCCTCCCAGGAAGGAGGGGGGGGGGAGCGCATATGACATTCGGTCATCTCTCATACATCGTGGGTGTTATCCGATGGTTAGTCAAATCCTGACTGTTTTTCATACAGTTTCAGAAGTTTAAGTGCCTTAAACGCAGAAAAGCGTATAGGGATGAGCTGGTCTTTTGACCTCGCCTCCCTCCCGCCGAATTCACTGTCGAATTCTGGCAATATCAAAAGTATTAGGGAGGTAAGTATACTCTTGATGTGAAATAAACGAAATCAAGGATTTCTTTTTTCACGAGAGAGTTGATACTTACCTCCCTAGATACGGACCCGGCCTCTCCACCCCACAGAGGCTCGGTCTTCAGGCTCTTTATAGTTGCATGTGTATCAGCCAATAAATTAGTCAGAGGAAGTGCTAGTCTGCGCATGCGCGGTGGTGGGGCTGGCATCCGCCAGACTACGCTCTGACTCCCTGCCCAGTAGGGGCACCTAACTGTTTTAATCTGAGTGTTTATTGAGTGAAAGCCAATATTTAGCAATATCAAAAGTATTAGGGAGGTAAGTATCAACTCTCTCGTGAAAAAAGAAATCCTTGATTTCGTTTATACTATATTATTATTGTATTACTTTTGTGTAACAGGTACTGATGACAAATAGGTACCTCCCAGTCACTTGAGACCGCATTTTTATAGTTTATTATTATGTATATATTATTCTTATTTTCATGCCCATAAGCATTGGCAAGGCCGAGTGACCTATTATTGTATTATTCAAAGTTAGTGATATGGCAGTAGCCATTCATGTTATATGTTTTGTCTATTTTATATAAAAACTCTTGGACCACAGTATCACTAGGCTACACTATACAGCAACAACATCCGCACGACCTTGTTCCCCGCACACCATCAATTTTTCACTGAAGTTGCTGTTCATGTTCTCACTACATGAACATGACATGCGGTTGACTAAACCTAGATTGTTCTAGCTCGATAGGATAGGTTTATAGTAGTAGGGACGATTACTCAGTAGGAGACATTTTGTGTTACTGGTAATCTTTTTTCCCGGGAGTAGCGGATGTGTAACACCACACACCTGCTACGGTAGATAATATAAATTGGCCATATACCTCAAGACCTCCATTATGAGTAATTGTCTCTGTCTATGTTCCACCAGCCTTCGAGCTTGTCTATGTTCCACCAGCCTTCGAGCTTATTAATTGATGGATCTCCATCACATTATTTAAAGCTGACTTTGGAACTACTGGGGTTCCAGTGTGGCTAGAAATAAAGTGACGATCACCGCATACACCCCCTTGTATCTTCGGATACTGGTTAGTTAGAAAACCCTGACAAAGTAGGAAGCATAGCGAAAATATATTATAGTTACTGGCCTCCAGTACATCTCTAGGAAATTTTACATTACCCTAACGTCAGGTAAATGTTAGCTCCCCAGGTGTGGATCTCAAATGATCCGTCCCCAACACACTGGTGATGGATAGGATTCAGCTCTCCATTTAACTCCACACGTGACTGGGTGCAGTCTTAGAACCCACCACACCCTCACGGGAAGGTCGCTATGGTTGGATAGCTGCATCTTTGTCCCCACCCTAAACTTATAATGTGCTTTTCAACGTTTATATACTGTGACTTATCCTTGTGCTGTTATGTGGTCATGACGCGACGGTAACAGGATCGTTATATGATTCTGGAGCTGTCACCTCATGTTATTTGCGCATGTAGTCTACTGAGGTGGATGTTCCATAGGGTTACCTCACAGTCACCGAACATTCTCGCCCATCAGACTTATATGTTAAAAACAGTTAACTTACATTGCCATTGGTGGCTAAGCCTAAATCTGGACCCAAAAGCTAAATGATAGGGTAGAAACTAGCAGAAGGACTGCATAAATAAAGCTGCAGCTACTAATACAAAATCTTGGAACTTACATAAGGTGATGGTGCTGAATTCTGCGGAAGTCATCCACCCCATCTTCACATAAAACAGCGTGCATCACATTAAACATATAATTTCACTAGGTTGACTCTTTTACATAATATGGTTTTAACAAGAGAGCGGCCCTTTTTGCCATCTCTCTTCCTTCGCTTCGGCATTGTAGGCATTTTCTTGTGACGGAGGCCCACGCGAGGTACTTTCCTCTCGCAACAAAAGACTCCCCTCTGTGAGGTACCTCTGGCAAGGACCATGATAATGAGTCGTCTCCCCATGTACTAAACCTCTCTCAGATAGCAGCAAACGAGTACGATTGTTTGACTGCTGAATATATTAATTATTGTATGTATTTAATTGTCCCGGCCCTAAATAGAGCTGTGAGTCCGTCACACCGGTGACACCAACAGCGAGGATGAGACCGTGAGGTTCAACCTTTGCAGCGATGGTCGCACGGCCCCACTGGAGGGTGAATGTTCCACCGGCTCTAGAAGTTGGTCTTTGTACAATCCGGCAACACACAACACCGGATCCGCAACCCCGAGATCCACAGCTAGCCGGCAGCCTCGTCCCAACGCACTGTTGGTACCGCAGAACGGGAGCATCCAACGGACAGGCGCATGCCCGGAGGTTACACTTGGGTGGGAGGTTGTACTTGGTGTTCTGAAGAACCCTATCGGTTTTGGTATCAAAGGTCAAGGTCACAATGACCAATCTTGGGTGGAAGATTGTGCTTGGCAGAATGTGGGGTGAGGGGGAGCATAATTTAGCTATCTCTGATTGTCGTTCTTGTTGAAATTATTTTCAAATTTATTCTATATTATTACATGGTTTGGATCTTAATGAAAGTAGTGATTGATCTATACCGTCATTGCATATAGTCTCCATCATCATTGAAATTGTCAAATTTTATCTATAAATAAGTTCTTAAAATCTAACTATCCAGATTCCATCATAATGAAAATGATTTTCAAATTGTTTACATATTTTTACATGGTTTGGACTTCATTTATTGCGAACCAAGAATTAAAAGAATGTTAAAGTTTTTAGCTCGACTTTACGAAGTAAAACAATTTATTGTGATACCCTGCATGTCATCTGGTGGCAGCAGTGGTGGCAACAGCATTGTTGTTGTCGTCCAATTTGCATTTAGCTCAACTTTAGTTCAACTTAGCAGTTTATATCTCTTCTTTGGTTAATCGTACTGGAGCCAAACTTGGACACTTGCTTCTTTATAAATGACACAGCATCACACAATGACACTGGGGCAAAGGGGAAGGTCACTTAGATTCATGCTTCCATATAGTGAGAGGGCATCACATAATGACCTCGGGGTCAAAAGATCACGGTCACTGTGCCATTGGTAAAAACTGCGCTTTTTCAATATTAACATTTTCCATTTAGCTCAACTTAGCAATTCATGTCTCATCCTTTGGCTAAGTATACTGGACCCAACCGTAGAGAGATACTTCTATTTTGAAATGCAAGGAGTTGTCTCCCCTGACACAAATTGCAATAAAAGACAGGATTAAATGTCCCTCATGTGTGAGCAATTAGCCTGCTCAAGCTGCTGTGGGCATCAGTGCATGTGATGTAATTGCCTTCATGTTGACCCATTCACAGCCCTGAGGCCTCAGAAATATGAGCTAGCATCAGTGTTGCCAGATGATACAAATTGCTCCGGTACCAAGCAGAATGGTATTGGTACTGCCTCAGGAGTGTGCTGGTAGGAGAGAAGGAAAGGTCATGAGGAATTTGACATCATGTGGGCAGTTTGTTTGCAAAGCTAACATGATTGTATCTGCACTACTGATTGTTTTTTCTGATAAATGCATGGAGATATATGTTACTGATTAACCCTTTCACCAACAAAACCCCTAAAAAGTATATTCTTTACTATATAAAACTTATTCTAGTGAATATTTTGATATTAATTTGACTGGAAGTCGTTGCTGCCATAAAGGCAGCAGTGGCTTCCAGTCAAATTAATTTCAAACCATTCAACAGTTTTCCTGTATGGTTGCCTAACTTGCCTTGATAATGAGATATGGGAAGACTATTTCTGAAAATTTACAGCTGAAATGATTGGCTCGATAACTGAGCCAGTTATTCCAGTCGTAAATTTTCAAAAAGTCTTCTCTTGGTCTGCAAACGGACATTTTCTCTGAAAATTTTTAATAACAAATTCGCGGGTTAAATGGTTAACATAGCTTGTACTTTGCTATATATCTCCAAGCACTAACTCCAGATAATTACAAACTATATGAATATCTGGTGGTAATAAATTGCTATGATTATAACATTGCCTATTTGATGAATCTGAACAGCGGAAATTTCCCCTTCTATTAATTTCCAACCTGTCATCACCTATATATAAAACAACCTATAAGAATCTAAATAAAATCCATCAGGTGAGATGAGATATATAGACTCCTATGATTAATTAATGGTTATAATATAATATATATTTTTGGAAACTTTTCACTGAAATGACTGGATCTATAAAGTTGACTGTTTTCAAAGACATAATTCCCCTTGTCTTTCTACAGACTGTTATTTCATGTGATCAAATGTTGACTCATGACTTATGAGCTGTAGAGGGTTAATCGTGAACACGTTTCATATTTTCACTGCAACTTAATTTGCTTCCTACTTATAATCCTCTTAGGAACCTCATTGTTAGATGTAAGTTAAACATTGAAATGGTCTGGACGGGTAAGCTACATACGTCAATTATGGAACATATTCAAAGCTTTAATTTTATATTTTGTGAATTATTGAACATTTTCAAAACTATTTCATATTTTGTGAATTATTGAACATCTTCAAAACTTAATTCATATTTTCAACGGTACTCAGTAGGCAACTTAGTGTTTAGAACTCATACTTTCATACATTCATCCTTCCATATATATCCATCTAGCTCTGACGATCATTAGTCTAGCCAGTTAATGCTCAAATCAGCCAAAAATGGCTTACACAGTGGTCTTAAGAAATATCTATATGTAGATCAAGAAAAGACTATCTTTGAAAATTTACACTGGAATGACTGACTCGGTAACTCTGTCAGTCATTCCAGTGATAAATCTTAAAAAATTGTCCTCTTTCTCTGCAAATGGACATTTTCTATGAGAAAATTGAAATTTTCTTGGAACAAGAAGCCATATAGTAATCATTTATTATAGGAACATTTTTTATTGTGGTGTATTTTAGTGCAATAGTAACGCAACGTGGGACAGCTGATTGTTTTTTACTTTACCAGCCAACAGTGCAGCAGGCGCTTTGATCATTGATTATGGGGAATTCCGACGTAATGAATGTGGGAAAGATGCATTCCAGCTGTATATTTACAAAAAATAACCCGTCCATTTGCAGACTAAAGAAGACTATTTTTGACAATTTAGCACCGGAATGACTGGCTCGATAACCGAGCCAGTCATTCCAGTGCTAAATTGTCAAAAATAATCTCTTGATCTACAAATTGACATTTTCTTTGAAAAAATTGAAATTTTCTCGAACAAATTCAAGGCTTAAAGGGTTAATGGGTTAAATTTACATGCTGGGTTAATGGAGGAATCCAGTTTTAGCTATGCCCCGCCCATCTCTAGCTAAGCTCCACCCACGCTTCGCCCATGGTTGGATCGATCGATAAATTGGAAAGGTACCTTCTATAGGATGAAATAATTACTAATTTTTGTGATGTTACTTATCATTATCAGGCTTTCAGCCGCCATTGCATGCGATTCCTCGTTGCTCAGGTCAAAGCCCACCACCACCTCATAGAGGCTGCAAATTTGTATCCGTTTAACCATTTAACGCTTATATCAGCCAAAAATGGCTTCTGCAGGGGTCTTGAGAAATGTCTATTTGCAGACCAAGAGAATACTATTTTTGAAAATTTACCGCTGGAATGACTGGCTCGTCCCAGTGGTCAATTTTCAAAAATAGTCTTCTTGGTCTGCAAATTGACATTTTCTTTGAGAAAATTGAAATTTTCATGAACAAATTCGAGGGATAAAGTGTTAACACTCAAGCTGTCCAAAAATGGCTTCTAGATAATGGTCCTGTGAGATATCCATTTACAGACCATAATAAGATTATTTTTGAAAACTTACCACTGGAATGACTGGCTTGCAGACCGAGCCATAATTCCAGTGATAAAATTCGAGAAATAATCTCTTGGTCTGCAAATGGCCATTTTTTATGAGAGAATTGAAATTTTCATGACCAAATTTGTGGTCTGTGGAGGGTTAACCCTTTAATCCTTGAATTTGTTCAAGAAAATTTCAATTTTCTCATAGAAAATCACCATTTGCAGACCAAGAGAAGACTATTTTTGAAAATTTACCACTGGAATGACTGGCTCGGTTATCGAGCCAGTCATTTCAGTGGTAAATTTTCAAACATAGTCTTCTCTCGGTCTGCAAATGGACATTTCTCAAGACCACTGCTGAGGCCATTAGGGTTAAAGGGTTAAAGTAGACGGATGCTTTCTATTACTATAATGCACTTACTCCTAGATCTACATCTAAAACTTGCAATTTCATGATGGTTCTAATTGTCTTAAGTTGATTCCTGCGGGACTTTGCGCGTCATGCCACATTCCTGTCACCAGCTTGTAGCATCTCCAGTGAGTGGAATAGATCAACACCTGTCATATCCAATCATGTTTCTCTTGGTCACTTCACAACTGCATCTGGATTATGGTATTTGTTTGTTGAAGTGTCTTCAACCCAAGCACTGGGAACACAATCATTAACATATATATAATCAAAGGTAAGCTGCCACAACTTGAAGAAGTGCTACAAGCCATCAAATGCTTTCAGATAGCACTGCAGTGGATCCCCTCACACTGTGGAGTCCAAGGAAATGAGGAAGCAGACAAGATGGCAAAGGTGGGTGCAGAAGAGAATCAGACAGAAAACATGGTTACCCATACAGAGATGAAGACTATCATCAAGTCACTCTATAAAACACCTCAATCAGAAGATGCCTACCATCATCTCTCGAGGCCAGAGCAAGTGACCATTTTTCGTCTCAGAACTGGACACAACAGACTAAACCAACACATGTACAGGCGGTTCCACCTTACGACATCACCCGCTTGTCCTTGTGGAGAAGCAGAACAGACCACAGAGCACATACTTCAATGCTGCAGTACGTATCAGCTGCTGAGAGAAGAGATCTGGCCTTTGTCAACCTCTTTTCATGAAAAGCTGTATGGGCCTGTGGAGGAACTGCAGAAAACCACAGATTTCATCTTGAGAACGGCTCTCCAAGTGTGATACCAGCGATCGAAAAGAAGAAAAGAAGAAGAAGATTAACATATTTATATTCTGAGAGCTGTGAGAACATTAACGTATTTACATTCTGAGACAGTGTGGATTCTGCATTCTGTACTACAGGTAGTTAGAGTCACTGCTGAAATCTGAAAACAAATTTGATCATATTGCCTTCATAATATTCAGTACTTATTGCTTATTACATCTGAAGCCAGGTTTTGATGCGCCAGAATGAAAATGGTTGATTACACAGCCATCTCTGGCATGTTTGGAGGGAGAAGATGAATGGACCTTTCCAGCTTTAGCTATGCCCCTCCAATTTCTAGCTAAGCTCCACCCACACCTCGCTCGTGTTGGGATCGATCGATCACTGAACTTCCTGACTATCAATTTGCAGGCAATTATACAGGTAAGCTGTTAAATACTTTGCAACAGCATCCAGTCAAATTAGTTTCAAAATATTCAATAGAATGTTTATTAAATAGTAAAGACATACAATTCGTACAGCAATGCATAGTCTGTCTTCAATTTTGTGTTTGTGACATACTTATCAACATCATTCCTGAATATCATTGATTGTGATGTCATTCTACACTTCACATAGTTGATTATGACGTCATATGATGGATGGATACAGCTGAAAGGTCCATTAGTCATATATCTGCTTCGATCAAGTAAGTGACGATTGTTCTTACTTCATTATGGCTCTAGATTTAACCATTTAACTCTCAAATTTGTTCATGAAAATTAGAATTTTCTCAGGAAATGTCCATTTTCAGAGCACGAGAAGACCATTTTTAATATTTCCCAAATGGCTTGGTTATTATTGAGCTAGTCATTCCCTTGGTAAATTTTCAAAATAGTCTTCTTTTGCTCTGCAAATGGACATTTCTCAAGAAGCGATTTTTGGCCAGCTTGAGTGTTAAACGGTTAACTGTTCCCACTGTACTTCATATAGGATGAGGAAATCAAACTCCATGGCTGTTTACCTAAAACCTTCACTTTCATTAGGCCAAGCACCAAACTCTTACCAACTATTTGAGCAGTTTGGGTAGGGCATGCTGTTGGGTATGTGTGTGCGTGCGTACTTGTGTATTTATACATATAATCTGTGACTGTTAGTTTTGTATATGTAAACATTCAGGAAGGTGTAAGTGCTTTGAACTTCCCTCTATCCCTTCTCAGTGTTACACTGTCCCTACTCATGACACGTACATGTTATTGCGCAATCACCTTTCTAAATGTCTACTAATATTTAGGAAGCAAAATAAATGATAACTCTGTCAGTCACCATCTTGCTAAATGAAGGATAAGAGAACAAAATATGACATCTGTCGAATGCTGAGAAGATTTTGATTGAATGTGAATTGGTGATTGTTGCTACAGGTAGCTATTGTATTTTGTCAAATTGCTTTCCAGATATTCAGAAAGTGTATAGCTACCATGTGTGGTATATTATTTACGGGCTTATACAGAATGAAATTGGTGATTTATTATAACTGTTGTTGGAAAATATTATTATGTCCTGAAGCCATTTTATTTTATAAAGCTATTAAGCTTTTACTGCCTTTTTATTATGCTGTATCATATAACTGAACAGTAGTACAATTATTAAAAACATTTAAAGATTTTTCCTTTATTTAATTTTTGCACATTAAATCTGGATGCGTTTATAATTACTATTTACTACAATTTGTGTCATACATACTGTGTTTATAAACTGAACATTTTAGTGCTTTAACGCTTTCACCTTTGAATTTGTTCAAGAAAATTTCAATTTTCTCATATAAAATGCCCATTTGCAGACCAAGAGAAGACTATTTTTGAAAATTTACCACTGGAATGACTTGTTCGGTTATCAAGCCAGTCAGTCATTCCAGTGGTAAATCTTAAAAAATCATATTTTCTTGGTCGGCAAATCGAGATTTCTCAAGACCACTGCAGAAGCCATTTTTAGCTGATATAAGTGTTAAAGGGTTGATAGTTAAGCTGGTCAGATCAGCTTCAGCTGTGGTCATTTGCAGGTCAAGAGATCACTCCATAATCGCAAATAGCCATTCGCTAAGCCATATTTTAACTCAACTTTTTGTTTTATATCTCATGTATGGTTAATCATACTGGACACAAACTTAGATACATGCTTCTGTATTATGAGAGGGCAGCACATAATGACCTTGAGGTCAAAAGGTCAAGGTCACTGTCATTGGTAAAAACTGCTTTTTAGATATTAACATTTTGCATTAAAAAAACTTAGCAGTTCATATCTCATCTTTGGTTAAGTATATTGGACCCAACTTTAGACATATACTTCCTTATCATGAGATGGCATGACACAATCACCTTGGCATGAAAAGGTGAACGTTGTCAGATAATGACCAAACTCAGGGTTTTCTTTCAGCGATAACATTTTTCTTTTAGCTCACTTAGCAGCTCATATCTCATGTTGCACCCAAACTTGGATTGCTAATGAGAGTGGATGAAACAATTCACCTTTCCAGAGTACCCACCCATCATGTGACGTCATAATGAACTGTGCGATGTGTACAATGACATCATAATGAATGACGTCGATAAGTATGTCACAAACGCATATTTGAAGACGGTCTATGCGTTGTTGTACAAATTGTTTGCTTTTACTATTTAATAAATATTCTGTTGAATATTTTGAAACTAATTTGACTGGGCGCCTTCCCTGTATAGTTTTCAGGAAATTGATAGCTAAGGCAATCGGGGATCGATCAATCCCAACATGGCAATGTGTGGGTGGAGCTTAGCTAGTGATGGGTGTGGCATAGCTAAAAATGGAAAGGTCCATTGCTTTGCGTAAAATGGGAACCGGTCATCATCATTGATAAGCCTTCTATATATGTATTTTATGTTTGAAGTCAAGCTTCATAGTTCATTGCAAAGTCATAAAGTCGAGCTTCACGGTTGCACTGCAACCACATTTCTGGTTATTTTCGGGACCAATCTTGACCACTGAAGAGTTAATTAACCCTGTTTACAAAAGACAATCTTCTTATATATAGATGAGGAAGATTGTCTTTTTGAAATCACTCAATCGTTCAATCTGATGGAATCTTTTTAAGAGTCATACACTAACATCAACATAAGCATCAACATTAAAATTTCAATTCATTGATTTCATTCCAATATTAACTGCCTATAATTAACATTTTTAACATGAGGTTTTTACTTTGGAACCCTAAAGGGTTAATATTTTTGTAATTAAACTTGTCGAATTACATTTAAATTTTAAAGTAAGTTTTACATTAACCTACTTTTAACGCATTCACCCATGCAGACCATGTCAACTTTTACAGTTCAAGAAATATTTTAATGATTACCTTGAAACTAATTTGACTAGAAGTTGTTGTAATAGTTTCTAATCAAATTAGTTTCACAGGAGTCATACAGGTAACATACAGGTTACATGTATGATTGTTCTGAAATTGAGAGTGGGATTTCAGTGATGAAAGGGTGTATATTTTGTAGCTTTACCTGACATTTATACAGCGTTATTGAAACTTTGATCCTGGTCATAATCATGTATTGTTAACTTATCAATCAAAAACTTGCTGTGTCACGAGACGGACCAAAGTACAGCACATTATCATTAGCATTTCAGATACGGACTGTGTACAGTCCATTCTTTTCTCACTTGTCAGATTGCAATGGAAGATTTTCAATCTTGCATAGTTTATGAAATCTATAGCCTGAAATCTGTGCAGATGATATATAGAGACTAGCTGTTCTGTGGCAATATTGAGAACTAATCCAGGTATTTGTTGTCTATAATGTATAGATGTTTTATCATGAACAGGTATACCGTTACCAAATGCAAGGTGACAATCAGTTGACCTTGAGCTACATTACTTCTCATCAGAGCAGCGGGAAATCAGGAGCAAATCAGTTGATCAAGGAGCAACAAAGCACCGCTGCAAAGAGGCTGCTATAGGGTCAATGCATTGCCGAAGCTACTTAGCAGCGCCAAACAGCGGTTCCAGTTATCTCAATTTCAGCTGCAATGCAGCAATATTCAGTCAACCAGTGCAGCGGCATCCAGTGATGCTGCGCCATTTCTCCTATGAAATGATCGCTGTCAACCTGACAGTAAATTTTGACCATGGTTTACCATGGTTTGTCCTGAAAAAAATTTAAGAATTGGGCTTCCAGAACATAAAAGTAGAAAGTATGCATTGATTAACTTCTCCTTTGGTACATAGATACCTTGCCAAAATATCTCATTCCAGATTGTGTTTCAGAGAAATTCAGCCATTATATTGCTAGTGTCAAAGGAGTGTGAGGGGACGTGATCAGCCAGTCCTCTATTTAGATACAGCTTCAAGTTAAGTTTCCATGATGTGTAGTTCAGTTCTAGCTACCGGGAACCACTTTTCTCTTGAAGTTTCTTTTTTGACAATTTTGCCTTGCCTTCATAGGCCAAGACAAATGTTAAAATATGAAATTGCGGCCTGAATTTAGTTAACCAAACTAGGTCATAATAATTCTGTTGTATTCAACTATCATTGTACCGTACTGTGTCTCTGATTATGTATTATGACTGACATACAGAATCCATGTCAGTGCACAGTTTCCTGTTTGCATAGATTTCAAGCGCTGTAATTGCACAAGAATATTTATCGATGGATGGACTTGAGATTGAATTCAGAGAAATAATCAGCGTTTTTGCGTGTATGGTGGATTCGGTGTCTTGTTTGAGACATGATTTTTATCGATCTGAAATTCATGCATGAAAAGTTGAGTTAAATACGTATCCATAGCAATGGTTAACCATTTAATGGTAAAAAATTCTATGGAAGGACTTAGAATTATCTCATAGCGCGTATTGCATCTGAAGACTAAGAAAACATTCTTGAAAAATGTACCACTTGAATGACAATGTTTGAGATGTGGAGAGTCTGACGTCGCACTTGTATGTCCTCTAAGTATTTTTATTATGACCTGCATCCAAATAGATATTTCTTAAGACCAATGTGGAAGCCATTTCTTGCTGTCTAAACCATTAGATGTTCATGATGTACAGCAATGAAAAGTGTTTTTTATTTTCTAGCCTTCTGGTGCTGTGCTGCACGAGCTTCATGTTAAAAACACATTTACACAATTTTCCGCAGGGTGATATAGCATCTGCAGCTGTTAATGGACCTTTCCATTTTTAGCTATGCCCCGCCCATCACTAGCTAAGCTCCACCCACACCTCGCCGTGTTGGGATTGATCGATCCCCAAATGCCCTAGCTATCAATTTCCTGAAAACTACAGGGAAGCTGTTAAATATTTTGTAACTAATTTGACTGGTCGCTGTTGCTGCCTATGGCAGCAACAGCGCCCAGTCAAATTAGTTTCAAAATATTCAACAGAATATTTATTAAATAGTAAAAGCAAACAATTTATACAACAATGCATAGACTGTCTTCAAATATGCGTTTGTGACATACTTACCGATGTCATTCATTATGACGTTATTCTACACATCACGCAATTCATTATGATGTCATATGATTGATGGGTACTCTGGAAAGGTGAATTAGCCACCTCTACAAATGTCAAAAGATACTGGTATGGCTTACATTCGTAGTATCATTTTGACATCGCTGGAATATTGATTTTAATAAGTATCTTAGATTTTCAAGGATTCGCAGATTTTCTTCAGTTACATTGTTATAGTTATGTATTAGGTGATCTGTTCTCCTGCTGTACACAAATGATTGTAGGATCTGAGATAGAGGAAGATAGAGTTTGAAAACTGTTGTTGAGAGCGGAACATATTGTTAACCCTTATCACTCTGATGGCAAAATTTTAAATTTTCAAATTAAATTAAAAGATGAACTGGGGTTCATTTTTAAACAAATTTGGCGGAAGATGTGGCTGTCATAGACAGCAACATCTTCCACCAAAATTGTTGAAAAAATGTACACCAGTTTCTCTGCTATAACGTTAGTAAAAGAGTAAAATATTGACATCTGAGTGGTAAGTGTGAATGCGACAGTATTCCCAAAATGAACAGTTTCAAGGCTCAACAGTTTTACCTGTATTTTTACCCTGAAATTAACCCTTTAACAGAAGACTATTTTTGAAAATTTACAACTGGAATGACTGGTTCGATAAGCGAGCCAGTCATTCCATTGGTGTCATGGTCTGCAAATGGACATTTTCTGAGAAAATTGAACAAATTCCAGGGTTAACATGTTGAGAATTTAAATTCAATGTTTTAAAATTGATTCAAATGTGCAGACAAAGGAGGGGTGTGTGGGTGGGGTGGCGAGTGGCATACCTAGAAATGGATCCATCTGTTACAAGTGTATAATAATGAAGTGAATAATTGATAATCAACAGAACTTGGTACAAATATTGCAACTTTTTGTACCAATGAGGGTAACATATAATATATGATGAGCACATTTTAGTAATAATAGAAATGAGAACAAGATATTTGCATAACTATCTATAAAAAAAATACCTGGATGTACGTCAACATCTTGATTACGGGTGCATGCGTTTAGTAAGTTGAGACTTGATTTACGATGGAATTCACCTTTCCAGAGTATCCATCTATCATCTGACGTTATATGACAGCTTAGCGGCGTGTAGGATGATGTCATAATCATTGCATCATAAATTATTCTATTTGACCCGTCTTTAACTCTTAATAGTGTGACACGTAAATGTACGAATTGTATGTCTATTTAATCAACATGCTGTTGAATATTTTGAAACTAATTTGACTGGACGCTGTTGCTACCATAGGCAGCAACAGCGCCCAGTCAAATTAGTTCCAAAATATTCAATAACTTACCAGTATAGTTTTCTGGAAATTGATAGTCCTAGAGTTCAGGGATCGATCGATCCCAACACAGAAGTGGTGTGCGTGGCACTAAGATTGAGAGGGGTGTGGCATAGCTAAAAGTGGAAAGGTCCATTATTGCTATGCATGTCTCAATGTCATAATGAATTATCCATATATGATATATATTTGATATTTATATATGTTTAAAATATCGTATTTATGACAAGAATGTTATTTCTATACATTATTTTTACAGTGAAATATTCCTCAGAGTAATAGAATGCTTAGAAGTTGGGATTTATGTGGCATTGATCATGCAATCCTGTGACATGCGTCCAGATGACATCATTCTAATCTAATTTCTAAAAACTTCTAAACAGAGTATAGTCACAGCTAAGTACACAAGAAGGACTTTCTATCATCTGAGAAAAGGTAGAGAGTGCTAGTGAAGTCATTAGCAAGAAAGTTGCCAAGTTAGCTAGGTCTATCCTCTGTTTAGAAATAGATGTCAATTGAGTGATTGTTCCCACACATGAACCAAAAAGCTCTTAGCTTAACACTCATATCAGCCAAAAAACAGCTTCTTCCGTGCTCTTATTAAACGTCTATTTGCAGACCAAAGAAAGACTATTTTTGAAAATTTACCACTGGAATGACTGGCTCGGTTATCGAGCCAGTCATTCCAGTGGTAAATTTTCAGAAATAGTCTTCTTGGTCTGCAAATGGACATTTTCTGTGAGAAAATTTAAATTTTCTTGAATAAATTGGAGGGTTAAATGGTTAAAGTGTTGATGTGATAGCTCCGCTAATTGCTACTGTCTAACTCAGTGAAAGAAGCTGTTAAAAGTTGTGTAAGGCTATGAACTTGTCACTGTAGCTGATGCTCTGTTGAATAATACACTGATAGATAGGTGTGTTTGCATTCTCTGCTATATCCTATAAAGAAGGCTTTCAACCAGTTTAATGTTTACCGATAAATGTTTAGTGTTTATCGATCGTGTAATATTCAATGAAAGATTTTCATTGGTTAGATAATGTGTAAGAAATATTTTCATTGGTTAGACAGTGCTTAATAATGCGACATCCCCCTACGACACCAGGGATGTTTCGTATTGGCGATAACGGTGAAAATGTGACCACGACCTGATACGTTATGGTGTTGATTTAAGTTTTGTCTTTAATTAATATGTAAGCAGTGATTGACTCAAAAGTTATAGTGGCATGACGTCTGCTAGATTTTGTGCTCAAAGTCGAAGTAGCCTGATCTATGAGGAAACGGTTCCTTATATACTGTTGGTAGATCTGCCTTTTGATTGGTCAAAATGGTGCTACTAATGGGTATCTATTCGGATTGAGTGAAATACATATGACAATGGACAGCCGTTGATTGCCGGTTTTAGAACCGATTCTTGTTGATGGTTCTGGAGCCTGCATAAAGACGGTTGTTGTCGAAAAATGTTTCTGTGGATCCAAATTTGTGTGTTAAAACAGGGGTGCGATGAGGCTATCCTTAAGATTCTGACTTTATGAAGTTTTGTTCACTGTTTGAGCCCATCAGAGGACTTAGCTGTCATGGTAGCCATTATTTGTATCGCCTATGGTACTCTAATAGACCTTTCCCACATTAGTGTATTTTGGGAAAATACTTTCCAAGAATGCATTGCGCATACCACTTCTGGCTGGTAACTGCGATAACTGATGCGCAAACAGCATTACTTTACTTTACTTTGGGCAGTTTATATGAAAAACTAATTTCATAATATTATTGAAGTCATACATTATTGGAAAGCTAAGCCAATTTTCTATGCGTTTCTATATTCGTTTTTGTAGTTTTTAAAAATTTAATCCAGTTGATAGTAATTTTTAAAAAGCCCCTATTGTCCACTTGATTTAATGAATCTAGGTATAATGATGTATATTATATACTCAAATAACTCAGTGAAAGATTTACAAAATTATAATAAATAATGCATTAATGTTTCGTCAATTGAACGCGCTTTCTAATGATGTATGACTTAAATAATATAGTGATGTTAGTTTATCCTAGGAACGGTTTAAATTGCAGTGTATTTTAGTGCCATAGTAACTCAATCCCGGTCAGTTGCTTGTTGGCGGCGTTACCAGCCAGCAGATTTACTCTGAGTGTTGATTTCGGGGAATCCCGGCATAATGACATCAATGTGGGAAAGTTGTATTGAAATAGGATTGAGAAGTACCGAGATCATTTGGAATTCCAGAATATTTATTTGAAAAATTCTGACAAATTCTCTGAGTGCACGCAATGATAATAAAGATATTTTTCCACTGATTTCCGTATATTTATGGTATGATAAATGGTGTGCAGATGTTGCCGAGGGTGGGATGAAATGGGTGGGGTGGGGCCGGGGGTGGAAGGGGATTTAAATTTTATCCTACCTAGTTATGAAATAAGTTTTATAAATTTGCATGATAGACACAGAAATTTTAAAAGTTGGATTATAAGCAAAATCAAGTCTGAAATAATGTTTTGTCTGTCATTATTTGTTGTGGCGCATCTTAGCAAGTTGTACATCACAGCGGGAAAAACAAGCAGTGCAAAATTGTGGGTTCAACCAGATTTCAGGCTATAATTTTATTGGAAAATTGGTCAAAATATGAGTTTATCTGATAAATAGAATTTCAAACTCTGTCCCATTTCATATCACTATTATCAACCTCATCAAAAATTATCACATTGCAATCGCTAAAGCTTGTGCAATGTGATAATTTTCTACTAGGTTGATAATAATGATATGGAATGTGACCTCGTTTCAGATCCTCTATGTATGTCTAGTTATGAGAAACTGAATACATAATGCATTGAACTGCATGTATGTTAACCCTTTAACACTCAATCTGGCCTTCTAGCAGCGGTCTTGAGAAGTCTTCATTTGCAGACCAAGAAAGAATAATTTTTTTTTAATTTACAAGTGAAAACAATGAAGGAACTTGCCGTGCAAGAGGATTTCCCGACTTGGCTGTGATCCGGATAAAAAGCCTGGATCCACCTCGGATCTAACTCTGTCTTGGACTAGGATTCCACAACTTTGAGTGTGATCCAAAACACTTCCGCAAAATAACAAATATCCTGAAAATCCGAAAAAATCCTGAAACCGCAGTTACCAAGATTCTATCGACCTTGTTACATACCAGTTTTAACAGGTTGAAATAGAAAATTGGCTTAAAATAAGATAAATTGTCTTCTAGTGAATATCCATTTGTGAACCAAGAAAAGTATAAAACATTACCACTGGAATGACAAGTTCAGTTACTCAACCAGTCTTTCTAGTGATAAGTGTTCTAAAATATTTGTTTTGTACTTCTAACATATTGATATAATAATATTCAGTTTCTAGAAGAATTGGGATAATTAATGTGCATACTCTTTACGCTCATAATTCATTTGAAGTACTTTGACTTAATTAATGGCTGAGTTCTCTGTTAAGTGCTCGGTTAAAGTTCTCGTGTCCCACTAAATACAAAACCTTTGCACCAGATATCATATGCCAATCTAAAAATAGAGGCATGGTTTCGTTTGAGAATACACCTCTAATGTAATGACCGGCCATCTTATCGCATCATCACAATGACTAGATTGTTACACAGACTTGACTTCGGAGACCAGACAGATCAGGCGGGATGCAGTCTAGCTCCGTAGTTGACTGTAAAAGCAACACTGGATCGTGTTGATTTTGGTATCATCTTGACTTCTGTATCACTAGCTTGATACAGACATTAAAATCAACTCGATCCATCTAGTGGTTCGTGCGATATCAGCATCTGCACAACGTCGGCAAATTCTGGACCTCATTTTGTGTGCAACAAATTTAATTTGACTATTTGTCTGTTAACTACTTGTCATACTGATTGCTTTAAGCTTTATATCATCTCGTTTTACATGAAATAGTATCATCCAGTATGAAGAGATTAGCTCTCGTGTCCTTTTAATTTTAAATTCTCTCTACCACCATATTCTGGTCGAAATCACTACGCTAATGGCTACTCAATACATACAAGATTCTTTTCTCGATCTTGTATCGAAGGAAAACTCGCGAGACACGAATGATGAGATGCCTGTTGATCTCTTTTCAATTGACCTAGCATGCAATCCTACCCATATTTGGATGCCATATTCATTGAGTCTTTTGTCTGTACAAGCCACGATTTCTCAAACAAATAGATCCGGCCTGCACATGCAAATGGTCATTTCACTCATTTGTCAGTCACATCTGGAAGCATAAGCACATAAAACGATTCACGGCAGTACATTCGACAGCCTATATTTCAATACTGTCCAGCACAAATGTTTCTATTTCCAGGAGAAAATACGTGAATGCTTTTATATACTTTGGCAATAATTTGCGTGCAGGTTTTTCCTATCAATGACAGCAACATCATTCAGTTAAATTGTCAAAATAATTAGTAGGTAATGCGATAACTACTTGGTACAGTTTCATACAAATTTTAATGAAAACTGTTGCAGCAGTAGCAATACATTTCAGTCTAACTATTCTAAAATAATCATCATAGCTTTTAGTTGAAACTGGCCGTGGATTTGAAGACCAATTTGACTAAGTTGTTGATTACTAAGACACCAGCAATGTTGGTGAATAATTGTTAGCTCACCTCGCCTGAAAGGCCAAGTGAACTTATGCCATGGCGGCGTCCGTCCATCATCCGTCCATCTGTCCCTCAAATCGCTTCTTAACGGTTTGACCGATTTCAACCAAATTTGGCTGAAAGCATCCTATGGTGGTACCCTCCAGACTTTTTTCAGAATTTTGATTGATCAATTTTTGGGGTGAAAATCTTAGATTTTATGAAAAATCTACTGGAAATGGTCAAACTGCTACGCCATAGCTGCTTAACATATTTCAGCCAAATTTGGCTAGATGGCTTCTATGGTGCTAAGCTCTAGAACTTCTATTCAGAATTTTAATTGATCAATTTTTTCGGTCAAAATCTTAGATTTTATGAAAAATCTACCGGAAATGGTCAAAATGCTACTCCTCCATAGCTGCTTGACATATTTTAACCAAATTTGGCTAGATCGATTCTATGGTTGTAATCTCTAGACCATCCATTCAGAATTTTGATTGATCAATTTTTTGGGTGAAAATCTGAGATTTTATGAAAAATACTGGAAATGGTCAAAATGCTACTTCTCCATAGCTGCTTGACATATTTCAACCAAATTTGGCTAGATGGCTTCTATGGTGGTAAGCTCTAGAACTTCTATTCAAAATTTTGATTGATCAATTTTTTTTGGGTGAAAATCTTAGACTTTATGAAAAATGTACCGGAAATTGTCAAATTGCTTCTTTTCCTTCCCATTCTGAGCGGTTTCAACCAAATTTATCTGAAAGGATCCTATTGTGGTAGGCTCCAGAACATCCATTCAGAATTTTTATTCATCAATTTTTTGGGTGAAAATCTTAGATTTTATGAAAAATGTATCGGAAATTTTCCAAAGACTTCTTCTCCTTACCATTCTGAGCGATTTCAACCAAATTTGGCTGAAAGGATCCTGTGGTGATGGGCTCCAGAATTTGCATTCAGAATTTTGATTCATAAATGTTGTGGGTGAAAATCTTAGATTTTGTGAAAAATTTACCGGAAATGGCCAAAATGCTACTCCTCCATAGCTGCTTGACATATTTCAACCAAATGTGGTTAGATGTATTCTATGGTGATAGGCTCCATAGAATTTCAGAATTTTGATTAGTCAATTTTTCCAGTGGCCTTCTTGTTTAATGTAAAGAATCGTGTATATTTAAATGCAGGTGTTTCAAATGCTAATGGTGCAGGTGAGCGTCACAGGCCCTTGGGCCTCTTGTTGTCTATACGAGCTAGGTAGAATGAGTGTATAAGCCTAAATACGATTTGGCTGCACGAACAAAATATTTAGCAAAGCTAGTCTGTGTACATTTCTGTTCGATCAATGCATTTCAAATCAATGCACAATCTATCAAAGATACTTACACACTGT
The DNA here is from genome assembly GCA_034401795.1 of Chaetoderma sp. LZ-2023a. Lineage (NCBI taxonomy): Eukaryota > Metazoa > Mollusca > Caudofoveata > Chaetodermatida > Chaetodermatidae > Chaetoderma > Chaetoderma sp. LZ-2023a. The sequence continues at coordinate 53,213,792 of CM067373.1, forward strand.
TTGCTAAGCATTCATTCTTGGTAAGTAAGCTTATGTACGCCTCTGCTCATTATACATTACCATAGTAAGATATTGACAGCCACTTGATTGTGTGCTTGTGGCTATCAATTCAACAATGTTGTTAGTGCATTAGGAATCAACAACTTAGTCAAATTGATCTTCAAATCTCTAGTAAATGGACTGGAAATTGTGATGATTATTTTAGAATATAGACTGAAATGTGTTGCAGCAACAATTTTCATTCAAATTTGTAAGGAATCTGTAGCTAGTAGCAATCACATTACCTAATAATTATTTTGCTAATAATTTGACTGAATGCTGTTGCTGTTATTGATAGCAACAATTCTCATGCAAATTATTTTCCAAGTGTATAAAAGCATTCTCGTATACACTTGCTCTGAACAGTATTGAAATACAGGCTGTCGAATGTACTGCCTTGAATTTGGTCTATGCGCATCTTTATTATGCTTTTAGAACTGGCTAACAAATGAGATGTGCAGGCTGTGTTTGAAAAATCCTGGCCTGTACAGACAATAGACCCAACAAATATGTTGTCCAATAGTTACAACGATAATGGAGCCATGGCACTGCATGCTGGGTAGCAATTGCACACTGGGTAGCATTGCATGCTGGGTAAATTGAACAGAGATCAATATGTATCTAATATCTCGCGCAAAGGTTCTCTATTTAATAGAACATGATACTTTAACAGTGCATGTTTATGAAGACAATGATATTTATAAGTTAATATTTTTAACCCTTTCACTGATAGATCTTTGAAAAAATAAATTCTGTCCAATGCATAGCATATTCTGTTGAATGTTTTGACGTTAATATGACTGGAAGCCATTGCTACCTAAGGCAGTAACAGCTTCGTCATATTTTAAAATTTGAAAATATTCAACAGCATTACTGTATAATTGTCTTAAGATTGAGATATGGGGAATTTATCGATGAAAGGTTTAAATCTTGCACTCCACCACCTTTGGCCGTTAACATTGAGTTAATTTTCATTCATGCAGTTACATTGCAGTAGACCAACATTTCAGTGTATTTAGCTAGGTGATAAGCAGTGGTACAAACAGTGGTACAGGCAGTAATGCAAGCAGTGATCCACGAAGTGGTACAATCATTGGCACAGAGCGGTACACCCTGTCCAGCAAGCAGTCATACAAGCAGTGACAAGCAACGACACAAGAAGTGTTACAAGATGTAGTAGACTTGCGGTGGTGCATGCAGTTGTACAAGAAGTGGTACAAGCAATGCTACAAGAAGTGGTACAATCAATGCTACAAGATGGGGTACAAGAAGCGGTACAAGCAGTGGTACAAGAAACGGTACAAGCAGTTGTACAAGAAGTGGTACAAGCAATGCTACAAGAAGTGGTACAAGAAGCGGTACAAGCAGTGGTACAAGAAGTGGTACAAGCAATGCTACAAGATGTGGTACAAGCAGTGGTACAAGCAATGCTACAAGAAGTGGTACAAGAAGTGGTACAAGAAGTGATACAAGCAATGGTACAAGAAGTGGTACAAGAAGTGGTACAAGCAATGCTACAAGAAGTGGTACAAGAAGCGGTACAAGCAGTGGTACAAGAAGTGGTACAAGCAATGGTACATGAAGTTGTTCAGAAAGTGGCACAAAAATACTGAAGAAATGGTACTAGAAGTGGTACAAGTAGTTGTACAAGAATGATCCAGGGTAGTGGTAAAAGTACTAGTAGTGGTACAAGATGTAGTACAAGTAGTGGTACATTAGTAACAAGTAGTGTAAATCTATACCATTAGCCAACCCACCATCTGTTAATGTAAGAACCCCCCCCCAAACACTCTGACGTAGCAATCAAAATTTGTCACTTGTTAGCTAACGTCACAATCAAATGATGTAGGCCTGACACAAAAGCTCCTAAATGTCCTACAGTAACCGTCTATGTCTTTTTTGAATTTACAAGTTAGTAAACATTTTGATGAATATTTTGAAATTAATTTGATTGAGAGCAGCAACACCTAGTCAAATTAGCTTCAGACTAATAATTCAACAGATTACCTGTATCCGTTAAAGTCAACTTCAACATGTGTACCAAGTGGGCAGAGCTTAGCTAGAAATGGGTGGGGTCTAGCTAGAAATTGGCGGGGTCTAGCTAGAAATGGACAGGGCCTAGATAGAAATGGACTGGTCCTATCTTGAAATGGGTTGGACCTAGCTACAAATAGGTAAGGCCTAGCTAGAAATGGATGGAGCCTAGCTAGAAATGGATGGAGCCTAGCTAGAAATAGATTCATCTATTAGCTCAAAGTATTGCACACATATTTTTTTTATAGCAGATGAGCTCACTGTCAGCCTGGGCTTGCTCAAAATATCAATACCTAGCCTTGCTCAAAACATCAATACCTAGCCTATCAGCCTGTCCTTGGTCAAAACATCAATGTCTAGCCTGTCAGCCTGGCCTTGCTCAAATCATCAATACTTAGACTGTCAGCCTGGCTTTGCTCAAAACATCAATGCCTAGCCTTGCTCAAAACATCCATACTTAGACTCGGCCTGACCGTGCTCAAAACATCAATACTTAGACTGTCAGCCTGGCCTTGCTCAAAACATCAATACCTAGACTGTCAGCCTGGCCTTGCTCAAAGCATCAATACTTAGACTGTTAGCCTCGCCTTGCTCAAAACATCAAGACCTATACTGTCAGCCTGGCCTTGCTCAAAACATCAATACCTAGACTGTCAGCCTGGCCTTACTGAACTCATCAATGCTTAGCCCGTCAGCCTGGCCTTACTCAAAACATTAATATCTAGCCTGTCAACATGGCCTTGCTCAAAACATAAATACCTAGCCTGTCAGCCTGGCCTTGCTAAAAAACGCCCACAGACAACCCCCCCCCTTGAGTGTTGGCCTGCAGATTTATTAGACACCAAAACATGCCAATCACTAAATGATGGTGGGTTGGATTTAGTGAGTAGTGATTGAATGGTATAGATGTTGGTGGTGTAATAACAACATCAATACCTAGCCTCCTAATGGATAATTACCAACCAGCTTCCTATAATGGACAGTTAATTAACTAAGCACCTGACATGCATTGGAGCCATTATAGTGCTGGCCTTGACCAGTCTCTTCATCGTACATCATTTTACCTGGTAGAGAAAGTGAGGAATTGTGTTTGATATATAAGTCCAGTGAATTGCCATTCAGACATGGTCGGTGCCCTGCAGGAAGGGAATCAGACACAGATATCTGATTCAGTTGTTTTATTCCTATGATCTCTACCTCCTTAACCCTTTAACCCTCGAATTTGTTCAAGAAAAGGTCCATTTTTTTTTAAGAAAATGTCCATTTGCAGACCAAGAGGTGGAATGCCTGGCTCGGTTAATGAGCCAGTCATTCCAGTGGTAAATTTTCAAAAATAGTCTTCAAGACCACTGCAGAAGCTGTTTTTGTCTGATACAAGTGTTAAAGGGTTAATTGTTGAGCTGGCAAAAAACTATCCTCTGCAGTGGTCTTGCGCAATGTCCATTTGCAGGTCAATATTAAGACTATTTTAAAAATTTGACCACTGATACGACTTCCAGTCATTCCAGTGGTAAATTAAAAAAAAAATTGATTTTGGCCTGCAAATTGACAATGACTGAGCAAAACTCTTACTTTTCAGCATATTCAGCATAATATTTATTCCATTATAAAATGGTTGTTGGATTTGATTTAGTGTCCTGAAAGGGTTAATCTCTTAATGGCCAAAATTAAAAGCAATTGCCATTTTTTGTTAATAAATGTTGATTTCCAGTTTCCAGGTCAGAAGAATATTATTTTTGAAAGTTAATCACTGGAATGACTGGCTTGCTAATCAAGCCATGCATTCCAGTGATAAATTCTAAAAATAATCTCTTGGCCTGCAAATGAACATTCATCTCTCAGGATCATAATGGAGGCCATTAACCCTTTAATTCTTGAATTTGTTCAAGAAAATTTATATTTTATCATAAGAAAAATTCCATTTGCAGGCCAAGTAAGGATTATTCTTAAAATTTGACCACTGGAATGACTGGCTTGATTATCGAGCCAGTCATTCTAGTGATAAATTTTCAAGAATAATCCTTACTTGGTCTGCAAGTGGATAAAGGGTTAGTTAATCAGTGAGAAAAATGTCACAAATGGTTATATATAGAGCCTGTGGAAGCTTTTCTCCCTTTAATTATTTATCAGTTTAGATACTAAATGGATAGGTCACATCACGTGAGTAGATAATATATATGTACATTATGGACCTTCATGAACCATTACTCTATCATCACGTAGGTGAGCATGTAAAATGGATTAATGAGAGCTATCTCCCTCCTCACCCCCCCCCCCCAACAACATGAAGATATATGTGGATTAAGTGATCAACTCATTAACTGATTAACTGTTCTTCTCTGGACTCATAGTGAGATGGGTGTGTGCGCTTATATATATATATATATATATATATATGTGTGTCAGTGTATGTGTATGCATGTACTTTTATGTAGCAGTTACCTACAGAAATGCTTGAAATGCTCTCTGGGAGAATCTAAATTTCATAATTTTTCAGGTTGTTCATTTTATCCAATTATCTGTCTTGCTCATTATCGTCAATTTGCATCTCTCAATACTGAAAGTTTTAGTGATCATCACAAGAAAATGTTAAAATGTCAAATCCGTGCAATCTAACAATGAAAAGTTTATCTATTAACCATTTAAATTTTAACACTCAAATTTGTTCAAAAAGAATTTAGATTTTCTAATAGGAAATGTCCATTTGCAGACCAAGAGAAGACTACTTTTGAAAATGTATGACTGGAGTGACTGGCTCAGTTATCAAGGCAGTCATTCCAGTAACAAAATTTTAACAATAACCTTCTCTTGGTCTGCAGATGAACATTTCTCAACACCACTGCAGAAGCCATTTTTGGCGGATATGAGTGGTAAACGGTTAAGAGATATATATATATATATATATGTATATATATATGTATATTTGTTCAGAGAAAACATAATCGTTTCTCATTTAACCATTTAACCCTCGAATTTGTTCAAGAAAATTTCAGTTTTCCGATAGAAATTGTCCATTTGCAGACCAAGAGAAAACTGTTTTTGAAAATTTACCTCTGGAATGACTGGCTTGGTTATAGAGCCAGGCATTCCAGTGGTAAAATAAAAAAAATAGTCTTCTCTTTGTCTTGCAAACAAACATTTCTCAAGACCACTGCAGAAGCTGTTTTCGGCTGATATGCGTGTTAATGGGTTAATATGCTCTGATAGCATCTACATTTCAACGTATTCCTGAGGATCGCCTGCAGGTTTTCAAAATTGTAATCTTTAAAATTTCATATTAATCCCTCTTCAATCCATCTTAGCAGTATCTGAGAATAACTAGGGTTATAATCTTGATCTGAATTGATCCCTAAGTTGTGTGTGTAAATAAGATGTGAGGAGGATAGATTATACAGATACCAGTATGTGTGCGTGATAGTGAGTGCCATTAACAGTATGTGTGCGTGATAGTGAGTGCCATTAACAGTATGTGTGCGTGATAGTGAGTGCCATTAACAGTATGTGTGCGTGATAGTGAGTGCCATTAACCCCTCTAGTAAAGACCACACTGACCACTAGATACAGCGTCAACCACTTCCTAGTAAAGACCGCACTGACCACTAGATACGGCATCAACAACTTCCAGTAAAGACCACACTGACCACTAGATACAGCGTCAACCACTTCCTAGTAAAGACCGCACTGACCACTAGATATGGCATCAACAACTTCCAGTAAAGACCACACTGACCACTAGATACGGCGTCAACCACTTCCTAGTAAAGACCACACTGACCACTAGATACAGCATCAACCACTTCCTAGTAAAGACTACACTGACCACTAGATACAGCGTCAACCACTTCCCAGTAAAGACCACACTGACCACTAGATACGGCATCAACAACTTCCAGTAAAGATCACACTGACCACTAGATACGGCGTCAACCGCTTCCTAGTAAAGACTGCACTGACCACTAGATACGGCGTCAACCACTTCCTAGTAAAGACCGCACTGACCACTAGATACAGCATCAACCACTTCCTAGTAAAGACCGGACTGACCACTAGATACGGCATCAACAACTTCCAGTAAAGACCACACTGACCACTAGATACGGCATCAACCACTTCGAATAAAGACCACACTGACCACTAGATACAACATCAACCGCCTCTAGTAAAGACCACACTGACCACTAGATATGGGATCAACCACTTCTAGTAAAGACCACACTGACCACTAGATACTGAATCAACCACTTCTAGTAAAGACCACACTGACCATTAGATATGGCGTCAATCACTTCCAGTAAAGACCACACTGACCACTAGATGCGGCATCAACCACGTCTAGTAAAGCCCACACTGACGACTAGATACGGCATCAACCACTTACAGTAAGGGCCAGACTGACCACTAGATACAGCATCAACCACGTCTAGTAAAGACCACACTGACCACTAGATATGGTGTCAACCACTTCTAGTAAAGACCGCACTGACCACTAGATACGGCATCAACCGCGTCTAGTAAAGCCCACACTGAGCACTAGATACAGCATCAACCACTTACAGTAAAGCTCACACTGACCACTAGATACGGCGCCAACCTCATCTAGTAAAGACCACACTGACCACTAGATACTGCATGAACCGCATCTAGTTAAGACCACACTGACCACTAGATACGGCATCAAGTGTCTAGTAAGGACCACACTGACCACTAGATACGGTGTCAACAGCATCTGGTAAATACCACACTGGCCACTAGATATGGCATCAACTGCATCTAGTAAAGACTACACTGACCCCTAGATATGGCGTCAACCACTTCTAGTAAAGACCACACTGACCACAAGACACCAATTCACTCCTTGATATTAACCGTTTAATGGTCAAGCTGGCCGAAACAGTCCTCTCTAATGACTATATGGGAATGTCTATCCATTTACAAGCAAGGAGAGATTGTCTCTGAAATTTTAACACTGGAATGACTTGCTTGATAATCGAGCCTGAGTCATTCTAGCAGTAAATTTTCAAAAATATTTTCCTTTTGGCCTGTAAATGAATTTTCACTTATCAAAAATCTAAATTTTGTTGACAAAGCTTGATGATTAAAACTTTAAAGCCTTAAATTCTTTCAAGAAAATTAAAATTTTCTCAACGAAATTGTCAATTTGCATACCAAATAGAAGACTATCTTTGAAAATCTACCACTGGAATGACTGGCTCGATTATCAAGCCAGTCATTCCAGTTGTAAATTTTCAAAAAAATTTCTTCTATTTGGGTGCAAATGGACATTTTGGCTGATATGAGCGTTAACAGGTTAAAGTGTTAATGCAAGTCAGTGCACATATGACCTTTAAGACAGATGGTCCTTACACCAGCAGCACATTTCTTACAGAGCCAATGACAGTTTATCACAAAAGGTGGTCTTTATAGAGAGATTTTACTGTAGACAGATGATAGGGACTTATTAGAACATTAACTCTTTCAGGACAAAATAGATTTAATTTCTTAATATTCAGCAGAGTAATTCATATATTGTAGCAGGTTTGTTGTACTTGGTCTGTAGCATTGAAAGGGTTAGATATATTTGAAATGTGATCTTGCAGAGTAAGGTGTGATGTTTCATTCAGTGTGTTTGGTAAGGAAATATGGAATGCTGAAAATTGATGAGTAAATTGATTGTTGTGACTGGCCTACATCAGATGTCAATTCATCCTTGTTAATATTCAGAGCTATGAGAAAGATTGATCCATTTATACACAATCTGCACATATTATCTTTTCTATTTTCAGTTAGCTGGTGAACTTCATTGCTGACGGACGAATTGAAGAAACAGGGTTGAATGACGCTGACTAATGCGCTGAAAATTGGAGATTTTTGTTTGGATTGTCAGGCGATTGTTAGTGTATATTGGTGTGTTTAGCCGTGCAACGCAGCAGGGAAGTATTGGATGAACTTGTTCTGTTAGATTTCGCATTGACGATATATTTTCACAGCAAATTTGGGTGTATTGGAGAATTTATTTTGTGCGTGTTTCTGCTTGATTCCAAGAGGATTAAAAACTGTTCCAAGGTTCTTCTCGGTTACATGACGAGGATATAGAAGGTGTTCAGGGAAGTGTAAACAACTTAAAGATATGGGGAATCGATTCGGAAAGAAAAACAAAAATAAGAAGAAGGAAGCTACTGCTGAGGCGGCCCAAGAACAAGTAAGCTTGCATAATGATGGCGAAAATTATACTTACTTAACCCTTTCAATGACAAATCCCCGGAAGAGTAAATTTTGTACGATATATGTTCTGTTGAATATTTTGAAATTAATATGGCTGGAAGACATTGCTGCTTCAGGCAGCAATGACCTCCAGTCTGTAATATTAATTGAAAATATATCAATAGGTTTGCTGTTTGTTTGCCCTGAGATTCAGATACATGGAATTTATCCGTGAAAGGGTTAACAATATGACATATTATTATCATATTATTTAAACCTTTGCATCCATCAGAACAAAAACGACACAAAAATGTTCTGGTGACTATTTTCATACTTTTTTTACTGGAAGTTGTTGCTGTCAATTTTCTTTCGAAATAGTTAACGTTGTCACTAATGAACGTGTAGCTCACTTTATACATTTTATGGTCAAGCCAGCAAAAAATGTCCACTGCAGTCAGGTCTTGAGGATGCCCATGCATTTCCAGGCCAAGAGATTTATTTTGGAAAATTTACCACTGAAATGGCTGGCACAATAACTGAGCCAGTAATTTCAGTGGTAAATTTTCACAAAAGTCTCTCTTGCCAGCAAATGGATATTCACTAAGCAAAGGTTTTAATTTTCAAGCCAGTCATTCCAGTGGTAAATTTTCAAAACAGTGAGAACATTGGTTCTAGTTGGTGGGCTCGATCCACAGCCACCCTCGGCTATCATCTGCCCAGTGCATTTCCACTATTCAGCCTAAAATTCCTTTATAGTAAAAAATAGCAACATGATCCATAACAGGCTGGCCACCTCACAGCAATATTCCTTACAGGCTCTAGTCTAACCCTGTAATAAGTACTAATTATAGAACTGCAGTGGATATTCAGACTTTCGAGTCACATTACGAACTCAGAACTCAGAGTAAGGTCGCTACTTATTCCATAGAGGACAGTCACGCATTACCTGAAGACATAGTAATTATAAGACTACAGTGGATATACATGTCTACCGAGTGATCTAACGAGTTTTTAAAACCGTTGTCTCAAGATGGCCAAAAAACGACTTCTGCAGTGGTTTTGAGAAATTCGACATGTACAAGTGGATGCTTGCTAGGGATTGCTCTCTGGCCACATACATGTGCTGAATCTCGAGCCACACAGATGGTTGGATGTTCATGTTGTGTGACAATATAGTAACATGCATTACATAATTTTCCAGCTTATTTCCTACAAATTAGTTTCATGTCCTGTTATAAAATAACAATAATAATAATAATAATAATAATATAATTGGACAGAACTAAAAGTGGATGCTTACAAGCGATTACTCTCTGGCCACATACATGTGCTGAATCCCGAGCCACAGAGATGGTTGAATGGTCATGTTGTGTGACAATATAGTAACACACATTGCATAATTCTCTAATTTATTTTCATCTCCTGTTATAAAATAAGATTTTAGATTCTAGGAAGTATTATATTGCTTCCTGGGGCCAATAAAATATGCTTAATCAGTAGCTGCTTAAGGGTCCCCCTCCAGCCACCCCAACCCACCCCCTCCCTGTATATGACAAATTGTTGCTATTAGAAACTAACCATCCATATAAATTATACATTAACCCTTTAATCCTCGAATCTATTTAAGAAAATTTAAATTTTCTCATAGAAATATCCATTTGCAGACCAAGAGAGGACTATTTAAAAAAATTTAACATTGGAATGTCTGGCTCAATTATCGAGCCAGTCATTCCAGTAGTAAAGTTTCAAAAATAGTCTTCTCTTGGTCTGCAAATGGACATTTCTCAAGACCACTGCAGAAGCCATTTTGGGTTGATATGAGTGTTAAAGGGTTAACCCTTGCAGCCTTAATGACCGGATGCGTCATATTCTTTGCAACAAATACAGTATAGCTCATAAGTTAACATGTTTCCAAAACAAAACCAGAAACATGATACAGGTAGTTAGTAAAATTTTGAACACTATGTCATTAATGTTCTGTTGAATATTTTGAACATAATTGTATCATGGAAGACATTTCTGCCTTAGGCAGCAATGTCTTACAATCAATTGTATTCAAAGAATTCAACAGTCCGTTTTATTTTGTTTTGGAAATAGACTAAGTTATTTCTGAGCTGTACTGTGCTCTTTCGACTATTATGACCAGAAGCAGTGGCTTTAATTTTAGTTCATGCAGATTAAAAATATCTCATTCTATACATGTAGTCACAATTACGTCCACTGTATGAGCGTGAAACCCATGCCAGAGCATTTAATGAATGAATCCAGTTTCTCGGTCAATCATATGATATCATAATCAATTAGGTCTCGAATGACTCAATTTTTTGTTTTAAATGTGTAACCCTTTAATACTTAAATTTGTTGAAGAAAATTTCAATGTTCTCATAGAAAATGTCTGTTATCAGATTAAAAGAAGACTGTTTTTGGAAATTTACCACTGGAATGGAATGACTGGCTCGGTTATCGAACCAGTCATTCCAGTGGTAAACTTTCAAAAAAAGTCTTCTCTTGGTCTGCAAGTGGACATTTCTCAAGGCCACTGCAGAAGCCGTTTTTGTCTGATATGAGGGTTAAAGGGTTAATATTACCTCAGGTTGTACGAATTGTATGTCGTTACTATTTAATAAACATGACAGAGTGTTGAATATTTTAAAACTAATTTAACTGGGCCAGGAATTGATCCCAACATGGCCAAAGTGTTGGTGGACTTAGCTAGAGATGGGTGGGGGCACATGTATGTTGGGAATTAATTGAGCATTGAAAGATGATGATCTGTCTATATCTCTATACTTTACCACTGAGGCATCTTGGTCAGAAATATCAGAAAGACAGACAGACAGACAGACAGACAGGCAGGCAGGCAGGCAGGCAGGCAGGCAGGCAGGCAGGCAACCAAGTAGGCAGATAGACTTTTAATATCGTGAGTTGCAAATAAAAATCTCCATGCTTTGTCCTCAATGAGAGGTGGTTTCTATAGAAGGTTTGATGGTTAAGGAGATTCAAAGAGTACTGGCCACACCACAATCTAAATTGTCTTTGACTTAAACTGATTAACAATTTCCGTCATACATGTACAAAAGATTACTGTTAAATATTTTCGAAATTAATTAACACAATTACGAAGCGAAAATTTCCAAACAAATTCTTTTTCAAAATATTTACCAGCTTTCAGGTGCATATGGCTGCCTTGAAACTGCGATAGGTCTATTAACATGTTAATGATGAAAGGGTTAACTCTTTCATGACGAAACTGGCCAATACCGGCCTCTGTACTGGTTTTGAGTAATGTCTATTTACAGGCCAGGAGAAGACTATTTTTGAAATTTTACCACTGAAATGACTGAGTCATTACAGTCGTAAATTCTCAAAAACAGTCTCTTGGCCTGCAAATGGACATTAAATAAGTAACAATTTTAATTTTTCCAAGAAATTTAGTCAATAAAGGGTTAAACAAACTAACTATTGACAAGTGTGGCACAGGTTTGTTACAACATCTAGCCGGCTATGTCAGAAATTTACAAAATCTGACCTATAGACGACAAATTCTACTAGTGAGTAGCAACTAGAAATCATTAGTATACCATAAGGATGGCTGTTGTAAATAAAGGGGGCGAACTCTACAGTTATGGCAATAAGTTATAAACCAATAAGAGTTGCCTTTCTTGATCAAATTTATAATTAAAGATATATCAATGAGAGAGTTAGACACACATTTGGCCGTTTAATAGTCAGGTCAACCAAAACAGGCCACTGTAGTGGTCTTAGCAAATATCCATTTGCAGACAACGTGACGACTTGAAATATTTGAGCCAGTAATTCCATTGGTAAATTTTTAAAAACAGCCTATCTTGGGTTGCAAAATGTGCCATCTCTCAGCAATATTTTAGATTTTCTTGATCATTTCCGATCAATAAGAAGCTAATTTAATGGCAAGCATATATAGTGTTTGTATTGCACATAGAGAGGATGTAGATACTTCATACTAACTCTTCAGACAGCTGCGGTCAATGGAGTTTTTGTGTTATAAAATAAGGCAGAATTTTCTAGAAAAATCTATTTTCAGCTCACCTAGCCTGAAAGGCCAAGTGAGCTTATGCCATGGCGGCCGTCTGTCGTCCGTCCGTCCGTCCGTCAAATCACGTCTTCTCCTTAACGGTTTGACCGATTTCAACCAAATTTGGGTGGAATGATCCTAAGCTGCTACCTTCCGGACAACTTTTTCAGAATTTTGATTGATCATTTTTGGGGTGAAAATCTTAGATTTTATGAAAAATCTACCGGAAATGGTCAAAATGCTACTCCTCAGTTACTTGACATATTTCAACCAAATTTGAATTAGATGCATTCTATGGTGGTAGGTTCTAGAAGTATTTTCAGAATTTTGATTGATCAATTTTTTGGGTGAAAAATCTGTGATTTAAAAAAAAATCAACCGGAAATGGTCAAAATGCTACTCCTCCTTAGCTGCTTGACATATTTCAACCAAATTTAACTAGATGCATTCTATGGTGGCAGCCTCTATATCTTCTTTTCAGAATTTTGATTGATCAATTTTTTGCATGAAAATCAGAGATTTTATGAAAAATCTACCGGAAATGGTCAAAATACTACTCCTTAGCTGCTTGACATATTTCAACCAAATTTGACAAGATGCATTCTATGGTGGTAGGCTCTAGAAATACTTTTGAATATTTTGATTGATCAATTTTTTGGGTGAAAATCTTACATTTTATGAAAAATCAACCGGAAATGGTCAAAATGCTACTCTTCCTTAGTTGCTTGACAAATTTCAACCAAATTTGACTAGATGCGTTCTATGGTGGTAGGCTCTAGTTATCCATATGATAAAATATGTTTTGTGTTTTCTATTCCGTAGCCTAATAATGAAAAAGCAGAAGAGAACGCTGCTGATGTGAGTGACAAGCCTCAAGCAGATACTGATCCAGCCACAGGAGAGAATGGAGCGGAAGCACCATTAGCCACAGCGGAAGAAAACAAGGAATCTGACACAACAGAAAGTAAAACAGACGATTGTGCTAAAATTGAATCTAAAGACTCAAAGAGTGAGAGTAAAGAAAGTGATAGTAAAACAGAGGAGGTTGTGGTTCATGATGAACCCAAACAGGAGGAAGAAAAAGTAGAAGAACCAAAACCTTCAGAAGAGGCTAAGGATTTGCCAATAGAACAGCATGCTGCAGAAGCCTCTGCAGAAATAGGAGCTGTAGCAGAACAAAGTACAGAGAAAGTAGAGGCTAGTGAGCCAGCAGCAGCTTCTGCAGAAGAACATGCACCTCCAGAGGAACATGTCAGCCCCTCATTAGAGCAAGACGATGTAGCCGCAGCAGCTGAACCACAAGAATCTATCACGACAACACCAGAAGTTCCACCACAAACAGAAGAGGTGGAACCACCAATGCCACCAGCACCGGAATCATTACCACCTGAAGAACCTAGTGCCTCTGTTGAACCTAGTGAACCCGTTCCTGAACCGGTAGAAGAACTGGAACCAGTTAAATCAGAACTACTTTCAAATGATTCATCTGTTATATCGGATCCTGGTGTAGGAAATGACTCCGTTATATCTGAAAGTGTGGACACTTCTGTAGAAAACACTAGCTCAATACAGGAAGTAGCACAGGTAAACCATGTTGCTGATGACTCACCTGATGCAGGTGGTGATGCACCTCAGATAAATGGTTATATCCACGACGAGGAACCTACGGTGAATGGAGAGGTGAGTTTTCATGCTTCTTGCTATCTTTATGATGCCAGTTTAATGCTTTAACACTCATATCAGCCAAAAATGTCTTCTGCAGTGGTATTGAGAAATGTCCATTTGCAGACAATGGGAAGACTATTTTTGAAAATTTACCACTGGAATGACTGGCTCGATAACCAAGCCAGTCATTCCAGTGGTAAATTTTTTAAAATAGTCTTCTCTTGGTCTGCAAATGAGTTAAAGGGATAATGGCCCCTTTAATGGTTTTATTCACGGCTGTTTGGTCAAAGAATTTCAGTTTTCTTAAGAAAAATGCCCATTTGCAGAGCAAGAGAGAATTATTTTGAAAATTTAAAAATTAAATAACAGGCTCGGTTATCAAGGCAGTTATTCCAGCAGTAAAATTTCAAAAGTAGTGGTCTCTTGGCCTGAAATCAGTTGAAATTTAAGACAGCTGTGCAGGCTGTTTTTGGCCAGCTTGATCAACAGATGGAAGGCGTTGGATTACAATCAATTTCTTTAACTTTTTACCACCATCCCCTACCCTACGAGGGCGGAGCCAAATTTGTATGAATTCAGTGGTTTCAGAGGAGCTAGATTACAATCAATTTTCACACGTTTAAATTTGACCACATCCTTTGCAAATAAGCATTTAATCTCTGTGACGAACTGGTGTAACAGTGGTGTGGCGTTTCCCTAGAAGCGCTATTTGCAGCAACTCGGCAGTTTTTCAAATATTAAAAAACTACTGCTTCTCAGCCGCTTCTGGCATATCGGAAGTAGTGAGAAGAAGTACCCGCTCCAAATAACTACTCCTCGGCCATTTCAAACACTGCATCGCCATGATAAGGGATTTCATCAGAGTAATGGCCCTTGGTATTTGAGATAATAGTGGTTTGGTGGGGGTGGGTGGTGGGTGGTGTGGGGAGATAATCATCATTCAGCGACACGCTTCGTTGGATTTGACACTCTACCACCATCTTAACCCTTTAATGGCCAATCCGGTCAAAACCAGCCTCTGCAGTGGTCTTGAGGAATGCCCTTTTATAGGCCAAGAGAAGACTATTTTTGACAATTTTACCACTGGAATGACTGGCTCGGTTATCGAGCCACTCATTCCAGTGGTAAAATTGTTAAAAATAGTCATCTTGGCCTACAAATGGACATTCAATAAGCAAATATTTTGATTTTCTTGACCAATTTTGACCATTAAAGGGTTAAGAACTATATCCATCTTCTCCAGCCTCTGGAAAATATGCTTCCCTATGGAAACCAATGCTATTTAATGAGAGGATTGTGTATAGTTTTAAGCATTTTAACATATTTGTACAGAAACTGGTCAAAATATTCCTACAGTTAAATTATAGCAATTAAGTTTGTTTGATTTCAAATGCTAAAGGATTAGAGCCAATTTGGGAGGGTAATATGTTGGTCGCTACATAAGAGTCTAGGTCAGTCTTTTAGCAATCATACTGTAGGCTATTGCATGCCCTTGTTTACGAAGATTACAATAATTAGACCACCCATAAAAATATATGTGTGGGTTATTTGTAGCAAATTTCTTTTGTGTGTGTCTGTCCATCTCCATTTCTACAGAAGAGATTTTCATCAAATTTGGTTGGGAGCTTACCAATGTGGTAAAATGATCGTTCTTGATGTTGTGGTCAAAGGGTCAAAGACAAAGGGACAGCGTGAGGTAACGTCCTGGTAGGAATCTAGTGAAAGGGACCAAGCAGACTCATTTGGTGACCAATGGTAACGTTTCTTGTGATGTAAGAAAAACAAGAGGCCCATCCAGTGAGGTGGTAAGACCCAGGACAATTTCTTTATCAGAATCAGAAATGCTTGTGTCTGACAATAGTTATGCCAGAAGTTGATGACCCTGTGACTGACAGTCATGATGAGACAAGCAATAGATGTGTCATTAGGTCCGTGTGAGGGTGCGTGTGTTGTGTGGAGGAAGGAACCCTATTGATTTTGGGTTGAAGAAGTCATGTCAAAGTAACTTAATTAAAGAAATTTCATTTCATTTCCAGGTGATAACTCAAGTTCTACTGCATCAAACTTAGCTGCGAGCTTGACCTTCACTGTCCGAAAAATCCTCTTAACATAGGGGCCAAAATGTAGTGGTCCTGGTGACATAATAGTCCCATTAAGCTAGAGGGCATGGAGGCTCAAGAGCCGACATGTTCAGCATCAAAAGTGTCTAGGGCACTGAATTTCCAAGTACTCAAGAGATCATTCTTTCTATCAGAATGTATTTAACGAATCTGGTGTGTTGTATTGAAAGGAGTTTAACGTCTTTGTATCTTGTCTTACAGGTAAATGGTGAGTTTGAGGATAAGTTATGTACAACAGAATTCCGGTGGGAGCATGGCGGTGACCGAGTGTTTATCTGTGGATCTTTCACAGGATGGAAGGAGCAGTTACCACTGGAGAACAAGTAAGACAAGATCTTAACTCTTTAATGCTCAAGACAGCCAAAACTGGCCTCTGCTATGATCTTGAGATAGGTACATTTGTAGGTCATGAGAAGACTGTGTTTGAAAACATACCAGTTGAATGACTGGCTCGATAACTAAGCCAGCCATTCCAGTGATATGGTCACGAAACAAAGAGTCTGTTTCTCTTGACCAATGAGGAATCCAGTTTTAGCTATGCCATGCCCATCTCTACTTCAGCTCCAGCCACACTTCGCCTATGTTGGGATCGATCGATCCCTGAGCTCCCTGACTATCAATTTCCAGAAAGCTATATAGGTAAGCTGTTGAATATTTTAAAACTAATTTGACTGGATGCTGTTAGCGCCCAGTCAAATTAGTTTCACATATTCAACAGAATGTTTATTAAATAGTGAAGTCTTACAATTCGTACAACAACGCTTTGTCCGTAATCAGTTAAGCCTTCATAGCGAACATAGCCACATCATTCATGACATCACTGATTATGACATCATCCTACAAGTCACGTATGATTGATGGAAAAACTGGAATGGTATATTGTGGCCATTAAACCTGAATTAGTGAATGTTAACCACTTCTAGTAACGAAACGCCATAAGTCTGAATCAATAAAATGGTAATGACTACACCGGTCAAAACCTCACAACAAGTGGAACCCACCCACACACCCACCGCCGAAACCCTCCAAATTCACTACAATACCCGAGTGAAAACAAATGTTCATAACAGAACTGGCAAGAAGTTTAGTACAACCGGCAAACCAAAAAAAACGGCAAAAAATTCAAACAACCGCCCAAAAAATAGTTTCAAACTAAACCGGCAAAAAAAAACCCCACAACCGGCAAAAATTCCACAACCGGCAAAATAAATACAACCAGCAAAAAACACCGCAACCGGTGAAAATTTCCTCAACCGGTAAAAACTACTGGAGCCGCCTTTTTTGACTCAACCGGCAAAAATTCCACAACCGGCAAAATAAATACAACCGGCAAAAAACACCACAACCGGTGAAAATTACCTCAACCGGTAAAAATTATCGGAGCCACCATTTCGGACTCAACTGTCAAACTCACCATAACCGGTGATTTTAAGCAACCACCGCCAAAACCACGCCAGCAATCCCAACCTCCCATGCCCTTTTTAGGGCATGTGAAAGTCAATCCCCAGGCTCAGCCCATGAGAGTATAAAAGGAGCTGAAAAATTTGCTTCTGACCATTCAGACTTCTGGATACACAACTGCATCCAAGCGTCAGGCTTAAAAACCTAATTGGTATACCTATCACTGACTACATCGTTATCACTCTCCACTTCTAGTAATGTAGTGCTGTTAATAAGTTTTCATTTTCGGTAACTGTATTATGAGTCTGGGTATTGATTCTTTAAACAAGACCAGCTCAACAGTTCTGACCCGCTATGAAATGATTCACACAGTACAGCGAGTTATCATTCACCAGCAGCTGTATAGCACGAGCATTTTACAGGTAAACGCTAGGCATATGCAATAGCAGACCGATCGCCTGTGAGTACTTAGATGCAAAGTCTTCATGCCAACATTTGGCAGCAAACTGTGAGCTGAGTACTGAGTGAATCCTTTTGTAATGTGCCAGAAATGTTGGGCATGTCTTGTTTAAAGTATAAACTCGTAATACAGTTACTGAAAACAAAATGTCATTGATAGTACGTACTAATTTACTGTTAAGAATTAAATATTGATTCATTTAGCATGTGACTTCAGCTTTAATCCTAAATATTCTATCTTTTACTACATCACTGGCAAAGAAACTGATGTATATTTTTCAACAATTTTTTGGAGATGTTGCTTTCTACGACAGCACCATTTCCCACCAAATTTGTTGAAAAATGAAAACAAGTTCATCTTTTATTTAATTTGAAAAATTAAAGTTTTGCCATCAGAGTGCTAAGATATATTAAAGGCGTAAAGCTACAAGTAGCTTTATCTAACTTTTGCTCGATGACATTGAGTCAATGTGCTAACAAATTGCAGCGTTAAAAATTAAAATATTGTACCAAGTCACTGGACCATCATCAAACATAAGCCTCCGTGACCAAATTTTAACCATTTCACTGATGAATTCCCCATATCCCATTTTAAAGGCAACCATATGGGAAAATTGTTGAATATTTTAAAACTAATTTGACTGGAAGCCGACTTCCAGTCAAGTTAATTTCAAAATATTCAACAGAATAAGTTTTATATCGTAAAGAATTTACTTTTTCTGGGATTTGTCGGTAAAAGGGTTAACATGTTGTGAACTGGCATCATAGCTTACATCTAAACACAAGATTCATCCAAGGTCCACCAAAAAAGCTTTAGCGATATAATTAATAGAATTCGCTGGACCATGAAAGGTAGAGATGATTAATAACTACATCTTTAAACGTACGGGATTGTCCTCAATTGAATTATACCAGGCAACCTTACGCCGAGTGCTGGTGTGACTCGAAAGTCTGAGACCATGAAAGGTTGGTCGCTATCACCAAATTTTAATATCTAGTGAGCCGAATTTACCCAGTCTACTTTTCATCCAAATCTGCCGACTTGTTTTAGAGATGTTAATAGCCATGCAAAAATCACTGGACCATGAAAAGTAGATTCCTATGGTCTAATCTTAATATCCGCTGAACTGAATTTTGATCCTAATTTCCCAATATAGTTTTAGAGATATGGAAAGCCTCAACATAAACACATTTCATGAAATCTTCTGGAACAGATCTGATCCACAATTTCCTAGTACATCAATGCTATTGTTGTGCAACATAGGCACAGACAGACAGACAGACAGACAGACAGACAGACAGACAGACAGGCAGGCTTGTACTAGTTGTGAGTTGCAACTAAACATAATCGTGAATTGACCAAATCAAAATTCTGTTGAGCAGCCGTGTTCATCATGCTTATGTTAGAATTCAATTGTAGGAAGAGCGCAAAATGGTTTGTCTTTAGCTCTTTTCTCCATGAACTTGGTCTAGAAAAGAGATAAGTTCATGATATAGGTTTGCAATAAAACATGCTAACCCGGGGATTGTTTTATTAGGGATGGCGTATTTATGCGAGCGATGGATTTGAATGCCGGTGAATATCAGTATCGTTATATCGTTGATGATCAGTGGATGGTGAATAAAAGTCAGGTGAGATTTCAATATATGCTTGTTCAATCACTTCAAAATAGATGAATCCACTTTCAGCTATGCCCTGTCCATCTCTAGCTAAGCTCTGTCCATCTCTAGCTAAGCTCTGTCCATCTCTAGCTAAGCTCTGTCCATCTCTAGCTAAGCTCTGCCCACGCTTTGCGCATGTTCGGATCAATTTATATACTTTGAATTCTGAATTCCCCGAGTCCTATAATTATCATGGTAACTATACAGCTAACCTGTTGAATATTTTGAAACTAATTTGATTGGGGGGCTTTTACTGCCTATGGTAGTTTTAAAATAGTCAACAGAATGTTTATTAAATAATAAAGTAATTAATATATAATTTGTACACCTGCTAGACTTGTCAATGTTCATACTTATGCCGTTCATCACATATTTTGATTGTGACTTCAGCCTACATGTGACGTAATTAATAATGATGTCATGTACTTGAGCGACAGTTTGGATTCATCAATTATCTTTGTAATAAGAATATGGCTGATACTTAACATCTGATAGATTACACAATCTTGCAGTTTTATTAGTCAGATTAGTAAAACGTGATAAGGCACTAAGCTGAAGTATACCTGAACCTTGTCCAACAGAAGACAAGCATCAAGTATACTTCAGCGATGTGGCTTATCATGTTTTACCTGTTTAAATTAATCAGCAAAATATGGCAGTAGCCAATACAGACAATCTCCAGTGAGAGATAATCCTGCCCTCCATTTCAAAGCTAATTCTTCTCATAGAAGTAGCAAGAGAAGGGGATGATAGGTACCTCAAACAAAAGGTGTCTTTCAAATTGAGGATTCAAGAGCACTACAGCACCACCTAACCTTAGGAAGGAGCATATTTCTTACTGTATGCCCCGGGTTCTAAGAGGGGACCCATGTGCAGATAGGCTGTTCTCCTACTCCTCTGTTCCCCCTCCGCCAACACACAGCAGTGAAATGCTTGTCCCCCAACCATAATCTGACAAATAGCAAAAAAATAGCCTGGAGCTGTCACCCATTTTCACAGACCATTCAGAATATTCCTCTGATGATGAACTTAAATAGTGAAATGAAAGAGTAATTAAATCACATAAAATGTATGAATGCGGGTGCAATATTTTTCTAATTAACCAATTGATTAATTGTCAATGCTTGAGAATTATGCAGTGATCCCAGTAGTTCAACTGCTTAATCGCTTTGTGTGTGTGTGTGTGTGTGTGTGTGTGTGTGTGTGTGTGTGTGTGTGGAGAATAGGTTGCAAAGACATGGCTTATAGTCTTGTGTCCCTAAATTAAGTACTTGCATTTTATCTCTGAGATATTGGAATCACTTTTTCCGGCGATGGTGATTGTCACCAATGGTTTGTGTTTAACAAATGTTATCAGCTAATTGATCAGGATTTGTTAGTCCTAATGGAACAAAACTGGCACTGAGGTGATTAAACCAGTAGGCCGTCACCAGGTCAACGGTCATTGTGACATGTTTACAAAACCGTATTTTTTCAACGTGAAATTTGTGCATGAGCAAAAGCTTACAGTTTATATTTCAGAATGGTTGAACCTAATACAACAAAACTTTGATACATGGGTGCTTACACCATGAGGCGGCAGAATGATGATAGTAAGGTTACCAGATCAATGGTCAAGGCCATTGTTGCCTTGGTACAAACATTTTTCAACATTGTTTTTGTTTAACAAGGCTTCTCAGCTTATATTTCAAGATTGTGTAAGGTTATATACATGGATGGCAATTGTGTTAGGAATCCACATGATGATATAGAGGTCACATTGTCAAAGGTCAAGGCCAATGTAATCGTGGTACAAGCCTCTAGATTTTATCAACATTACGTTTTTGCATTTAGTAAAATATCTGTCTCATTTTCGAGGATTTGTTGACCCTAGTGGAACTAACTTTGTGTTCATTGATGGTTATGCTGTTGGGAATCAGCTTAAGGTCACAGTGTCAACATCACTAACTTTGTGTACATTGATGGTTATGCTGTTAGGAATCAGCTTACGGTCACAGTGTCAACATCACTAACTTTGTGTTCATTGATGGTTATGCTGTTAGGAATCAGCTTACGGTCAGCATCAATGTCACTCACCTCAAACTTGTGTATCAGCCCTAAAGAGGGCAGAGGAGACAGTAGGCTTGCACAATTATTCAATTAATCGCAATTATTCTTTAGAATATGATTGTGGACGATCACAAAACTAAATAATTGAATAATCGAAGGTTTTCAATCTCCGAAATAGTTGTTTCCAAAATGTAAAGTAACGTACATCGCCTACTAGTAGCCTGG
Source organism: Chaetoderma sp. LZ-2023a (assembly GCA_034401795.1). Taxonomy (NCBI): domain Eukaryota; kingdom Metazoa; phylum Mollusca; class Caudofoveata; order Chaetodermatida; family Chaetodermatidae; genus Chaetoderma; species Chaetoderma sp. LZ-2023a. The sequence continues at coordinate 53,235,701 of CM067373.1, forward strand.
GCTTTTATTGGTACAAGAAGTGTTCAATGTCCAAACCAACATCTCTGAGAAATCCATTCTCTAAAATGGTTAAAACCGATTGGCAATACCATGAAAATTCAACCATTTCCTGGTACAAATTCTTGCCGCCTTACGACTATGTTTAATATACACGTAAAAAACATCATTGCGGAAATGAAATCATTAACTGGGACTGTCTAAACATTGCATATCCTTTAATAAAGATCATTTATTACATCAAAATTAATCCTAAATTTGAGATAAAATGTTGTGAAAAAATATAAATCACGTGATATTAGAAATTTGATAAATCAACTTAAGACGTAACAACAATATTTAGAGCGAGTATTTGGATATAATTATCCTGGACTCGGAACTCAGAAATTGCTATGCATTATCATTGCATGATCGTAACCGAGGATTGTACTTTAAATCAGATCCGAATAACGGGTACCCGTTTGATAGCAAGGAATGGTTATAGATCAATGTGATCTCACCCTGTCTCAGTATCAGGCGCCTCCGATAGCAAAAGAGGTTTTGGCTCGCCAACATAAGAAGCGACCTACCACATTTAAATTTTTGGGCCAAAGTAAATTCTGTCACATGTTTCATTCCGTTTTGGATCATTAGCTCACCTGGCCAAAAAGGCCAAGTGAGCTTATGCCATGGCGACCGTCCGGCATCCGTCTGTCCGTCCGTCTGTCCGTCCGTCTGTCAACTTTTTCCTTTAAACGACTTCTTCTCAATAACCACTGGGCCGATTTCAATTATATTTGGCAGGAAGTATCCTTAGGGCATAGGGATCCAAGTTTGTTCAAACAAAGCCAATCAGCCGATTTGGCCGCTGGCCATCTTGGATTTTGGCCGATTTTAGGAAATGGCTTTAAAAATCTTCTCCGAAACCGCTTGGTGGATTGATTCAAAACTCACGAAATATCATATAGGGCAAGAGCTGAACCAAGTGTGTTCGAAGGAACTTGATTGGCCAAATGGTTCGGCGGCCATCTTGGATAACTTAGTTTTCGTAAAAATGACTTATTCTGCAGACCCGCTAAACGGATCGGGCTGAAATTTTGGGGATATGATTATGGACTAAGGGCCATTAAAGTTTGTTCATCGGAAGTTGATAGGTAAAAAAAAAGGCCGCGTGGACCAATCAAATTTTAGCGTGTTTGGCAGCCATATTCAATTTTTTTATTTGATGGATTGTCAAGCCGAAATTGGTTTTCTTAACTCCGCTTAATTGTCAGTCAGCTATCGTATAGCGATAACCCTATCCGTCTTCTGTATGTCCATCCATCCATCTGTTTGTCCGTCACCAACAATGACGGCTCATTTTGTTGTTTCTTGACGGATTGACACCAAACTTTGTCACAATGTTAATGATGGCATCTAATATCTGTGTTGTGAAAATGAAACTGATAGGACATCAAATGCCGGAGTTATCACTCCTTAAATATTTGCAGTCTCACTTTCATAGGGCAAATGGTTTGTTCCCACTGTCTTATCACCATGTCAGATTTTATTGCCAAACTAGATATTAAATTCCAATTAACAGATTAACCTTTCCAATACTGCAGAAATATTTAAGATATGTATTATGTGCTCTGACATCTATGCTCTTAAAAATATTTGAAATGTTTTTTGATTGAAATTTGTTGCTGCCTTTGGCAGCAATGAAAGTTGTTTCTGCCTAAGGCAGCAATGACTTTCAGTCAAATTATTTTCTAAATCAACTCCAGCTCACCTTACCCCTGCTTATAACTCGGTGATTCAGCCAGATGTGCATGTGTTAAATGGATTGTGTGGTGGTGGGGAATAACCTGCTATAAAGACCACCTACCTGCCTTTAGAGACCATTTTCTTCAAATTGTATTTAAACCTCTAATAACCATCTGACTGAGTTTTTGCAGACGACATATTCCAAAGGTTATATCTCTGAACGTGATAAATATTTTGAAAACAATTGGATTGAAAGTTGTTGGTGGCTAAGCCACCAACAACTTTCAGTCGAATTGTTTTCAAAATAGTCAACAAGTCAAGCGCTTTTGAAAATTGAAATTATTGGCTGCACTGGCTTGCAGCAGTGAGACAGTTAAGAAACCGGCTGTTGTTAGCACTGATATCATCTATTTTCACTTAAACATTGTTCAAAATCACTAATGCAAAAAAAAAGTCCAGCGATTGTTGTCAATATCTTGAAAACTAAATCATTTGACTGAAAGTCATTGGAAGTGACACTGATGGATGTAAAACTTAAGTAAGATTAGTTTGATATTCCAATGTTCCAGGTGAGCGATACAGGCCCATTGGGCCTCTTGTTTTATGTTGGACGCTTGGATTGGGCCGTTTGGGTCTTGCCAGATTGTATCGATACTGTGTTCGGAAATAGTACTCTAATTGTTTACGATAGCATATTAACTGCGATTTCTGAACTCGTTTTACTATCTGGCAATTAGACTGGAGGCATTTTTAGTGGTCTGTTAAGTTTTGTTCTTTTAGCGTTAGAACGCTAGCAATTCTTGTTTGAAGTAAGGCTTGTAGGTCTTTTAAGACATTACCAATACTAGAGGGAACTAGTCAAAATATTCCCTGTTAGATAATTATTTGTGTTGAATAAAACTGTTCAAGTTCCTCCACCCTAGCCCACAATGACCTGTATGGTATAATCGAAAATCGCGATTATTTTTTAAAGGTAATCGTGATTATGATAACTGAATTTATCAGCCAGTTACAGTTAACGCTGTGGAATTCTTGTTTGCCTCAGCATCTGTTGTTCTTGTCCATTTTGTGCGTCATCACCCTCATTTGCATTTCCATTGCGGGTTTCATCTGAGGATGAGGCGGGTCCCATTTCATAGTGACTTTCTTAGTGTTTGACTGGATGTCCATACCTTTGTTTCCTGCTGAGGGTTGCGGGATATAAATAGGTTCTGTCCATGCATTCATGGATTTGCTTCTACAACATAACTTTAGAATTCATGCATGGCTTTGCGCCAAATTAATATCTTATGAAAACGCATTGTTTGAGACTATGTCTATCAATATTATGTCATGGATATTTGCCAGCATTATTATCCTCAGCCTGTACGGGGAAGATGGTAATGCGATCGGGTGTCTGTCTCGGTCGGTCGGTCTGTTCCAAGGTGCATCTAAAAATCTACTGATCTGATTTGGCTCAAATTTTAATACAATGAAGGAACTGGCTGTGCCAGAGGATTTATGCCCTTTAAACCTGAAAGGCTGGAATTCAAGCCTCCGTGAGAAAGTCAAAATACCTGAAAGGCAGGAATTCTGGCCCTACACATACCTATGATTATAGGCTGACGTCATAACAAAATTAAGCAGACACACATGGAGGCCAGTTTACTGGCATTTCGGTTCTATGTACTTTATCACTGAGACCGTAATAACAGCCTATCAGTATAAACTCAAGGTGGGGTGGAGTACGGAAATATATTCATGGTTCAATGGGTCGAGGGTCTGTAATCTCTGATTGCTCTTGTTGTATTTTTGCTCAACACATCAAAATGGCTTCATGAATGGACCTTTCCAGTTTTAGCTATGCCCAGCCCATCACTAGCTAAGCTCCACCCACACCTCGCTCATGTTGGGATCGATCGATCGATCCCTGAACTCCCTGACTATCAATTGCCAGAAAACTATACAGGTAAGCTGTTGAATATTTTGAAACTAATTTGAACAGCACCGAGTCAAATTAGTTTCAGAATGTTCAACAGCATGTTTATTAAATAGCAATGACATACAATTCGTACAACGTGTCAGACTATTAAGCACTAAAGATGGGCTATAATGAATCATTCATGACATCATGATTTTGATGTCAGCCTACAAGTCACTTTAGTTGACTCTGGTGTCATGTGAGTGATAGATAAACTTGGAATGGTGTATTCATATTGAAATTACTAATATATGAATCCATCATGACTAAACCATGCATAAGTATTGCACTAATGCCAGAGGACATGTGACCAGAACTTATATTTTATTATCTTTGGCAACAAGTGATACAATAGAAAGTTCATATCTGTCACTCAAGCATCTGACGTTATAATCAAATATGTCACATGTTAGCACGTCACAATCAAATTGATGTAGCTTTGACACACAAGTTGAAATGTCATTCATGAAAGTGTATGAATTGTATATCATGCACGGCAACAACACACAGGTAAACTAGTTTCAAAATAGTCAACAGCTAACCTGTATAGTTGCCTTGAAATTTAGATTCTGGCAATTTACATTTCAGTTTTAAATCGACTCCAACAATATCGTCCAATCAAATTAAAGGACAATTCTGTGATGATAAAAAGTGTGCTTTATTTAAAAGATTAATACATGTTTAATGAAATTTAGCCAGAATAATAAGCAGATAGAAATAGTGTAGCCGACTATCGCTAGACAAAGTCGGTAAAATTGACAATTTTTCGCACATCGGGGCGCTGCCATTTTATCGCATCTAGTGATGTCAGCCCTGTACCACCGCTATAGTGATGACTGAAGGCGCGAGGCCTATAGATGCGAGTACATATTTTAATGAAGTATCTGTAAATGATAATAGCAACGGAACTGCTGAAGCCATTTCAATGATTCGGGGGTCTCTAAATAGGTGCCGATTTTGAGATTAATATGCTATAATGGATGTTAAATGCGGACAAGGTGTTCAAAAGACTGGAATGTATAAAGATTAATCATCTAAGATACGATCTGAGAATATTATATCCTTTTTTGGTAAAATTCAGCATGAGATCATTTTGTCTCGCAGGCTCTATCTTTGGTAATACTTTGCGCATTGTCATTAAATTGGAGTGAGCTTAAAGGTGAAAGAAATGGCTGTTTGCCTGACTAATTATAATTTTGCTCAAATGAATATTGCCAGAGATATCACCAAATGAATTAATATTTTGACATAAAATCTGGGAATTTTTATCGGCCGGTCAATATTGCCCGGCAAGCTGTAGTAATTTCAATAATTAATATATTTGTATAAAACTTTCCGAATTATGAGATAACATTATAAATGCATCGACACAGCAAATTCTGTCATTGTAGCTGTAATACTTATTTTGATATGGGATGATGGATAGAGTGCATCCTGAAATTTTTGTTTGAAATTTTGCTGCCTTAGTTTTTCCTGCAGAGTGTATCTTCTGAACCACTAGTGAGATTCTAACATCCCTAGCATTTTATAAACCTTCGAATTTGCTGCTACATGGAGGTATCATAATTATTACAATCGGTTCAGTGGTTCAGGCAATATTATCATGTTTTCTCAGAATATATATTTACACTTCCTGCGACACATGTTATAACGGTATCTCGAGTCGGCCGAGTAATTTGACAATATGTACGTGTCAAGTATGCCACTTCATTTAACCCTTATCGTGTGTTGTAAAATGTGTAATAACCTACTTACAGAGATATTGCCAGGGTACATTTTGAAAAAAATGTTACTGTCATGCACAGAAATGACTTACAGCCGCATTGTTACCAAAATGAACATATTATGATAGGCGCGAAAATGGAATCTATGAAACATAGACTTCAGCAGTCTAGGGGTTAACGATGCCCCACCGACTTCAGATACTAGAATTACTTGAAAAACATACTAACTTGACTGGGCAATGTCCTAACAATTACAAATTAGACCATGTTAGGGCTCCATGCATATACATATTTACTGTACAGCCTTTGTGCTTGGCAAGGATAGCGATGGTGCAGGGATAACGTCAGGATCTCGTGAAATCTCACTCTCATTGCGAGAAAATGACTGCACCTGGGAGACGAAATAATCCCATGTTTACGATGGTATAATTCTTATTATTTGTCTATTGTTATTATTTAGGATCCAATATGTTAGTCATATAAGTCTCAAATAAAGTTCACTTTTACCCATCCTGGAATTGTCCTTTAAGTACAAAATATTCAACTTTTATATTGTTTTGTAAAGATGTTTAGTTATTTGTGAGCTGTTCTGTAGCTTAGCTAAATCAGAGCTAGGTGTCACAGTTCTATGCATTGCCAGTTACACTCACTCATAGTACAATAACTTGTGAAATTTAGTTTACCAATTGTTTTTATATCTTTGTTAACTTGTTTTTCAGGCATTCGCTAGTGGCGATGATGGAACAGAAAACAACATTATTACAGTGAAATGTGCAGATTAAATCAACTTTCCACAGTGACTCGCTCTACCAATGGCAATGTTAGTTGACCTAATGATGGCAGCAGTGTCCTGACTAATCTTCTATGGGTCACTCGTTTCAAGGAGGATAACTCATGTGATTTACCAACACGCGTTTGTGAGGAAATGTATGTTAAAAAACTCCACTGTGATGGCATGGTTGGAGGTTATTAGAATAAATCAATATTCCGTACGCGTACACTGGTTAGTTGCTGGCGTTTCTCTCCATTGTAGCCAGTGACTGATAGAGAGTTAACTCAGATGGATACATATATCGTACCATGTTCCTTTTCATCAGTTTCATTTCTGGCATAACATTATCCGTATGATTACTCGCGGTATTTCTCCATGATCATGGCGTGGTGACAATTGCCAGAAATCAGCATCTTATTGAAAGCCAAGATGAGTTCGCTTAAGGACAGGTGGTCTTGTAAGTCACTTAACCCGTTAAATGATGAATTACCCATATCTTCTTTTCAAGGCAACAATACAGGAAAACTGTTGAATATTTTGAAATTAATTTGACTGGAAGCTGTTGCTACATTTAGCTGCAATAGCTTTCAGTCAAATTAACTTCAAAATATTCAACAAAATAAGTTTTATATCGTAAAGAATATATTTTTTCAGGGATTTGTCAGTGAAAGGGTTAACATAGGAAATGACTTTCAGGCATAAGACAGTAGCTCTGTAACACGTTAATTGTGATGTCGACCAAAAGTGGCCTCTGCAGTGGTGTTCAGAAATGCCCATTTGCCCGCCAACAGAAGACAAATTTTGAGAATTTACTACTAGAATAGTTGGGTCACTATCTGTACCAGTCATTAATGTTAATTTAAAAAAAATACTGTTCTCTTGGCCAGCAAATATACATGCACAAAGCAAGACTTGTGATTTTCTTGACCAGTCTTGACTAGTAGAGGGTATTAGGCCTTGTGAACATTATCTGTACATTATTTATCATTGTCCATGAACATTATACTCCATTATTCTATTTCTAGTTTCTTTGTCTTTTTATATCGAGACATAAATGTGACACAATGAGTTTCGGTTTGATAAAATTGTGTCTTTTGTCTATAATTAGCCTGGTATGATAAGACTGGGTCACATGTTTTCCATGGGTGGGCTAATCGTAATTCCCTGTGAGCAATAATTATGTGCTCTATTAGGATGTATAGTTTAGCTGTATGTTAGGAAAGTATTTAGTAAGACCTAAATCAGATAATTTCTTAGCAATGTTATTCGAGAAATCATTTCCAATCATTAGTCATCCAAAAATGTGTGGTTTTGTGGAGTTTTATTTTCGTCCATGCTCAGAAATTATCTTTAGGACAAAATTTTCAGATAAATTTTATGTTTATTTTTTACTAAAATTTGCTTAACGCTTTATAGGGGAATTTTTGCAAAGACAATTGATATTTTTGTTTACTAAATGCCCATTTGCAGGCTAAAGACTATTTTTGAAAAACTTTACATGGAAATGATAATCCTTCCATTGGTAAATTTTAAAGTCTTCTGTTGACCCACAAATGGACATTCCTGAAAATTACTGTAGAGGCCGGTTTTGGCCATTACACGATTAACTGTTTAACACTCAAATCAGCCGAAAACGGCTTCAGCAGTGGCCTTGAAAAATCTCCATGTGTGGACCAACAGAAGCCTATTTGTGAAAATTTTTGCACTGGAATCCCTGGCTCGATAACCAAGCCAGTCATTTCAGTGGTAAATTTTCGAAGGTAGTCTTCTCTTGGTCTGCAAATGGACATTTTCTATGAGAAAATTTAAATTTCTTTTCAAATTCAAGCGTTAAAAGGTTAAGAGATGAATCTATGAGATGTTTGTTGACATGAATTAAGGCGTATCAATGAATGTATGTTTTCTGTCAGGTACCGAGTGCAAGTTTAACAACAGGTGCTATATTGCCATGATCCATATCTCTGATAACAGGACACAGTGTTATTATTAAATAAGTTATAGTCATTGATGTACAAACAGTAACAAAGGCGCCATTAGAACAATGTTTTCAAAACCTTTAATGGTCAAGCCGGCCAAATTACAAAAGTGATAAATTTGTTGAATTAAATTATTAACGGCATCACCATCAAGCTTAATGACCTTTATCATACATACTCTCATGTAACCTATTTCATTCTGAACAGATCATGGAGGATTTTAAAGTAATTACGCTCGTGCTGATCATTTTGAAAATAATTTGACTGATCATACGTGCATAAGTCAGCAATGGCTTTCAGTCAGGTTATTTTATGTATTTAGCAGGAGTTATATTGTAAAGCTTTTTTCAGTCCTGGCTTTTGACAATCTGTAATAGCGCAAGCCTTTGTATCCTTTTAACCCGTGCCATACTGATGTCAATATTCTCTCTTTTTCTGTATCAATAGCGAAGAAGTTGATGTACATTTTTAACAAGTTTGGTGGATGGTATTGCTGTCTATGACAACAACATATTCCACCTAATCTGTTGAAAAATTGACACCAGTTCATCTTTTAATCTAGTTTGAAAATTAAAAATTTTGACATTGGAACGGTAAGTGTTAATGGTCATGTCCAGTCAAGAAAAATAAAATTTTGCGCTTACTCTATGTCCATTTGTGTGGAAAGAATACTATTATTGATGTCTTTCACTGGAATGACTGTCTCTGTTTAGCGAGCCAGTCATTTCAGTGGTAGATTCTCCAACATCGCCCTCTATTGGCTTGCAAATGGACACTCCTTAATACCATTACAGACTCTGCTTTTGGCCGGCTTGCCCAATAAATGGATAAATCTGTATTTTCTGTAACAACCAGTGGACCATGATTATTTAAATTTAAATTCCATTCGCCTTAAATTGGTTTGTTCTCTTCCCCATGTATGTCTAGAAAGCGGTAGATGTATTATCCTGCTTTATGGTGAGAGGTGAAGCGGGTATATAGGGTGGATGGGGATTCATTCATTATGTTCCTTCATCATACAATGCATGCTTAATATATATGAATAGAGTCAGTTTGTACAAAGTAATTATTGCATGTATTAAATGAAAAATTATTACTGTCATTTATAATAGAATATTATTGTAGATTACCAGATATGTTTATACTAACAATTTCTTATTACTAATCAGACATTTGTGAATAATAATAATAATAATAATAATAATAATAATAATAATAATAATAATAATATTATTATTATTATCATTATCATTATTATTGTTGCACCTGTACTATTGCTCTCATTGTAAGCCGTTTAGATATGTAAATATGAATAGATTTATTCTATGATATGCATGCAGGGTGCAAACATATGCCTAGCCTATGCGAGAAACTTGTCTCAGATGATTGCGGATTTTGATTGCTTATGACCCAAATTACTGAAAATTTTTCCGAGGCAAAATTGCTTGAAGTTGCTCTGTATGTGGGAAATAGCAAGTTTATTTATATCAACCAGCCAATCACTGATATCATAGTGATCATGTGATTTGTGTGGCGAAACCCTGACACAATTCTATCAGTCACGTGAACACATATGTTAATTTGTGCTGCTTAGCAAAAATAGTTCTCTGTGCGCGATTAATGACATTCAGTCATGAGGATGCAAATCTAATCATTTGCAACAAAAGTTGCTCATATGTGGTCGGAAAAGAGGAGTATCCAGTCTGTCACTCGTTAGCAGTCAAATGACATAGATCAATCAGGAAAGTAGCAAAGGTCTGACAGGAACAAACAGCTACCAGTCAAATTAGCTTAAAAATATTCACCAGCTAGAAATTGGGATTTTGGAAAGTCAAGGATCAAAGTGTTAAAATCGATTCAAACATGTGTACAAAGTGGGCAGGACTTAGCTACAAATGGGTGGGGCATAGCTAGAAATATACACCTCCTTTACCACGGATACGTCTGTCTCAGTTGAACGTAGATTGAAAGCTTTCAGTAGTTACTTCTTAACCATTTAATGGTCGCATTTCGTCAAAAAAATTTTAATTTTCTCATAGAAAATGTTCATTTGCAGAGCAAGAAGACTATTTTTGAAAATTAACCACTGGAATGACTGGCTCGATTATCGAGACAATCATTCCAGTGGTTCATTTTCAAAAATAGTCTCTTGGTCTTCAAATGAAGATTTCTCAAGATCACTGAAGTCACTAGTGTCGGCCAGCTTGACCATCAAAGGGTTAACTATGGTATTATGTTCAGAATTAATTGTTGATAGAATTAATTATATTATTATTTGTGTAAAAAATATTTAGTTTCATTAGTCAGACTCTCCTGTCCTAAATGGACAATTGCATCTATTAGCGAGTGTACCTGGAAACTGTCTGTTCTGGTGACATGTGATTTGTATCATCTATAAATACCCAGATGTGGCCATAGTAAAATGAATGCTTGATAGCATATGTTTTACGGTTATGGAATTGGTGTGTATACAAACAGAGACCCTACTTTCTCAATCATGACTTAATTCATTTAACACTATGAATAGATTATACCATCAGGCATCTGTTATGTTGACGAGTAACAAATCAATGCCTGCAGTAGGGTAGTTAATACAGTATATATATAAATCATCTATGGCAGGTTATTGTCGTGTGTAAATTAATATCACTAAAATCTGCATGGCCAATGAAAATGCTCACAAATTTCAGAAAACTATAGACATGGCATTTTATGACAATCTGCATGGCCAATGAAAATGCTCACAAATTTCAGAAAACTATAAACATGGCATTTTATGACGTATTACATATAAAATTTCTCTAGCAAATTTGAGCTCTGAAAACAAATAAGCAAACTTTGACTAGTTATCATTTTGTGAATTCACACACAGGTTTTGATTAGTCATCATTATTTGTGCTATGTATATACAAACGCACACATTTGGATTAGTCATTATTATTTGTGTACATAGAAACACAGACATTGATTAGTCAGTGTGCTTTATTTTGATGTCAGTGTTTTATGCTGATGGTTCAATGGCAATAATACTGGAACAGTATACAAAATAGCTATATTTTATTTTATACATTTTATGATTTATTTGCTCGTTATTTTGATTATTATTATTATTTACTATTGTTCGCTGCTGGTGTTTATTACTAACAATTACTATACATAAATTGATATTAAGTATTCCAATTCTGCAACTGCTCAGTCATGATATTCTTGTTCAAACACATAACTTTCTCCATGACATTGGTGTGATTGATTCAGTCCTTTACAGGTCAAGACTGTTCATGGGAATTTAAATTCTTCCTGAGTAAATGTTCATCTGCGGGGCCAAGAGAATGCTATTTTTGAAAAGTTACCATTGATTGATTGTCTCGCTTATCGAGCCAACCATTCCAGTGCTAAGTTCTACACATAGTCTATTGGCCTGCAAATGGACATTTCCCAAGACCAGTACAGAAGTCGTATTTGGCTGGTTTTACCATTCAAATATTAATAGAGAGAGAAAACAAGAAAATTGTCCATGCAACATTACTATATATCCTGCATCTGCAGTTAAGTCTTTGGTGCCCACTTTTTGGTGCTTGTTAATGAGGTCACATAAGATAGATAGTCTCTTATGGCAGTTGTCATAGAAATTACCGCGATCGTAAAATGGTGGTTAATTAAGAAGTGATCATTCAACCACACGTCTTAATACTTTCATGATCAAACTCAACTGTTACAGTGGTCTTGATAAATGTCCATTTGCAAACCGAGACAAGATTAGTTTAGAAGTGTTATCACTGAAATGACTGTCTCGCTATCCAAGACAGTCATTCTAATGGTAAATTTCTGAAGAAAAATCTCTTGGCTTGCAAATTGACATTCTCCAAGCAAATATTTTGATTTTATTAACAAATCTTTACCAATAAATGTTTAAGGATTGAACATCATCTGGCTTCATAAGGCAGCCATTTTTCAAGCAATGTAACATAACTGCTGATTCTCAGGACCGTCAGTCATCCTAAATCACATGACTTTCTACTGAACTTTACTCTTCTACTCGTTGAAATCTTGGAATACTCCTTCAGAGCAATCACTATATCTCAACTGTGATTATGCTCCTATTGCAAAATAAATATGTGTCATAAATTACTCATTGCTGTCATATGTGGTGTCATGACATATGTAGATTCAGGTGTTATATATAAGGGGTAGCACTATATATGGCCAATAGTTCTCAGGCATCATGCCTTTAATTTGACATTGTATTGGATACATGGCTTACACAGATATGACCTGCTCAAAGTTGGGATAGCTGTGTTTGCCTGGTAATAATGATAGCATAACAGTATTCAAACAGTACAGTGCAGCTCAGAAATAACTTAATCCAGCAACGTCTTCCATACAAATTATGAACCAGCAAGCAAAATTGCTTGATGTTGCTCAGAATATTTCTTATCCTTGCTGAATGTGCCATGTTTTTGTTTTGGAAAGGTGGTAACTTATGAGCTGTACTGTATGACATGCTTCACACATACATGTACTTCATTAGCTGGACCTGATGAAGCACATATTTATGCGAAGAATTGCCAGTCTTTGCTTTTTAATCGTCAAATTTGCTTGATAAAATTTCTATTTTCTCTTCCAAGATGTCCATTTGCAGACCAGGAGAAAGCTAGTTTTTAAATAGATCGATCACTGGGATGACTGCTTCAATGAGCCATTCATTCCAGTGGTAAATTTTCAAAAATAGTCTTCTCTTAGTCTGCAAATAGACATTTCCCAAGACCAAAGTCGACTCTGGCCAGCAACAGCGTTTAACCCTTTAACGCTCATATCTGCCAAAAACGGCTTCTGCAGTGGTCTTGAGAAATATCCATTTGCAGACCAAGAGAAGACTATTTTTTTTAATTTACCACTGGAATGACTGGCTTGATAACCGAGCCAGTCATTCCAGTGGTAAAATTTTCAAAAAATAGTCTTCTCTTGGTCTGTAAATGGACAATTTATATGAGAAAATTCAAATCCTTTTGAACAAATTTGAGTGTTAAAGGGTTAAGGGTTAAAATGTACTACCTTATGTTATTATGGTTAAAAGTTGACAACTTGTAAATTGCAGATCATGTTCATATTTGGTACATGAAATATATATTATAAAGACCATATTACTGGGAGAAGCTAGTACATGACGGGTCCCTGCCCGGCACAGCGCTGCGAACGTATGTTTCTCAAGCACCAAATCTAGTTTGACTATTACGTTGTATTTAGACCATTTGTAACATTGGATAGTTTATCGCATAATTATATATGTTTGGATGACTTATCTCCCTTGTGAACTGTCAATGGTATGATGTAGATAGTGATAACGATGGATAAAGATGGAGTGAAGGAGAGTCAGTGAGTCGGTATTACAACATGAGATTTGATATGGATTGAAAGGGTATGCATTCTATTTAATGTACAGTTTGTATTTAATATTATTTTCACTTAATTCATTACTTGACCCTTTCACTGATGAATTCCCATTATCTAATTTTCAAGGCAACCATACAGGAAAACTGTTGAATATTTTGAAATTAATTTGACTGGATGCCATTGCTGCCTTAGGCAGCAATGACATCCAGTCAAAATAATTTAAAAATATTCAACAGAATAAGTTTTATATCATAAAGAATATACATTTTCAGGGATTTGTCTGTGAAAGAGTTAAAGAAATATCTTGTTTTTTCATGACAATTAAAGAGGAGCTGTACTTGCACACATTTCTGTACAAAGTTGTTTTGTTGATAAACATGTATATGTTATAGAGGGATCTGATCCATCACTCAAGTGTCTGATGTCATAATTAAATATGTCACATGTTAGCTGATGTTACAATCAGAATGACGCTCTGAAATCGAAGTCTGTCATGAAAGTGTTCGAATTGTATGTCTTTCATGAAATTACAATTTAATAAACACTACAGTGTCTTGAATATTTTGAAACAAATTTGACTGGGACCTCAAATTTGTTTCAAGATATTCAACATTTTGCCTGTATAGTTATCTTGAAATTTATATGCTGACGATTCAGGTGTGAGAAATGGGAGGGACATAGCGAAAAATGGGAGTGACATAGCGAGAAATGGGAGGGACATAGCGAGAAATGGGAGGGACATAGCGAGAAATGGGAGGGACATAGCGAGAAATGGGAGGGACATAGCGAGAAATGGGAGGGACATAGCGAGAAATGGGAGGGACATAGCGAGAAATGGGAGGGACATAGCGAGAAATGGGAGGGACATAGCGAGAAATGAGAGGGACATAGCGAGAAATGAGAGGGACATAGCGAGAAATGAGAGGGACATAGCGAGAAATGGGAGGGACATAGCGAGAAATGGGTGGGACATAGCGAGAAATGGGAGGGACATAGCGAGAAATGGGAGGGACATAGCGAGAAATGGGAGGGACATAGTGAGAAATTGGAGTGACCTAGCGAAAAATGGGAGTCAAATAGCGAGAAATGGGAGGGACATAGCGAAAAATGGGAGTCACATAGCGAGAAATGGGAGGGACATAGCGAAAAATGCATCATATTGTAGTCCAAGAGAATCATTGCATATATAAATGACAAAACTAATGATTTCATAATTTCAGCTTATAACACCTTCACAAGCATAAGTGCTATTCCATTTCATTATGCAGGTGAGGTTTCATACATTTATAAGCATCAAGACTAAACATTTTTCAAATTTGTCTGTGAATGATTTCAAACATGATTAAAATGTAAATAGTGTATTACAAATTATCCAGTCAGAAAATGATAATGTGATCATACAATTAAGTATACCTATTGTTATATATTCACCCAATTCATCCCAGCAGTTGTTTGCAAAGTAGGCGGCTCATCCAGGCCATCCAGGGTCTTAGCTGACCAGCCCTTTGTATGATAACTGGTGTAATGTTGATAAAACATTATCAAGACCATGTAAACGACACGCATATAAAGAATGTATAAATGTGCATGAGGCACTTAGCATCACCAGTCATGGATGTGAAAACGTGGATTCTGCTACAAAATCGGTTAATGGTAAAGATTGGTAAGGAAAACCACAATCTGTGCCAAGATGAAGAAAAAGCTATTTTTGAAAGGTTGACACTGGAATGACTGACCCATTTTGATATTTAAAACACAGTGCTGTTGGCCTACAAATTGATGTTTGTCATGCCAATCGTGGAAGCCATTTTAGCCAGCTTGACCATTGCAGGGTTGAGATAATTGACAGCAATTTTTGCACTTCTCCAAGCTACTGATATATAATCATCAATGAATGTGCCATGGAATAATCCTGTAGATGAGGCAATACATCAAACAAAATGCTGTAGATGAGGCAATACCTCAAACATAATACTGTTTTCAAAAGCCATCTGACATGACATATACCTTTATGGTCAAGCCAGCCCAAAACGTCCTCATTAGTCGTCATAAGGAATGTCCAATTACAGGTCAAGAGAAAGCTATTTAAAACAAATTTACCACTGGAATGACTGGCTCTGTAACAGAGCCAGTCATTGCACTGGTAAATTTTCAAAAATTATCTTTCTCCACCTGTAAATGGACATTTACTAAGCTGAAACCTCAATTTTCTTACCTAATCTTGACCAGTAAAGGGTTAGGAGACCACATGTTTTTGATCAGCATGTTTTTATGCTCCCGTCATGTGGTCGCTTAAGCAAGACGTGACTATTTTGGCACCCATTGTATATATAGCTAGGTAACTCGTTCTGTTATCCAATCAAGTGTTTTTCACCGGGTAAATACATCTTCAAAAAACAACGGGCCATATTTAAGAAGCATGTATTTGTGCACATGTTGGATAGTAGTCAGTTTGCCATAATTATGCAGGATTGTGTATTTATTTACGCTTTGCCATAATTATGCATATTTCGGTACTTATTTATGCTTCCAGCCCTCTGATGAGTGTAATATCTCACGTGATATATCTAGTAAAGCTGTTGTTATTGTGTTAACCATTACCGCTCTGATATCAATATTTTAAATTTTCTAATTAATTCAATGATGAACTGGTGTTCAGTTTTCAACAAATTTTGTGGAAGATGTTGCTGTCATAGACAGCATATGACAGCAACATCGCCCACCAAAATTGTTGAAAAATGTACATCAGTTTCTTTGTTATTAGCAGAGTAAAAGACAGAATATTGACATCAGCGTGGTAAGGATTAAAAGTCAACAATGGTCCGAGCTAGTCATTCTAGACATAAGTCTTGGCCTGCAAATGAACATTCCTGAAGCAAATACTTAAATTTTCTTGACCAGCTGCATTTCGTTAATTGCAAATTTGATGACCGAGCTGTGAACATCTGTAAGAGAACGCGTGAACATACGGTCGTAGTACAGGTCAGTAGGCAGCGTTGAAGATATGTGTCTGTTCTTATGCTGACCTAGGCTTGTGATAGCAGTTAGCCTTGATCTGATTGCTTATCCAAGGTTTAGAATGTGGCATTCTGATGTCACAAATTAAATCACAAATAACTGAGCTTGGCATTGCTGGTTAAAATAATGTATTAAACAATCTTAGTGAATTTTTGTTGGTCACAATAATGTATTAAGAGCCTTAGTGAATATTTCACACTACACAAATCCTCACATTGAAATCGTCATAATCAAGTAATTACTAGAAAATTTACATTTGTAATATGAATAGTCTGATGAAATAAACTTGTATTTCTAAACTATGATTTTGTTATATTAGACATTAAAAGTGAATGATAAAATGTTGTTAAATGATAACTTCATATACTCTGAACTCTCTATCAATTTTCAGAAAACTATACAATATTTTGAAACTAATTTGACTGGGCACTGTTTTTGTCTATGGCAGCAATGGCATCCAGTCAAATTACTTTCAAAACATTCAACAGAATGTTTATTAAATGGTAAAGACAT
This sequence comes from Chaetoderma sp. LZ-2023a, assembly GCA_034401795.1. NCBI lineage: Eukaryota > Metazoa > Mollusca > Caudofoveata > Chaetodermatida > Chaetodermatidae > Chaetoderma > Chaetoderma sp. LZ-2023a. The sequence goes on from CM067373.1 coordinate 53,252,777, forward strand.
ACAGACTGTATCAAGTCATTCATTACGTAATGATTATGATGGGATACGATGGATGGATAAACTTGAAAAGGTCTATTGGTGATGCTGCTGGAACTTGCAGTATCATGTTTTATATTGGTGTTAAGCTGACTAGCCACATTTAAAGTACTGTTTAGTTTTAAAACAATTTGACTGAAAGGAACTACTTTCAGTCAAACTGATTTTAAAATAATCGAGGTATCATGTTACGGCCCTGAAAACCATAGTGCTTTTGAAAACATTTTGACTGAATCTCATTACTTCAACAAGAAACAGCGACTAAATTTTAATGTTTATAAAAATGATTAGCAGTAATTTAATAACTAGTAGAGATAATCGCTCTATTTTGGCACCTATGGAGAATATTTGTACCACTCACGGAACTGTTCAGGGTTGCAGTACCTGTACACGCAGGTGACACTAGGTATGCCAGAGCGCAAAGGGCCAGTAGTGTCATTAAATGGTGTTTAAGCCTTTCACCGACAAATCCCTGAAAATGTATATTCTTTGATATAAAACTTGTTCTGTTGACTATTTTGAAATTAATTTAACTGGAAGCTGTTGCTATGGCAACAACAGCTTTCAGTAAAATTAATTTCAAAATAGTCTACAGATTTTGTGTATGGTAGTGTTGAAAATGAGATACGGGGAATTTATCGTTGAAAGGGTTAGATGCTTTTATCTCAAATTAGTCCAATTCAATTCTGGTTGTTTACTAGTGGTAGTAATTTATTATTCTATGAAGACACCAGTCAACAGAATTTATTAGTTCCATTCTCCTTTCCTTTAATTAAATGTCTTTAATTTCAGATACATGCGATTGACACCTCACCCAGTGTTACAGATTCACAGACAGGCGTATGGCTAGCTTATGACTACCCATAACTGGATCTCAGCAAAATACCAGATTAATCTTCACTTAGTTTGAAACCATCAAATAACATGACCTGTGTGCTGTGGAAGAGAAGTGACCTGTGTGCTGTGGAAGAGAAGTGACCTGTGTGCTGTGGAAGAGAAGTGACCTGTGTGCTATGGAAGAAAAGTGTCCTCTGTGCTGTGGAAGAGACGTGACCTGTGTACTTTGGAGGAGAAGTGACCTGTGTGCTGTGGGAGAGGTGTCCTGTGTTATGTGGAAAAGAAGTGACCTGTGTGCTGTGGAAGAGAAGTGTCCTCTGTGCTGTGGAAGAGAGGTGACCTGTGTGCTGTGGAAGAGAAGTGACCTGTGTGCTGTGGGAGAGAAGTGACCTGTGTGGTGTGGAGAGAAGTGACATGTGTGCTGTGGGAGAGAAGTGTCATGTGTGCTGTGGAAGAGAAGTGACATGTGTGCTATGGGAGAGAAGTGTCCTGTGTGCTGTGAGAGAGAAGTGACCTGTGTGCTGTGGAAGAGAAGTGACATGTGTGCTGTGGAAGAGAAGTGTCCCGTGTGTTGTGGGAGAGAAATGTCCTGTGTGCTGTGGAAGAGAAGTCACCTGTGTGCTGTGGAAGAGAAGTGACCTGTGTGCTGTGGAAGAGAAATGTCATGTGTGCTGTGGGAGAGAAGTGCTATGGGAGAGAAGTGCCCTGTGTGCTGCGGAACAGAAGTGACCTGTGTGCTGTGGAAGAGAAGTGACCTATGTGCTGTGGAAGAGAAGTGTCATGTGTGCTGTGGAAGAGACGTGTGCTGTTGAAGAGAAGTGACATGTGTGCTGTGGAAGAGAAGTGACCTGTGTGCTGTGGAAGAGAAGTGACCTGTGTGGTGTAGAGAGAAGAGACCCGTGTGCTGTGGGAGAGAAATGTCATGTGTGCTGTGGAAGAGAAGTCCCCTGTTTGCTGTGGAAGAGAAGTGACATGTGTGCTGTGGAAGAGAAGTTTCCCGTGTGCTGTGGAAGAGAAGTTTCCCGTGTGCTGTGGGAGAGAAATGTCCTGTGTGTTGTGGAAGAGAAGTCACCTGTGTGCTGTGGAAGAGAAGTCACCTGTGTGCTGTGGAAGAGAAATGTCATGTGTGCAGTGGAAGAGACGTGACCTGTGTGCTATGGGAGAGAAGAGACCTGTGTGTGGTGGAGAGAAGTGACCTGTGTGCTGTGGAAGAGAAGTGTCCTGTGTGCTGTGGAAGAGAAGTGACCTGTGGAGAGAACTGTCCTGTGTGCTATGGCAGAGAAGTGACCTGTGTGCTGTGGGAGCGAAGTGACATGTGTGCTGTGGTAGAGAATACAACTAATTCTTTAACCCTTTACACTCCTATCAGCCCAAAAACGGTTTCTGCAGTGATCTTGAGAAATGTCCATTTGCAGAACAAGAGAATATGTTTTGAAAATTTACCACTGGAATGGAATGACTGGCTTGGTTATCGAGCCAGTCATTCCAATGATAAATCTTCAAAAAATAGTCTTCTCTTGGTCTGCAAATGGACATTTTCTATGAGAAAATTGAAATTTAAAAAAAATAATTCAAGGGTTAATTACTACTACTCAACTGCTGTGGAAAATATAAATTACCATGTGATAAATTGCCCAAGTGGTTAAAGTTCTCATCTGTTGATGAAAGATACATATTCTAGCTAAATATAGGACTACTTGTTACCTTATGGGCACTTTAACTAACTAGAGCTGTAGCCGCCATTTTAGATAGATATTTGCTGGCGCCATTATTTCAGACTATTGTCTTCGCCGGTGAGCCCCTTTCTGGTAATGCTAATGAGTAAGTGCCTAGCATAGTTCAATAGTAGTTATCTGTTTGCTATAGTGCAAGTGACTACAAATATGTTGATAACAAGTTTACTGAAAACTGTTGCTGCCTATAGCAGCAACCGCTTTCCGTTAAATTGTTTTCAAAGTAATCAGTTGATAATACAATTGTGACTAGGTAATGATTTTATAACAATTTGGCTGAAAGTTGTTGACGCAACAATTTTCAAACCAATTGTTCTCAAGATAATTAACAGGGCAGTAAATGTTGCAAGACTTGCTGAAGATATTTCGAGCAACTTTATTGACAGTCATTTCTGACTAAAGCAGCAACAACGTTGTAAAATTTTTCTCAGAATAATCAGGCTTTCTGTTTTGTTAACTAACAAGTGCATGTAAAATTAGTCCATAAAGTAATAAATAGCCCTATAGAACTAGCTAGGATGTATGTATGATTACTGTATTCTGCGGCTGTAGTAGTAGAAACATCCTACAGCTGCAATCAGTCCTTCTTTGCTTTTGCCCACTGTGTCTTGTCCTCAGCCGAAGTCCTTAGCTTCCTCAGGTCCATTCTTGACTTGAGTGTACAGAGTCCTGCTTTCTTGCGGTCACCTCGTAGCATGCTTAGCAGATTGATGCAATGACGTCCTCTCCTGGCTTTGTATTTGCTGGCTGCGATTAGGGAAAATTCCAAGGCTCTGTGCTGGTGTCTCTTCTGGTATCCTTAGTACATGGCCAAACATGGAGCATCTTTGCTGGGCGACTTTTACAGACAGCGGTGACATATTACACATCTTGTATAGTGCATCGTTGGAAATTACGCTGTCTGGCCATCGGTGTCCAGTGATGGTGCATAGGTGTTTGCGGTGGCAGGCATCGAGTTTGTCTAGAGCTGCCTTTGGAGCTGCCCAGCTGTTAGTTATACAGCATCAGGGATATGCAGGTTGCATTGTATAAACATTTATCAAGGGCATCTTTGATCTATGAATCCATAGCTTCCAGAAGGACGGGAAAGCTATGTTCCCCATGATGCAGCGTGCAGAAATGTCAGCAGTACTGCAAAGCAGTGAGCCCAGGATTTTACTTTTCCTCCATGGTTCGCCGCCACGAAGTGGGTCGTCATTTTCTATGGTTTCATGCTTTGTCGATAGGTATATGTGGGTGAACTCTGTTTTGGATTCATTCATAGAGATTTTCAATTTTTAGTTTGCTTGCAGCTATTGGGAGAAGTTCGTCAAGGGGTTTCTTTTCCTCGTCTATGAAGTCCACATCAATCGGCATATTCCATCTCTAGCGGCATGCCCAGTATTGACACTGGGGGATTTGGGCTTGTGGAACTTTCCTGCACAGATTTTAATGCGGCAGTAAGGTAGCAGGTGAAAAGCACCGGAGATAGACCATCTCCCTGTGGGGAGCTGATTGATGTCTCAAACTCTACAGACTTCACTGACTTGACTCGTACTCTCAGCTTGGTGTCTGCAAGCAGTAGTCTCACTAGTTGTAGCTCATCTTCATTGCAACTGGCCTGGCGCAGTACATCTAGGATCTTTGAGCGTATAATTGTGTCGAAGGCTTCTGGCATGTCAATGCCCATTTTGTGGAAGTCCCAGTGTTTGAACGTGACTACCGACATGAGCATGCGTTGAGCCCATACAATGTCTGTGCAGCTGCGTCCACGTTTGAATCCACTGACATGATCCGGTGAAGTAATCGATCTCGGATGCGGCATAGAGTAACATTGGATAGGATTTTCCGCATGCACAATGTGCTGCAGATTAGCTGGGGGCCCAGGTGGCTTCTTGGGCTTGGGTAGTGCGATAAGGGTGCCTTGGCCTACAGTGTCGATGGGTAGAGGGTGCATAAAAACTAAATTGATTAGGTGCGTTATCAGTTTTGGGATAATGTCACTTGCATATTTGAATAGTTCATTGCTCATGCCATCAGGTCCAGATGCACATCCATTTTTCAGGGCTTTAGGTGCCTTCTCAACTGCTGTTTTAATTGGTGTTAGTAATGGCCTGGGGTCTCCTGAGAACGGGTGCAAGGGCTCATCATCATTATCAGTGAACTGTTCCTTGAACCATTCTCGGATCGCCTTGGCTTTTTCCCTGGTCAGTCCTGATAAAGTGTCCTTCAGAGTTGTGTACAGTGAGTGGTGGTGTGTAGTCAGTAACTCTCAGGGCTCGGGCTGCCCGAAACATTTTGTGACAGTCATCCACGGCAGTGATTTCATCTGCTAGGGAGTCTGCCTGTTGAATAGCAAGATCTTTTAAGCATTCGCTAATGTGGCGCAGAATAATATTGCGCTCCCGCCCGTAGTTTGGTGCGGTCTTCACTTTGGCCACTTTGATAGATGCACAGCTGTAATGCTTTCTGCTCTGCTGACAATTTTACTACTACAGGGTCGTCAGTATACCGAGTTTGGTTGTTTTTAAGAACCCCTATGGTGATCTCCCAAAATTAAAAAAAAATTCAAGATGGCTGCTGGAAAAATTGGCCAATCAAAATTCTGCATGCGAGTTGTGAAACCTACCAGCCTATTATCCCTTCAGCCAAGTCTGGTTGAAACTGTCAATGCAGTTAATGAGTAGCGTTTTAAACTATTTCCCGCCATTTTTTGGAAAATTCACAATGGCTGCCGGAAAAATGGCCCAATCAAAATTCTGTATACAAGTTCTGAAGGATACTACGCTAGGGTTCTTTCATCCAAGTTTGATTGAAATCGGCCCAGTGGTTATCAAGCAGGCTTTGAAGTGATTTCCAGAAATTTTCAGAAAATCAAAGATGGCCACCAGAAAAATTGACCAATCAAAATTCTGTATAAATGGTCTGAAACATACCAGCGTACAATCCTCCCAGCTAAGCCTGGTTGAAATTGTCAAGCAGTTAATGACGAGTAGCGTTTTAAACAATTTTCCACAATTTTTCAAGATGGCCACCAATGAGGAGTAGCGTTTTTAAGCAAAGGTTGATGGATGGGCAGACAGACGGATGGACATATGGATAACGGACGGTCACCATGCCATAAGCTCACTTGGTCATTCTGGCCAGGTGAGCTAATAATGATTTCTCAGGAACTGCTGTATGGATCAGGCTGAAACTAATTGGATTTAATTTCATCGACAGCTAATGGTGATTAAAGTTTGTTCAAGAGAACTCGATTCTTGTTAAAACATGGACCAATCAAAATTTTGGGTTTGGTGGCCATATTGGATTATTTTATTGGCTGGATGGAACCTAAGGTTCAATCTGATTGTGTGATCTGTGTTCATCAGTTTCCCACGGAGTATTGTTTGTTCTGAATTCCATTCTGTATTTTACTGCTGAATTTGAAGTATTGTCTATTCAAATACAACTGGTTCAAATGCTATTAGTCCAGGTGAGCGCTAAGGCCCTTGGGCCTCTTGTTAAGTATTGAACCCTATTGGGAAAATAATCTATGTCACGCTTCATAAATTGTTAATGGATTAAACCATCATTTGGCAGAAATGTTCCTTGAGCACACTTTAATGATTTGACAATTGGTGTCAGGGATGACTGCCCCATTGATCAACAGTACTTTTTCCATTGGTCAATCATGCCAATATTCTTGCATTTCCTCATCCAAATTTTTACTGTGATCTCGCCTCTTTGGTAAATTGCAGTGTTGTGACACTTGAACCATTGTCAATAGTATCAGTGATGGCTGCCCCATTGATCAATGGTACCTTTCCCATTGGTCAATACCAATATTCTTGCATTTCTTCATCCAAATTTTTTACTGTGATGATTGTGCCATTGGTAAATGTCACTTGCTAGGTCATAATGGCGGGGTATTATGTGATGGGTTGAGCGAACGGGCACCAGTGTTTTCTGGATGATATCAGATCGCTTTGAAACTTCATAGGGTGGTTGGAGTAGGCCTGAGCAAGAAGCCTATCAAAATTTAGACAATGATCCAAAATCCAAGATGGCCACCAGAACATTGTTACTGTGTAACAGATCATTTTGAAACTTCATAGATTGGTTGGACTAGCTGTGGAGAAGAAGACTATCGAAATTGACTATGATCCATAATCCAAGATGGCTGCCAGATACTGGCGGGAATCTTGAAAATTGGTTTCCCGATGATAACTCTATTACCATTTATCAGATCACTTTGAAACTTCATAGGGTGGTTGCACTAGTTTAGGTCTGGAAAGCAGCCTATCAAAATTTATGATGACCAGAATTGCAACAAGAACAACGATGCATGCTACCAAATTTGGTTAAAATCAGTCCAGTGGTTCACATTTATCCAACAGTTTCAAGTGGCAAATTTGAAATCAGCATAATATACCTACAACCTATATAAAACCAATTTCGACTTTAAAATCCATCAAATAAAAAATCCATATTCCTGCCAAACATGCTACATTTAGATTGGTCCATGGCAGCCATGCTTTTTGACGTATTAACTTTCGTTGAACAAACTAACTGCCCATAGACCTTAACCATATCTCCCAAATTTCTTCCCTATCCGTTTAGCAGTTCTGAAGAATTCATTTTCAAGATGGCTACTGAAGCAGTTGGCCAATCAAGTTCCCTTGAACAAACTTGATTCGGCTCTGACTCTAGATGATTTTTCATGAGTTTTAAATTGATCCGCTAAGCGATTTTGGAAATTTTAAGATGTTTCTAAAAATTGGCCTAAAATCCAAGATGGCCACCAGTAATTTTTTCCCCCAAAATCTAAGATTTTCAGCCAAAAAATTATCAATCGTTTTAATATAGTTTATGGGCCTAAACAAATTTGGTCGAAATCTGTTAAGCTGCTAAGGAGATGCATTTTGACAATTTCTGCTAACACCTTAATAATATCTAAGCTTTTCATCTTAAAAATTATGAATAGAAGTTCTGGCGCTTGGCAGCGTGGAATATCTCCAGCCAAATTTGATTGATTTAGACTATTTCCAGTAAATTTTTCATAAAAAGATTTTTACCCAAAAAACGACCAATTAAAATTGTGACTAGATGTTCCGGAGCCTAGTAGCTAGGATAGGATCCTTCCAGCCAAAATAACGTTCTCAGAAAAAATATGAGATGTTATCAAAACATTTTCACCAATCAAATTTCTGTATACAAGTTTGGACCTCCAGTCAAGTTTGCTTGACATCAGCTCATTATTAAAGGAAAGGATACATTTTGAAGGATTTTTTAGATTTGCAAAATCCAAACTGGCCTCTTAACTGAAAAAATATACCAATCAAATTTGTCATTAGATATTACCATAGGTGCATTCAATCCAAGTTTGAGAGAAATCAGATTATATTTAAAGTGGAGGAAAGGTTCTGAAGGATTTCCAAAATACTTTTGCAAATCCAAGACGAGCACCGAAAAAATTATTAAATCAAAGCAGCCATTGATTAAGAATGAATAGCGTTTTAATAAATTTCTCGAGAATGAAAAAATCAAAGATTTTCACCTAAAGACTGAACAACAAAAATTTTGAATAGACATTCTGGAGTGCATGAGAAATTTTGTTGAAATCCACTAAACGGGTAAGGAGATGCACTTTGATGCAATTTCTGTTAATCTTTCATAAAATCTAAGATTTTTACCAACAAAAAATGGATCAATCAAAATTGTGATTAGAAGTTCTGTAATTTCGTGTAAGTTTTTTTTATAAAATCTAAGCCTTTCACCCGAAAAATTAACCAATGAAAATTCTGAATAGAAGTTGTGGAACTTAGCAGCATAGAATCCTTTGGCAATAACTACGTGGTGTTTCGTGGGTGTGGTTCCCATTACTATACAGAGGTCGTGAGCCTTACCCTGTCATGTTGATTCATATGGGTTCTATGGTTAGCCGATTTTTAACCAAATTTGGCTGGAATAAGTGGTTTATGAGGAGATACGTGAAAGTTGACGGATGACAGATGGACTGACGAACGGATGAGCTAAATAGTGCAAAATTCAAGATGTCTGATGACCAAATTGACCAATCAGCTTTGTCTCATCAGTTTGAGCTAATAACAAGGTAGATCTCATGATGACACAGTCTAGTAATAGATGTGACATGATCACTTGAGTCTGTCCTTCAGTATATCAAGAAAGAAAACTTGCAAAAGTTTACAAGTTTTCTTGTATCTTCAGGGGTTATTCAGGAGAAAAAGGTAACAAGAATTATTTTGCATGCTATTATTAAAGCTGAACTTTGATACTAAAATAATACTAAATGATACCATTCATCTAATTGCCACTATGCATATCGTAAAATTTCTTAGCATGTATAGGAAGAGAAAGCTTGTTAACCTTTTCACTGGTGAATTCCCCATATCTCACATTCAAGGCGCAACAGGAAAACTGTTTAATACTTGGAAATTAATTTGACTGGAAGCCATTAGGCAGCAACGGTAGCCAGCAATGGCTTTCAGTCAAATTAATTTCAAAATATTCAACAGAATAAATTATATGTAAAGAATATTCCTTTTCAAGGATTTGACCATGAAAGGGTTAAAGATAACGGTTAAAAGTGCCTTTGACTACTGCTCTGATTTAGATATGGCATGAATGGGACCAGGAACTCGATAGACCCCAATCATACTAACATCTTACTGCTCTGATTAGTGCTAAATAGAATTTCATGTATGGAGCCACTACTTTTAACATGGTAAAGAATTAGACAAAGAAACAACAGTGCTCAGAATCCTGATCAGTTAACAAATACACTCATGCACAAGGCAGGTAGGAGGGGTGGTGGAGAGGATTCGATTATTGGTATCGCTTATTATTCAACATTTTAGCATGGCTGTTCAGCTTTAACATATTTACTATTTTCCTCATTGGTACAAAGGAGTTATTATTTTTATTGGTATATGAATCTTAAATCAACAAACAATAAGTAAGCTTTGCTGCTAAAGACAGTTGATTATGATTGACCAATTTGCCAACCAACCTACAATTTGACATTTGATTATAGAGAACCAGCAAGCCAAGATAAACTCCAAAGCTGTGGAGAAAAATTATTCACACATTTCAATGGACACACATTTCTCAACGTTAACATCTATTATATGGACAAAGAAACTGAAGGCTTAACCCTCGACAGCTTCGTATCTCTGTTAACCCTTTAATGGTCAACACGGCCAAAACCGGCCTCTGTAGTGGTTTTGAGGAATGTCAATTTTCAGTATAAGACAATTTTTTTTAATTTACCACTGGAGTGCCTGGCTTGATAACCGAGCCAGTCATTCAAGTGGTAAATGAAAAAACCCAGTTTTTTCATTTCCTGCAAATGGATCAATAAGTAAATATTTTGGATTTTCTGAGAACATTTGACCATTAAACGTATTAAAAAAACAAGATTTCTGTTTAATGAATGTCCATTTACAGGCCAGGAGATTATTATTACTATTATTATTATTAAGTTTGAAATTTTAAACAAGCGGCCCAAGGGGCTTGTATCACTCACCCGGAACATAGGCATTTCGCCGAGAAAGGCTATAAGTAGACCCCTAAGGAGTTGACCAGAATTGTAACAGGAACACAGCGGCAATGTTTCTTTATGTATCAACTGCCCTTGAATAAATTTGAATGGCTTTTAGTCCCTAATCATATCTCGCAAGTTTCAGCCCGATCTGCTCAACGGTTCTGGAGAAGTCGTTTATATGAAAACAAGGTCATCCACGATGGCCACCAAACCATTTGGCTAATCAAGTTTCCTTGAACAAACTTGGTTACGCTCTTCCTCTAGATGATATTTCATGAGTTTTTAATCAATTCCCCAAGTGGTTTCGGAGACCATTTTTAGATGTTTCTAAAAATTGACCAAAATCCAAGATGGCCAACGGCCAAATTGGCCGATCGGCTTGCTTTGAATAAATTTGGATCCATAGGCCATAAGGATGCATCATCCCAAATATACTTGAAATCGGCCCAGAGGTTCTCGAGAAGACATTTTAAATTTCCCATTGCTTTAGTATGGGAGCTTTTGACAGGAAAAAGATCCACAATGGACGCGAAACCATTTATTAGACAGTTTCGATGATGGCTAATTTGAAATTAGAATACTCATAATTATAATAATGCCTATACAAAACCAATTTCGGCTTCAAAATCTATCAATCAGAAAAACCCAATATGGCCGCCAAACATGTCACATTTTGATTGGTCCACAGCGGCCATGTTTTTTTATCCCAGATAGGCGCCAAACCGTTTATCCGACAGTTTCGAAAGTGGCAAATTTGCAATCAGCATACACAAAAACATATATAAACCAATTTCGGCACCAAAATCCATCAAATAGAAAAATCCAAAATGGCCACCAAACACTCTAGATTGTGATTGGTCCACGGCGGACATGTTTTGGATGTGTCAACCTCTTTTGAATGTCCCTTATAATTATATCTCCTAAATTTCGGCCCGATTCCTTCAGCGGTTCTGGAGGCATTTTCGTGAAAACTAGGTCAACCAAGATGGCCGCCAAACTATTTGGCCAATCATGTTCCCTTGAACAAACTTGGCTCAGCTCTTGCCCTAGATGATATTTCATGAGTTTTGAATCGATCTGCCAAGCGGCTTCAGAGAAGCTTTTTAAAGACATTTCAAAAAATCGGACAGAATCCAAGATGGCTGCTGGCCAAATTGACCAATCGGCTTCCTTTGAACAAACTTGAATCTCGACACCCTAAGGATGTTTGCTGGCAAATTGAAATCTGCCCAGTGGTTCCTGAGAAGTCGTTTAGAGGAAAAGTTGACGGATGACGGACAGTCGCCATGGCATAAGCTCAATTGGCCTTTCAGTTAAATAGGTAGAATCATTCAATGTTAAATTTTCACACACTGGTCCATACTAACGCAAGCTTGACGATGCGCTAACCTAGTTTTCTATAGAATGTTATTGTTTTTGATTAACCATTTACTCGTTAAATTTATTCCAGAAAATTTCAATCTTCTCATAGACAATGCCCATTTAGAGACCAAGACATTATTTTTTAAATTGATCACTGGAATGATTGGTGCTATCTATCGCGTCCCTAATCCTAGTAGTAAATTTTCAAGAATATTAATCTTCTCTTGGTGTGTAAATCGACATTTCTCAAGATCATTGTAGGTGTTTCTGGCCAGCTTCAGTGTTAAATGATTAAGACATAAACGTGACAGGTAAACCATACTTAAATTATTTGAGCGCACGAGACACATGACAGGTAAACCATACTTAAATGATTTGAGTTCATGAGACACATGACAGGTAAACCATACTTAAATGATTTGAGTTCATGAGACACATGACAGGTAAACCATACTTAAATGATTTGAGCGCATGAGACACATGACAGGTAAACCATACTTAAATGATTTGAGCGCATGAGACACATGACAGGTAAACCATACTTAAATGATTTGAGCGCATGAGACACATGACAGGTAAACCATACTTAAATGATTTGAGTTCATGAGACACATGACAAGTAAACCATACTTAAATGATTTGAGTTCATGAGACACATGACAGGTAAACCATACTTAAATGAAATCATACTTAAATGATTTAAGGTTGTGAGACATGTGACAGGTAAACCATACTTAAATGATTTGAGTTCATGAGACACGTGACAGGTAAACCATACTTAAATGATTTGAGTTCATTAGACACATGACAGGTAAACCATACTTAAATGAAATCATACTTAAATGATTTAAGGTTGTGAGACATGTGACAGGTAAACCATACTTAAATGATTTGAGTTCATGAGACACGTGACAGGTAAACCATACTTAAATGAGTTGAGTTCATGAGACACATGACAGGTAAACCAAACTTAAATGAAATCATACTTAAATGATTTAAGGTTGTGAGACATGTGACAGGTAAACCATACTTAAATGATTTGAGCTTGAGACACATGAAAGATAAACCATACTTAAATGATTTGAGGTTGTGAGACATGTGACACGTAAACCATACTTAAATGATCTGAGCACGTGAGACATGTGACAGGTAAACCATATTTAAATGATTTGAGCGCATGAGACACATGACAGGTAAACCATACTTAAATGATTTGAAGTTGTGAGACATGTGACAGGTAAACCATAGTTAAATGATTTGAGCTCATGAGACACATGACAGGTAAACCATACTTAAATGATTTGAGGTTGTGAGACATGTGGCAAGTAAACCATACTTAAATGATTTGAGTTCATGGGACACGTGAAGGGTAAACCATACTTAAATGAAATCATACTTAAATGATTTGAGGTTGTGAGACATGTGACAGGTAAACCCTACTTAAATGATTTGAGGTTGTGAGACATGTGACAGGTAAACCATACTTAAATGATTTGAGGTTGTGAGACATGTGACAGGTAAACCCTACTTAAATGATTTGAGGTTGTGAGACATGTGACAGGTAAACCATACTTAAATGATTTGAGCTTGTGAGACACATGAAAGATAAACCATACTTAAATGATTTGAGCTTGTGAGACATGTGACAGGTAAACCATACTTAAATGATTTGAAGTTGTGAGACATGTGACAGGTAAACCATAGTTAACTGATTTGAGCTCATGAGACACATGACAGGTAAACCATACTTAAATGATTTGAAGTTGTGAGACATGTGACAGGTAAACCATAGTTAAATGATTTGAGCTCATGAGACACATGACAGGTAAACCATACTTAAATGATTTGAGGTTGTGAGACATGTGGCAGGTAAACCATACTTAAATGATTTGAGCACGTGAGACATGTGATGGTAAACCATACTTAAATGATTTGAGCTTGTGAGACATGTGACAGGTAAACCATACTTAAATGATTTGAGGTTGTGAGACACATGAAAGATAAACCATACTTAAATGATTTGAGGTTGTGAGACACATGACAGGTAAACCATACTTAAATGATTTGAGGTTGTGAGACATGTGAGAGGTAAACCATACTTAAATGATTTGAGCTCATGAGACACATGACAGGTAAACCATACTTAAATGATTTGAGCTCATGAGACACGTGACAGGTAAACCATACTTAAATGATTTGAGCTTGTGAGACATGTGACAGGTAAACCATAGTTAAATGATTTGAGCTCATGAGACACATGAAAACCATAGTTAAATGATTTGAGCTTGTGAGACATGTGACAGACACTAAGGATTGAGGACCTTCAGCATCACTTGAGATATAGATTTCTTATTCTGCTGATTCTACCAGTACCACAATCCAGTAGAACTATCACTCTCTAAGCCTTTCAAAAACATAAATATTTAGTCAAATATATTGAAATTAATTTGCCTGCAATCAGGCAGCAATGGAGTCGCGACAAAGTAATTTCAATATATTTAAGAGCTTTTATGTACGCTAGGCTTAAAATTACGATATTGTGATTTCAGTATTAAAGCGGCAATGACCAGCATTTATATGACACTGCCTGTGTGCATATATAGTAATTAATGCTTTAAGATTTGTCAAGGAAATTTTAAAACTTTGTTTTACGAATGTCCATTTATCACTGAAATGACTGGCTCGAGAAATGAGCCAGTCATTCCAGTGGTAAATTTCCAAAAATAGTCTTCTCTTGGCATGCAAATGGACATTTCTCAAGACCAAAGCAGAGGTTGATTTTGGCCGCTCGACAGTAAAGGGTTAACAATACTTAACTATCATTAGCAGCCAGACTTACTTATTTGTAATCATTTTAAAATTTAACATTTATATAATACGCATCAATACTTGTGGAAGATACAAGAGATTTTGACCATCCGGATGGAAGCAAGATAAAACAATTTATTTCATCAGTAATGTCATTATCAAGGCGATGCTAATACATTATCATATAATTACCAATGTGTAGCATAATTAGTATTTAAAATTAATAAATAAAAGTAAATTAGTAAAAATCATAAAATATACATAAATTTTGATATATTCTCAGATAGCATATATAATATATACAGAGTATATCTAGGTACAAATCAGCAGGTTTGACCACCATATCTGAATACATAATACAGTTCTATCTATATCTATATATAATGTAAAAAATTGGAAGTATTAACAAGTTCAAGGCACATTTTATACAAATAATTCTATTTCAATTATTATTCACTCAAGTATTGTATATTGTATATATGTATGTCACAATATAAACAAATGTATGGTACACAATATACATCTGCTTCCATGGCAAACCCCCACCGCCCCTCCCCCACTACAATCACCCCCACCCCCCTACCAATATAGGAAGCCATCTCATGCTATGCCTTGCTCATTTTTTGTCCAAACTCCGCCCACCTTTTACAGATGAATCAATTTGAAACATTCAAACCTCATTTAACCTCTAAGTAATGGACCTTTCCAGGTTTAGCTATGCCCTGCCCATCACTAGCTAAGCTCCACACACACTTCCCTGTGCTGGGATCGATCGATACCTGAATAACCTAACTATCGATTTTCTGAAAACTATACAGTTAAGTTGTTGAATATTTTGTAACTAAGTGACTGGGAGCTGGTGCTGCCTGTGGCAGCAACAGCGCCCAATAAAATTAGTTTCAAAATATTCAACAGGATATTTATTAAATAATAACAACATACAATTCATACAACAACGCATAGTCCGTCTTCAACTATGCGTTCATGATTTACTTATCTACGCCATTCATGATGTCATAATGACACGATTGATTGTGATGTCATTCTATACATCATGTAGTTGATTATGATGTCATACGATGGATGGATACAGTATACAGGCCCATTATACAGGTAAGTTGTTGAATATTTCGAAACTAATTGCCTATGGCAGCAACAGCTCCCAGTCAAATTAGTTTTAAAACATTCAGGTTTTTTAAATTGTAAATTAATCAAAGATATTCAATTCAGACACTCTCGCGACAGAACACGCTACCACTGCTTTGATGAAATCCATCCACTATAGAGATTATATACTAGAAAAGATTATATTTTTGTTTGCAAATATGACAATCATTTAACACCTGATGTTCCTGTATCTCAATTTCAAGAATAGAGGAAAGCAGCAGAATATTTTTAAACTTATTTGACAGGAAGCTGTTGTTGTCTGTTGTTGTCAAGGATATCAACATATCACAGTTAAATTAGTTTCAAAATATTCAACAGAACCTTTCTTACATTGTTACGTGATTTTTCATATTTGGTAATTTGAGGCCAGTGTTAATGAGATAATGGCAATAAAACACACTCATAGACATCTTTCCATCAGAGCTATGAATGGACCTTTCCAAGTTTATCCATCAATCATCTGACATTATATGATGTCATAATTAACTAAGTGATGTGTAGGATGACGTCATAATCATTTATGTATTGTATGTCTTTGCTATTTAATAAACATGCTGTCGACTATTTTGAAAGTAATTTGACTGGGCACTGTTGATAGGCAGCAACATCACCCAGTCAAATTAGTTTCAAAATATTCAACAGTTTACCTGTACAGTTTTCTGGAACCTGATAGTCAGGGAGTTCAGAGATCGATCAATCCCAACATGAGCGAGGTGTGGGTGGAGCTTAGCTACAGATGGGTGGGGCATAGCTAAAACAGGAAGTCTATTAACATTTACAATTTATCATGGATTATGGATCATGGATTAACTGTCTGACAGCTTCAAGATACCAAACAATGAATTCAATGGGCAATAGCTCTGGACCTACTCAATATTTTGAAAACAATTTGACTGGAAGTTGTTGGAGCTTATTATTAAATTTATAACACTGATTTATTAAGATTGCATTTCAAACTCACTAAAGCTTGTTCTAATTAAGTTCTTACTAAATGTTGTAATAAGTTTGATGTGAAATTCGTACTCCTTTGAGAACCTCTATATAAACAAGACTATGACAGCTGATCAAATTCATTTAAAGGTGTATATTTACAGCAAAAGGTTTGAAAATAAAAGTGTTAAAATTGTATACTTTTAGCAACTTGAATTGTTTACCTAAAGGTAATCATAACGAAATAAATCTTAACATGATGGTTTCCTTCCACAAAAATTAATATAATTTTTAAATTGCAAAGCTGAATTAGGGACTCGTGTCTTTAATTCGATTTCACTACTTAAAAAATTATATTCATTTATACGTAACGAAATCATCATATGGTAAGATTTATTTCGCTTCATTACAGACACACCATTTAAGATGCTAAAAGTACATAATTTTAACAATTTAATTTTGAAGCCTTTTGGTGTGACTATACAACCTTTAAATTAACAGTTTTCTTCTGATTTCGGCAAAACACATACAAACATTAAAGGGATATTCCACTGGGGGATTTTATGCATCTGGCCTAAAGTACTAATTCTCCACATTAATTTGAGACCAAGAGCACAATTTTATGCCAACAAATAAAAAAGATATCCTCAATTTAAATTGCTACAGTAACCAGTAGATAGAGGCACCATTTTGGACAAGCGGCTGACGTCACCGACACGCCTCTCTTCGCCCGATCGAGGATAGCCATAACCAGGGGAGGTAAATCTTGCATCTCGTGGATAATTAGCGTACTGCCTAAACAACTGACACTTTGCCACAGTTTTTGGAGGAAATTAAAGTGCAATTACTGTCCCGATGATCGCACCAGTCATTGTAGTGCTAAATTGTCAAAAATTGTCTTCTTATGGGCAATTTCTATAATAAAAAAAAATCATTGAAGGGTTATGCCAGGAGCATGTTTGCAATCAACCAGCTACAACAAATTCTTGAAAAATATATTAGTTGAATAAATGATGAAAGTAATTTCTCTGAAAGCTGTTGCTATGCAACTTATGCTTCCAGTCAAATTCCAGTTTCAAAATATTCAACAGGCAGTAAATATGGGTCAACATTTAAAAATTTGGGATCAATTAGTCAACTCATTCAAAAGCAGAAAAGCGGAAAGCTTAAAATTTACCCTGCATAGGCCTATTGTGTGAAACTAATTAGTTTGGAAACTACTGCAACATCATTCCAAGCAAATTTAATTCAGAATATTCAACACTCTGCATAGTTATTTTAAAATTTTGAGTAAACGTTGTAAATGATTAATAATGCTGGTTTTCAATAGTGTGAAAGCACTAGATTACTAATTATGTCTAGCGTACACTTGTCATTATTTAATAGCTGTCACCTACTATCGTCTATGAAGTAAGCCGCCAAGCGACCGGACAATCAGCGACATTGTTTCATTTTGGTTCGCAAATCCCATTTTACAATTGATGCAAGCAAATACTGACGTTAATTGTCGAGCTTGATTCTGTTATATTAAAATTAAGTACCGTGCCTTTTGTTTTGAAATGCATGACATATTATTTTAGAATTATACAGACTATATGTTCTAATCTTGTGTCTTCCAAATTTAAATGTGGAGGATATCCATCCAGTGCCGATGTTATGAAGCCATCTTTCAGTTAGCACCTTTTTATGCGGATGCTTCTGAGGATCTTTCCATGATAGTTTCTATTACTGCAAGCCCATGCTTGATATGCGGATATGTTGCGATTTAACCATCTCATGCCAGCACTGGCCTCTGCATTCCTCAAATTGAGGACGCAGGTCAAGAGAAGGCTATTTTTGAGCATTTACAACTAAAACGACTGTCTCAGTAACAGAACCAGCCATTCCAGTGGTCAATTTTCAAAAATAGCCTTCGCTTGGCCTGCAAATGGACATTCAATAAGGAAATATTCTGATTTTCTTGACAGAATTTGGTCATTAAAGGGTTAATTAATATTCGGCCGTCATAACGCGAAGTAAACAGGTAAATCTAAAGCACTGGCGATATTTTGCTGGTGTGTCGTTGACGACATAATCTCGCGGTTTCTCGCTCTCATTGCGAGAAAATGGATGCGCCCGAGGAGACACGTTTTCAAGCGTTTTGGGAATATTCATTTTATTATTTCTCGGCAATGGAACAGTGTATTTTATATTTTTTTGCGACAACTGTTTCGGATTATTGTATATTTTTAGTTGACTTATTCCTGATTTTCACTGGAATTTCCCTTTAACTATACTCAGTCAGTAAAATCAAAGTTAACCAGCAAAATATGCGACCATCTTTCAGCCACTGACCACAAAAAATTACATTATCTTCTCAAAGGTCCATTCAGGTATACTTCAAGTTTTATTATAATTTCATTGGTCAACAAAATTCAGTAAAAGTAATCAACCAATGAAGTTGTACGAATTCGCTTCACAACCAAAACCAGCTGTCCATATCCTTATGATTCTGACAATTCAAACCAAAAACACACTTAAATATTGCTTTAACGAAAAATAGTCAGCGTCGAGGAAAATCTGTAACAAAGTAATGAATCGAATGCTATAACAGAATTATTTTCACCGCCAGTGTGTGCGTACGTGCGTGCGTGCGTGTGTGTGTACGTGCATTGCATGCGTGTGTTTCTGTGTGGCTAGATAGCGTGAGTAGCAGAAATCTTCACCAAACCTGCATGAGAGGGTGACGGGGGTTGTGATAACATTCCTGATTTGGGTACATAAACAAAAGTCAATGTGACTCCATGCAAAAGCTGCATTCATGGATATTCAAGTTCTACAGGAGGCGTCTTCAACAAACGGGGGTGAGAGGTTGCCATTGAGGTCCTAAAAATGTATCTTGATTTGGGACTTAAAAGGTCAAAGATCATAAGGTTTAGACAATTATTGTAGGGTTGCTTTTCAGTGAAACAAGATACAGGTTTAAATTAAAAATATAAATGTAATATAAATTTCCTACTCCACAAACTAAATAAACAAATTATGCAATCCGCTATTTAAAAGAACTCCAGATATCACAAAAAGAATATTTGCTATTGTATAGTATTTGATCAGTCTATTTTTCACGTGGATGCTATGCCTGTATGTCTGTATCAAATGGTATCTCTGGAATGACTGGATGTGGATTAATGCCTCCAGACATCGCTACATCAACTCTCGACTGTGTTAGGAATGTCTCACTTGACATTGATGCTCTGTTAAGTAAAGAAATCATAAGCATGCATAATAATGAAGAGACAATATTTTATACCAGTATCTAGGATTGGCACGGGTGCTAATGCTTGAAATCCCACTCTGTGTCTTCCAAGACAACTATCGAGGAAGGCTGTTGAATATTTTGATACTTACTTAACTGTATCCTCTTACTGCTATATATTCAACAGAATATTCTGTCCTTCAGAAATAATTGGTCGTTTCTGAACTGTGAGGGTTAAAGGGTTAACATGAGTTAACCCTCAAATTTAGTTAAGAAAATTAAATTTTTCTCACAGACCATATCACTGGAATGACTCACTCGGTTATCGAGCCAGTTATTCGTGGTAAATTTTCAAAAATAGTCCTCTCTTGGTCAGCAAATAGACATTTATCAAGACCACTGCAGAAGATGTTTTGGCCATCTTGGGGGTTAAAGGGTCAAAGAGCAAATTATTAGTTACCCTTGTGATAAACTGGTGTCATGGATCCGCAGAACCATTGTGTATCTTCTTCTTCTTCTTTTCGATCGCTGGTATCACGCTTGGAGAGCCGTTCTCAAGATGAAATCTGTGGTTTTCTGCAGTTCTTCCACAGGCCCATACAGCTTTTCAAGAAAAGAGGTTGACAAAGGCCAGATCTCTTCTCTCAGCAGCTGATACGTACTGCAACATTGAAGTATGTGGTCGGTGGTCTGTTCTGCTTCTCCACAAGGACAAGCGGGCGATGTCGTAAGGTGGAACCGCCTGTACATGTGTTGGTTTAGTCTGTTATGTCAAGTTCTGAGACGAAAAATGGTCACTTGCTCTGGCCTCGAGAGATGATGATAGGCATCTTCTGATTGAGGTGTTCTATAGAGTGACTTGATGATAGTCTTCATCACTGTATGCGTAACCATGTTTTCTGTCTGATTCTCTTCTGCACCAACCTTTGCCATCTTGTCTGCTTCCTCATTTACTTGGACTCCACAGTGTGAGGGGATCCACTGCAATGCTATCCGAAAGCATTTGATGGTTTGTAGTGCTTCTTCAAGTTGTGGCAGCTTACCTTTGGTGATAGCCTCAAGGACGGAGCGGGCATCAGATAAAAAGACAATCTGTGCAATAGGGTCTGCTGTTCTGCTGATGGTATTAGCCGCATGGACCAGTGCTTCGACTTCAGCTCTGTAGTTTGTGCAGTGTTTGCCTGTCGCTATTGCAGCTGACTCATGTTGTCCGTTTGGATACTGTATGTGCAGTCCGGCACCTCCGCTCCTAATTGCATCTTTGGCTGATCCATCTGTGTAGATCCTTATCCATGTCTCCTGAGGGTACATTTCTTCCAGCATGGCTAGGGTCAGGGCCTTCTTGCTCACATCACTGTGCTCATCTTTGGTTGTGAGATGAGGTACTGTGGTGCGAATAGCTATGCTCTCTAGTTTGTTTTCCCAGGGTGGAGGATCAAGGGTGTGGTTTGGGTCTTCTATTTGTGCTGGCAACATTTCTTGGTGTTTCCTTTGAAGTGCTTTTGTCTCTTTCACAAAACTTGATCTTTTAAGTCTTCCTGATGACAGCTGTGCTTGTGTATCAAGCGTATACCGCGTTATCCAATCCATCAGTCAAGATGCTATGTGGCCTGTCTATCAGCCATATACATCATTATCTAACCCTCCAATCTAGATGCTATTTGTCAGTTTTTAACTGAGGAATTTGTATAATATTCTGATGCGAGTAGTATTGGCTAACTTTTGTGAGCAAATGTCATATGTTGACATGTACCTTACTCATCGGCGACTCAAAATATGGCATTTATTCATGTCTGAATGGTAAATCCTGAAGAGCATCACTGCTCGGGCTACTCAATGATCATAATAATCTGAGTGGTTTGTATGGAGAATGAATTTCTATATGAATACATATTTATTTTGAATTTTCCTATCTATTTACACGGTTAACCCCATTAACCCTCATATCAGCCAAAAACGGCGTCTGCAGTGGCCTTGAGAAATATCGATTTGCAGACCAAGAGAAGACTATTTTTGGAAATTTACCACTGGAATGACTGGCTCGATAATCGAGCCAGTCATTCCAGTGGTAAATATTCAAAAACACGGGTTAAAAAGGGTTAAAGGTGAAGAGAATCCCGGTTTTAACGCAGTCACTGTCCATTTACAGGCCACCATTTAAATGAAGATAACTGTATGGAAGCAGATAACTGAAGCTAAATCATATACATCACTCATTTCTTAACCATTTAACCCGTACCACACTGATGTCAGATTTTTAAATTCTCAAATTAAATTAAAAGATGATCTGGTGTACAGTTTTCAACAAATTTGGCGGATGATGGTGCTGTCATAGACAGCAACATTGTCCACCAAATTTGTTGAAAAATGTACACCAGTTTCTTCGCTATTAACACGGTAAAAGATAGAATATTGACATCAGAGTGGTAAGGGTTAATGGTCATCCCAGCCAAATCAGCCTCTGCAGTTGTCTTAAGAATTGTCCATTAGTCATGTTAGCAGACCAAGAGAAGATTATTTCATTAAAAAATTTACCACTGGAATGACTGGCTCAATTAGCAAACCTTTCAAGAACATCATTTGCAAAATTGATACCTCTTCTTCCAAAATAATGAGAAGGCCTCTTAATAGAGGGTTATTTACTCATCAGTGTATGTACAGCAATGAGTGTCTGTTTCACGCTAAAGCTAAGTACAGGGCTCAACTCTTTCTTTCCAGGAAGACACAATGATCAGCTGGTAATTTGTTCACCATGATTATAAAGCTGAGTGTCAAGTGTCAGCAAGTTTCACTAGTTTATTGTTCTTGGGAAAAAGGAGAACTTGTAAAAGTACTTGCTAGTACAGTTGTGGCTAAGTTTGTGGTATCCTTTGGTACGCCAGTCACCAGCATGCATTTGTTCATCAGCTGGTATATCAATCTGGTTATTGATTATTTTACACAAGCTAAAGCTTGTACCATGTGATAATTTTCGACGAGGTTGAAAATAGTGACATGAAATGGGAGCAAGTTTCAGACCCTCTATTTAGCTTCCTCTTCTTGAATACCTAGGTGTGCCTTCTAAATAGGTGCAAGTAGTAAGGCAGGGGCGTAACTTAGGCAAAGTGAATACGGCTCCTGACCTTTGGATAAAGTCAGATATGTGTTAATAATATTAAGGCTGACATAGCCTGCTAAGTATGTATACTAGCCAAAACTTTAAACCCACATTGTGTCCGCCTGTTGAATGGACAATGGTCCCTGACTTTGGGAGATTGCTTGTAATGGAGGCATCGAGTCTGGTGAAGTGTCGCCATGTCTTGCACTGTTCATCTTCGCAAATAGGAATCGTAGAACTCGTTCCTTCTGTTCCCACGTCAGCTCACTGATGTCCACTTTACCATAAATATCATACCTGAGAATTGTGCAGAGTAATATTAGTTTTCAGTCTAAATTCCCCATATATCTGTTATCAATGACGGTCACAATGAACATGGGTGAATGCCTCAAAATACAATAAGAAAGTCTCTTGTTTTTGCGTCTAAGAGATTAATGAATACTCACACATTGTAGATTATTTGACACACTTTACAATGGATAAATCCAGTTTTATCTAAGGCCTGCCCATCTCTAGCTAAGCTCCACCCATGCTTTGCCTGTGTTGGGATCGATCGATCACTGCATTCCCTGACGATCAATTTCTAGAAAACTATACAGGTAAGCTGTTGAAAATGTTGAAACTAATTTGACTGGGTTCTGCTACTACCACAGCGACCAATCAAATTAGTTCCAAAATATACAACAGAATGTTTATTAAATAGTAAATACATATAATTAATACAACAACGCTTAGTCCGTTATCAATTAAGTGTTCTTAATTAAAGCTTGTAGCATCTAAGTTGGGCCCACCCAATTTTTCATAGTATGGGTTAGCTTTACGCGTATAGTGCATTTATGTGTGATTTTATTGACTAACTATTTGTGTTTCCTGACGCTACAATATGCAAGGAACCTTAAAATATATAGGTTTACCATATGTTGTTGAGAATAAACTGTTGTATGTTACTTTGAAATAGAGAGAAGAGGAAAATATATGATTTCTCATGGTGCAAAGCAAAAAATTGTGTTAGCGTATGTCTTCAGATTTTAAAAGGCAATACAAGTTCCCCTGAATAAAGTAGCCTAAGCGCAAGCCAGAATTGTGGGCTTTAATTTGATATATGTATTGTGTATTTTATCTTCCCAAGTGAATATTGGTTAGCAAATAGCATAAAATTGGTCTAGTTAAAGATTTTATGATATGAAAACATGGTCTATATAAAAGGCATCTGTGTGTTAATATATATGAAGTATATTGGTGTATTCATTGCAATATTTTGTAACTTAATATATTGTTATTAATTCGAGACCATACCTTTGTGAAAGTAATATGATGTTCACATTCTGTCAAATAACACAAAAACAGCGTTCACATTCTGTCAAATAACACAAAAACAGCGCACCCAATTCCGGCTGTACGTCATGTTTTGTTTTAATGATTATTACTCTAAGAATATACTACTTAAGAATTGTTATTAATATGCCCTTTGTATTGTCTCATGATATCTACTTTTAGGCATAAAAATATTAGGAAATCCATGCCCTATAAAACTACAATGGTTAATTACATTAGTAACAAGAGCTCCGCAAACGGCGTATAATACCCTGCCATGATAACAAACCAATGAATGAGAGGTATCAGAAAATATTTATCAGACCTGTTATCCCAATGGAGTTTCAAAGCGATTCACTAAATGGTCAAGGAGGTATCGCACGGAAACCAATTTTCAAGATGGCTGCCGCTGACTGGCGGCGATATTGGATTTCGGATTATCGTAAATTTTGATAAGTTTCTTCACCAGACATATTCCAATGACCCTAGGAAGTGATCCGATAAATGGTAACGGAGATATCATCCAGAAACCAACTTTCAAGATGGCAGCCTGTGGATGGCGGCCATCTTGGAGTTTGGATCATCGTCAATTTCGATAGGTTTTTTTCTCCAGACCTAGTCCAACCAGCCTATGAAGTTTCAAAGCGATCCGATAAACAGCAACAGAGCTATGCCACCGGTGGCTGGCAGCCATCTTGGAGTTTGTATCATTGTCAATCTCGATAGGTTTCTTGCCCAGAGGTAGTCGAATGACCCTTATTAAGTTTTATAGTGATCTGATAAACGATAACGGAGTTACCATCTGGAAACCAATTTTCAAGATGGCCACCGGTGGTTGGTGACCATCTTGGATTTCGGATCATTGTCAATTTCGAGAACTTTCTTCCTCAGACCTATTCCAGCCACTCTATGAAGTTTCAAAGCGATCCGATAAACGGTAACGGAGTTATCATCTGGAAACCAATTTTCAAGATGGCCGCCTGTGGCTGGCGGCCAGCTCGGATTTTTGATCATCATCGATTTCGAATAGGTTTGTTCCCCAGACCTAGTCCAACCACTCTATAAAGTTTCAAAGCGATCCGATATATGGTAACGGAGTTATCATCCGGAAACCAATTTTCAAGATGGCCACGGGTGGCTGGCGGCCATCTTGGATATTGGATCATCGTCAATTTCGATAGGTTTCTTCCCCAGACCTAGTCCAACCACCCTATGAAGTTTCAATGAAATCCAACAAACGGTAATGGAGTTATCATCCGGAAACCACTCTGCCGCCCGCACGGACGCCATTACATAATACCGGTACCACGCCAAATATTTTGGCGGGTATAAAAAGGTAATAATATCAATTAAATTGGTTTCAGTAATCAATTTACTGTCTTACATGTTTGTTTAGTGTAAAATAGATAGATGACACATGAATTAATTAATATAGTACATCTATGTACACTTGTTTTGAAATTATTTGGTGAAATATGGTTATAATCTTGAATATTTTTCCACTTGAGATGATTTATTATCATTAACAAGTTAATAAGACTAATATTGACCACTACTGAGTAGAAAATAAATAATTCACTGAGATAAGTTATGTATTTAGCTCCAATTCTTATGGAATTTAGCTTTTTGCTGAATTTAATGATTTTTGTAGTTCATTACATGAATAAAGTGAAGAACAAGCATTCTGTAAGTATTGCCTTAAATACATGCCCCCTACCTGGTGATATAAATCTTTAGAGATTGACAGTTAAAAACTCCATTAAAAATTGACGCATACGCCTGAAACTCGAACTTGATCTGTAACTTCTCATAACATTGCAATTAACCAAGTTTCAGTTATATACACCTGTGCAAAAGTTAAGCACCAGCAAAAACAATAGAACGTAGAAACATGATGGTACAACTAGGCTGCCATACTTTTTGTCCCCGCGTTAGCTGACATAATTCCAAGTACGAAATGCACATGCATGCATGACTTCACGCCGCTTGATGTCCATGCGTGGCGGGAAACAGCACACGTGTTCAGTTATGTAAAAGTCCAGTTTGAGGTGTAGAACATTACATACAGATTTAGGCGACACGATTAGGAATTTTGTGTTCATGACCGTGGTTTATTTGTACAGAGAGAATTAGCTCTTGATTGTGAACCGCTATGGCAAAACGAAGGTTAAGTGATCGTGTGAAATGGCAAATCATAGGCATGCATACCACTGGTATGTCATGCAGAGAGATTGGCAGACAGCTGAACATTAACCATACTGTAATCAGTCGTTTGATTGCAAAACATGGGCAAACTAACGAGGTGAAGGACAGGCCTAGATCTGGAAGACCGAAGAAGACTACTGCCCGTGATGATCGAGCCCTAGTACGCCTTGTTAGGAGATCTCCATTCACCAACAGCAGAGTGCTCAGCCAGCAATGGGAAACGCGCAATAGAGTGTCAATGTCTACCGTCAAAAGGAGACTGTATGCTGCTGGCATGAAAGCTAGGAGCCCTGTCAGACGTCCTCTCCTCACTGCACACCACAAAGAGGAGCGTCTGAGGTGGTGCAACGAAAGAAGACACTGGAACATGAGATCCTGGAGACGGGTACACTGGTCCGATGAAAGTCGGTTCCTGCTTCATGCCACAGATGGTCGAACTCATGTATGGAGGTCCAGACGCACGGCGTTCGACCAACGTAACATCATGGAAGAAGTTCCATTTGGTGGAGGTTCCGTTATGATATGGGGGTGCATCTCATTTGATTGTAAGCTGGATCTGTTGACTGTACCTGGAACACTAAATGGATAAAGATATCAAGATTCCATACTGGATAGAGTTGTGGTCCCTCATTTTGTAAATCATGCACCTGGAACCCACCCTATATTCATGGATGACAACGCCCGACCACATCGTGCTAGAGCTGTGCATGAATACCTCCGCCAGAATGCCATCGAAACCCTACCATGGCCAGCAAGGAGCCCTGACATGAACCCTATTGAGCATATCTGGGACATTCTGGGAAACATGGTGAGAAGGAGGGATCCTCCTGTGCAGAACCTACAGGAATTAACAGACGCACTCCATCTTGAATGGCAACGAATACCACAATGGCGTATCAGTCGGTTGGTGACCAGCATGAGAAGTCGTGTCCAGGCCGTCATCCAGGCACAAGGTGGATATACCCGGTAATGACAGTCTCAAACTCGTGCACAGATGTTAAACTTCGTTTTCAGACACCATTACTGACAATCTAGCCACGTGTGTCAACTGTAGGGCAATAGTTGTCAGTTGTGTCAACGTAACCATATTCAGGCCTCGTTTTCAAGTTCAAACAAAAACATAGTGTTTCCCCACCATCATAATCAGCATTCCTCTAGTTGCATTATTACCTCTTGCACTAAGATGGATGGGTACATAAATGTTTATGCTATTGCTTTCTTCATAGCACATGAATATACCCTCGCATGTGCGTAAAAATAGGGTGGTGCTTAACTTTTGCACAGGTGTATATATGGTGAAGGAGAAGGAAAGTTTTGAAAGCTGACATGTTTGTATTTCATAAGTCGAATGGGGACATAACTCCATCAAAAAATGATGCAAACACCTGAAACTTGAACTCGAAAAAAATGCGGAAAACTTTTTCGAATATTTTTCGTATTTCATGTCGAAAGGGGGCATAACTCCATGAAAAATTTATGAAAATGTCTGAAACTCTAACTTGCTCTGTAACTCCTTAACACTAAAGTGATGCACCGATTTCTGCTTAAATATCTTGAAGGCGTGCAAAAATAGTGCGGCAAGCTGATATTTTTCGTATTTCTTAAGTCGAAAGGGGGCATAACCCCATCAAAAATTGACGCATACGCCTGAAACTCGAACTTCTTCTGTAACTTCTCATAACAAAGCAATAGACCAATTCTCAGTTGAATATCTTGAAGGACTGCGAAAAAAACTGTGGCAAACCAACTGCGACAGACGTACAGACAGACGGATGGATGGATGGACATATGGAGTGCAACCCTATAGTCCCCCTGTTTTACCGGTAGGGGACTAATAAAAAATAGGCATCATTAAGGTCTGGAATTTGGTCATATTCAACTACAGTTCTATGGATTCAATTTGACACCTGCGAAAATCAATTAGACCAACTTTGAAATTTTGACCCTTTTGCACCATAATGGGCCCTTCTTATGTGCTACAAGCCGTAAGTGAACTTATCTACGTCATAAATGACATAATGGATTATAACATCATCCTACATGTCACGTAGTTGATTATGACATCATATGATTGATGGATAAACTGTAATCCTCCATTGTGAATTTGTCCAGAAACAGTTAGCACTCTACTCCTGAGATTACCTTATATAGAATCCAGCATCTGCTTTACTCTATAGGCCAAAGACAACATATTTATTCCTAGTTCAGATTCTTACATAGTTAATTAGAATTACAATAGACACGCCTACCAATTTTCGCACAAGGCCGACAAAGCCAACACATTCAATAGTAAACTACAGACGTGCTAGAGGGAAATAACTCTGGTCAAATCTGAATAATTGTCATATTTAGTAGTGTTACTTCCACTGAAATGGTGTTCTATTCTCTAATGATATGTAGCAAAATACCTTCTGTGCATTATATTCCCCACATGATATTGTAATTACCTCTGTCCATCTGTCCATCCATCCGCCATGCTATCTCCTCCAAAACCAATGAGTGGAATTCAACCAAATTTGGTATGTGTGTTACCAACATGATTCCGCTTTGCACGATGATATTTTATATTTGGTTCTGCCACGGCGGAGCGGGGAAGGGGTCAAAAGGTCAAATAACTTGTATCGCAACTCCTCTGAAACCATTAGACGGAACTCAACCAAATTTGATATGTGAGTTAACCATATGATGGTGGACAGCAAGAGCCCATTTACATTTGGCTCCACCTCCGAGGGAGGGGGGAGGGGGGATGGGGTGTTGAAAGGTCAAATTTTAACCTGCGGAAATTGATTGTAACACATTTCCTCTGAAACCATTAGACAGAATTCAACCAAATTTGGTATATTAGTTATCCATATCAATGTGGAGTACATGAGCACATTTATATTTGGCCTCGCCCCCACAGGTGGGTGGGGGATGGTGGTCATACGGTCATGAAATTGATTATAATGCAACTCCTCTGACACTGTTAGATGGAATTCAACAAAATTGAGTATGTGAGTTACCCACATGGTTGCAGAGTGCAAAAGGACATTTACATTTGGCTCTGCCCTAGGAGGGTGGGCAGGGGTCAGAAGGTCAACTCACTTGGAATGCAACTTCTCTGAAAATACGCTAGATGGAGTTCAACCAAATTTGGTGACTTATCTTAACTTAACCTATGTGAGTTAACCATATGATTGCCAGAGATCATTTACATTTGGCCCTACCCCAGGCATGGGTGGGGGATGGGGGTAAAAAGGTAAAAAATTGATTGTAATACAACTCCTCTGAAACAATAGGATGGAATTCAACCAAATTTGGAATGTGATGACCACATTTATATTTCGT
Organism: Chaetoderma sp. LZ-2023a; assembly: GCA_034401795.1. Taxonomy (NCBI): domain Eukaryota; kingdom Metazoa; phylum Mollusca; class Caudofoveata; order Chaetodermatida; family Chaetodermatidae; genus Chaetoderma; species Chaetoderma sp. LZ-2023a. The sequence continues at coordinate 53,282,353 of CM067373.1, forward strand.
CCGCCCCCTTTGGGGTGGTTGGGTGGGGGTGGGGGTGGGGTGGTGGTCAAACGGTTGTGAAATTGATTATAATGCAACTCCTCTGACACTGTTGGATGAAATTAAACCAAATTGGGTATGTGAGTTACCCATATGATTGTGGAGTGCAAAAGGACATTTACCTTTGGCTCCACCCTCGGGGGTGGGCTGTGGTGGTGGTGGTCAAAAGCTCAAAGTTGTGAATGTGGGGATTTGCGATGATGCGTCATTGATCAAGCAATCTAGTTAGCCGATTGTAAACCCTAAACCCTCCATTAATGAGTGAATGTAAACATTTAACCTATCCATTATTGAGAGGGGGGGGGGGGAGGGGATGGAATACAAAGCTTCACTCATCTATTATTGGATGCATGTAAACACTTAACCCTACATTACCGGGGTGGGGTGGATGTAAAGCATCATCAATCCATTACTGGATGAATGTAAATGTAAAACCCTCAACCCTGCCATTATTGGTGTGTGTGTGTGTGTGTGGGGGGGGGGGGGGGAGGAGATGTAAAGCCTAACAGATAAATTATTGGGTGAATGTAAATAGTCACCACTCTATTAATAGATAGATTAATAAATATTCTGACTTCACTGCTCTATTATTGGTCAGATATAAATGCTATTCAACTAATTAATTATGGGGATGGGGAGGTAACACTCACCCCACCATTATTGGATGGATGCAAATGCTCACATCTCCATTATAGGGTGCATGTAAACACTTAACCCGCCATTATTGGGGGGTGGGAAGGGATGTAAACCCTCACACTTCCATTATTTGGTGGCATGTAAACCATCACACCTCCATTATTTGGGGCCATATGAACCCTCACGCGTCCATTATTTGGGGAGATGTAAAACATCATCCTTCCATTATTGGGGAAATCTATGCAAAACCTCACACCTCCATTATTGGGGAGGGGTATTCCTAAATTAATGGAACAATGGTTCAGGTGTTAGAATCTGAACATAATCCGATACATCTACAAACATGCAAACAGAGACAGAGCCAGATGGAATGTCCTCTTTGCTCTGTGGGACACCTGGGGCTAATACAGCTTCTGAGCTTTCTGAAAACATGCAAACAGAGAGTCATAGCCAGATGCAATGTCCTCTTTTCTCTGTGGGACACCTGGGGTTATACACATTCTGTGCTATATGAAAGTTAGTTGACACTGAAGTGCTCTTACATGAATAACATGACTGACAATTAGAAATACATGTTCTCACAACAAGAATAAATGGCCCATGCGTGCATGTGAGAAATAATTACAAATAATATATTGTCATGCAACTAGTTAGAGTGATATCAACACCATATTAACAACATCATTGGCTTACTTGATCTCTTTTCTAGATGTACAGAAAGGTAGAAAAAGATGCAAGCTAGATCAGCAGGTATTCAGAGAATTGTGAGTATTATCTTTTCTATGACCATAATCTTTTGACCACAAAATCAAGAGGGTTTGTCAGGATGTCTCCCACAAAGGTTTCTTGAAGATCCCTGCTGCAGAACATGCGTTATCGTGCTGGACACACACACACACACACACACACACACACGCACGCACGCATGCACACACACACACAAAACATTAACAGACATAGTGTTTCACCGTCTCACAGCAATTTAACCTAATATCAGCCCTAGGTATCTTATTAAAATTTGCTACATAGGAGTTAAATGTATTGGTAACAATTTTATCTATTAGTGGGTCTCCTGAACCATGCACGCACGCTCGCACGCACGCACGCACGCAAGCACGCACGCACGCACGCACGCACGCACGCACGCACGCACGCACACACACACACCTCCGTCTCACAACATCTACGGTTAATTTGTTTAAGCTAAGCAAATAGAACTTGATGCAAATGGCATTCACTAAAGTTTGCTAATAATTTTGACATTAAAATAACAAGAGCTAACAGAAAACAGTATTATCATGGACACAGGATCTATATCACTGTTCAGTGTCATATACATGAATTAAACGAAATCTAGGATTTCTTTTTTCACGAGAGAGTTGATACTTACCTCCCTAATACTTTTGATATTGCTAAATATCGGCTTTCACTCAATAAAACACTCAGATTAAAAACAGTTAGGTGCCCCTACTGGGCAGGGAGTCAGAGGTAGTCCGGCGGATGCTCGCCCCACCACCGCGCATGCGCCGACTACTACTTCCTCTGGCTCATTTATTGGCTAACACATGCAACTACCAAGAGCCTGAAGACCGAGCCTCTGTGGGTCGGAGAGGCCGGGTCAGTATCTAGGGAGGTAAGTATCAACTCTCTCGTGAAAAAAGAAATCCTAGATTTCGTTTATTTCACATCAAGAGTATACTTACCTCCCTAATACTTTTGATATTGCCAGAATTCGAAAGTGAATCTGGCGGGAGGGAGGCGAGGTCAAAAGACCAGCTCTTCCCTCTACGCTTTCAAGCGTTTAAGGCACTTATGACATCTGAAACTGTGTGAAAAACACAGTCAGGATTAGATAAACCATCGGATAACACAACCGATGCCTGAGAGATGACCGATTTGTCATATGCGCTCCCCCCCCACCCTTGGGAGGAAGATTAAATGACCTCAATGTCCTACACGCTCTCTTCGTACTAGTGCTAAGTACTATAGGACAGAGACGAAAAGGCTCCATTTTCGTATACTCTCTCTAAAGAACCACAACCCACATAAACCATCACCATATTAATAACACTGGGTAACGTGACAATACAAAACAATGAACAACACATGAACAAGACTGACCTTGTTGTACTAGGAAGCTGTCATCATGAATCCAGTAGAGAAGGATGATACAGTCCCGACAAGTGGTTGTCACCGTCGCTGAATGGCGAGGTATATAAGCAATGCGGAAGCACTCCTCACAAACATAAAGCGGTTATTGTTTCAAAATCGACAAGGCGAGAGGGTTAGAGGTGTCACGGAGGTAATGGTCTGTAAAACTTGACTCACAGTGCCACTGCGCCACTGACATAATATCATCCACAGGGACCCCACAAAACAGGGCAGTGGATGCCACGACACCGCGGACACTGTGAGCCTTGGCCACGTCAACCTGTCGCCCGGTGGCGGATTTGTGACAAAATTGAATACATTCCACAATCCACCTAGAAATGGTGTCCTTAGACGCCCTACCATGGGGTTCAATATATGACAACCATAACGCTGACTGGTCGGTACGCCACTCCGAAGTACGCTGTTTGTACCGGAGCAGCGCCCGTACGGGGCACCATACTTTAGAATTAGGATCATATCTAGTTAAAGATGGCAAAAAAATAGGCTGACCTGGATATTTCAATGACTGATTTTTAGACAAGAAATTAATCCTAGGTAGAAGCTTAAGGCCTTCCCCTGTAACCACAAACCGGTCAACCTCGGCTGATAAGGCGTGAATTTCACTCCTACGCCTCGCCGAGGCCGCAGCAATTAAAAATACAGTTTTAAGAGTTAACATTTTCATAGAAATGGAACTAAGTGGTTCAAAAGGCTTATCACCTAGTACCTGGAGCACCAGTGATAAACTCCAAGACGGAATCAGTGGAGGATTCCTTGGTCTTAGATTGCCCATGCCTTTAATTAATACATTTAATGTACTTACTTCATCACTCCCCCTATTAGCCAAGCAAGGAATAACAGTCATTAAAGCTGACTTATAACCAGCAATAGAGTTAGGCTTGAGGCTATAGGCATCATATAGGTGACAGAGGAAATCAGCCACTACCTGAATAGATGATTCCATTGGATCAATACATCTTTTTGAGCACCATTCTGCAAATCTGTTGATTTTATAATTATATGCTCTGGAGGTTGACCCCCTCCTGGCTTTGGCCATAAACATGGCCGCTTGCTCAGAAAAGCCCTCCTTAATTCTAGATTCCTTGACAACATCCACGCAGTCAATCGGAACATTGACGGATTGTCGTGAAGGGCCTTGCCCTGGAAGATAAGGTTGTCCATCAGAGGCAGCGGAACCGGATTGCAGACCAGAAGGTCCAGCAGATCCGTATACCACGATCGGCTTGGCCAATCCGGGGCGATCAGAAGCACTTGGCACTCCTGCTGCCTGATTTTCTGAAGCACCTTTGGAATCAGGATTGCTGGGGGGAATGCGTATGCATACATTCCCTCCCAGCTGATAGCTAACGCATCTGTTGCGAAAGCGCTTGGGTCTGGAATCGGAGAGACGTACGTCGTCATCTTCGCATTCTTCTTCATCGCGAACAAATCTATGTTGGGTTTCCCCCAATGGTCGAACAGACGATCCGCCACACATTGATTTAGTTGCCATTCCGTGGGTAAAACACTCATCCTTCGGCTCAATGAGTCTGCTAGCAGATTTAACCTCCCCGGAATATGAACTGCCTTCAAGGTGATCCCATGATCCAGGCACCAACAAAGCAGTTTCCATGTCATCATACAGAGACTGGGCGACTTCGTTCCGCCCTGGCGGTTTATGTAAGTCACTACTGTTGAGTTGTCTGAACGAATTAGAACAATCTTGCCCTGAACATTCTGTAAGAAATGTTCCAGGCCCAGGACTACTGCTCTTAGCTCTAGTAGATTGATATGTTCCTTGGACTGATCCAGATCCCAAAGCCCTGATACTGTGGACTCTTCCAGACAAGCTCCCCACCCCTCCATCGATGCATCTGTATACACAGTCACCTGAGGGTGGGGAGGGGTTAGCAAAACCCCCGGCAAGAGATTCTCTGTATTCAACCACCATTGCAGGTGGTGAATCAGAGGCGCCAATACTGACACGTTCGAGTCCAGCGAACCTGAACTCTGGGTCCACTGTGTCATGAGAAACAACTGGATCGGGCGCCTGCGCAAGGCGGCCTGCGGAATGACTGGTTCCAAAGAAACCATCAAACCCAGCATTCTCAAGTAAACCCGTGCCAGGACATGACGACTGTCGAACACCGACTGTATTACCGAGATGAGTATTTGAACCCGCTCCTGAGTGGGGTACACATACCCCGTCTCCAGATCGAAGAACATGCCCAGGTAAACAAACTTCTGGGATGGAGTTAGCTCTGATTTCGGGAAATTGATCATCCAGCCCAAGTCCGAGAGAGTTTTCAAAACAATCTCCAGATTGGCTGACAATGATTCCCGGGTGTGTGCTTTCAACAGCCAGTCGTCTATGTACGTGTGGACTGCTATGCTTCTCCTGCGGAGGTATGCAGTGATCGCAAGAACCACACGGGTGAAGACCCGAGGAGCCGTGGAAATCCCGAAGGGTAACACCCTGAATTCCCACCGCCGGCCCTGAAATGCAAATCTCAGGAAGCGACGGAAACTCCTCTCTATGGGAATGTGGAAATAAGCATCCTTCAAATCTATTGACGCTGTCCACATTCCTCGCTCTAACCCCGCCAACACCGAGCGCACAGTCTCCATCTTGAAACTGGGCGTCTCTATGAACTTGTTCAATGGCTTGAGGTTGAGAATCGGCCTCCACCCTCCGGTGTTTTTCGGTACTAAGAACAGGGTTGAATAGAAGCCCGGGCACCTCTGTGCCGGCTGAATGGCTCCTTTTAGTATGAGGGAATTTATTTCCTCCTCTATACACAACCTCTGATCCGGATCCCGTGGAATAGGAGTCCAGATCGGCGCGAGAGACAGTCGCGATGGCGGGCCTGTCACCCAGTCGGGACGATACCCGACTGAAAGCCATCGCAAGACTAAACGGTCCTGAGTCAACCGCTTCCACTCTGGCAAGTGGCCGGCCAAACGGCCGCCCACCGGTCCACCTAGGGATAGAGGTGGACATAAGGAGTGCCAGAGTGGCACTGTTCTCTCGGCGTGAAACACCGGAGTGGTTCCCACCGCGGTAACCAGGCCATCAGGCCCGATTACCGCGACCAGATCCCCGCGCGCCCCGCCCAGCGCCGCGCGCACCACGGTGCGCGGGCGGCTGTCTGGCTGGGTGCGGCTGGGGAGCCTGCGCCCCCCTCACTGCTGGCCGAATCGCCCGTGGCCTAGGCCTACGTTGCGACGGTGGCTGGCCTCTGACCTGGCCAGCACCACCTCGAGCCTGCAGAGGACGATACGCAGGGGGTGCCGCGCGAACACGCTCCCGCCGGAGCACCTCAAATTGTTCACGCAGCGCCCTCTGGTTGTTAACCAGAGTGACCGTCTCCTGGAGGTGCCTGCATCCCTCACCTCCAAAGAGACCAGGACCTGTCATAGGCGTCCGCAGCAGCCTATTATACAGGTCCTGGGACGGGCACAGATTGTCAAGCGCAAACGTGCGCCTCGCCCGGACACTTCTGGTCACCGCCCGCGTCAAACAGTCCAAAGCCAGGTTGATACCATCCTGAATGGCTCTCTGGACTGTTACCGGGCTTGGCTGGCGTGATGCGGAGGCCGCTACCACCCCCTGTAGCAGCTGGGAGACGTGGGACAGAGCGGCAATCGACGCCCTCCCACTCTCCTCCGCATCACGCAGCGCGGCATTCGCCGAACGCAACGCGTTCGAGCACAAGACTCCCGTGTCAGAACGGGAGCCCGGCCGCGCATCTTCGCCTAAAGCCGCGCGATCATCAACGCTTGGCTTCGGCACCACACCGTACCACTGGTAATCCAGGGGCACGATGCGGCAACGCTTCGCCACCTCGCGAGGGGCCTTCGCGAGACGTCCATTAACCTTAATGGACGCCTCCGCCGCTTCGAACATGTCAACGACATGCTCAGCCAGCGGCAGAGATGGCATAGCGGTAGCCGCCGGCCTACCAGCTAACCACGGCCTATGGTCACGCTGGCTAGCCGGCAGCTCCACGGGTAGATCGGGCCGAACACTTACCAGCCACTGGCAAGCGTCCGACCAATCCTCCTCCGTGGCTAACTGCGAGCGCTCTACTAGACGAGGGCCTTCGTCTTCCTCCAGAGCACTCGCAGTTGACGTCGACGGCGGGTAAGCTGATACCCCTGGCAAGCCTGGAAAAGCATGCGGGCCCGAGAGAGCAGGCATGCTAAACTCCGCGGCTTGACCAGGAGCAGGCACCGTGGCAGAGCGTGGGGTAAACACCGCCCTACCGCGGGCCTGACCAGCACCAGCGATACCATCGGCAAGCCGAGGTATGCGGTATCCGTGGTCAACAGCACCGCCCGGGGACACCTTCTGGACCGTGAAATCTACTCCTGCGAGAGTAGAACCACGGAACACGTCGCCTGTATTCCCCGCGAGGGGTGCACAGACGTCGTATTCCATGGCCACGTCCTCAGAAGGCGACCCTAGCAGGAGATCCTCTTCCTCCTGGCCAGAAAGATTAGACTCCGGGTCAGCAAAGAGAGCTAACCCGGACTGGCCAGGGAAGGTGCCATAGGAGGCTTTGACACCTTCGGCGCGCGGATACCCGGGGTCTGATGAGCAGACCGCGGGTCCCAGCAACAACCGTTGTCCACGGCCCCTCGGCGCGGCGCCATGCCTGCTGCCAGGGCCTTGGACTGCCCCCAACAAAGGGGCCACCTCTGAATCCACAAACGGACCGGACCTAAAGAGACCGGATTCAGAGGCGGGGATCACCTGCTCGTAAGCAGATGCCGAGGACAACAAAGGAGCTGGCCCAGGGAGCATGCCGCGAAGCAACTCTGGGACCAAATCCTTTATTGTCCTCTGCATCTCTTGCAACATTTCGGACCTGAAGGCCTCCATATCCACCGCGGATGAGGCCTTCCTCTTACCCTTCTTACAACCCTCCTTCTTCTTCTTCCTCTCTTCCTCCATCACCTTCTCCCTTGCCTGCAATGATAAAAAATCAGACATTAGGTCTCCCCCCCACTGCTTACATACGTCGCACTTCAGCAACGGTCCACAGGGACTGCAGCTGAAGCACAAGTGCGGAACGAAACGGTTTTTCAAAAACCTCCCGCAGGACGGGCAACCAGGTCTCTGAAACAGGACAAAGGACAGGGACAATGAGCAAGATAGTTAAGGTTAGCGAACTCAAAACCAACTAAAAAAGAGAGGGACAGGATCCTCAAGATCGCAAATCAAGAAGAACCAGCCTTGGACAAAACGTTAAATGTTAATAAAGGCCAAGGCCGATTATGACGTCATCACTCCCGTGACCAAATTAATCGATCCGCAACAAGCACCAAGTGCAAGAACGAATTGTATAAGTAACCGGAACATTCCCGTTGAATAGGCATATCGAGTACACAACAATCAGATATACAGAGATAACTCCTTCCAATTCTAGCATTGGCAAAAAGGGAAATTATCTCCCCTTTTGTTTATCAATAATTAGATACCTGACACTTGTACAGACAAACCATCCAACGTGATGTACCGGAGAACTCCACCATAGTACGCCTCTACATTCTCTCCACCGAAGGGGAAGGAATTGGATCAAGAGGGCAAAGTGAGAAGACCTTTATAACAGGCCTCCAACTCACTGAACATAGCTCTTTTGGTTAGATAACCTAACAGTATTAGTAGGAAATGGAACCGTGGTGGAGAGAAAACATATCCTCTTGTGCCGAGAAGTCCATCAAAGCTTCTACGTGATACCTGTGGACAAAACACAAAGAGAAATGAGACTTATGAAGCACCATGTTGTAAAAAACCAACACAAACAGGCGCTAATCACGGTAAGCGCGAGTCCCGGAAACACATTAAACCGGGACAAAACACGCTAGCATATCAAAGAAATCACCTGATAAAGAGATCCCGCTCCTTCTAAAGGTGAATCCTCCCTTTCCGACATGCTTCCAACGTACAAGAATCGTCAAATTTGAGTAAAAAACAAGGTAACGCGCAGAAAAGTATAGGTAACACAAAACCGCATGTAACCCTTTGCCAATAAATGAGCAAAGAGGAAGTAGTAGTCGGCGCATGCGCGGTGGTGGGGCGAGCATCCGCCGGACTACCTCTGACTCCCTGCCCAGTAGGGGCACCTAACTGTTTTTAATCTGAGTGTTTTATTGAGTGAAAGCCGATATTTAGCAATATCAAAAGTATTAGGGAGGTAAGTATACTCTTGATGTGAAAAGAGAAAACCTCAAAGCAACATTAGTGCTGAAGGAGTGACCGAGATGGTCATGGCAGTTACACTCAAACAAATTCTACATCCCAGAGAGGTAAAAAATGTTCTTATTTTGAATCATCCTGAGATTGGGACCAATATTTTTGGAAATTTCCTGTATGTTTTCTGAAATCCAATATAGGACCTTATGAACCATATGTCATTATAAGTGGCAAAACAGTTATGGAGGAGTCCGCTTTTAAATGATTTCATAACATTCCAATATGTTTACAGAAAAATTTGATTAATCAAATTTCTGATTAGACATTCTGAAGCAGAGCAGAATAGAGTCCATCCAGGCATATTTCAATGAAATCGGCCCAGTTAATAAAGAGTAATAAGTAGTCTTTTAAGAGGTTTCCTGGAGATTTTCTGAAACTCAAAGTAGCAGTAGAGAGAACTGACCAATCAAAGATCTGTAGAGGTTCCGAGGCCTTTAATTTAACATATCAATTTTATTATGATTCTAACTGTATGGAAGTGTTGAATTTTTTTGAAATAGTAAAAGAAAGCAATGAACATTAAAAAAGATAAAATCTGATATGTAGCCACTTCAAAGGCTCCTCACACTACATCTTGGTTTGCCTTGATGCAGCAAGATCTAAACATGTATAATAACTTACAATTTCTCTGCGGCTTCAAGGTCAGTAAAGACACTGTTGGTGCTTGTGAGTGATTTGTTAAACGTGCGTATCTTGGGATAAACTCCCTTGCCAGCATGTGCTTGCAGCATCTTCTGCCTGTATGCAGCTTGTGCATCATGTCGGTACTGGGATCTGCAAAAATTCATATTACAAATGCATCTTGGTACTTAAGACTTCAAAGGTCAAGTTTGGCCAAGAAAATTGACATTTTGCTCAGTGATTGTCCATTTTCAGGGTAAGAAGGTAATTTTTGAAAATTTATTCCCGGAATGGATGGCTCGATCATCGAATCACTCATTCCCGTAAATATTTTCAAAATAGTCTCATCTTGACATACAAATGGACATTCCTCAAGCAGAAGCTAGTTTTGACCAGCTTGACCATCAGATAATGACCAGAACTCCAGATAAAAACACCATACATAGAGCCAGGCTTATTACACATGCGCACATGTGAAAAGAAACCTTAGAACCGATTCTGTATTACTGGCTAAAATAGTCACTTTCCAACATTAAATAGACAAACGTAAATAGATTATGTTATTTACAATTACTGAACAACGATGCATACATGTACAAACACATGGTCACGCACGCATGCACACGCAGACATGGAGACTAGTTGCACATTAACATACTGATTAGAGTTGATCTCATTCTTGACATGTGCAAGAGCGTCCAGGAAGAATCTCTCCAATTCTGTCCTTTGTTCAAGGATATTCCTTGCCAGCAAGCGCACACGCTTCATTTCATTTGATTTCAACTCTAGCATACGCTGTAGTTTTGTGATCTCGATTTTAGCTGCTTCATTTTCCACTCTAGTTTTATTCAGAATAGTTTCTCTTTCTTTCTCAAACTCATTAACAACATGGGATAAAGATTCCTCTAATGTCTGTACTTTCTCTTGCAGCTGGGAAAAAAAAGACAAAGAACAATTTGAGATAATATCAAAGATAGATTAAAGGGATGCTAATCTTATCTCAAATGTAGTATTGTACCGATAGATTATGGTTTATAAATTCTATATCCTGTCACATTCGCTTAGCCATACATATCACAACTAGATGATATAAATCAAATAATCCCCCCCCGCAATGGCAGCCATGTTCGTGGGATGCCATAATGGTTCACAGATGATTACGGTGCCATGCATCAAGTTTGTTCAAGGGTGCTTTTGGAGCTGCCCAGCTGTTGCAATTATATAGCATTATGGAAACACATGTACCATATATAATTGCGTCTTGACTTTCATGGGGATTTTAGGGCCACGAATCCACAACCTCCAAAAGGACTGAAAGGACTGGAAGGGAATATTTTCTGTTACACAGTGAGTTCTAATGTCAGTAGAGGTGCAGAGGAGAGAACCCAAGCTTCTGCTCTTCCTCCACTTCTCAGTGCCCTGATGGGGAGTACTGTTACCACTCATTTCTATTGTTGGATAGATATGCGTGAGTGACCTCTGTAGGGATAGTGGTTTTCCATTTCAACATCTGCCACTTTCCATTTCACAAAATTGCCGATTCCGTTTCACTTCCGTTTTGCAACCTTATATCATCTAAGCTGCATGTACACTTAATAAATCAGTAAAACAGACACATTTGTGTCATGCATTGTGTTATTAGTATGCCCAGACAGCAGCAGGGTGACAAAGATATGGGTGGGTAAAAATTTACAATTTTACGTGAGAATATCTCATGTTCTGGAGGAAAATAATAACCCATCAATTTCTGCTTGAATATCATGTTTCCATTTCAATTTACAAATGTTTTGCAGAAAAATGCGATTTTCCGTTGACTTCCGTTTGAAAATCACTTTTCTGTTTCAAATTACCACTTCCGTGAATTCCGTTTATTTTCCGTTATCGCGGAAAACCACTGGCCCTACCCATCTTGGCTTCATTCACTAAGAGGTTTGCAGCCTTCAGCTGTTCAGCAGGTTTGATTACATACTTCAAGGTATTCCTGTTTATTAACGATTTAACCCTTCAATGCCCTGCTTTCAAGACGCCTATAAAAGAAAGCGGTTGAATCTTTTGAAAACAATTTACTTGGAACCTGTTGCTTCCTAACAGCTCCCAGTCAAATTAGTTTCAGAATATTCAACATAATATTCCTTATATCATAAAGAATTTATCATTTCTGTAAGGGTTAAGAGATTGTTGGTCAACAACAACTGATGACGCCATAAACATATAATTACGATGTAATAAAGGAAAAATACTACACTTCTTGGCCTATTACATCAGACTTAACATGCCCCTTACCTGTTTAATAGTTTCTTTCTGTTTGTTACTCAAGGCCAGTTTCTCCAGCACCATGGTGGCATTCAGTTCTTTCTCCCCCTTCAATTCAGAAATCTCTCCTTCCAGCCTCAGCTTAACTTTGCGTAATATATCACCCTCCTTTATATGGTAATTCAGAGCCTCGGTCACTCGAACATTCTCTTTGTATACAGACTTAGTCGTATCATCAAGGTTCCTGTAATTAGATGGGAAATACACATGAAGAGAAGCAGTTTCATGGGAAATACATATGACATCTGTGGTGTATTGTGTATGCTATAAGAAACACCTACTATCAGACAAATTGCTTGAAGAATAATTAGTATGCTGTTATCTACATACATCTATATGAGATAGCTATAACACGCTTGTAATGGCTTCACAACAATGTACACAGACAACGCTATATGTAGCATGAGTCAGAATAGCTAGATATATCACATAATGAAGACACAGACCGATAAAATATCCATATGTTAACCTTTTCACGCATGACATCTGAGTACATCAATTTTATGTCAATCATACATGAAACTCCTGCTTCTACTGACAAACACAAAGTTAACCCGTAGCATACTGAAGTCAATATTCTATCTTTTACGGTGTCAATAGCAAAGAAACTAGTGTACATTTTTCAACAATTTTGGTGGACGATGTTGCTGTCTACGACAGCACCATCTTCCACCAAATTTGTTGAAAAATAAACGCCAGTTCATCGCTTACTTTAATTTGAAAATTAAAAATTTTGTCATCAGAGTGGTACGGGTTAAGTGTTCATCCCAGATCAACGCTTTCCACAAAATTTGACTCATCAAGCGGATCAGCACAAGGAGCTGGGTTGTCATCAATGCTCTTCACCTGTTACCTCACTGCAGCTTTAACATCTGTTTGAGAACATTCAACAAGAACAAACCCTCCAATGTCAAAGCTAGACATGCGATCAGAGATGGAGTATCCAGATCATGCTGAGTTCATCGATGAAGGAAAGGGCCGCGTTGCCTTCAATATCTAGAAAGCAGCTCAAAGCCACAAAGCTCTTCATGAATGAAGCTCAACTGAGTTCACACACACATACCTCTCTGACACAAAGGAGGTAAGTGTTGATGGTACCTCAGGGCAGGGAAAGGTGGAAAAATGGCAGAATGCCAACTTCACCTCTCTGTAGAATCTTTGTGTTACAGTAACCATGACTTTGCTGTCCTATAAATTTTGCATGTGAGTCAAGATACATCTGTACAATGCTACATGCATCTCAATAATGCTATACAACTGTGATGGCTGGGGAGCTCAAAAAGCCCTCTTCAAGAGATTTGATCATTTGATGCTTGTCATCGAAACCACTTGTGAGACATCATGAATCACCACAGGCCACACAGCCAGCCTAATCTCAAACTCAGCCAGGTACAAACACGCAGCATGGTCCACTATCTGTGAGGATAGCACAACAGCGATGATTAATGTTTGGACATCTTCTTTGAATAGCAGAGAATATTCCCACTCAGAAAGCATGGGAATGAACCTTCCAGTTTTAGCTATGCCCCGCCCATCTCTAGCTAAGCTCCACCCACAACGTGCTCGTGTTGGGATCGATTGATCTCTGAACTCTCCGACTATCAATTTCCAGAAAGCTATACAGGTAAGCTATTGAATATTTTGGAACCAATTTGAATGGGCGCTGTTGCTGCCTTTGGAACTAATTTGACTGGGCGCTGTTGCTGCCTATGGCAGCAACAGCGTCCAGTCAAATTAGTTTCAAAATATTCAACAGCGTGTTATTAAATAGTAGAGACATACAATTCGTACAACGTGTCAGCCTATTAAGAGTTAAAGACGGGCCAAAAAACATTTATGATGTAATGATTATGACATCATCCTACATGCCACTTAGTTGATTATGATTTCATGACATCAGATTGATAGATAGAGACTCTGGAAAGGAGAATTTTCGGTAGGGCTGCTAACAAATACAAGGCATAAAGAGGACAGTGTTTTGTGATCAGATATAAAAAAACTAAATCTAAGACCACTAAATATGAAAAAGAACCCAATGAAACTTAGGATGTTCGCGCAACGGACAAGACACAGTGGGGGGGGAAGGTTGAAGAAAATGGATTGCGGCTGAAACAAGTTCCTAGTACCCCTATCATCTCAGAAAACAGTCACACATCATGGTCATTCATGAAAGCTATCTAGAATTTCTTGGCTTATAAATATCCTATAAAAAACTCACGATATGGCTTCACTGTGAGCTCTTTCTGCTAACTCAGCAATCTTCTGGCTGGCTTCCTGCTGTAATCTCATCTATAAATCAAGATAAAATACACCAAGCGTTGTGTGGTTAGATGTTGAAACGTCTTAAAACTTTAAGGCATAAAATTCCAGTGTCCCAACTTCAAGAAAAAGGTACAGGAAAGGTGTTGAATATTTTGAAACTAATTTGACTGGAACCTGTTGCTGCCTAAAATCTGATTCAAGTTTGTCTCAAAATATTCAACAGAATATACCTGGCATCAGAGCGAATTAGTAGTTTCTGGTCAGTAATGGTTAACACTTTAATGGCCAAATTTGGTCAAGACAATTTAAATATCTGCCTATTGATAGTCCATTTACAGGCCAAGAGAATACAATTTTTGAAAATTTATAACTAGAATGACTGGCTTGGTTATCAAGCCAGTCATATCAGTGGTAAATTTTCAAAAATTGTATTCTCTTGGCCTGTAAATGGACATTCCATAAGACCATAACAGAGGCCAATTTTCCCCGGTGTGACCATTAAAGGGTTAACGAGATAAATTGCAAAAGTAGAGACATACAACAAACCCAAAACTTACAATCCAGAAAATCATGCGATGGTTAAAACAGTAGTATAGAACATTGGACAGTGTAGCCTAGTCATACTCAGTTGAAACTTAAAAAAAACCCTCCCCACTGCATCAGGTGACCATTATCAGTGGTCAGCAAGTACTATTGCAAGACCAAAGTGGAAGACATGTCAAAACAATAACCATAATTTCTCATAAGTCCATAGAAGTGTTAGTAAATTGGCATTTGAGATTTAGACTCACGACATCATAATTAGATGGCTGCATTAGCGATTTAACTCACTTATGATATCAGCCAATGATGTACTATAATACAATTGTGCCAGAACTTCACATGACACAATGACAGCTGTTCATAGTAAATGCTAAGTTCCATAGTAAATCAAAAGGCAATCTCAATGTTGGCTTAAATGTATCACAATTATAATGAAGCATACAGATTAAAAAGAATAAAGGCCAAGCTTTTGTAAAATGTGCATATAAATGGATATATGTATGGTTTTACCGGCCATTAGATGTCATTTATCAGATGTAATCAACAACAACTCACCTTCTCTTCAAAGAACCGCTGCTCCATCTTGGTCAGTGTGTCCTTGTGTTCTTTGTTGGCTGTATGCATCCCTTCTTTGATCTAATTATAGCGAAAAAACATAACAGATATCATATATAAGTAATAGATATAAGTAATGTTATTTAGTTGAAATACAAATTTTAGGGTATGCTTTCTAAAGTTATGCTGGAGAAATCAGATTTTTGATAAC
The DNA here is from genome assembly GCA_034401795.1 of Chaetoderma sp. LZ-2023a. NCBI lineage: Eukaryota > Metazoa > Mollusca > Caudofoveata > Chaetodermatida > Chaetodermatidae > Chaetoderma > Chaetoderma sp. LZ-2023a. The sequence goes on from CM067373.1 coordinate 53,297,943, forward strand.
TTAAGTTTTTGATGAGAGGTAGGGCTGCTAACAAATACAAGGCAAATGTGGATGGATTGCACTGCAACACATAGATCTGCAAGTGAAGGCTTGTGGCGAATTATCCATTTAACAAATTTTAAAGGATAACCCCCACCCACACACACACACACACACACACACACACACACACACACACACACACACACACACACACACACACACATACACACACACACACACACACACACACACACACACACCACACCACACCACACCACCCCACCCCACCACCACCGACAATAGCAAAAACAGATATTGACAATGCTCACCCTCCTGGTTTTGACACACTGCAAACGATTTTCTGTGTATTTCTAGCACATGGTAACATTTAAACCAATTTGCAGACTAAGGAGATTATTTTGAATATTCAGAAATTGAATGATTGGCTCGGATACTGAGGCAGGCAGACAGACAGACAGACAGACAGACAGACAGACAGACAGACAGACAGACAGACAGACAGACAGACACAGAGAGATGAATGGAATACCCTCTTATCTCTTCTCCATTACTGGACAAGGCTTTTGATAACCACCATTACATACTATCACTACTACTAGTGTACTCACATCATCCAAATCCTTCTGCATTTGTGCTCTTTTGCGACGGAACTCCTTGATAAGCTTCAGTTCATTGTGCATCAGGTCGACTTCTCGTCCTTTCTCTGACAGCTTTTCTTCCATAGAATTCAGTTGCTGACTGAAATCCTCAATCTGGCAATGGCAAAGGAGAGTGATGACAAAGAACATTTACAGTACAGCTCCGAAATATTATGGTAATATGTTTCCAAAACAAAATAAAGCATACTGTTGACTATTATGGACTTAATATGATTGGAAGCCATTGCTGCCTAGGCAGCAATGGCTTCCAATCAAATTAAGTCAAAAATAGGCAACAGAACACTTCTTACATCATGTATGATTGGAAGCCTAAAGCAGCAATGGCTTCCACTTCCAATCAAATTAAGTCAAAAATACTCAATAGAACATTTCTACATCGTGTTCAAAATTATACTAACTAACATGTTTCTGTTTTGAAAACATATTAACTTATTTCTGATCTGTTCTGTAGCTTCCAGTGAGGAGAGTCTGATCTTTCTTTGCCCACATTCCCGCGCATAGCAGATATCCTACTGTAACATTAAGCATCTGTTAACATCGATAGGATTCAGCTATGGATCAGAATAAAATGCGAATCAGGGCTTGAAATGAACGTGTTTGAGCCATTAACCATGATGAGTACATGTATATTGTGTTAGTCAATGGGATTAACTTACTGGCAGTACTGGCTGGTACTGGAGAGATTCTTATAAGTATATTTATAACTAACAGAGCCTGTTCCTAGATTATACTTTGGACATGCTTAGGAGTAATGATGGTGAGAGTGAGGATCCTGCAATGAGGATATAAAGAGCCTGCAATGATGATATAAAGAGCCTGCACTGATGATATAGGGCCTGCAATGATGATATAGAGCCTGCAATGATGATATAGAACCTGCAATGATGGTATAAAGATCCTGCAATGATGATATATAGAGCCTGCAATGATGATATAAAGATCCTGCAATGATGATATAAAGATCCTGCAATGATGATATAAAGATCCCGCAATGATGATATAAAGATCCCGCAATGATGATATAAAGAGCCTGCAATGATGATATAAAGAGCCTGCAATGATGATATAAAGAGCCTGCAATGATGATATAAAGATCCTGCAATGATGATATAAAGATCCTGCAATGATGATATAAAGATCCTGCAATGATGATATAAAGAGCCTGCAATGATGATATAAAGAACCTACAATGATGATATAAAGATCCTGCAATGATGATATAAAGATCCTGCAATGATGATATAAAGATCCTGCAATGATGATATAAAGATCCTGCAATGATGATATAAAGAGCCTGCAATGATGATATAGAGCCTGCAATGATGATATAAAGATCCTGCAATGATGATATAAAGAGCCTGCAATGATGATATAAAGATCCTGCAATGATGATATAAAGATCCTGCAATGATGATATAAAAATCCTGCAATGGTGATATAAAGATCCTGCAATGATGATATAAAGATCCTGCAATGATGATATAAAGATCCTGCAATGATGATATAAAGATCCTGCAATGATGATATAAAGAGCCTGCAATGATGATATAAAGAGCCTGCAATGATGATATAAAGATCCTGCAATGATGATATAAAGATCATGCAATGATGATATAGAGCCTGCAATGATGATATAAAGAGCCTGCAATGATGATATAAAGAGCCTGCAATGATGATATAAAGATCCTGCAATGATGATATAAAGATCCTGCAATGATGATATAAAGATCCTGCAATGATGATATAGAGCCTACAATGATGATATAAAGATCCTGCAATGATGATATAAAGCGCCTGCAATGATGATATAGAGCCTACAATGATGATATAAAGATCCTGCAATGATGATATAAAGATCCTGCAATAATGATATAGAGCCTACAATGATGATATAAAGATCCTGCAATGATGATATAAAGAGCTTAGTCTGCAATGATGATATAGAGCCTACAATGATGATATAAAGCGCCTGCAATGATGATATAGAGCCTACAATGATGATATAAAGCGCCTGCAATGATGATATAGAGCCTACAATGATGATATAAAGCGCCTGCAATGATGATATAGAGCCTACAATGATGATATAAAGATCCTGCAATGATGATATAGAGCCTACAATGATGATATAAAGAGCTTAGTCTGCAATGATGATATAGAGCCTACAATGATGATATAAAGCGCCTGCAATGATGATATAGAGCCTACAATGATGATATAAAGCGCCTGCAATGATGATATAGAGCCTACAATGATGATATAAAGCGCCTGCAATGATGATATAGAGCCTACAATGATGATATAAAGATCCTGCAATGATGATATAAAGATCCTGCAATGATGATATAAAGAACCTGCAATAATGATATAAAGAGCCTGCAATGATCATATAGAGCCTGCAATGATGATATAGTCTGCAATATGATATAAAGAGCTTAGTCTGCAATGATGATATAAACAGGCTGAAATGATGATATAAAGAGTCTGCAATGGTGATATAGAGCCCACAATGATGATATAAATAGCCTGCAATGATGATATAAAGATCCTGCAATGATGATATAAAAATCCTGCAATGGTGATATAAAGATCCTGCAATGATGATATAAAGATCCTGCAATGATGATATAAAGATCCTGCAATGATGATATAGAGCCTGCAATGATGATATAAAGAGCCTGCAATGATGATATAAAGAGCCTGCAATGATGATATAAAGATCCTGCAATGATGATATAAAGATCCTGCAATGATGATATAAAGATCCTGCAATGATGATATAGAGCCTGCAATGATGATATAAAGATCCTGCAATGATGATATAAAGCGCCTGCAATGATGATATAGAGCCTACAATGATGATATAAAGATCCTGCAATGATGATATAAAGATCCTGCAATGATGATATAGAGCCTGCAATGATGATATAAAGATCCTGCAATGATGATATAAAGCGCCTGCAATGATGATATAGAGCCTACAATGATGATATAAAGAGCCTGCAATGATGATATAGAGCCTGCAATGATGATATAAAGATCCTGCAATGATGATATAAAGAACCTGCAATGATGATATAAAGATCCTGCAATGATCATATAGAGCCTGCAATGATGATATAGAGCCTGCAATGATGATATAAAGATCCTGCAATGATGATATAAAGAACCTGCAATAATGATATAAAGAGCCTGCAATGATCATATAGAGCCTGCAATGATGATATAGTCTGCAATATGATATAAAGAGCTTAGTCTGCAATGATGATATAAACAGGCTGAAATGATGATATAAAGAGTCTGCAATGGTGATATAGAGCCTACAATGATGATATAAATAGCCTGCAATGATGATATAAAGAGCCTAAAATGATGATATAAAGAGCCTAAAATGATGATATACAGCCTGCAATGATGATATAAAGAGTCTGCAATGATGATATACAGCCTGCAATGATGATATACAGCCTGCAATGATGATATAAAGAGCCTGCAATGATGATATACAGCCTGCAATGATGATATAAAGAGCCTTCAATGATGATAAAAATTGGGGAAATCTGTGAAAATTAGGACTCTTGAAAGCTTTTTGTGTGTTGTTCTACATCTGGGAACCCGAACTCATAATGATCAACCCCTTTATAATGGCTTCACAACCATTCTGGATCAGACACTGCTAACAATTTTGAATTCTAAGTTTGTGCTATTCGTTTCCCCATTATATGAAAACTGGTGTAATGTTATGCTACGTAAGCTGTTGCCGCTTAAGGCAGCACCAACTTTCAGCAACACTTTTCTCAATTAGAGGTTTGATTCCCAATGGAGGAATCCAGTTTCTGCTATGACCCGCCCATCTCTAGCTAAGCTCCACCCATGCTTTGCCTGTGTTGGGATCGATCAATCCCTGAACTCCCTGACTATTAACTTCCACAAACTATATGGGTAACTGTAAGCTGTTGAATATTTTGAAACAAATTTGACTTGGTGCCCAGTTAAATTGGTTTCAAGTTATTCAACAGCATGTTTATTAAATAGTAAAGGCCTAAAATTTGTAGTCATCAAACTTATCTATGTCATTCATGACGTCATTGATTATAACATCATCCTACACATCACATAGTTGATTATAACATTATATGATTGATGGATAAACTGGAAAGGTCCATGGAGGTGTAGTGGTTAATATTTAATATCCATTTAAGCCTTAGGATATGAACTGGAACTGGTACTCGGGACTGAACAATTCACACATAGTACTATTAGTCACGGACTATCACCGTTATATGTTGAATTTCCAGTCCTGTATATGAATAGGGGAGGGACCCATTTCAAGCTGCACCCCTCCCATTTCTCTGCCTACATTTTATGCATGTTGTAACCAATTCGTAACTTTGAAAACTGAATTCCCAGCATCTAAATTTCAAGGTAACTAAACAGTTAAGTTTTTAAATATTTTTTACACTAATTTAACTGGGGAACAACAGAATGTTTCTCAAATTGTAAATTCATCAAAGACATACAAATCATACATTTTCAAGACAGACTGTTAGATTTTTGTGACAGATCCACATCAGTTTAATTTTGATATTCAGATAAACATTGTTCACAGTTTCAATGTTATCATTCCCAGGCCTTGCTACATGAATGTCCCTGAGGTGGCAGAAACTCAGTGGATGAAGTCAGTTTTAGCTATGCCCCGCCCATTCTTAGCTAAGCTTTGTCCAGTCTTTATTCGTGTTGGGATCGATCGAACCATGAACCCTCTGAATATCAGTTTCCAGAAAACTATCCAGGTAAGCTGTTGAATAGTCAACAGAATGTTTATTAAATAGTAAAGACATATAATTCGTACAACTTTACGGACGATTAAGCATTTAGGAACGACTTAATTATGTCATTCATGGCATAATTGATTATGTTGTCAGCCTACACGTGACTTATTTGATTATGATGTCGTATGATTGATCAATAGACTGGATTCATCTATTATCATGTCTATTATCATACTACTATGTTTGGAAATTTGTAGGACAAATCTTTTGAGTTTAATGGAGGCCGAGCAAGTAGAATAGTGATCTCATCTGCCACTCAAATAATTGACATCATAATGAAAATGTCACTTGCTAGCTGAACAATGTTACCTTACCATCCCGTGATGTAGGTCGGTCACAAACAGGGCAAAAACGTCAGACAATAAGCATTCTGAATTCATGAATCCATTTCCTCACTCAATCAAATGATGTCATAATCAACTACACGACGTGTATGCTGACGTCATAATCAGGACATCATGAATGATTCAATTAAGTTCGTCTTTAACGGTCGATAGTTCGACACGTTGCATGAATTGTATGTTTTTGCTATTTGTATGTTTTTGCTATTTAAGAAGCATGCTTTTGAATATTTTGAAACTAATTTGACTCAGTCAAATTAGTTTCAAAATATTCAACAGTTTACTTGTATAGTCTTCTGGAAATTGATAATCAGGAAGTTCAGAGATCGATCGATCTCAACACGAGCGAGGTGTGGATGGAGCTTAGCTAGAGATGGGCGGAGAATAGCTAAAACTGAAAAGGTCAATTACGGGTCTTTGGTAAATGTATAACATAATAACCATTCTGTGACTATTTGAAACAAATTTGACTGGCAGCTGTTACCTGTACAGCAACCTTGAAATTGGGATTCTGGGAATTCAGGGATTAAAGAGTTAAAATTAATTTAAATGCAGACACAAAGTAAGCATAATTTAGGTATGGATGGGCGGGGCATAGTGAGAAATAGATCCCCTTATTAGAATCATGTCCTCTTCCAAAGTTATATCTAGCTATTATATAAGTCATGTCATTACTGACAGTACTCTGCAGTCACAGACAAAAAGCAACAGATGACATTAACCAACATTTTGTTCAAATAAATTACGCATGATCACGATAAATTACTTCCAACATTAGCGCAAAATTGATTTTTAATCTGGCAATTGCATCAGGATGTTATCATTATAATGTCATCCTCACCAACATTTCCTTTTCTTTTCTGTGCTCTCGCTTCACTTCCTTCATCTCATGATGAACTTGTTCCAGCTGGAAATGAAGAACAACAAATTTAAATATAAACCCTTTAACACGCATATCAGACAAAAACAGCCTCTACAGGTGTGTTGAGAAACGTCCATTTGCAGACCAAGAGAAGACCATTTAAAAAAAATTTCCACTGGACTGACTGGCCGGTCATTCCAGTAGTAAGTTTTCAAAAATAGTCTTCTCTTGGTCTGCAAATGGACATTTTCTATGAAAAAAGCTAAATTTTCTTGAACAAATGTGAGGGTTAAATGGGTAATACTGAATCAAACTGTGTTAACAGGGGTCAAAATCGCTCTGTAATCATCCCTGTACAGTTCTCACCACAATGCATGTCAAAAAACTTTCCCGGTCTCGCTGTGATCAGATTAGATTCTGCATTAAAACCAATTTGATTTGAATCCTCCCAATACAACATCTATTTGATTTTCAAAGTTTTGCATACTTTGGTTAGAAAAAGATATGCAAATGCATTTTACAAAAATATAATAAATATTTATATATCATACAACTACCATAGCATCTAAAGACTGTCTATTGGTCTGTCTGTCTGTCTGTCTGTCTCAAATTTGTAAAATTATTTTCAAGAGCACATATGTTGCAACTATTGCATGTCACACTTGTTGATTATGATGGAGAAATTGACTCTCGACCTATACTCCCCAGAAATTAGACTAAACTCTGCATTAATTACTGTAACATATTCACAAGATTCTTAAGAAACTTGGTGAAGATTATTCATATGAAGCCTTTAACCATTCAAATTTGAGTGTCAATTACAAGACAGGGAACATGGAAGCTGTTGAATCATTCGAAAGTAATGTGACTGGAATCTTGTTGCTGCCATAGGTAGCAGGATCTCCCCATCAAAGTAGTTTCATAATCTTCTAGAGAATATTTCCTATATCACAAATTTGTTGTTTCTGACCTGTAGGGTTTAACGGGTTAACCAAGTTTTGGATTAATAGAAGGCTCTATTTCTAGCGATGCCCCACCCACTTATAGCTACACTCCATTCACTTTGTATGTGTGTTGGAACTAATTTATATACTTTGAACCCTGAATCACAATTTTAAGATACCTATACAGAAAAGCTGTTGAATATTTTAAAACTAGACTGGGCGCTATTGCTCTTCCATGTAAATTAGTTTCAAAACATCGAACAGAAAGTTTATTAAATGGGAAACCTGCCAAAAACATAACATTTGTAGGCTAATGACAGCCTTTTCATTGCGCATGACAGAGCTAGATGGATGTTATTACGATAGTGACCACACATCAGCTTAAACTCGTGACGTAATTGATTATCAGATACTTGAGCGACAGATTGGATCACTTTATTCATTAACTGACAGCAGACTTTCCTGCAACAAACATATTTTTGCCATAAGTTTCAAAACTTTGAAAACCAAACATAGGCCATAATCCAGGCAATTAAACGTGTAACCACATTCATATTAATAACCCAAATACAAATTTGGTCCGAAACCATTAGCAAATGGTGGAAATGTGTCAGCATTGCCATTGTTGACAGATGAGGAATAAATCATCATTACATAAGCATACACAAGTGAGATAACAATATATTTGTTTACAAATGGAATATTTACCGATTTGTAACAAAACCAAGTGTGATGAGCGATAGTCGATAGTTGTGATGTGGCAGCTTTGTCAGGATATACATTACAGACCAGCCGCCCGACCGACAGACAGATACTAGTTGCGAATAGCAACTAATTATATCATAAAACTTCTTAAGATAATAGTATACATATCTAAGTACATATAGATTTGTCCAAGACGCAAACAATTATTTACCAGAAGGTCTTTTTCTTGGTCTTTTTTCTTGAGATATGTAATGACATCAATGGTATCCTTCTCTGTCTGCACCATCTGCGTCTGCAGGATGTCATTCTCAGAAACCAACTTCTTAGCATTATCTCTGAGGAAAGGTATTAATATACGAGTATAGTCTTAGCATTATCCCTGAGGAAATGTATTATATATATATACCAGCATAGTCTTAACATTATCCCTGAGGAAATGTATTATACCACTATAGTCTTAGCATTATCCCTGAGGAAATGTATTATACCACTATAGTCTTAACATTATCCATGAGGAAATGTATTATATACCACTATAGTCTTAGCATTATCCCTGAGGAAATGTATTATACCACTATAGTCTTAGCATTATCCCTGAGGAAATGTATTACACCGCTATAGTCTTAGCATTATCCCTGAGGAAATGTATTACACTGCTATAGTCTTAGCATTATCCCTGAGGAAATGTATTACACCGCTATAGTCTTAGCATTATCCCTGAGGAAATGTCTTACACCGCTATAGTCTTAGCATTATCCCTGAGGAAAGGTATTACACCGCTATAGTCTTAGCATTATCCCTGAGGAAATGTATTATACCGCTATAGTCTTAGCATTATCCCTGAGGAAATGTATTACACCGCTATAGTCTTAGCATTATCCCTGAGGAAATGCATTATACCACTATAGTCTTAGCTTTATCCCTGAGGAAATGTATTATACCACTATAGTCTTAGCATTATCCCTGAGGATTGTAATGCAACTCCTCTGAAATCGTTAGACGGAACTCAACAAAATTTGGTATGTGAGTTACCCATATTAATGTGGAGTGGATGAACACATTTACATTTCGGCCCGCCCCCAGGGGTGGGGGATGGGGTCAAAAGGTCATGGAATTGATTGATTGACTCCTCTGACACTGTTGGACGGAATTCAACCAAATTTGGTATACATGTGAGTTACCCATGTGATTGCGGAGTGCAAAATGATATACATGTACATTTGCCTCCACACCTGGGGGTGGGTTGTGGGGTGTGTCAAAAGTTCAAAGCGGTGAATGTGGGGATTTGTGATGACATGTCATCGACCGATCAATCTAGTACACCATTAATTATAGTCTTAGCATTAATTATCCATGAGGAAATGTATTATATACCATTATAGTCTTAGCATTATAACCGAGGAAATGTATTATATACCACTATAATCTTAGCATTAATCATCCCTGAGGAAATGTATTATATACCACTATAGTCTTAACATTATACCTGAGGAAATGTATTATATACCACTATAATCTTAACATTATACCTGAGGAAATGTATTATATACCACTATAATCTTAGCGTTAATCATCCCTGAGGAAATATATTATATACCATTTTTGTCTTAGCATAAATTATCCATTCATGAAGGAAATGTATTACTCACAATATCATAGTCTTAGCCTTAAGGAAATGTATTATACATACAATCCATGAGAAACTGCAAATCATCATAGACTTAGAATTATCCCAGAGAAAATGTCTATCTTTGAGAAAATGTATTACACCCCTCATAGTCTGAATTAAGTGCTTACTGGAGAGGAGCAGCTAAGTACCAGTATATCTAGGTGTAATTTTCACAATTTTATTTTTAGAATCAATGACACATTGTAATCAGACAATATAAACTTCCGAAATGCCAGTGACACATCTCCCTGTACCAATGCAAGAAAATGTGATCAGAATAATTCCATTATCACAAGTGAACTTTCCCTGATGTACAATTTTTTTTTTTTAGTACAAGAAGCCCAAGGCCAAGGGGACTGTATCGCTTTACCTGAAATTATTGTCCACTCGCACAACCAAACAAAATGAGATGACCACTGGAAAATTTATTAATTTAATTTCAGTGAAGTTTTATCTAATTCTTATTAAATTTCAATTTTCATGAAGATGCCTTTGTCATTGTAAAGCAGTCAAAATCCTGCTATGAAAGCCAAACATATACAGCAGGCTCAGTAGGTAAATCATTAAGGATTTCAGAATGGCATTTTTAATGTTGTTGTATATGGATGTACCTGTATTCCTTCTTTGCTTTATCAGACACATCAAGACGAGCCTCCCATATCCGTGCACTGGCCTCAGCTATTGCCAATCTGCTTTCAACCTTTTTAGATTTCTTATCCTTTTTCCTAAAAAATAAGAAAGCCAGACGTCATTAACCCTTACCACTGATGTCAATATTCTATCTTTTACCGAGTCAATATCAAAATTATATTTTTCAACAATTTTGGTGGAAGATGTTGGTGTCTACGATAGCAACATCTCCTACTAAATTTGTTGAAAAATTAACACCAGTTCCTCTTTTAATTTAATTTGAAAATTTAAAGTTTTAACACTAGAGTGGTAAGGGTTAATGATTAGCATGAATAATGTTTTAGAAGAAATAGCCATGCATCACGAAGTTAAACTTTGTGAATGATTGTTAGCACTGACATGATCAAAGAGTGAAACTGTGTAAAAGCAACACTTTTCAAACAAAAACCTGGCATGGCACAAATTATGTGCACAACATGAATCACCCAATCGCCTGTTTCTGAGGATTGGTCTTACAAGTAAATTGTAGAGGGATGGTGCATGCCTGGCCATCCTCGTCACATCGATGCCAGACCTGGTGGTTGTTGGCGTTTCTGGGTATGATACGGATTGAGGAGGGGACAGATTTTTAACATAGGGGAGTGGTGGTTTGGAGTGGAGAGGGTAAAATCGACGGAGGGAGGAGACGGTTCTACTTCATGGTAAATTGAGATGGCAGACATTCGTTTGCGGCTCTATGGGCCTAACTCTATCCTAACTATCAGGGCTTAGTTTCTAGAAATATGTGGTGGGCTATGAATTGCTCTCTATGATCAATGCTAGGCGAGTGATCGCTCATTTGGTAGAATGAAAATGTGAGTCTTTTAGTCTGGGTGCCCATGACCTGCAATGTTGATTCCGTTTACTTTGAAAGATAACAAATTTTGACACATACAGGGTTATGCTGTACATCTTGGTAGTCAATGCCAGGGTAGCAGTAGAGTTAATCATGTGGGCCATAATTACAGGGAGACGTTCAAACATCAATACCTGGAGCTATTTACCACGAGCAGAATTATCCATAAATCTGGCTCCTATTAAGGACGAAAATTAATTTTATCACCCCAAATTGTGTTAAAAACATCTATCATCACTTAAATGATAAGCATATGTACTTTACATAAATTACAAAGACTCATCAAAATGGTGATAATTATTACGCACTTGATCATGACATTATCAGTAATAAATAGTACAGGGTAATTTTATAAAATGTTCTCTTATGTAATTTGCATATAAGCATACATGTACATAATTTTCCAACTTTCTCAATATATTCAAACACGTGCTGTCGGCTCGGCTGCTAATTCACAAATGCTATCAAACTGTTGTTTTGTCCATGTATGAGATCCTTGTAATATAATGTAAATACAAATATTAAAATACTGTTATTGCAATTAACCATATAATCATCTGAATAATTATTTCTCTTTAGCCTGTGGTACAATGGCATCTAATGAAAGTAGTCGGCAATGGCGGATCCAGGGGGCACATTTGGTGAGGATCTTGTTGCAGTCGAAGCAAAGCGTCACCAGGGATGTTACCAAAAGCACACAGTCATTGTGTCATCATATAAGTCAGGTGGAGGAGAAAGAAGCAGACTAGCTAAGTATGATACAGCATTTTTGAAATTAATCGATGAAATCGACGATAAAGTTCTTGTGGACGACAGGGTGTATGACATGACAATGTTGGTGAATAAGTATAAAAAACACCTAATTGATGCGGTGTTAGACTCAGACACTGTATGTATGATTACTGTATTCGGCGGCTGTAGTAGTAGAAACATCCTACAGTTGCAATCAGTCCTTCTTCGCTTTTGCCCACTGTGTCTTGTCCTCAGCCGAAATCCTTAGCTTCCTCAGGTCCATTCCTGACTTGAATGTACCGAATCCTGCTTTCTTTAGGTAACCTCGTAGTGCGCTTAGCAGATTTATGCAATGACGTCCTCTCCCGGCTTTGTATTTATTGGCTCCGAGTAGGACAAATACCAAAGCTCTCTGTGCTTGTGTCTCTTCTGGCATCCTTAGCACTTGGCCAACCACAGACCATCTTTGCTGGGCAACTTTTGCAGACAGCAGCGACATATTACACATCTTGTACAGTGCATCATTGGAAATTATGCGGTCTGGCCATCAGTGTCCAGTGATGGTGCATAGGTGTTTGCGGTGGCAGGCATTGAGTTTGTCTAGAGCTGCCTTTGGAGCTGTCCAGCTGTTACATTTATACAGCATCAAGGATACACATGTTGCATTGTATAAACGTAGCCTTTTTATCAAGGGCATCTTTGATCTACGAATCCATAGCTTCCACAAGGACTGGAAAGCTATGTTCCCCATGACGCAGCATGCAGCAATGTCATCAGTACTGCAAAGCCTTGAGCCCAGGACTTTGCCTTTCCTCCATGGTTCGCCGCCACGAAGTGGGTCATCACTGTCTTTAGTTCCATGCTTTGTAGATAGGTATATGTGGGTGAACATTGTTTGGGATTCATTCATAGAGATTCTCAATTTTTAGTTTGCTTGCAGCTATTGGGAGAAGTTCGTCAGGGGGTTTCTTTTCCTCGTCTATGAAGTCCACATCATCGACATATTCCATCTCTAGCGGCATGCCCAGTATTGACACGGGGGGGGGGGGGGGGGGGGGTTGGTTGGACTTGTGGAAATTTCCCACACAGATTTCAATGCGGCAGCAAGGTTAACAGGTGAAAAGCACCGGAGATAGACCATCTCCCTGTGGGGAGTGGATTGATGTCTCAAACTCTAGACTTCACTGACTTGACTCATACTCTCAGCTTGGTGTTTGCAAGCAGTCGTCTCACTAGTCGTAGCTCATCTTCATTGCAACTGGCCTGGTGTAGTACATCTAGGATCTTTGAGTGCTTAATTGTGTCAAAGGCTCGTGACATGTCAGTGCCCATTTTGTGGAAGTCCCAGTGTTTGGACATGACTACCGACACAAGCATGCGTTGAGCCCATACAATGTCTGCACAGCTGCATCCACGTTTGAAGCCACTTTGACATGATCCGGTGAAGTCATCGATCTTGTCTCGGATGCAGCATAGAGTAATATTGGATAGGATTTTCCGTATGCGTAGTTTGATGCAGTCTTCATTTTGGCCGCTTTGATAGATGCGCAGCTGTAACACTTTCTGTTCTGCTGACAGTTTTACTACGAGAGAGTCATCAGTATACCTAGTTTGGTTGTTTTTAAGAACACCTATGGTGCTGGTAGCTGATGATTCCATAGATTTCAGTATTTTGGTTTAGGGCTTCGTTTGGATCGGAGCTGATGTCAATGTTAGCTATCTGCTCCCCGAGGGCTTTTTTGTATGACATTTGAGTGTCAGTGTCGCTGATGAGCTTGGGTAGGTTGTAGTTGACTCTACCCTCTTATGGTGTTTATATATTAGGTAGAGATCGGCCATCTGAAGGCATGTAATGACTGGCTTATGGTCAGAATTGAGGTCTGTGCCTCCATACGAACGAGCGCTTTGCTTCTGTCTTGCATAGTATGAAGTCTATTTAGTTGAAGACAGCTGTTGGAGCCTTAGAACCTTATGGACTTTGCGATCAGCAATGTGTCCAGTCCATGTTGTCCGCTGATGGCATGGGTGTTGAAAAGCTGTATTTGTGGCAAATAGGCCATTGGAACTAAGGAATGCCACCAGTGCATCTCCATTGTTGTTGCGTGTGCCCTCGCCATACGATCCCATGCATAAGCCAAGTCCTGCACCTTTGTCCGCAGTTCCGAGTTTACCCAGCTTGGAGTTGAAAGCTCCACACACGAACAGTTGCCATCTAGCTGGGATTGTAATGGCAGAGCTCAGAGCTGTGTATTGCATCATTATGCTGCCTGTTGGTGGTTCTTGTGGCTTTAATGATATGCTTCAGTTCTTCAAAGTCAATCTCACGGTTGAATTGTTCTTTATTTGACCTTCCTTAGCCAGTTGATCAGCTTTGTCATTTCCTAATAAGCCACAATGCGAGAGGATCCGCTGTAAGTTGACATTGTTCTCCTTAGCCAGTTGCGTAAGATATTCATGAATTAAATCTGTACTTTCCTTTCCACTCTCCAGCGCCTGGAGCGCTGAGAGGGAGTCTGTCAGGAAGACAATATTTTCATTTCTGGTTTTTCGTTGAATCAGCATTTGGCTAGCTAAGATCAGTGCCTGTATTTCTGCAATTTAATTGTGACAGTGCTTCCCTGTTGGCAAGCATGAGTCTGTTATATCTCCACATGGAAACCGAATGTGAGTACCTGCCCCTCCATTCTTGACAGTATGCAATACAAGGGGTAGGAAAAAGATGACCAAAAATGTAGCTCTTGGCCTGGCAATCAAAACGATGGTATGTGGAAAGGAAATAAATACAATGTTAAATCACCATGGTCATAGTATAAACTATTGGGAGTGCGAAGAGATAGACACATATTGGGCTCAAAACAGCTTTGAACAATTTGACACTGCAGAGGGTTATTATCAAGCTATTATACCTAACAACATAGTCAGTAGAACATTTGTTCAAAGTGCTGCAGATTATTTACAAGATACGCCTGATGGTAAGGAGTGTTCATGTCATGAGCATGGCCTTTTATCAGAGCGGATTTGCAATAAACGCACCTGATTTAGTATGCTGTGAGTTGAGCAAGTGTTGGATATTTATGAGAAATACACCAACCAAACTACTTAATACCGAAGTAGCCCAATTACACTGTAGTCAATATATTCATGCAGTAGTTACATTCCATGACTCTCAACCAACCCTGATTGGCTTCCCACCTATGATCCCTGCATTAGTCAAAGAGCCAGACACTGTATATACTTGTTTGAAAAGCCTGAACAAAACATTTCATGAAAGTAAAAAACAGGAGAATCCAGTAATTACCTTTGATGAATGGCTTTACTGTGATGCTAAGCATATACAGTGGGCTGTGTCGCCAGAATTGGATAATGTAGTCCTTCGGTTGGGTGGCTTTCATCGAGCCAAAAACATTATTGGTTTGAATGGTAACGATAATTAGTGGAACACACTATAATCGATCTATGACAGCTCATAAATTGGTTTTCGAGGCAGTTGAAAGATTAAAGTGGACATCTTTCTTGGATTGGCTGCAGCAACAAGAGCTATTGGATAAAACGTTGATAAAGTGTACCGATGAAAAGGAAGCCATTTTGCTCAAGGAATTCCAGTAGCAATGGTCTGGGGGTCTCCTGAGAACGGGTGCAGAGGCCCAATTATGTATTTGAAAAGAGAATGGAAATACGACAAGCAGCTATGGAACTTGGTGCTCTACTTTCAGAGCTTGGCCCACTATACAGCCAACATAAAGCAGATGGCACCAAATCTTCAGCATTATTTCAGTTTTGGGATGAATACATGGACATGGCGTGGCTCGTCTTAGACTTCATTTCAGGTGATAGAGATGCAAACTGGCCCTTGCACCTTGAAACCTTTATTTCGATGTTGCCTTATAACAGAGCATTTGATCACTTAAATTATTGTAAGTGGGGCACTGTGAACGTCACTGACATGGAGCTACTTCCAGCGGTCGCTCCAATTGTTCATAGAGAGTTTACTGAGAATAGAGCACATGCAGTGTCAAGGTCATCCTCAGGATCCTCCATTTACTCTGTTTCACCAGATATGGCATTGGAGCAAACAGTGAACAGAGATTCTAAAATGAGAGGAGGGGTCATTGGTGTGTCTATCAGTGGTGAGTCCAGAGACAGATGGGCACTCACAACTCATACGATGTCTGCAGCGACTACATCCTTCAATGTCATGAGTGGAATTACCATGACTTCAAATTTTCATAAGGACCTTGGGTCACATAAAATGGAAAGAGATGAAGCTGATGTACAGATTATCATTAAGACTATCAAAATGAAAATGGTCAATCCTTTTGATTTCAGCTCCTACGATGGAGAGAAAATGTCTCTAATAAATATAGCTACTGCTAAAATGCAAGGGCAAAAGTTCATGAAAGAGTTTGTGGAAAAGAAACTTATAGATGAGGAGGATGATTTCTGGAGACCTGTGATGAAAATGAAGTTGTAAACTTTTAAAAGTCTGAACAAGCCGGTAAAATTGACGAAAAGAAAGCAGACAGTAAAAACACAAGTATATATTCGACTGTTGACAGTATCAAAGACCCGTGAAATTGATCTAAAGGTAGTGCAGTCATATGAGCTTGCACCAGTACCTCTTTCACGAGCTAATATGGATGACTCTCTTAGGAAAACAAATAAAAGCGTGGTACTAAGAGAGTTAGATATGGTCAAGTAGGCACAAAAACTACTTCCAATGGATAATTATAACCAAACAGCTTACATAGTTGACCTCTTGGAAGTAATTCAGATGGTAACAATTCTGGCTAAATTCCTTTTCACTAATTATGTCCATGTTGTTCCAGATAAATATGATGTAGCTGATTCCATGAAATCAGGTGAAAGAGCAAAACCAACTGAAATGAGGGCAATAGAGATACAAATTCAAAGCAGAGAGACTAAGTTACCAGTCAGTCTGAAAAGGTACCTATGACCTATGTCGTTATATGACCTGAAGGTTGACCTCCTTCTCGCAGCCACGATGAAATCAGCAGCCTGTCGAGAAAAACCTTCCTACATGGAACGTTGTTTGACAACAACCACGCAGTCAATAACATTTCGGGACGCTTGTGTAGGAAGCGTCCCTTGGCCTGGGAGATTATGTTCGGAATCTCTGGCAACTGCACTGGATTTTCCACCAGCAGATCCAGCAGATCCGTGAACCACGCCCTGCTTGGCCAATACGGCGCTATTAGCAGGACCCGACACGGTTCCTCCCTGATCTTCAGCAATACCTTCGGCAGAAGGATGGTGGGTGGGTACGCGTTAGCGTGCATCCCTCTCCAGCTTATTGCCAGAGCGTCTGTATCGACGGCATTTGGATCTGGAATCGGCGAGACATAAGTCATGATTTGAGCATCTTCCCTTGTGGCGAACAAGTCCACGTTGGGTTTGCCCCAATGCTCGAAGATCCTTCGTAGAACTGGAGGGGTGAGGGACCATTCTGTTGGCAGAATTCTCTGTCTGCGAGACAAAGCATCCGCCAGAATGTTCAATCGACCAGGAATGTGAGCTGCTTTCAACACAACCGAGTAATTTCTGCACCATTGAATCAAGTGCCACACTTTGATACACAGTGTGGGTGATCTGGTCCCACCTTGGAGATTTATGTATGATACTACCGTCGAAATTGTCTGACCGTATCAATATCACCTTGCCCCTGATCATCGGAAGAAACTCTTCCAACGCCAGTTCCACTGCCGTCATTTCCAACAGATTGATATGCAGCTGACTAACCAGGAGAGTCCATGTGCCCGAGACCTGGTGTTCTCCCAGGCAGGCCCCCACCCCTCCAGCGATGCATCCGTGTACATGGACAGCTGGGGGTAGGGTAGGTGCAGCGAAACCCGTACTAGGAGATTCTGACGCTGTTTCCACCATACAAGATGCAATATTATCGGCTCCAAAACTGGCACCAGTTTTGACAGGGGTTCTGTTCTCTGTTCCCACAGAGACATCAGATACAACTGGATAGGTCTTCACATTAGAGCAGCGTATGGGATCACTTGCTCCATGGAGACCATCATGCCCAGCATCTGAAGAAACCGCCTCGCCTGAATGTGGTTTCCCACTCGAAAACTCCTGAGGATGGCTAACAGAGACACCACTCTGGGCTCTGACGGGTAAACCCTGCCCTCCTCGAGATCGAATCGCATCCCCAAATAAACGAAATGTTGAGTGGGTGTCAACTCGGATCTCTCCTTGTTGACTATCCCGCCTAGATCTGAAAGTAACTTCAGAGTCAGAGCAGTATCCAAGTTCAACCTGGCTGCAGAGTCTGCTTCGAGCAGCCAGTCGTCTATGTAGGTGTGTAGCACCACGTTCTCTTTTCTGAGAAACGCTGTCACCGCAAGGACCACTCTTGTGAAACCTCTCGGAGCTGTCGACAGGCCAAACGGGAGAACAGTAAACTCCCATACTTGATTCTGAAACGCAAATCTCAGAAACCTGTGCCAACTCCAGTTCATAGGAATGTGGAAATATGCATCTTTCAGATCGATCGACACACACCACATTCCCTTCCTCAATCCTGCCATTACCGACCTCGGCGTTTCCATCTGGAACCGAGGCGTATGGATAAACCAATTTAATGGCCTGAGATTGAGTATGGGTCTCCATCCCCCCGTGCTCTTGGGGACAAGGAACATATTTGAATAGAAGCCCGGAGTGTTCTGGTTCGCTGGGTTTATTGCTCCCTTCAGAAGAAAACCCGACACTTCATTTTGAACGGCTTCTAACTTGTCTGGATCCCGTGGTACGGGTTTCCAGACAGGTGCCAAAGACAAATTCTGCGGCGGAAAGTCCCACCACTCCGGCATGTACCTCTGGGATAACCATCCCGGGACCAGACTGTCTGACGTCACACCTCGACTAAACGCATGAGCCTTCCACCCACCATAGACGCCTCGACGTCTAACTGGGTTGTCCGGCTCGCGGTCCGCTTCCCCCCCCCCACCCCCTTTCTTAACGAGAGAGAGAGAGAGAGAACCATTTCCGTCTTGGCTCGGCAAGTATAACTGGCACCGCTGTTCCTGTTGCACAGGTGCGGTCCAGGCGGATATGAAGGGAGCTCTCGTACCCTCAGGTATGATCCGCTCCCTTCTGTCCGCCCTTGGAGGAGTTACCCTTACCCTTACCCTTCCCCTTGCCCTTCCCGCCTCTAGGGCGATCCGGAGCAACATTGGGGAGGGTAGGGGCCTCCACAACCTTCCTGGCTTTCTTAGCCGGCGGTGGCTGAGAAAATCCAGACGAAGCAGAAGTCACAGTAGGCTTACCTTTCGCCTTGCCTTTCTGCTTCTGATACTTCTTCGAAGGTCGGACAGCTAACGGTTTCCCTACAGCCCCTAGTGCGTGCGCTTGTCGCACTAGCCCCAGCTGCAGGTTTACCGCCAACCGATTCTGCGCAATGCTGGCAGTGTCCTCTAGGATGGCCCGTGCCTGGCCACCAAAGATGCTAGGCCCTGTCAGGGGTGTCCCAAGAAGACGCTCCCTGACTGCCGTAGCCGGATGCATATGGTCAAGAACCATTTGCCTCCAGGACTTTGTCACACACGCTTGCACCCTTGCCAGTGCGTCCATAGACAGCACCAAGCCGTCATTGACGCACGAAAGCGCCACAGGTGGCACAGGGTGGCCTGCCCCCGCTTCAGCCCACACCGACTGAAGAAGGCAATACGAATGGTTGACAGCACTCACAGCTGCCCTCACACCCTCATCGCATAGGGACAGGACTTCATCCTGGTGTGCCTGGGACTTGTCCACAAGTGCCGGACCGGGGCCATCCGCTCCAGCACTCTGAACACCCAGTACCCATTCTCGGTGACCGACGGGACAACACCATACCTGTCGTATTCCCCCCGTGGAATACGACCCCTCGCCTGCACCTCCATGGAGGCCGCAAGAAGCTGGCCCTTGTTCATGCGTTGTTTGCTATACCTAGTATCAAGCAACACCATAAACCATGGATCCAGTGCAACAGACTGGATCAGGGCTGCGGGCAAGATCCCCGTCCTAATCGATGCACCGATGGACGGGGTACATCCTCCTCGGACGTGGCCGAAACCACAGACGGGTCCACCCTGGCTAGCCAAGCCAGAGCCTCAGACCAATCTGTTTTCGAGGAGGACACTCCTGTGAACACGTCACCCGTTGACATGTTCACGGCCCTACCAGCAATGGCCTCCCTGCTAGGAGCCATTGCTGATATGCCAGGAACTCCGGTACCGTACGGTTCCGCCGCCACCCCATGGAACACACACAGTCCATGGAATAGGCCTGCACGGAAAACCGTGCGGACCCGTAGCGGTTAAGGAAGCGTGGCCAAACACGGGCGCCAACGGCACCCCATGTCTGACCGCCGGACCAGGCAAGATAGGTGAGTACCATGCCTGACCGGCCACACCCGTCACCGTGTTGGCTGGCAGCAAACCAACCATCACGGGACCGGTGCCCAGTACCGGAGTGACCTCAACCATGGGCTTGCGCCAGGCCAGACAGACGGAGGACGGGTTCCATCAGGACGGAATCGACCTCCATGCTCTCCACCTGCGGCCTCACAGGCCGCAGCACCCTCTCCTCCTCGGCCTCCTCATCTTCAGACCCCTAAGAGTCGTCACTAGACAAGGAAAACCGTGGAGCCGTCCTGGCGGACGGCTCCCATGCCTGACGGACGGCTCCCATGCCTGACGGACCGGCCACCGCTACTGGACCACCCGGAGACAGAACCCATCAGGCCGGACCCCGACGGGACTGCCAGGGGGCCGTAAGAAACGGCTCCCTCGGTGTCCAGTCCAGAACCCTGTCCAAGGACAGGGTCCGAATCAAACATGGGGAGAGACTGCCCTACAACTTTTGGCAGCAGGGACGACACCAGCGTGGGCAGAACGCTATGCAAGACACCTTGCCTAGCCGGACCAAACCACGCCGGCGGTGCCATCTCCGACACCTCCAGTTGCAGACGTGGAACGCCCCCACGGGCCGAACGGACGCTCCACGATTTATTTTCGGACCGGCTGACCCCGCGTCAGACCCTGCCGAGTCCTTCTGGCATGGAACTTAAGCATCATATCGACCGACCACACAGTGCAAACGTTACACCTACTGTCAAGACTACACTTAGTACAGTGGAAACAGACATGGTCCTTGCATAGAACCCATACGATATGTGGCATTCGACACATGATGGCGGGGCTGGCTTGGCCTATAAACCAAACCTACAATAAGCCAGCGGAACGAAACAAAAATGGAAGGCAGACAATTAATTTTCAAATAACTTGACCACAAATTAACTGTAACCCTCCCGCACCCCACCCCGCAAGGTTACAGCAAAGATCGCATTGATTATGACGACAAGAACGAAGCGGGCATAAATACACCCATAATTGATCCTCCAGGATGTATCACGGCTCCAGGAATCATATCGCATAGCATTCGGGGTATATTTACCAATCAATATAAATTATACTCCTAACGAAAGCCGACACGATATGTGAAGAAACAACAAAATGTAAACAAACTGCTGTAGCACACGGTAAAACCGCAGACCACGCATCTCTCAAGAATTTTGACACCACCGATCATTGCAAACCGATCGTGATCACACGTAAACTTGACCATTCCAAAGTTTTCTGGTACCATTTTTAGTACGCAGCACCAGAACAAGATGCGTGAATTAATGAAAAATTTTCTTCACATAAACATCCGAGCATCACGGGTGTGACGTCACCCGCTCGGACCCTACGGAGAATGACGTCAGCCGATATTCGTGTTAGAAATACCGTAGCAAACACCTATTTTCATATCTGCCGATCGCCTGTTGGGGTTTAAAGAAGGCGATCGTCTGGCATATCTCGTTGTTAGCACACGTCCCAGATTCTATCGGGTCAGAAATTGGAACATGCGACACAACAAAATTTAGAGACCTAAGTCTTTTAACTATGGATAATAAGGGATTATACAACCTGGTTATCATCGGCGGTATTCTCCATTTTATCCAATTATATCCTTTCAAGAACGCACAAACTATCAAATCACAGATAGAAGACTTAGATTTCTTTTCAAAAAACTTTAAATCTCTCCCTGCAAAAAGCGTGGACAGCTCTTGTTGCTATGCAAACAAGAATGAGCTCTATGGTAAACGGGTACTCGGCAGTTGGGAGCCGGGTAACCGGTTCCAAGGGGTCGGTAAAGCTTTCTAAGTCTATAGTCTTAGAGCCAGCTGTCAAGGCCAGCTCTGTATCAGAAGTAACAGAATGGTGAGTATTGATCGAAGGAGAAATAATAAAGTTTCTTCCACACTTTTGTAGTCAAAATGCGTGTAAAACAGTCATGGCGTGATTAAATACCTTCCTTATACATATATTTTAAGACCAAATTTATGTACCAAACAACAAGGATGGGAGAAAATGTGCATCAATTTTGTAACACCGATCAACATTAAATGATCCAAATTGAATTATTACGAATGACAATATAGCCGGCTTCTTAAGTTGGCGAGCCAGCAGTTCTTGAGATGGGAGGCAGCATGTTCTCGTGAGATATTATACCCTAATGGGAGTTTATCAAACGGGTACCCGTTTTTTAAGATCAGTATAATACTCAGTTCCTATCGCGCAATGATAATATATAGATATTCCCGAGTTCTGAGTCCCCGATTCCAGAATATTTATATCCGAGTACTCGCTCTAAAATAAACTCTTCAATTGGAGGTGAATCACGTGATTTGCAGGAAATTTCAATTTCCCTTTCTCCGAGATCTAACAATACTCACCATTCTGTTACTTCTGATATACAGCTGGCCTTGACAGCGGCTCTAGGATTATAGACTTAGAAAGCTTTACCGACTCCTGGGAACCGGGTACTCGGCTCCCAACTGCCGAGTACCCGTTTACCATAGAGCTCATATTGTTTGCATAGCCACCAAACAAGAGAAAACTATGGCTTGCCTCCGTGGGGCTGGGAGGCTGGGTCCGTAACAGAATGGTGAGTATTGTTAGATCTCGGAGAAAGGGAAATTGAAATTTCCTGCATTCTCCTTCGATCAATACTCACCATTCTGTTACTTCTGATATACACCAGATTTGATCAGTAACCTGGTGGGAAGGGGCAAGCCATAAATGCTAATTTTGCCCTTTGGAGAAAGATTTTAGACTTCAAACTTGACTAACGGAGACCTAAAAGGACCGTCAAGTTTACGGAACCGAATCACATTCGCGTCACAGCCCCCCCCCCCCTTTTTCCTCCTAAGAAAAGGGAGAGAACTAACGAACATGTATCTCGCCTGAAAACACCAATATGCCAAGAGGGTTAACTACTCCCTGCATATTCCATGTATTAGCCTGGGAATGAGCATGAATATATAAAATGAATGAACATGATACATATACATAATACAAAAAACTCTCACTTATTGAATTACCTTATGATAACAGGACTTCAGACGTACCGCCTCCAACCATTCACCGGTTCGGCCATCGGTGACACAATCTGGTTGACATCCTCTCGCCTGACCATGCCTGCTTTAAGTTCTTTTCTTACCAAAGTGAGAAAAGGGTGAAAAGCAGTGTGGTCACTAACTATCGTTTCAAAACAGCTAAAGCGAGTGGATTGGCTGAGTCTGACACATCCCTCATATAGTAATCCGTGAATGAGGACTCACAGTGCCATTGTGCAACGGCCATGATGTCCTCTAACGGAACACCATTGTAAAGGGCGGTCGAGGCGGCTATTCCTCTGACATTGTGTGCCCTTACGCCTTGCACCTGGTGCCCAGTCGCCATCTCGTGAGTAGTCTGAATGCATTCGACCACCCAACGAGAGATAGTATCCATGGATGCGGTGCCATAAGGCTTTTTATGGCAGATCCACAGATGTCTATCGTTCGACCGTTTCTTGTACTTAGTCAAAGCACGGACCGGGCACCAGACACTGGCATCACGATCAAACCTAGTTAACTTCGGTATAATGATCGGTTTGCCGGGATATCTCAAAGATTGGTTCTTTGACATAAACTCTGCTCTTGGCAGAAGACGCAGACCTTCTCCAGAAACAATAAATCGGTTCCTCTCTGCCGAAAGCGCATGGATCTCACTGCGCCTTCTAGCTGAGGAAGCTGCCAATAGAAAGACCGCCTTTAGAGTCAAATGCTTTAGACTAGCCGAATGCAACGGTTCGAAAGGGTGCTTGGCCAGTACATTAAGCACTAAAGATAGACTCAAGGCTGGAATGACTACCGGTTGTCTCGGTCGGAGATTGCTCATTCCCTTCAACATCACATTTAACTGGGCCACCTCTGGACTATCCCTGTTGGCTAGACAAGGGATAACTGATGCCAAAGCTGACTTGTATCCAGCAACTGTGACGGGAGCTAGTCCTGAAAAGAACAGCTCCCAGAGAAAGTCTGCTATTTGCTGATAGTGGATTGAAAGGTATCAATACCCTTTTCTTCACACCAGTCTGCAAATCTGTTAACCTTGTTGTTATATGACTTGAAGGTTGACCTCCTTCTCGCAGCAGCGATGAAATCAGCAGCCTGTCAAGAAAAGCCTTCCGACGTGGAACGTTGTTTGATAACATCCACGCAGTCAATTTGAACATTTCGGGACGCTCGTGTAGGAAGCGTCCCTTGGCCTGGGAGATTATGTTCGGAATCTCGGGCAACTGCACAGGATTTTCCACCAGCAGATCTAGAAGATCCGTGAACCACGCCCTGCTCGGCCAATACGGCGCTATTAGCAGGACCAGACACGGTTCCTCCCTGACCTTCACCAATACCTTCGGTAGAAGAATGGTGGGTGGGTACGCATAAGCGTGCATCCCTCTCCAGCTTATCGCCAGAGCATCTGTATCGACGGCATTTGGATCTGGAATCGGCGAGACATATGTCATGATTTGAGCATTTTCCTTTGTGGCGAACAAGTCCACGTTGGGTTTGCCCATATGCTCGAAGATCCGTCGCAGAACTGGAGGGTTGAGGGACCATTCTGTTGGCAGGATTCTCTGTCTGCGAGACAAAGCATCCGCCAGAATGTTCAATCGGCCAGGAATATGAGCTGCTTTCAAAACAACCGAGTAATTCCTGCACCATTGAATGAAGTGCCACACCCTGATACACAGGGTGGGCGACCTGGTCCCGCCTTGGCGATTTATATATGATACTACTGTCGAATTGTCCGACCGTATGAATATCACCTTGCCCCTGATCATCGGAAGGAACTCTTCCAACGCCAGTTCCACTGCCATCATTTCCAACAGATTGATATGCAGCTGACTCTCCGGGAGAGTCCATGTGCCCGAGACCTGGTGTTCTCCCAGGCAGGCACCCACCCTTCCAGCGATGCATCCGTGTAGACGGACAGCTGGGGGTGGGGTAGGTGCAGCGAAACCCCTAATAGGAGATTCTGATGCTGTTTCCACCATAGAAGATGCGATATTATCGGCTCCAAAACTGGCACCAGTTTTGACAGGGGTTCTGTTCTCTGTTTCCACAGAGACATCAGATACAACTGGATAGGTCTTCGCATTAGAGCAGCGAACGGGATCACTTGCTCCATGGAGACCATCATGCCCAGCATCTGAAGAAACCGCCTCGCCTGAATGTGGTTTCCCACTCGAAAACTCCTGAGGATGGCTAACAGAGACACCACTCTGGGCTCTGACGAGTAAACCCTGCCCTCCTCGAGGTCGAATCGCATCCCCAAATAAACGAAATGTTAAGTGGGCGTCAACTCAGATTTCTCCTCGTTGACTATCCAGCCTAGATCTGAAAGTAACTTCAGAGTCAGAGCAGTATCCACGTTCAACCTGGCTGCCGAGTCTGCCTTGAGCAGCCAGTCGTCTATGTAGGTGTGTAGTGCCACGTTCTCTTTTCTGAGAAACGCTGTCACCGCAAGGACCACTCTCGTGAAAACCCTCGGAGCTGTCGACAGGCCGAACGGGAGAACTGTAAACTCCCATACTTGATTCTGAAACGCAAATCACAGAAACCTGTGCCAACTCCGATTCATAGGAATGTGGAAATATGCATCTTTCAGATCGATCGATACACACCACATTCCTTTCCTCAATCCCGCCATTACCGACCTCGGCGTTTCCATCTGGAACCGAGGCGTATGGATAAACCAATTTAATGGCCTGAGATTGAGTATGGGTCTCCATCCCCCTGTGCTCTTGGGGACAAGGAACATGTTTGAATAGAAGCCTGGAGTGTTTCGGTTTGCTGGTTTTATTGCTCCCTTCAGAAGCAAACCCGACACTTCCTTTTGAACGGCTTCTAACTTGTCTGGCTCCCTTGGTACGGGTGTCCAGACAGGTGCCAAAGACAGATTTTGTGGTGGAAAGTCCCACCACTCCGGCATGTAACCCTGGGATAACCATCCCAGGACCAGACTGTCTGACGTCACACCTCGCCAGGCCTCGACGAAACGCATGAGCCTTCCACCCACCATAGACGCCTCGACGTCTAACGGGGTTGTCCGGCTCGCAGTCCGCACCCCCCCCCTTTCTTAACGAGAGAGAGTGAGAACCATTTCGTTCTAGGCACGACGGGTATAACTGGCACCGCTGTTCCTGTGGCACAGGCGCGGTCCAGGCGGATATGAAGGGAGCTTTCATACCCTCAGGTATGCTTCGGCCCCTTCTGTCCGCCCTTTGAGGCCTTACCCTTACCCTTCCCACCCCTAGGGCGGTCAGGAGCAACATTGGGGAGGGTAGGCGCCTCTACAACCTTCCTGGGCTTCTTCGCCGGCGGTGGCTCTGAAAACCCAGCTGAAGCAGAAGTCGCAACAGGCCTGGCTTTCGCCTTGCCCTTATGCTTCTTCTGCTTCTTTGAAGGCTGTCCCGTTAGCAGTTTCCCCACAGCCCCTAGTGCGTGCGCTTGCCGCACAAGCTCTAGCTGTAGGTTTACAGCTAACCGATTCTGCGCGATACTGGCGGTGTCCTCTAAGATGGCCCGCGCTTGGCCACCGAAGATGCTAGGCCCTGTCAGGGGCGTCCCAAGAAGACGCTCCCTGACTGCCGTAGCCAGACGCATATGGTCAATGACCATTTGCCTCCTGGACTTCGTCACTCGCGCTTGCACCCTTGCCAATGCGTCCATTGACAGCACCAAGCCGTCATTAACACATGAAAGCGCCACAGGTGGCACAGGGTGGCCTGCCCCCGCTTCAGCCCACACCGACTGAAGGAGACGATAAGAATGATTGACAGCGCTCATCGCTGCCCTCACACCCTCATCGCATAGGGACAGGACTTCTTCCTGGTGTACTTGGGATTTATCCACTAGTGCCGGACCGGGGCCACCCGACCCGGCACTCTGGACTCCCAATACCCATCGGTCATCCTCCGTGACCGACGGGACTACACCATACCTGTCATATTCACCCCGCGGAATACGACATCTTGCCCACACTTCCCTGGAGGCCGCAGGGAGCTCACCCTTGGTCATTAGTTGTTTGCTATAAATAGCATCCAACAAATCTATGAACCGTGGATCCAGTCCCACTGACTGGATCCGGGCCGCGGGCAAAATCCCCGTCCTAATCGACGCAACCGACGGACGGGGCGCATCTTCATCGGCCGTGGTCGAAACCACAGACAGGTCAACCCTGGCTAGCCATGCCAGAGCATCAGACCAATCTACCTCCGAAGAAGATACCCCCACAAACACGTCACCCGTTGACGTGCTCACGGGTCTGCCAGCCACGGCCTCCCGGCAAGGAGCCACGGCTGACACGCCAGGCACTCCGCTACCACACGGTTCCGCCGCCACCCCATGAAACACTCCGGCCCATGGGGTAGGTCCGCACGGAAAACCGTACGGACCCGTAACAGTCGCGGAACCGTAGCCGGACACGGGCGCCAACGGCACCCCACGTCTGGCTGCCGGACCAGGCGAGATAGGTGAGTACCACGCCTGGCCCGGCACACCCGTTCCCGTGATGGCTGGTGACAAACCAAGCCG
Organism: Chaetoderma sp. LZ-2023a; assembly: GCA_034401795.1. Taxonomy (NCBI): domain Eukaryota; kingdom Metazoa; phylum Mollusca; class Caudofoveata; order Chaetodermatida; family Chaetodermatidae; genus Chaetoderma; species Chaetoderma sp. LZ-2023a. The sequence continues at coordinate 53,326,194 of CM067373.1, forward strand.
CCCGGAACCGGTGCACGGTAACGGATTGGCCTCAGCCAGAGGCGGAGCCGCTGACCTGGCTTGCGCCAAACCAGACAAATGGAGGCCGGTTCCGTCCAAGACGGAATCAACCTCCATATTCTCCACCTGCGGCTTCACGGGCCGCAGCAACCTCTCCTCCTCGGCCTCCTCGTCTTCAGACTCCGAAGAGCCGTCACTAGACGAGTCAACCGTGGAGCCGTCCTGGCGGACGGCTCCCACACCTGACGGACCGGCCACCGCTACTGGACCACCCGGAGGTGGCCACAGAGAGACAGAAGCCGTCTGGCCAAAGCCAGACGGGACTGCCAGGGGGCCGTACGAGACGGCCCCCTCGGTAACCAGTCCAGAATCCTGTCCGAGGACAGGATCCGTACCAGGCATGGGGAGAAACTGCCCCCCAACCTTTGGTAGCAGGGACGACACCAGCGTGGTCAGAACGCTATGCAGAAAACCCTGCATAGCCGGACCAAACCACGCCGGCGGTGCCTTCTCCGCCACCTCCAGCTGGGGACGTGGAGCACCCCCACCGGCCGAACCGGGCACTCCACGATTTCGTCTCGGACCGCCTGACCCCGCATCAGACCCAGCCAAGTCCTTCTGGGCAAGGAACTTAACCATCATTTCGACGGACCACACTGCACAAACATTACACCTATGATCTATATTACACAGGGAACACCTAAAACAAGCATGGTCCTTGAACATTACACGGACAAACTTATGACATTCATCACATGATGGCGGGGCTGGCTTGGCCTATAAAATAAGCACAAACCTACAATAAACAAGCGGAACGAGACCCGGATGGAAGGCAGACAATTAATTTTCAAATAATTTTGACTCATAAATTAACCGTAACCTCCCCGCACCCCACCCCGCCACATTACAACAACGATCGCATTGATTATGACGACAAGAACGCGGCGGGCATCAAACACACCCATATTAGATCCTCCAGGATGTGTAACGGCTCCAGGAATCATATCGCATAGCATTCGGGGTATATTTACTAATCAATATAAATTATACTCCTAACGAAAGCAGCACGATATGTGAAGAAAACAACAAAATGTATAACAAACTGCTGTATCACACGGTAAAACCGCAGACCACGCATCTACTCAAGAATTTTGAAACCATCGATCATTGCAAACCGATCGTGATCGCACGTAAACTTGATCATTCTAAAGTTTCCGGTACCATTTTTAGTACGCAGCACCCAGAACAAGATGCGCGAATTAATGAAAAAATTTTTCTTCACATAAACATCCGAGCGACCGGGTGTGACGTCACCCGCTCGGATTCTACGGAGAACGACGTCAGCCGATATTCGTGTTAGAAATACTGTAGCAAACACCTATTTTCATATCTGCCGATCGCCTGTTGGGGTTTAAAGAAGGCGATCGTCTGGCATATATCGTTGTTAGCACACGTCCCAGATTCTATGGGGTCAGAAATTGGAACATGCGACACAACGAAATTTAGAGACCTAAGTCTTTTAACTATGGATAATAAAGAATGATACAACCTGGTTATCAGCGGTATCCTCCATAGTCCTTAGTTAATCCTTTCACGAACACACAAACTATCACAAATTAAAGACTTAGATCTTTTGTTTCACAAAAAAACCCACTAAAATCCTTAATGCAAAAAGCATGTATTGCTCTTGTTGCTATGCAAACAAGAATGAGCTCTATGGTAAACGGGTACTCAGCAGTTGGGAGCCGAGTACCCGGTTCCCATGAGTCGGTAAAGCTTTCTAAGTCTATAATCCTAGAGCCGCTGTCAGGGCCAGCTGTATATCAGAAGTAACAGAATGGTGAGTATTGATCGAAGGAGAAAGTACTGGTCCCAGTACGCGTCCTTGTGGGGTGTCACTGAGCACTGTTGCCCAGTCAGAGTAAGAACCGTTGCCTGCCACACGTTGCTTCCTGTTGCTTAAGGCGTCTGTCCATCCCCTGTGACACCATAGCTCTCCCATCTTATGCTTAAATATACTATTGTTTTATGTATGTTTATGTAAGGGGGTCCACGGTACATAGGCTATGCCTCTAGTCAAGATTCAAGATTCAATATTATTTATTTGCATGCTAATTACCCCAGCTCAACCCATAGGTTGCTATTTAGTAGTAGCACTTGTTGAGGTGCGTTAGATTGAAGGAAGCAGTAGTCACGATAGCTGTAATAGTGCATTATGATGTTGTAGTAGTAGTAGTAGTATTAGTATTAGTAGTAGTAGTAGTAGTAGTAGTAGTAGTAGTAGTAGTAGTAGTAGTAGTAGTAGTAGTAGTAGTAGTAGTGGGTGGTTGTTATGATAGTAGCTATGGCAATGATACAGGAAGTGTGTGATCTTAGTTATCGTGGCATTGCGTTTTCTAGATCTAGTATGTACTGAGCATGCTAGTTTTAATTATGTCTTTGTATGATTTTAGCGTTAGTATTTTTTCGCGTGTGTGTTTATCTATATTATTCCACACTTTGACGACACCAACTGCAATTCTACGTTTCCCTGTGTCTGTTCGTGTGTATCTAATGTGGAGATCATGTTTGTTCCTAGTGTTATATGTGTGGATTTCGATGTTGTTTGCAAAGCTGTTGGTTATAGATTTAGGTAGGATTTTGTGATGAAAGGCTCTGGAAATGTTGATCATCTGTGACTTCCCTATGTCTGTGAGTTTTTAAGAAGTGTGTTTTGAAGATATTTTGACCCTTTGCTGTTTTTGAAAACATTTTAAAGCATTTTTTCTGCATGCTTTGCAATTCTGTTAATTTGGGTTTTTGTGTGTTAGTCCAGATGGCATTGCAGTATGTGAGGTGTGGAAGGATCAGTGTGGAATACAGGGTTTTAATGGTAGCTTGTGCTAGGTATGGCTTTAGTCTTTGAATGATCCCCATGCCTCTTGCTACTTTAGCTATGACTACCTCAATTTGTTTGCCCCAGGTCAGGTTCTTGTCTAAATAAACTCCTAAGAATTTAGCAAAAGGAGCTTCTTCAATTTCTTTTTTATTAATATAGATTTTTGGAATACTGTTGTTTCTTGATTGTCTAGACTTTGAAAATAGCATGTAGTTTGTTTTATCAACATTTAATGATAGCTTGTTTACTTTGAACAAGTTAATAACCTCTTCCATTTCTTTATTTACTCTTTCGTATAATATATCTAAGTTTTTGGCGGAGCAAAAGGCATTGGTGTCATCAGCAGACAGTATGTGACAAATTGTGGCAAATTTTGGGCAAGTCATTCATATAGAGTAAAAACAGCAGAGGGCAAAGAATTGACCCCTGAGGAACACCACAGGTTAATTTCCTGTTTTCAGAGCAGGTTGCATTAAATAGCACGCATTGTGTTCTATCAGTTAAATAGCTCTGAAACCTGGCAAGTGCACATCCTCGGATTCCGTAATAGGCAAGTTTTCCTAATAATATATTGTGATTGATAGTATCAAAAGCTTTTGAAAGGTCCAAGAAGATGCCCAGTATATGTTCTTTCTTTTCGATTGATTCAATTATTTTTTCTGTCATTTCAACTAGTGCGAGCATTGTTGAGTGTTTCTGGCGGAATCCATACTGTGAAGCGTATAAAATTTCCTTTTTTCTAGATAATTGATTAATCTATTATATATTAATCGCTCCATTAATTTAGAGAAAAGTGGAAGTATTGAGACAAGCCTGTAATTTGTGAAGTTGGACGAGTCTTTTGCTTTATATATTGGAGTGACACGTGCAGATTTTAGTTTAGATGGAAATATGCCTTGTACTAGTGATTGATTGCAGATATGGTTGAGTGGCGTTAGTAAATCAAATATGCAGTGTCTAAATATGCTCCATTTAACCCATCTATGCCAGCACTTTTCGCAGGATTAAGTGAATTAAGTATAGTGAAGATTTCTTCATTGTTAACAGGAGAAGCAAAAAAATGAAGAGGATTGATAAGCCGACGTATCGGTGAGGTAATCACTGTATTTAATTCCTGATGCAGGGGTCATTCCGTATAAGATGGACCAATGCCCGTCAACTCATAGTCACGGATTTCCTTCAAACTTTCTCAGTGTGGGCATATGGATGTTTTAGTTGAGCATGACAATTTTTTAACTGATATGTGAAATACTTTTTGAAAAATGCCCTCTCAAAGACCCCTATGCTAAAATTGACAAAAGTTTCAAGTACAAATCCAATGTTTGAGACATCATATCTCATCCAATATACTGTTTACAATACTTGATCTTTTCATTCTAATGCTCTGGTAACCATACTTGAGGAAAATAACAAGCAATATGTGTTGACTTGTTTTGGGTGTGTTTTAGGGGTCACCAAAAACGTTAAAAACAGCTAATTTTCCTGTTTCAACCAAATTTGGTGATACAGTAAAATGTATATTATAGTTGCTGTAACTAAATGATTTCTACCCAGTTCACTAGAGCTAATATTAGCTTAGTAATATTTACTGACTAACAGCAAGGTTTGCTCATCAAAAAATGTGGGGGGCCCAATGCACCACCCCTGTTCACAAAAGACGGCCAACTTCATCGCCTATTAAGTCAAAATAACCCCTTTCAATTTTTATTTTATTTTGGTGAATGGTAGATATATGGTCAATAGTTACATGGTTAAAAGTTGCACTCTTACATTTGTTCCCTTTTGGAGCTATGGCATATTAGAAATGTGATATTTTTGTAAAACTTGTACGATATTCCATTTTTGGGGGTTAATAATTTTAAAATTATAGGGCCTAGAGGCATGAAACAAGTGATACAACCAGTTCTCCTGCTATATTAGAAGAACCAATCAGCATTCCCTGGTTATATAATACATAAACATCGATTTTCTAGACCCAAAGACCTGACTCTGTTAAAATTTGACATTTTTCACGACAATCTAATTTGTTTTAAAAAGTTTAAAATATCTCCACTTTAGGATTTTAGATACTTTTTCATCATAGGTGGACATTGAATGGTATATTATGGTCATATTAGTACAGCTACATGGACTTCTATGGCCATTTATAGACAATTTTGACACACTGCGACCAGGCCAATATGTGTAATCTCTCATACTAAAGTATGCCTAAATGTCACCCATTTCATGGAATTATTTAATAAACTGACAGCAATTGACCTAATTATATACAAAGCTCTGAAGGTTGAGTTATTTTCTCTAGATATGAAATCTCTCAGTCTTTATTAACACTGGATAACTCAAGACTGAGTGATGAGCTGTTGCAGCTCGACCAGCTTACAGGACAAACTCTGTACCTGGTGTATATTTTGAAAATGATTTGACTGAAAATTATTGATGGCTAAGTCAGCAACAACTTATAGTCAAATTGTTTTTTAAATATTCTCCAGGCAATATGTTATCCCCATTGAAAATGTTGTTGAATAATGACTTGTAGTTTACCCACAAAAATGTCAAATTTTAACAAAGTAAGGTTTTAACATCTCTAAAATCCATGTTTATCTATTTTGTAAAAGGGAAATGCTGGTTGTTTCTTTTAATAAGGCAGGGAAATGCGCTACATCTCTTGTTTCATACTTCTAGAGTGTATACTTTTAAAATTATTAACCCCCCAAAATCGAATATCATACAAGTTTTTGAAAAAATATCAGATTTTGTATTTGCCATAGCTCTAAAAGGAAACAAATGTAAGAGTGAACCTTTTGGCCCTGTAACCATTGACCATATATATAACATTCACCAAAATATTAAAAAAATTGAAAAGGGGTTATTTTGAAAAAACATGTTATGAAGTCACCCCATTTTGGCGAACAGGGGTGGGGGTATCCCACAAAATTTTTGCGGAGCATATCTTGCCATTAGGTAATAAATATCACTAAAGTAGCAGTAGCTCTAGTTAACAGGATAGAAATCATTTGTGTAAACCAAATACAAATACATTTTACGGCATCACCAAATTTGGATTAAAATATGAAAAATCACATTTTTGGCATTTTTGACGACCCCTAATACATGCCTAAAACAGGTCAGCACAAAATGCTTGTGATTTTCTCGAACTATGGTGACCAGACTGTTAAAATAAAAAGACCTAGTATTGTGAGCACTGTAGTCGGTGAGATATGAAGCCTCAAACATAGAAATTTTGTTACAAATTTTTGTCAATTTTAGGCAGGGGGTATTGGATAGGCCAGTTTTCAAAAAGTATTTGACCTTTCACTATAATACTTGGAATTTCCTGTTAATACATACATATGCTTACTCTGACAAAGTTTGAAGGAAATCTGAAACTATGACTTGACAGATTTCAAAAATTTTGGTCCTTCTTATATGGAATGACCCGTAGATATGATTTTCTTTGAGAGATCTGGACCTATGTTAACAAAATATTGATTGAAACCGTTTGCAATTTCATTGTTATCCGTGATTACCTTATTATTGTAGAGAAACTGGGTCTGTTGTGCTTTTCTATTGTTTTTAATTCAAAAGTGATTTTATGATTTTCCATGTTTCATTTATATCATTTTTGGATTGCTCAAATTTATTCTGATAATAGTTCTTTTTTTATGTTTTTATTATTTGGTCCAACTTATTTCTATATTTTTTAAACTTTGTCTCATTATACATTGTTTGACATTTTTTAAATGTCAAATAAAGTTGCTGTTTTTTATGACAGGCAGATATCAATCCTCTTGTCAGCCATGGTTTAGTAGGGTTGTGCTTGAATAATTTCTTTTCTTTCATGGGGAACCTGTGCTCAAAGATGTTAGTGCATATGTTGTGGAGCTTGGTGTAGGCATCATCACATGACTCTATATCTATCCCTTCGTTCCAGTCTACCTCAGACATGGCCTTTTTAAATTTTTCAATGTTGACCTGATTCATTTCTCTACACTTAATTTTTTCATTTTAAAATGGTCTACTGTAGTTTGGACTGTTTTTTCGAGGATAAAAATTGCTAGGTGATCTGATCATCATCATGTGATGTGTCTGTTACGAAAATTTCTGAATGTGTTTTGTTGATGAAACTGATATTATTACTGAATATATTATCAATAGTGGACTCACTGTATGCACAATATATTGTAAATACCAATCAGCCCAATAAACGAAGATTCAATTCAATTCATTGAAAGTGCCGAGTTCATGTGATATTTATAATTTGAATTTAAATTTTAAAGGTGCGAAAAAAAAGGTGACTGACAACTTACCCTTTCTTTGATTTTCCTTTAGACTTCCCCTTTTTCTTTGGCATTTTTAATTCCTATGCAAACCTGCACTACTTAAATGGAAATCAAATCAAAATATTAATAAATAATTGAAATGTAAAACCGTGTATTTAGTTGTCATGGTGAAACACACGGTAGGACCTTAAAACGCGGAACGCGCGGAACCGCGGGATACATTAACTTCTTCTTAGGACTTCTTAGGATATTTCTGAGGACTCAGGCTGGGTTCAGCCTCTATGTCCGCATCTTCTTCCATTAAAAATGTCCCACGTTCCTGACTTCCCGGCATCCGATAATCGGCCGTGAAATCAAATTTAATGGCTTGATGCTCCCAAGGCCACATCAAAGGCGAAGACAGATTTACAATTTACCATGCCGCCAGGCAAGCTATTCCAAATATCTACCACTCTATTTGTAAACATATATTTCCTAATGTCCGTTCTAATATGGTGCTTGGACAGTCTCAAGCTATGGTCTCTTGTGCCTCTATTCTCTGCCAAGATCAGCAACCCCTCAGAAGCTTCAGGATCATATATCTCATGGGTGAGTTTATAGACCTCTATCATATCTCCTCTCATCCTTCTGTACCGCATTGTGGGCATTTTCGGTCTCTTCAGCCTATCTATAGGCTCATGTTGCTTAATGCTGGAACTTGTTTAGATGCTCGTCGTAGTACATTTTCTATTACGGCTACATCCTTTTTCAGATGAGGGCTCCACACACATACCACATACTCTAGGTGATGTCTCACCAGGGCCTGGAACAGCTGCTTAAACATTTCCTCATCTAAGTAGGTGAATGTTCTTCTAATTAGCGCCATAATGCTGGTCGCCTTATTAACTTGGGCTTGAATGTGGCTTGAGAAGGTTAAGTTCATGTCTACTGTGACCCCAATGTCCTTTTCCTGTTGTGTGTTCTCAAAATTTACTAGTGTCCCATCCTGCTTGTAGAGGTGGTAGCTCTTAACATCTTGTAACTTGTAGAGATCTTTCACAGGATTTCATAGGATAGCACCGTGAACTCAGGCTTATTTGTGGATGAAACATATCGCACGTGACTTCCAGGCATTATATTGGCAGTGATAAAGTCAAATTTCTTTCCCTGGTCCTTCCAAAATTTATCCAGCCCTACCTCGAACTTAAGCACTGATGTAGTATTTACTAGAGTTCTCGGTAGGCTGTTCCAGACATCCACTACTCTATTTGTGAATGTGTATTTCCGTAGATCCAACCGTCACCTCTTTTTCTCTAGCCTTAAGTTGTGTCCTCTTAGATATTTCCAGCATATTTTTGGTACTTTTTGGATCGTATATTCCATTTATTATTTTTAATAAGGGGCCCACCGCTGTATAGGCTCAGCCTTTGGTAGATTGCCTGTTGTGTAAATGTAAAATGTATGTGTTATATGAAAATAAATAATTTTGAATCTTGAATACATCTATCATATCTCCTCTTAGTCTTCTATGTTTGAGTGATGGAAGTCCTAGCTTTCTTAATCTATCTGAGTACTCTAGATCCTTCAGTGTGTGAATAAATTTTGTTGTTCTTCTATGCACATTTTCCATCGTCGTGATGTCCTTTTTTGTCCCCTCCCCCCCACCCCCCCCAACACACACACACAACACACACACACACACACACACACACACACACACACACACACACACACACACACACACACACACACACACATCATATTCCAGGTGATGTCTAACCAACGCTTTGAAAAGGCTGATGAACATGCCTTCATCTAGGAAGCTGAAGGATCTCCTAAATCAGTCCCATTACTGAGTTTACCTTATTTACCTGTGACTGTATGTGTTGCTTAAATGACAAGTTACTGTCCACTGTGACGCCTATATCTTTTTCTTGTGTGACATTTTCCAGGTTCACCAAGTCACCATCCTGATTTTGTAGACAATACTCATATGTGTTTTCCTCTTTCTTTGTTCCACTCTGTACCTTCATAACTTTGCATTTATTTGGGTGAAATCTTAGTAAGCATGTGGCAGTCCATCGTTTTAGGGAATCCAGATCTTCTTGTAGCGTTTCCTTCTCTTGGAATATCTTTGTCTCTTTGTGCATCTTTGTGTCATCTGCAAAGAGAAATGTTGTTGCATTGACACAGTCGGACAAGTCATTTATGTAAGTGACAAATAGTATCGGTCCTAGGACGCTGCATTGAGGGATCCCACTTGGCACACTTCTATCATGCGAGCTTATTCCATTAACAATCAGATTTTGTGTTCTGTCAGTTAAAATGTGTTAATCCATTTTACTACCCGACTGCTTATCCCATAACTGTATAGTTTGCCGAGTAGGCGTTGATGGGGAATGGTATCAAAGGCTTTCATAAAATCCATGTACACAGTGTCTACCGTACCCCCTTTGTCCAGTATTTGTGTCCATTCGTCCATCACTTTCAGCAGTTGAAGGCTTGTTGACCTTCTGGACAGGAATCCGAATTGTGCGCTACTGAATAGTTCATTTCTTTCCATGTGTTAGAATCTCAGCCCTGACCAATTTCTCCATTAATTTACATATGCCACTTGTTAGGCTAACAGGTCTATAGTTCCCTGGGTCTGATTTGCTTCCTTTCTTAAAAATTGCTGTGACATTTGCAGTTCTCCAGACTTCAGCCACCACACCCTCTTCCAGAGACTTGTTGAATATCATTGTCAGTGGTTTATACAGCACATCACTAAGTTCTTTTAAAACATTTGGATGGATCTCATCAGGTCTTGGAGCTTTGTTCTTAACTATCGTTGTTAGCAGTTTTAAAACTTCTTCTTCATTAAACACTCTGTCATGGAACTCCTCCTGGATATGTTTATCGTCCAATTTGGGTATGTCTCCAGGCGGTTCCTTAGTGAAGACGTTGGTGAAGCAGTCTGCAAGGACATCAGCTTCATCTTTGTCTTCAATAGCTACCTATCTTATCATATCACATCATATCATATCAATTTTGGCTGTATGGGTAATAGGCCGTTGGCCTGTCAGCCGTTCCTAGCTTTCAAATTTTTGTAATGTTTAGAATACCAGTGAGAATACTAAAGGAAGCTGCTAAAGAAATTAGTGCACCGTCATGCATAATTTTTACTCACATGAATCCTCTTCTGACAAAAGGCATCAAATCGCCTCTGACGTCAGTTCTGGGCTGCATATACTGGATGGCTGATTCGGTTGTAGGCTGCCATCACATTCATGATTTGTTAGTAATTCTTTAAAGAAAGTGGGATGAAAGATTCGATCAGATTCAAAGTCCTATAGCAGTGGGTGTTTACTCCACAGTTTGTATAATCTGGATTTAAAAGAGCTAATAGAAGGTGCATTGATAATGTGTTCGGGTAGTTTGTATGTTCCACTGGTCTGTACAGTGCAATGTAAATGAAAACTTTCTGATATTTAACCTAGCTCTGGTTTTCTGAATTTGTAGACTATTATCTCTTGTAATACTGTTAATGTCAAAAAGGTTGATAAGGTTTGAGGGAGGTTGATCATATTTGTTGTGAAGTATTTTATATGTCTCAATCATATCATCTCGCGGTCTTCTGAATGTGAGAGTTGGTAAGTTGAGTTCTTTTAGTCTTTCATTGTATGGTAGGTTACGCATACCTGGGATAAGTTTTGTGGCACACCTTTGAACATTTTCGATTGCATTTACGTTTTTTTAGGAAAGGGGCCCATACCACATTTGCATATTCGACATGAGGCCTGACAAGGGATTTAAAGAGGTGCTTAAAGTTGTCTTTATCTAAGTAGTTAAACATGCGTCTAATTAGTCCCATGATTTGATTGTCTTTGTCTATTTTTTCATTTATGTGGTGGTTGAAACTTAATTTTTCATCAATTACGACCCCAATGTCTTTTATGGTGGGGGTATACTCTAGAATATGGTGGTTAGAGTCCATTGTGTAGGCATGGGGGAACTGTGGTTCTTGAAGAAATTCTCATACTTTTACATTTGTCTGGATGGAGTTTTAGAAGTGAGCTTTCTGTCCAAAGGCACATAGAGTCTATATCTTGCTGCAGCGTATCACAATCTGGTTGTTTAAGAATTGATTTGAATAGATTTGTATCATCAGCAAACAAGAAAATTTCTGACCTACATTTAATTGCATCAGACAAATCATTTACGTACACTATAAAGAGAAGTGGGCCAAGGACTGAGCCTTGCGGTATGAAACATGAAATTCTACTGACTGTAGGCCTTTAGCAAGCCTCTAACGTCAGGTCTACTTCTGTGTCATAAACAGTAGTGAAGTCTGATACAGATTCAAAATTGAAACGCAATGGATGGTCTTTCCATAGTTTATCAAGTCTGTTTTTGAATGTATTGATGGATGGTGCAGTGACTATGTTTTCATCTAGACTGTTCCAATGATCTGTGCACCGTAGCGGGAAAGACAACTTTCTTAGATTTAATCCAGCTCTGATTTTCTTGATTTTCATGCTATGACCCAGTGTAACACTGCTTTCATAAAGTTGGATAAATTTGGACGTGGGCATGTCATAATGGTTGTATAAAATTTTGTAGATTTCAAGCATATCCCCACACAGTCGTCTGAATGTCAAGATTGATAGATTCAATATTTGTAGTCGGTTACTGTATGGAAGGTTTTGGATGCCAGGGATAAGCTTGGTGGCTCGCCTCTGTACATTTTCTGTTGCATTTATGTGGGTTTTTTTAAAATATGGTGCCCATTCTACATTGGCATACTCGATATGCGGTCTGACAAGGGATTTGTATATATGTTTAAAGCTTTCTTTGTCTATGTGGCTAAATGTTCTTCTAATCAGTCCTATACTTTGGTTAGATTTGTTTATTTTTTCATTTATATGATAATCAAAACTTAATCGTTCATCAATCACGACCCCAATATCCTTTTCAGTTGATGAAGTCACTATACTATGGTTATTTGGGTCCATTGTGGACCGACCACTTACGAAGCCAAATTGTTTCTCTGGTAGCATATTGTTATTTGTAAGATGCTTCATTATTGCATCCCTGATGAACGATTCCATGACTTTGCAAACAACGAAAGTAAGGCTAATTGGACGGTAATTACCAGGCTTCTTTTTATCCCTCTTTTCGTAAATGGCTGTGATGTTTCCAACTGTCCACGCATCTGGCAGTTTGCCAAGACTCAAGGATTTGTTGAACAGCATGGAAAATGGGAGGCTAAGCACATGGCGCAATTCATATAATAATCGAGGATGGATTTTGTCAGGACCAGGTGATTTTGAGGTTTTGAGGTTAGAAAGCTTAGTTTTTACCATTTCCGGAGTAATATGAATATCCAGGTCATTGCAATAATTTCTAGGTGGAATTGATAGAGGTTCGCTTTCAGGTTCTGCAGTAAGTACTGATTAAAAATAATCAGCAAGTACTTCTAGCTTCTCTGTGTCATCTTTAGTATATATGACATCATTAGTGCAGCTGCTTGGTAATTGTAGCTCTGGGATGCCTGACTTAACCTTAGCCTTACTTCGGACGTTATTCCAGAATTTTTTCGGATTTTGTTTTACACATTTGGAAATATCTTTCTCATACAATTTTACTGATTTTCTGGTGGCCATTCGCACCTGGTTTCTTATCCGACAGTATTCAATGTAAGTCGAGTTACTGCCTGTATTCAGATATTTCTTCCAAATCCTTTTCTTATTTATCTTTGCTCTGGTAATTTTGTTAAGAGGAAATTTACATTTTTTGTTATTAATCTTTCGAACAGGTACACATTTATTTTCTGCTTGTAAACACATTTGGGAGATTCTATTCCACATATCATTGATATCAACGGATCCATTCACATATTGTTCCCAGTTTATGTTCATGAACTCGGTCATGGCTTGATAGTCAGCTTTGTCGTAGCACAATTTACTTTTATGGTTAGAATTTGTATTGTCACTTAGGTGAACTGTGGTTTTTATCATAGTGATCACTTTTTCCTAGCGGTGCACTAATGTGTATATCATCCACTGGATCTGGGTTATTTGTTAAGAGTAAATCCAATATTGATGGTGTAGCGGTTCCTCACCCACGGGTTGGTGTTGTTACTAGTTGATGGAGAAAGCAGTCACGTATCGTTTCAATAAAATTAAATGTGAAATCTAGTGAGTGTGGGGGGAATGCTACTGGTTGATGAGGTTAAAGGCCATTTAATATGCGGAAGATTGAACTCGCCTAAAATAATAGTGTGTATATTACTAGAACACATGGTACGTAATATATTGCAGAGTTCAACACTATTCTGATTATTTGAATTTGGACTTCTGTATATAGATCGTGTCACACACTATGTGTTCTTGAAAGGAATTCTGGGTATAGCATAGTCGTCTATGTGACATGGAGGACTTTATATACATGAGGATGCCTCTGCCATCAGTAGTGGTGACATTTACTTCTTCTATGTTGTATCCATTTAGATTATAATTGGCTAATGCTGGTTGTGTTTTGTAGTTTTTCGGTTTGACTTCTGTGATAATTATAACATCAGGTGGTTTGTCTTCAATTATATGAAGTAATTCATTCCGTTTTTCTAGTGTGAAAACATCAGTGTTCGTGTACACAATTGTCATGTAATTAATAGTACCTATGTTTTTATAATTATTTATATTTACATTAATATCTGTATTTTTAGAATTGTTAATATTTACATATATGTTATCATTAATCCAATTGTCATTGGAATCATCTGTTATTAATCTACCCTTTCCCTGCTTGTGTATGGTGTCAGTGCACACATCCAGTGTGCATGCACTGGATTCAGGGTAGTCATACTGATTGTTGGTAGCCACGACAACTGTTTTTGCATCTGTAAATTCATCTGATAAACTTGTGTATCTATTGTACAAGCGAATATTATTTTTCTCAATAATTTATACACGTGTCATCTGGTATATTAGATTGGGTGGTTGATCTATATACAAAATAACTATCTACAGTTAATAGTGGTGGTATGCATGAGTTGTATTGTAAGTCCTGGCTTGGTTGTACATGCCCTTGGTGTAAGTGTACGTATGTTGGTTTTGATGTTGTGGTCTCCTCCCAGTCAACCACCTTTTTGAAAATATGAGTCGTAATTGTAGTTTTCATGTTGGTTCCTCTGTTGCACATAGGATTGATTGTGGTGACTGGATATGCTAAGTGTGCTAGATAGATAGTTTGTGATGTTTTCTGAAAGAACTATGGTCCCATTACCATTGGGGTGTACGTGATCCCAGAATAACTCCCTGTGTATTCACCATTAGGGTCAGAAAAGAGCTGAGCATTGTCGATGTATGTAGCTGCTAGTGTTTGACAGAGAGAGAGAGAGAGAGTAAAGCATGCTGTTGAAATCAAGTGTTTGATTGTGGTCATGTTTGTTAAGTGGACGTGGCAAGAGAGATGAGATAAATATTTGTATTTGTGGTGAAATGAATCGTATTTTGTGTATGAGTGTGGTGTAGTCATTTATCATCTGCTGCATATCACTTCTGGAGATGTTGTTACTGCCGACATGCACCACAATGGCATCGTGAGTTGTGGGACCAAGGTATTTGTCAATTTCATTGGTGACATCGTTGATTTTGGCACCGTGTAATGTTTTTCTTCTAATATTTGTCCCACTTGTGGACATGCGCTGACCACTTAATCTTCGAAGGATGGAGCTATCTATGATGAGAACATTTTTTCTCTCACCAGCAACACTGTTAGAGTTTCCAGCTCTTGTGTAGTTATGTTCAACAGTGTGCACCACAGCGCCTTGTGGTTGGCACTGTTGGCCAAGATTATTCAAACTATAATACGTAGTATTAGTTTGATTGGTACCAGGAGCCTTGGAGGATGAGTGCCTGTGTAAACAGGTATGCTGCTGGTCACATTTAGTAATTTGGAGTATATTCCATTAATGATGACCTGTTGCTTCCTCCCGATTAGAAATGATTGGATCCACTTTAACAAGTCTCTAGAAGAAGGTGTACTACCCGGCATCTGGAAAATGGCAAATGTATGCTGTATACACAGAAAAGGCAGCAACAACGACCCGAGCAACCACAGACCAATCAGCCTACTTCTACCTAGGTCCTAGAGTCATTTATAAGGGACGGAATTGTAAATTTTCTGGAAACAGCCAATCTATTTACCAAGTGCCAGCATGATTTCAGACACAACAGATCCTGTAAGACTCAATTGCTAAGGTACCTCGAAGATATAACAGTCACACGTGATTCAAATAAACATGTCAATGCAGCATATTTAGATTTCTCAAAAGCCTTTGATACTGTACCACACCAACGACTACAAACAAAACTGAGAAGCTATGGTATTGGCAACAATTTAGTAAGATGGATAGGAAACTACCTATGTATTAGAAGACAGAGAGTAAGAATCAATGATGCAACATCAGACTGGATAGAGGTGACAAGCGGCGTGCAACAAGGAAGTGTCCTGGGACCTTTTCCTGATATACATAAATGACCCACCAGACAGTCTGACCTGCCACTGCAAAATATTTGCAGATGACACAAAGATATATGGCAACACAGCTACCAGTAGGTGTCAGGACAACATAGACAAAGTATGTAAATGGTCGGAGACCTGGCAACTATCCTTCAACACAGATAAAATGCATGTCCTACATTTCGGTAGGAATAACCCTCAAACTATATACTATGCGACTGATACACCCGATATGCATCATATATCAACATCAGATGTAGAAAAAGACCTGGGAGTAGATATTGACAGAAACCTCTCTTTTGATATACATATAGGTAAGATCATCTACAAGGCTAACAGCACAATAGGAATAATCTAAGAGAACCGTTACCAACATTGACCCATCTACTTTCCCGCTCTTGTACACGTCTCTAGTGAGACCTATTCTTGAATACTGCAACTCGGCATTGTTGTCAAAATTGAAACGGCAATCACAGTTACTAGAAAGAGTTCAATGCCGAGCAACAAAACTTGTCCCACAAATCAGAGACTATAGCTACACCGAAAGATTTGAAGGATTAAATCTAATGTCACTGAAATATAGACAGTTTCGAGGAGATTTAATTGAAACATTCAAGCTCATCAGGGATCTATATAATATTGATAAAGACTACATTTTCGAGTCACCCAGTGTTACACAGACCAGAGGCCATAAGCTCAAGTTAAACATAAAACACAGCAACAAAGATATTCGCAAGCACTTTTTCACCAATAGAGTGGCACCACATTGAAATTCACTGTCAGCTACAATAGCCGAAGCAACAACAGTCGAATCATTCAAGAACAAACTAGATATCTACTTCAAAGAAAGAACATTTGAATTAGACTGAACAGGCCATACATATACCAGCCCATCACAAGGTCATACTGTAATCCTTCCAATACAGTGGACTGATGTTGGAGTAGCCTGTGTACAGACAATAACATGCTCGGTAGCAATTCCAATGACCAGTGGATACATCTCTGCTTCCACGTCTGCACTTTGTGGTTGCATGAAAAGACACTAGTATAGAGGAGAATCGGATAGCGATGAACACAGAAAATGAAAACAACAGCAATAAGACCAATCACGGCCTCCACAATTTAGCATGCAAACAAATGGTAGGCGCAGTAGAGTGTAACCATGAGTGCAGGCGTCATACCGCAGCTGATGCGGGGAATACCCATCTGCATCACAGAATTTCCACAAAACAGAGCTAACGGCTTAAATCTAATGTCACTGATATACTGACGGTTTCGTGGAGAGTTAATTACGCAACAACAGTCAGATCATTCAGGAATACACTAGATATAATCTGCTCCAGAGAAAGATATTTTGAATTGGACTGAGCAAGCCATACTATAACAAATAACACTGAGGCAATAAGAAGCCTGGCTTATGACTCGTAAAATGATGATGGAGATGTGGATGATGATGATGATGATGATGATGTACTTTCAACTAATCTACAACTTGACAATACTATTGTTATATGTTATAGTTACATAGTTACATAGTCCTCTTCTGCTGGATAGGTTAAACAGCCTGTAGCAGGTCTTCACAAGCTTCTTATGCTTGTATGGCTTGCACCTGTTGGACTGTTTGTTAGGTGCGGGCAGGTATGATCGGGAAGTCCATCACATAAGCTCTGTCTCTGTAGTGGTGATCTAGTCTTCCTTTGAATGTGTTTATTGTAGGAGTTGTTACCACAGAATCAGACGGCCTATTCCAGTAATTGGTTACTCTAATCGTGAATTCTTGAATGTGTGTTAAAACGTTGTTTGTAGAGCTTGTAGCTGTGGTCTCTTGTGCGGTCCCCGGTGTCAGAGGGCAATAGATTTTCTTGGTCCATGTTATATATGCCATGCATGTATTTTTACACTTCGATAAGATCACCTCGTAATCAGCGGTACACTAAGCTTGGTAATTGCAATGTCTTCAGGCACTCTTCATATGGTGTATCTTTTAGCCCTGGTACAAGTTTTGTTGCTCTACATTGTACATTTTCAAGAAGTTGAACATCTTTTTGTACAGCGGTGACCAGATTACATTCCCATACTTCAGGTGTGGCCTAAGCAGACTTTTGTACAATAGTATCAACGTATGTTTGTCCAAGAAATTAAAGGTTCTCCGTATCATCCCAACGAGTTTATTGACCTTGTTAAGTGTGCTTTCTGTATGCTGGGTGAATTTCAATGTGTTATCGACATACACGCCAAGGTCTTATTCACAGGTAGTTTCCTCCAGGGTTATAATTTCGTTATTGTCTTGCATGTTGTATTGTGATTTACTGTTCGAACTACCCAAGTGCATAATCTTGCCTTTAGACGCATTGAAGCGCAGCTGCCATGTCTCTGACAAGTTCTTTAGGTTGTTCAAATCTGTCTGCAGTCTCTCTTGGTCTTCTTTGGAGGATATTTTGTGTTGTCTGTGAACATTTTGATCATGCTGTTAACTACCTCTGGCATGTCATTGATGAAACAGATGAACAGTACTGGTCCGAGTACGATGCCTTGTGGGGCACCACTGATGACTGGAGCACAGCCTGAGGAGCCATTGAGTGTCACCCTTTGTATTCTATCACTGATGAATTCTCGTATTCATCCCAATATATCACCATCAATCCTCTAACTCGCCAGTTTGCTGAGCAGTCGTTGGTGGGGTAGTGTCGAAAGCTTTAGCGCAGTCTAGATAAATGACGTCTACTGCTCCTCCCTCGTCTACTACTTGGGTGTGGAAATCTAGCGTATCTAGGAGTTGGGTCATGCAGGATCTTCCACTCAGGAAGCCATGCTGGCAGTCCGTCATAGATCCTAACATGTGTTTGAGGAGCTCGTTTCTGACCAACCATTCCATCGTCTTGCATAGCACTGATGTCAGGCTGACTGGTCGATAGTTGCATGCTGCTGATCCACTACCTTTCTTGAAGTGGTGTGACTTGTCCCTTTTTCCAGTCTCTAGGAAGGGCTCGCTCTCACAGGGACCTGTTAAACAGTAGCGTCAAAGGCTTGGCAATAAATTGGCTAATCTCTTTCAACAAGCGTGGATGTAGCCCATTGTGATTTAGAGACTGAGAGCTGTTCCAGTTTTCTGCTGACTTCTTCTTCGCCAATGACAAATTTCTCATGTCTGTTACTAGTTAGTGTTTGTAAGCTGAGGTATGGTGGTAGTATCCTCACGCGTGAATACGCTGGTAAAGTATGTATTTAGTACGTCAGTTATATGCTTATTGCGTGGCCGCTCACGGCTACGATTATATTCGGCTTGTGTCTAGAAATGCGTATAGGCGCGGCCATTTTGCGCAAGGGATTGTGGTCTCCAACAACTAACTAGAAAGATAGATAGATCGCGCCTCTATTTTTAGATTGGAACCATAGATTTAGGATATATATTGGCTAGATCGTTCATACGCATACGCTCACTATGGGGGCATGAGATAGATGTCTCGACCACTGGACTGACTGAATGACATTTGACGCAGACGATCAGCTATGTATATAGACTCCAAGTCAGTAAATTCTTTTTTTTGTTAATTGGAATAGAAATTCTGCTTAAATAGCATGCAAAATAAGGAACTACAAAACTACGGTAAAATAAATAGGGGAAATACGGTAATACGGAGAGACGGTAAGAATTACGGAAATGCGTTAAAACCTAACGCATACATCGCTGAAATTCCAACATTTATGTACATATAATAACTATATGATAACTTCTATTCATTTTGGAACCTGTTGCCGTAAATCGTTGCTGCACACATGTAGACAATCTTCAGCATTATTGTTTACATAATCTAAACAAATTTGTCTTGTACTGACCGTGAAACAACTAGGCTTAGCCTTTGAAATCAGCAAGATAATGGTTAAGAGAGGTTGGGGTTTTTTTCTATCTCCCAGTTTCCGGGAAACCTGACACCGTTCGCTATAGAAGACCTAAAAAATTAATTAACACGTTTTCAAAACAAGGTAGAATTTCTGTGGTTTTCTTTGCAAATATAGTGACTTATTTACATCTATGAGCTTTACTGTAAAACCGC
Organism: Chaetoderma sp. LZ-2023a; assembly: GCA_034401795.1. Lineage (NCBI taxonomy): Eukaryota > Metazoa > Mollusca > Caudofoveata > Chaetodermatida > Chaetodermatidae > Chaetoderma > Chaetoderma sp. LZ-2023a. The sequence goes on from CM067373.1 coordinate 53,345,891, forward strand.
GGACTGGATGGTATAGAACATTTAAAGAATAAATTAACATGTTTGCAAACCAAGACAGAATTTCTGTTTTATGTTTTGCAAGTATATGAACTTATTTATGTGCTGTAAAATGTAGCCTAAGCAGTCGAATCACTTGTAATAAGCGAGCACATACTATAGCAAGAGCTTTGCCGTTATAATCAATTAGTACCCCCCCCCCCCCCCCCCCGATAGGGTGACGTCACATTCAAAATACGTAATGACTGGCGTAGCTATGCACAACAGGAACATTGAAAAAAGTCCTTCCGCTGTACGAATTGAAGAGCTTTACTTTTTAATAAGCAGCAGCACCCAGTCAAATTGGTTCCAAAATATTCAACAGTTCACCTCCATAGTTACCGTGAAAAGGGGATTCTGGGAAATCATGGTTCAAAGCATGTATCTATCATCTCTCCGTGACCGCTCAGCGCTACGCATCCACTTGGTTGTGTCTAAAAAGGACCCATCCGCATTATCCATTCATCACATGACGTCATAATCAGCTACGTGACGTGTGGAATGACATCATAACCAATGCCGTCATTATGACGTCATGAATGGCTTAGACAAGTACGTCACGAACGCGTAATGGACCTTTCCAGTTTAAGCTAGGCCCCGCCACCTCTAGCCAAGCTCCACCCGCACCTCGCTCATGTTGGGATCGATCGATCCCTGAAATACCTGACTATTGATTTCGAGAAACCTATGCAGGTAAGCTGTTAAATATTTTGAAAATAATTTGACTGGGTGCTGTTGCTGCTTACGGCAGCAACAGCGCCCAGTCAAATTAGGTTCAAAATATTAAGCAGCATGTTTATTAAATAGCAGACATACAATTCCTACAACGTGGGGGACGATTAAGAGTTAAAGACGGGCCAAATAGAATCATTTATGACGTAATGATTATGATGTCAGCATGCACGTCACTTAGTTGGCCATGATGTCATATGACGTCATATAATCGAAAGATAAAATTGGAAAGCTCCATTGAAGACGGACTATGAGTTGTAAGAATTGCATGTCTACTATTTAATACGTATTCTGTTGAATATTTTGAAACTAATTTGACTGGGCGCTGTTGCTCAACAGCACCCAGTCAAATTAGTTACAAAATATTCAACGGGTTACCTGAATAGCTTTCAGGAAATTGATAGTCAGGGCATTTACGGGAATCGATCGATTCCAACACTGCGACGTGTGGGTGGATCTTAGCTAGAGGTGAGCGGGGCATAGCTAAAACTGGAAAGGTCCATTGCCTATAGGCGCTGCAATTTTGCGCAAGGGATTGTGGTCATTCACGTTCTCGCCAGATCTACCACTAACGAGAGCGATATATATATTTTTTTACTTTTTATTAATATTGTATACACCTGTGCAAAAGTTAAGCACCACCCTATTTTTACGCACATGCGAGGGTATATTCATGTGCTATGAAGAAAGCAATAGCATAAACATTTATGTACCCATCCATCTTAGTGCAAGAGGTAATAATGCAACTAGAGGAATGCTGATTATGATGGTGGGGAAACACTGTATGTTTTTGTTTGAACTTGAAAACGAGGCCTGAATATGGTTACGTTGACACAACTGACAACTATTGCCCTACAGTTGACACACGTGGCTAGATTGTCATTAATGGTGTCTGAAAACGAAGTTTAACATCTGTGCACGAGTTTGAGACTGTCATTGTTAATACCGGGTATATCCACCTTGTGCCTGGATGACGGCCTGGACACGACGTCTCATGCTGGTCACCAACCGACTGATACGCCATTGTGGTATTCGTTGCCATTCAAGATGGAGTGCGTCTGTTAATTCCTGTAGGTTCTGCACAGGAGGATCCCTCCTTCTCACCATGTTTCCCAGAATGTCCCAGATATGCTCAATAGGGTTCATGTCAGGGCTCCTTGCTGGCCATGGTAGGGTTTCGATGGCATTCTGGCGGAGGTATTCATGCACAGCTCTAGCACGATGTGGTCGGGCGTTGTCATCCATGAATATAGGGTGGGTTCCAGGTGCATGATTTGCAAAATGAGGGACCACAACTCTATCCAGTATGGAATCTTGATATCTTTGTCCATTTAGTGTTCCAGGTACAGTCAACAGATCCAGCTTACAATCAAATGAGATGCACCCCCATATCATAACGGAACCTCCACCAAATGGAACTTCTTCCATGATGTTACGTTGGTCATACGCCGTGCGTCTGGACCTCCATACACGAGTTCGACCATCTGTGGCATGAAGCAGGAACCGACTTTCATCGGACCAGTGTACCCGTCTCCAGGATCTCATGTTCCAGTGTCTTCTTTCGTTGCACCACCTCAGACGCTCCTCTTTGTGGTGTGCAGTGAGGAGAGGACGTCTGACAGGTCTCCTAGCTTTCATGCCAGCAGCATACAGTCTCCTTTTGACGGTAGACATTGACACTCTATTGCGCGTTTCCCATTGCTGGCTGAGCACTCTGCTGTTGGTGAATGGAGATCTCCTAACAAGGCGTACTAGGGCTCGATCATCACGGGCAGTAGTCTTCTTCGGTCTTCCAGATCTAGGCCTGTCCTTCACCTCGTTAGTTTGCCCATGTTTTGCAATCAAACGACTGATTACAGTATGGTTAATGTTCAGCTGTCTGCCAATCTCTCTGCATGACATACCAGTGGTATGCATGCCTATGATTTGCCATTTCACACGATCACTTAACCTTCGTCTTGCCATAGCGGTTCACAATCAAGAGCTAATTCTCTCTGTACAAATAAACCACGGTCATGAACACAAAATTCCTAATCTTGTCGCCTAAATCTGTATGTAATGTTCTACACCTCAAACTGGACTTTTACATAACTGAACACGTGTGCTGTTTCCCGCCACGCACGGACATCAAGCGGCGTGAAGTCATGCATGCATGTGCATTTCGTACTTGGAATTATGTCAGCTAACGCAGGGACAAAAAGTATGGCAGCCTAGTTGTACCATCATGTTTCTACGTTCTATTGTTTTTGCTGGTGCTTAACTTTTGCACAGGTATATATATATATATATATATATATATATATATATATATATATATATATATATATATATATATATATATATATATATATATATATATATTCACCTCTATTTAGATTAGAATCGTAGATTTAGGATATATTGTCTAGCTCTCTCGTGAACATTAAACGCATACCCTTACCCGAAATTCGTTTTTTATAGGTTTTTGGGTATTCTGATCCCAAATTTGCAATTTTCGAAACTGTCGAATAAATGGTCTGGCAGCCATCTGGGATTTTCCCGCCAAAAGCTCCCATACTAAAGCAATGGACATTTTTTAATGTCTTCTCGAGAACTACTGGGCCGATTTGAATTATATTTGGCAGGAAGCATCCTTATGGCATAGAGATTTCATTTTGTTCAAACGAAACCGATCGGCCAGTTTGGCTGGTGGCCATCTTGGATTTCGGCCAATTTTTAGAAATGTCTTTAAAAATCTCGTTCTCCAAAACGGCTTGGGGAATCGATTCAAAACTTATGAAACCTCATCTAGGCAAAGAGGTAGGCCAAGCTCGTTTAAGACGACTTGATTGACCAAATGGTTCGGCAGCCATCTTGGATGAGCTAGTTTTCCCGAAAACAACTTCTCCAGAACCGCTGAATGGATCAGGCCGAAATTTGGGAGACATGATTAGGGACTAAGGGCCATTAACGTTTGTTCAATGGAAGTTGCTTCGTCAAAAAACATGGCCGCCGTGGGCCAATCAAAATGTAGCGTGTTTGGCGGACATATTGGGTTTTCCTATTTGATGGATTTTGAGGCCAAAATTGGTTCTATATATGTTTCTGGGTATTCTGAGCTCAAATTTGCAATTTTCGAAACTGTCGGATAAACGGTTTGGTGGCCATCTTGGATAATTTTCTCGTCAAAATCTCCCATGCTAAAGCAATGGGAAATTAAAAATATCTTCTTGAGAGCTACCAGGCCGATTTCAATTATATTTGGCAGGAAGCATCCTTAGGGCATAAGGATCCAAGTTTGTTTAAATGAACCCGATCGGCCAATTTGCCCAGCAGCCATTTTGGATTTCAGCTGATTTCAGGAAATGTCTTTAAAAATCTCCGAAACCACTTGTGGAATCTTCATCTAGGCCAAGAGGTAAGCCAAGTTTGTTCAAGAGGACTTGATTGAACAAATGGTTCGGTGATCATCTTGGATGACCTGGTTTTCACGAAAATGACTCCTCCAGAACCGCTGAAGGGATCGGGCCGAAATTTGGGCCATTACAATTTGTTCAAAGGAAGTTGATCCATTAAAAAAACATGGGCGCCGTGGGGCAATCAGAATGTAGTGTGTTTGGCGGCCATATTGCACTTGCAAAAATGTCCACAAACTCATTTAAAAGACTGCTAAACCACCCAACAACAATTTTGACAAAAATTTATGGTGCTCCAGGTGAGCGACACAGGTCCCTTGGACCGCTTGTTTATGTAGGGATGCATGCTGTATTATGTAGAGGCAGAGCGCCGGCTTCAACAGAATCCGACACCATCGTCGCTTAAGTTAGTCGCTCGTTTAGTCAACGCTGCGTTATTTTGGTGGTCCTTCTTGAGGAGCTAGGCTAACCTTTGGTTATTGAGTCAAAACACATATGGTTTATGCCTCAAACGTCTTAGGCCTACTTAACTTTAATAACGGGGTGCCTTCCTGGTGGATGAGTCTGGGTAGCCATCTCGGCACATACCCATTGGACCACTCCCTCAGGCTGGCTGCATGTACATGTTGCCGGTCGATGAGTCCAAAGCCAATGAGCGACTTCTAACCACGTGTCAGCACAACCACAAATAACAAGACAAGGACAGGATAACACACAAAGGCATTATAAAGCAGCGTATCTAGTTATGGAGGAGGCTGGAGAAGTGGGTGGCAGACTGTGGTGACCCTCCAAGAAGGCGTGGAGAGTAGATTGGCATCTCCCAGTCACTGTGGTGTTAGTCTGTGAACCACGTTTTCAGCTGGCGCCCTCAGGGCTAATGTTTACCTGCGCTAGGGTTATGTAGTTGCCCTGAGGTCCATTGCTAGGACCTACCTACTATAATTAATGTTGGTGCAGTGAATCCAACTTTGGCATAAAGACTAGCTACGGGTACTGGTGAATGTACAGGGGAAGTGTGTCAAGCATCACCATTTTGATTCTCGCCATCGAGAAATATTTATGATTTCTCAGGTCGGCGCTAACCAAACTGGCAGAGGGGACTACCAGATAATTAGTTGGCCAGATGTCGGAGAGTCATAGAAGAAACAGCTGCTCTAGAAGTAATTTAGGAGGCCTTAAAGTTGGTGGCTAATTATGGAAAAGCCGGCCTGCTTATGTAACTTGGCAACAGTGCTGGGAAAGAAGCTTTACAATAAACAGCATTCGCCCCTAGCTACCCTATCCTAACAAAATATCTGAGCTTAATATTAGTTAGGATTAGTCGGCTTATCTCGACCCTATTGGCGAGGCATAAGCGACGGCTCTAGTGAAAAAGTGTTGCCATATTAAAAAAAGTAAGTGTTGTGGTTAATGAAGCTGTATAGCATACGTTTAAGATTCTGTGCGGTTTAAGAAAATATATAACTATTTAACCTAACATAAAGTAATGATAAAAAGTAACAATATCTAACAAAGGTGCTCTCAGTATTACAGGTTTATACAACACAATAAGGTCAAGCTGACCGACAGCACTTACTTATAACCAGCGCTACAGAAAATCAAATAACTATATTACAATAAAATGGGTGCGTATTAGTCATCAGCACAATGTTCGTTTTTACAGCACACAAAAGTCTTGTCTGCACCTGTTAGTCATCAGCACATGTTGGCGAAGTTGGCGGATGGCGCCTGTTAGTCATCAGCGCATGTTGGTGTCTGTTGGCGAGGCTCTCTGGAATTAGTGTGGTATTGTAGCATGGATCAGCCGGACGGGTCCTGACCGTCCCAGCTAAGCTGGGTGCGGGATGACCGTTCCGGATTCGCTCCAAGCACACACCCCCCCCCAGCCTGAGTAGGGTAATATGCATGTATAAAGCCCTATGAGAGAAGTTTTCATTAAAAATTGCTAAGACTGTAAGAGCATGTAGCGCGCATGCGTGCACGTCAGAGCTTCCCTCACAACCCGTGTCAGGAGTGGGAGAGAGTGTGTGCTTATATAGTGTACCGAGTTGGTACTTGTGATTTTCTCAAATCGCACCGTTCTCGTTGTTCTTGGTATCGATCAGGATCAGAATGAAACCAGAATCACAGAGACCAGTAATAGCCGAGTTATCATTAAAACTCCCGATTAAATTATCTTCAAAATATTGCCCAATTACCTTAGGGCCTCTTATTAATATTATCGTTATTGTCTCTTTCGATGATTCAGCAGTTGCGAGGCTTAATAATTGTTTGGATTCCCCATCGACACGTTAGCAGGATCCTACTCGGGGAAACTATTGGAATTTTCTGAGCGGTGATAACTACAGTGCCGATTGACACACACCTCCCCCTGTATCCTCGGATACTAGTTAGTTAGACTCCCCCGCCAAAGTAGGAAGCACTGCGAAAAGAAATTACTTATATTGTGACACCGGCCTGCAGTGCATCTCTGGCCAATCTGGAAACTTAACCCTAGGGACAGGTAAAATATTAACTCCGTTAGCACATGGGTGACAGCTGAGATGCGGATCTCCATCCAATTCGTTGTAATGTCTGGGTGAGGTCTTAGAACCCAACACGCACTCACGGGAAGGGCACTGGCGATGGATATCTGTCTCTTACTCCCCCACCATAAAAGATATGGCACTTTCTAAATTGCTTTTGTGAGCTGTAAACTTGTCCTAGTGATCTTATATGTGGTTGCGGGGTGGTGGTGACCGGATCGTCATATGATTCGGGAACTATTGCACTCAGTAACGTGTATGAATGCTATCTTTCTGAGGTAAATGCTAGTCAGGGCGACCTTAGGGAAGCTGGGCATCTTCGCCAGTTAGATGTATGTGTCTAAAAGATAGGTAGGAATCCCGGCCACTTGCGGCCAAAGCTTGGAATCGTATCTAATAACCAAATGGTAGGTTAGAATGCGGCAGAAGGCCCACATAAATAAAGCGGCAACTACCAATACAGTATCTTTGGACCTACATAAAACGGTGACTTGTGAATTCTTCGGAAATCACTCATCCCGTCTTCACGTAAATCAGGTTGCATCACATTAGTTATGACTTCACTAGGAATGACCAGCACTTAGCTTTTTGTTTGAAGAAAAGAGTGGCCCTTTTTGCCAGCTCTTTTCCTCCGCTTCGGCGTTGAAGGCATTTTCCTGTGACGGAGGCCTGCGGGAGGCACTTTCCTCTCGCAACAACAGTGTTTTGCGTGTTAGGGGTGTATTTAGTTTATATTAAACTACGAAGTAGCCTCATTGCGATGCTCCCTTGCGGGGATACCTCTGCGGTTTTAAGGATCTGTGTGGTACCTTCAGTGAAACCACGTAGAAAGAACACCGGATAGCTCTTTGTACTGTATTATTTGCTCATTACTGTCAAACGAGTGATAGTGTTTGTATAGTCAATTAGTTGTGACTGTTTAATTATACCATCTTGTCCAGACTTCCAAATTGGTAATGAACTGTCATACCAGTGACACTAACAGTTGGGACGAGACCGTGAAGTTCAATCTCGGCGGCAATGGTCATGCGTCCCCATTGGAATGTGAATGTTCCACCGGCTCTAGAGGCCAGTCTTTGTACCTTCCGGAGAGATGCGATACAGGATCCGCAACCCTGAGAACCGCAGCTAATCAGCCCTCCTGCGCATCCTGTACATGCAGTGTGGTGGAGTGGGGTGATATGGCGGACAAGCGCATACCCCGGCGAGCTACAGTATTCGAAGTTGTTGACACTTCATAGTCATTGACACCAGACTAATAACACAAGTAGTAACAGTCCAATTTATGGTTAGGTGAAGCACACAAATGTTGGAAAGGAAGTGAAGATGCCTCTATTGCTGAAAAGGCGAAGTTATATATGCTTCCTTAGAAAAAGAGGGGACACAATCGAAGTCTACAAGTTTATGCATGGTATAAACAACACCAAGAGCGACTTACTGACTACAGATCCTCTCTCAAGAACTCGTGGGCACTCCATGAAATTAAAGAAAACCTTTGCATCAATGGTTTTAGACAACTGGAATGCATTACCAGAGCATGTCATATCAGCACCATTCCTGGGCAGTTTTAAGTCAAGATTGGACACGGAATGGGCCCAATATATGCATAATATCTAGAAATATCCCTGTTAGTAAGGGTTGGCGTGGAATCACACCACCCTTGTATGTAAACTATTTATTAAAAAGTGTATAATAGGACAACGTTTGTTAAGGTTTGGTGTGAATTCACACCAGCCTACATGCAAGTTTCCTAAGAATAATCTGGTAATTTAACCGCATCTGTACAATATACATATTTAGATTTGTCTAGGGGAATGGTATGAAATCACACCTTCCACAGATACTGTAAAGCTTATAAGGATTTGGGAAAGATGTGAAATTATACCTACCGAAAACCACTGCATAACGTATAAGACCTAGGAAAGATGTGAAAGTGCACCTTCCATATATACAAGTGTGTGTATATAGATATAGCAATTCAGGAAAGGTGTAAAATTACACCTCCCATTATTAATCGTATAAAGTTTATGATAAGGGAATGTTGTAAAACTACTGCCATATGTGTATATACGGACATGATATTAACAGTTCTGGGAAAGGTGCGAGATTCCTTGATGAGTGAATAAATTATTAGTATATGCTTTTCCACATCACATTGACCCGCTTGACTTCTGAGTCTTTTGGCACAACATGATCTTCTACAGGTTTGTGGGTTGTTTTTGATGATAGTTTGACTCAGGGTCAACTTGTTTCTAAAGTGCCCAACACGCCCCAGAATCACTGAAAATTATGCAACAAGCACACACTGCTGTCTGGTTGCAGGTGAAAGCAAAATAGCCTCCTGATATATTCCACATCTAAGTTACGTTCGTTTGTATATATGTATATGTACTCATAGTTGATCGCGTATAGTTGTGTACAAAGTATAAATATATTTATTTGTTTACTGGTTACCAGGACAACAGCATATCATGCATAGCGCAATAATACATACATAAGACATCAACACAGAAGATAAATATATTAACTAAAATAGATTGCACTTGTCAATCCACCTGTCTGTCTTACTAAGTAATATATGATGTATATGTGAATCTCTGGCTGCCCCTTGTCTTACCCTTTTCCCCCAGTGACCGCAGGGCAAAGGACCTAACACGCTTTAATTTAACCACTATTTTTGTTATATCCTTTTGTGAATTGTCTGTGCACATAAGCTAACACAACATTTGTGCATACACGTATGCTCACACAGATTTAATTCTTAGAGATGAAGCAATAGGACTGAAACAGTAATGAATTGCTACGACTGTGGATTTAAACATAAGTCAGTAATAAACCGGCACTGTGTTGGCTTCCTATGTGATGATTGTTTCTACAAGCGCTTTCCCAAATTTAGACCGAAAAGTGTAACTACCTGTGGAAATCAAAGTCTAAATGATACAGATGTACTAACATTTCAACACTTAGCACTGTAACTGTAGCTACTTATAGTATCTCAACTGCTAGTGCTGTAGCGGCAAATGACATTGTAACTACAGCTGCTAGTAATATTTCAACACCTAGCACTGTAACCGTAGCTAATAACGACCATAGTACTAATTCTAGTAAAATACCAATGACAGCAACAATAAACATGTCTGAAACTCCTCAGTTTAATGTAAGTCTGTCCGGCAGTCATCCTACCACAACCCTGACTACCATAGCCAATACTATTCCCATCTTCCCAACCCTACTATTGTCAAACACACCAAAGGAGTCAAAAGACAAACCAGATAGTAACAACTTAGGGAACTTTTACTCATGTTGTAGTGATAATAATCAATACATGATAATGTGCTTTGATTGTAAAACTCGGACACATTATACATGCTCTCACCTGCCAATCTATATGCTTTCATCTTTAACTACATCAAATTAGAGATCCACTTGCAGAAATTGTAGAGTAATATCAAAGCATATGCAACAGTTTGCAGCTTGGTACAAATCTGTATATAACAAAGATTTCTCAGCCAAATTAGATAATGATTCAGTTACCACTGTCAACTCAATAAATGGCACACCTATCATAATTGATAACCCATTCTCTAGCACAACAACAAGGGTTTGCTTCACGCCGTCCTCCGTGAGATTATAATAGTAAAGGAAAATTATAATCAGTTACAGAAACAAGGCAATGAACTACAGGCTTCAAGGCAATCACAAGATCAAGAACAACCATCAAACACAAGCCAAGCATCTATTGCTACAAGCCAATTATTGACCGGGCATAACAATGTTAGTGGTGATAATTCAGACAAAGCACCCCTAGTAGTAACCAGTACAATGCAAATCAATGCCACGCCATTCCAACCAAATCAACATGTGTCTGGTTGTGGTGGGCAGCCTACCCTCTACCAAGTGCAACCTACTATAATGCAAGGTATACAAGTTCATATTCAGAACCGTATATAAGCATACAACCTACTGAGAACCACATGCACGGTATACAACCTCATATAAGCTACATGCAGCCTAATGAAAACAACGTCCAAAGCATGTAATCTAGCATAAAAAATATACAAATTCTTGAAAATATGCAACCAACTATAAACCACATGCAAAATATGTTATCAAATGTAAGCCACATACAGGACATGCAATCTAACATAAATCACATGCAGAACTTTGGAACTATGCAATCCGCTGTAAGCCACACATAAACTATGCAACCTATGACTAACCACATACAGTCTATGCAACCTACTATGCAACATTCATTAAACCATAAACAGACTATAGTACCTATGAATCGTATGCAGAGAAGGCAGCACGTGGCTTCTAACTCTGAACAAGGTAGACAAATTACAAGGAGCGCTGGTAATCCTAATTTGAACACAAGGCAACACCAAATGAGACAATCGTCACATAATCCAATTCAAACTAATCAATGTTCTCCGAGTAATACACACACTCCTATCATTAATACATATACAGATGCAGTTAAAAATAACAAAGATCTGCACCAAATCCACCTCCATCTAACGCCTATGAGAAAATAAAACATACTTATAATTGTGAGTTCAACACTTTGCAAACAGTTTACTTGGCACATTTGCAAAATGTCGCGAATCATTAACCCAAACCAGATGGTGAATTTTTCTCTCCCGGAATCCTGGGCATGACCAGATCCCGAGGTAAGGCTAATTCATGGCCTAAAATTAACCACACAGGGGTATAACCAGTGCTGGACTGTATCGAAGTGCGGTATGCCATGAGCATATATGGGAGTCGTGGATCCCAATCTCGACAGTCAATGCATGTTTCCATCATCAACATCTCGGCCAGGGTTTGGTTGAACCTCCAAATGAGTGACCAAATGACCGACTTACTGCATGAGTGACAGAGCAGATGGCCGACTGACTGCATGAGTGACAGATCGGTTGAATGACGGACTGACAGACATAATGACCGGCCGATCGACCAACTGACCGGCAGCATGAGTGACAGATCGGATGACTGATTGCATGAGTGATGAACTGATTGGATGCATGAGTCACAGAGCGGATGACTGCATGACTGATGGACTGACAGACAGGCCGAACGACCGACTGCATGGGTGACAGATCGGATGACCAACTGCATGAGAGACGGACTGACAGACCGCATGAGTGATAGCTCAGATAGCTGTGTGAATAATGGACTAACAGACAGGCTGATTGATCGACCGACTGCATGAGTGATAGTTTGGATGAACGACTGACTGCATGAGTGAAAGATCAGATGACCGACTGCATGAGTGACGGCCTGACAGACTGTATGAGTGACAGATCTGATGACTGCATGAGTGACAGACTGATGGACAGGTTGACACGCCGACCAACCGACCGAATGACCGACTAACCGACCGACTGAATGAGTGACAGTGCAGATAACAGACTGACTGCATGGGTGACAGATCGGATGACCGACTGCATGTGTGAATGACGGACATGATGAATGGCTGACTGACCGACTGACTGTATGAGGGACAGATCAAATGACCGACTGACTGCATGAGTGACAGATCGGGTGAGCGAGTGCATGACTAACAGACTAACAGACTGCATGAGTGACAGATCGGATGACTGCATAAGTGACAGACTGACGGACCGGAGGATTGACTGATTGCATGAGTGACAGATTGGACCGACTGACTGAATGCTTGAGTGACAGATCAGCTGACTGCATGATTGACGGACTGGCTGACCATATGAGCGAGTGACCTACCAACTAAATGAGTGACCAACTGCATGACTGACAAATTGGATGACTGCATGCGTGACAGATCGGAGGACTGCATGAGTGACGGACTGGTGGACAGGCTGACGGACCAAACCACCCACCCACCGACGGACAAACCCACTGACAGACTAACTGAGCAACCAACTGACCGACCGACCAGCTGCATGAGTGACAGACTGCATGAATGACAGATCGGATGACTGCATGAGTAACAGACTGATGGACTGCATGAGTGAGAGATATGATGACTGCATGAGTGACGGACTAATTGACAGGCTGATGGGCCAAAACACCCATCCACCGACTGACAAACCCACTGACCGACTAACTGAGCAACCAACCGACCGACCAACCAGCTGCATGAGTGACAGACTGCATGAATGACAGATATGATGACAGCATGAGTAACAGACTGATGGACTGCATGCGTGAGAGATATGATGACTGCATGAGTGACGGACTGATTGACAGGCTGATGGACCAAAACACCCATCCACCGACTGACAAACCCACTGACCGACCTACTGAGCAACCAACCGACAGCCATACCAACTGCATGAGTGATAGACTGCATGAGTGACAGATCGAATGACTGCATGAGTGACAGATAGGATGACTGCATGAGTAACAGATCGGATGACTGCATGAGTGACAGATAGGATGGCTGCATGAGTAACAGACTGATGGACTGCATGAGTGGCAGATATGATGACTGCTTTGTGACGGACTGATGTACAGGCTGACGGACCAAACCACCCACCCAGGGACTGACAAAACCCACTGAGTAACCAACCGACTGCCCGGCCGCCATACCAACTGCATGAGTAACAGACTGCATGAGTGACAGATCGGATGACTGCATGATTGACATATCAAATGACTGCATGAGTGAAAGATTGGATGACTGTATGAGTGACAGATCGGATGACTGCATGATTGACATATCAGATGACTGCATGAGTGAAAGATCGGATGACTGCATGAGTGACAGACTGACGTACTGCATGAGTGACATATCGGATGAGTGCATGAATGACAGATAGGATGACTGCATGAGTGACAGAGTGATGGACTGCATGGGTGACAGATCAGATGACTGCATGAGTGACAAATCGGATGACTGCATGACTGACGGAATGCATGAGTGACATATCGGATGACTACATGAGGGACAGATAAGATGACTGTATGAGTGACGGACTGATGGACTGCATGAGTGACAGATCACATGACTGCATGAGTGACAGATCAGATGACTATGAGTGACAGACTGATGGACTGCATGAGTGACAGATCAGATGACTGCATGAGTGACAGATCAGATGACTGCATAAGTGATGGACTGACGGACCAAACCACCCACCCACCGACTGACCAACCCACTGACTGACCGACTGAGTGACTAACCAACAGACTGCATGAGTGACAGATCGGACGACTACATGAGTGACAGATTTGGTAACTGCATGGGTGACAGATTGGATGCCTGCATGAGTGACAGATCAGATGACCGCATGAGTAACATATCAGATGACTGGCTGACTGCATGAGTGACAGATCTGATGACTACATGAGGAATAGAGACTGACAGTCTAGAATGCATGGATGACAGATCGGATGAGTGCATAAGTGACAGAATGACCGACTGCATGAGTGACAGGTCAGATGACTGCATGAGTGACATACTGATGGACTGTATGAGTGACAGATAGAGTGACTCCATAAGTGACAGATCAGATGGCTGCATGAGTGACAGATCGGATGACTGCATAAGTGATGGACTGATGGTCCAAACCACCCACCCACTGGCTGACCAACCCCCTGACCGACCAACTGAGTGACCAACTGACCGACTGCATGAGTGACAGATCGGACGACTACGTGAGTGACAGATCGGGTGACTACATGAGTGACAGATTGGGTGACTGCATGGGTGACAGATTGGATGACTGCATGAGTGACAGATCAGATGAATGCATGAGTAACATATCTGATGACTGGTGGACTGCATGAGTGACAGATCGGATGACTGCATGAGGAATAGAGACTGACAGTCTAGAATGGGTGACAGATCGGATGAGTGCATGAGTGACAGACTGGCCGACTGCATGAGTGACAGGTCAGATGACTGCATGAGTGGCGGACAGACAGACAGAACAAACCACCCACCCATGGACTGACCGACCAACTGACTGTGTGAATGACTGACTTAGCGACTAATGACGCTGTAAGTCTCGTGTATGCATATACTACAAGCAAAGCGTGAATAGTCTACCTAGATCCTACATTTTCTTATGCCCAATGCAGAGAATAGGGCTCTTGAACCGGCGTAGGTGTGTACAATATCGCGTAAAATCGCGGAAATCACCTGGACTTTAAAATAAGCCGCCAGCGTGTTACAATTGTACCATCATAATACGGTAACCGTGCGAATTGGCCTTGGGGGGAACGCCCCTTGACGGGATTGTTTTCCGCTTCCAATCGCGTAAATACTATTGAATTTTTTTTATTCTAGCGGACAAATATCTTCATATGATTCAATATCAAGTGCCACCAAGCAGTTGATACATGAGAACACACTAAAACACGGGAGTAGGAGAAGAAAAATATGTAGCATAACATTCGTAAACTTGTCGCTGTCACGAGAGTTGTTTATGTGTTGTGACATACTTCGCGACAGGGGTGGGGGGGGGATCCTTCTTCTTATTGAATGTCTATTCCACCATTTCACAAGGCACAAGGTACACTTTTTAAATAAAACTAATCCATGTTGCATAGTTTTTATGCACAATTCAATTTCAATGATAGGGCGCTCAACATGGAAAATCATTTCATATTCCATTAGATTGCATAAAAATACGCTAAATACGCCTGGAATATTGTAAGTTTGCAATTATTTTTCACTTAAGACTACTTGGTGTGACATAGTACCTTTAAGGGAATTTAAATAATTAATATTCTATAAATGAACGGGAACTTGATAACAACGCCCCCCTCCCACACACACATTTTATATTTAGATTGGACGCTTCTAATTGGTAGTATGCAAATGCAAATGATGTTGAATAATCATGTCAGGCGCCTCCTACCTGTTAAGCTGTGTTACGCTGACCTGCTGACCTTTGACAAGCAGACATCTTAATATCACAACTAGAAGTACACGATTGTCAAAGGACATGTACATAAATACAGGTTCCCTCAAGGCACACTCAGCAATCTACATAAATAAAGGTTCCCTCAAGGCACCCCTCAGACATCTACATATATACAGGGTTCTTCAAGGCACCTCTCAGCCATCTACATAAATACAGGTTTCTTCAAGGTTGCTGAGTGTTGCCTTGAGGGAACCTTTATTTATGTAGATTGCTGAGTGGGCCTTGAAGGAACCTGTATTTATGTAGATTGCTGAGGGTGCCTTGAGGGAACCTGTATTTATGAAGCTGTCTGAAGGGTGCCTTCGGGGAACCTGCATTTATGTAGATGTCTAAGGGATGCCTTGAAGGAATCTGCATTTATGGTAGATGTCTGATGTGTGTCTTCAGGGAACCTGTATTTATGTAGATTGTTGAGGGTGCCTTCAGGGAACCTGTATTTATGTAGATGTCTGAAGGCACCACTCAGACATCTACATAAATAAAGGTGCCTTGAAGGCACCCTCAGCAATCTACAAAAATACTGGTTCCCTGAAGGCACCCTTCAGACATCTACATGAATAAAGATTCCCTCAAGGCACCCTCAGACATCTACATAAATACAGGTTCCCTGAACGCACCCCTCAGAGATCTACATAAATACAGGTTCCTTCAAGGCGCCCTCAACAAGCTACATAAAAAAAGTTCCCTGAAGGCACTACTCAGACATCTACATAAATACAGAGACTCTCAGCAATGTACATAAATACATGTTCCCTGAAGGCACCCCTCAGACATCACCATAAATACAGGTTTCTTCTAGGCACTGTCAGCAATCTACATAAATACATATTCCTTCACGGCACCCTTCATGTACATCTACATATATAAAGGGTCCCTCGAGGTACCCGTCGGACGTCTGGCTATATCTATGTATTTAGAATTTGTATATATACAATAAAGGTTCCCTCGATCAAATCACCCCTTAGTGTTTTACAGAATCTGACTATGTCATCAAAATCTGCGCCAACCTGTGCGCATGCGTGCACAATACCAAAATAGTCCAATGTGTGTGCGATTAATATGCATACTCAGCCGAAATGAATGGGTTCACTCAAGGGACCAAGTGGCGAGGAATGTATCCTCCTGCGCAGGGCAACAGGTGTAAGATTACTATCATTAGAGACATTACCACATTAACCCAGCTCATCATAGATTGTTCTGTGCTAATTGACTCAAACATTATTCCAAATGACCCAGAACTATGTAACGAAATAGAATCAATGGCGAGAAGATTATGTTACAGCATCCACTGCGGGTGAGTTTACATGCTTAACACCATAAGAAGTAGGTGCTGCAAGAGTAAGCAGAGACTAGCACGAAAGACAGATCAGTAGTGTAGATAAACACATCTTCATCTTGATGTTCTGCACATGCATGCTCTACACACTCACATGTACATCTCTACATATTCTGATTTATCTATTAATTAATTCAATGTTTTCGCTGATGAAGGATATGTCTCTTCGTCAATCAGCAGTGTGAATAGTAACCTGAAGCGTGTTTCGTGCACAGTTAAGAACAATTAAGTAAATTGTTACCACACGGTTGTGTGGGTGTTCCAACCAAGTGGAGGGATATCCGTATACAGAACAGAACACAATCTAAAAATAGAGGCGTGGCTTCTACAAGAATACACCTCTAATGTATTGGCTAGCCATCTTATTACGTCATCACAATGACTAGACTGTTACACAGATTCCACTTTGGCGACCAGACTTATCAGGACACAGTCCATCTCCGTAGCAGACTGTAAAAGGAACACTATGGATCGTGTTGATTTTGGTATCATCTTAACCTTTGTATCACTAGCTTAATACAGACATTAAAATGGACTTGATCCACACAGTGGTTCGTGTGATATCAATAGCCATGCAACGTCATCAAATTCTTGACCTCATTTTGTGTACGACAGACGTGCGACAGATTTGAATTTTATGACGAATTCAGATGGACTATTTTTCTGTTAACTCTGTGTCATACAGACTACTATAGGCTTTATATTATCTCGTTTTACGTGAATTAATATTGTCTGGTATGATGAGAGTAGCGCTCGTGTTCTTTTAAGTTTCAATTCTCTCTACCACCATATTCTGGTGGAAATCACTATGCCAATGACTACTCAATACATACGAGATACTTTTCTCGATCTCGAATCGAAGGAGATCTCGTGAGCTACGAATGAACAGAACAGTCAACATCTTGTATGAGTTATAGTTACAGAGACGGACGAAGTTAAGCATTTTGCCTATTTTATGTCCATTTTGAAATATGATACCCTATCCTACTGCTGTGTTTGCTTCCAAAAGGTGTCTAGAGCGGTTTTAAAGGCATTTACAGTTTTTGATTTGATCACGTTTTCTGGTAGGTTATTCCATTCATTCACAATTCTGTGACTGAAAAATTTCAGTGGGTGTGGGAGGGTGCTGGGTGTGTGGGGAGGGGTGGTCTCCTCTTGACCCGCGAATTGACATATTTCCTTTTTGAAATTTAAACTGTTTATGTGGATCAAGGGTCAAAGGGTTAATAAGGAAGTAGTAAATGTAATGTCTGAATTTATAAT
The DNA here is from genome assembly GCA_034401795.1 of Chaetoderma sp. LZ-2023a. NCBI lineage: Eukaryota > Metazoa > Mollusca > Caudofoveata > Chaetodermatida > Chaetodermatidae > Chaetoderma > Chaetoderma sp. LZ-2023a. The sequence continues at coordinate 53,364,093 of CM067373.1, forward strand.
TGTTTGTGTAAGTACTGTCTTGTCTAATTTATATATACCTGTATATATGTGTGTAAGGTGTCCGCCATAACAATAGGCACTGCCTTAGGCGGACAACCTGGTATGATTCATGAATACGTTTATCTTGGAATCATTGAATAAAGAATCTTGAATCTTGAATCTTGAATCTTGAACAGCGCTGTCCAGATTGTTCTACCAATGAAAAACATTGTTCTGGATCAATGTTTTCCTTTTCTGTAATAATTTTGTATGTTCCTATTAGGTCGGCCCTGACTCGACGTTGTTTTAGAGTTGGTAGAGCAAGTATTTTGCGTCGTTCTTCATAAGGTTTTTTTCGTAATCCTACTTTTACTATAAGTAATTTTGTGCATCGGTGCTGTACTTGTTCTAAGTGGTTGATGTCTTTGACAAGGTATGGTGACCAGGCTTTTACACAATATTCTAGATGTGGGCGGACATAGGTTTTGTATAAAATAAGAAATGTTTCTCGGTCGAGGTGGTTGAAAGCTCGATATTTTTCTACAGCAACTAGTTACTAATCCGACTTCAAATCTTTTGGATCTAGTTTTAACAAACAACGAAAACATCGTCCATGAAATAACTCACCTACCGCCGCTAGGTAAAAGTGATCATGACATTCTACAAATATCACTACACCCTGACATCTTAAGCACAAGCAAACAAATAGCTAAGCCAAAACTACTGTTGAACAAAGGACGATATAACGAACTGCGAAGAGACTTAGGAACGACTGACTGGAATCATCTACACCAACTTAATGCATCAGAAGCCTGGAACTTCCTACACAAAACATTGAACACAGTGAAAGAACAGTATATACCTACAACAAAAAACCATAGCAAGAAAAAGGACCTCTGGATTGATCGGGCGGCAACAGATTCACTCAATAGCAAAAAGTGTGCATACAAAAGATACAATGAAACTAAGAAAACTACAGATTACACACTCTACAAAATTGCTAGAAACAAAGCAACAGCATGCATCAGAAAATCAAAACAGACATTTGAACGTAAAGTGGCAACTGAAAGTAAGAAAAATCCTAAAGCCTTTTGGATCTATGTCAAGAGTAAAACAGTTCTAGGTGAATCAATTAGCAAGCTACGTAACCCTGCAAACGACACCATGACCACAGATGATACAGAAAAAGCAAACATTCTCAACACATTTTTCTCAAACATGTTCACTCCAGAAAATCTTCTTTCTACACCAATCATTAACCCCAGAAACAATGGTACCATACTAAAAGACATGTTAATAACACCTATTGCCATCGAAAATAAACTAAAAGGACTCAACCCCAACAAAAGCAATGGCCCGGATGAATTACCAGTGAGAATACTAAAAGAAGCTGCTAAAGAAATTAGTACACCACTATGCATAATTTTCAACAAGTCTCTTGAAGAAGGCATTTTACCTGACATCTGGAAAATGGCAAATGTATGCTGCATACACAAAAAAGGCTCCAAGAATGACCCAAGCAACTACAGACCAATCAGTCTCACTTCTACATTATGCAAGGTCCTAGAACCTTTTATAAGAGACAGTATTGTAAATTTCCTGGAAACGGCTAATCTATTTACCAAATGTCAGCATGGATTTAGACGTAAAAGATCATGTAAAACTCAACTACTAGAATACCTGGAGGATTTAACAGCCATGCTTGACTCAAACGAACCTGTCGATGCAATATATTTAGACTTTTCAAAAGCTTTCGATACTGTGCCACACCAACGACTCCAAACAAAACTGAGAAGCTATGGTATTGGCGAAAATTTAGTAAAATGGATAGGGAACTACTTAAGCAACAGGAGCCAGAGAGTTAGAATTAATGATGCATCATCGGACTGGATTGAGGTGACCAGCGGCGTGCCACAAGGAAGTGTTCTAGGACCTATACTTTTTCTGATATATATAGATGACCTACCTGATCGATTAACCTGCCACTGCAAAATATTTGCAGATGATACAAAGATGTACGGCAACCCAGCTACCAGTCAGATTCAGGAAAACATAAATAAAGTATGTAAATGGTCGCAGACATGGCAACTATCTTTCAACACAGACAAAACGCATGTCATGCACTTCGGCAGAAATAACCCTCAAACCAAATACTATATGACAGATACACCTGATCCACATCCTGTATCAACATCAGATATAGAAAAAGATTTGGGGGTTCATGTCGACAGAAACCTCTCTTTTGACATACATATAGGGAACATTGTATCCAAGGCAAACAGTACAATAGGACTAATCAAGAGAACATTTACCAACATTGATCAATCTACTTTCACGCTACTATACAAATCACTTGTGCGACCCATTCTTGAATACTGCAACTCAGCATGGTCTCCAAGACTGAAAAGGCAATCGCAGCTATTAGAAAGAGTACAACTACAACGCAGAGCAACAAAACTTGTCCCACAAATCAGAGAGTATAGCTACACAGAAAGACTTGAAGCCCTAAATCTAATGTCACTGAAATATAGACGGTTTCGTGGAGATTTGATTGAAACATTCAAACTCATCAAAGATCTATATAATATTGATAAGAACTACTTTTTCGAACTGTCCAATGTTACACGGACCAGAGGTCATAGGCTCAAGCTCAACATAAAACATAGCAGCAAAGATATTCGGAAGCACTCCTTCGCAAATAGAGTGGCACCACATTGGAATTCACTGCCAACAACAATAGTCGAAGCAACCACAGTCGAAATATTCAAGGGCAAACTAGACATCTTTTTCAAGGAAAGAATATTTGAATTCGACTGAACACAATTAATTGTGGTGTGGCTTTGGACGTTGCTGTTACACATATGCTTATACAACATATGTGAGCCGTCAATTCCCAAAGTCATAATACAATTATTACATCACAGTGGACTAATCTTGAAACAGCCTGTGCATCTACATGAACATGCACACATGAAGATAGCTACACGTGTTGTATCCATACCAGGGTTGCCTGCCCTACTAGTTTAGCACTGAGGCAATAACAAGCCAATGGCTTATGCCTTGTAAATTGATGATGATGATGATGATGATGATTTACATGGCTTTATTTGCTGCTTTTATGTATAAATTCGTGTTAAATCGTGAAGTTTTTTACGACAGTTTTTAATTTCAGTCAAATAACCGTTATAGGTTTCCGTATATCCTGATTCTTATATCCTTATGCTCACGGAAACTGGCTGTCGCCTCTATTAATTAGTTTATCATATTGCATTTTGTGTTTACTTAATATTGCCTGGAAATCTAACTACGGATTTACCTTCTACCGTGTTTAGCCAAACAGGTAACAAATTCGTATACTTTTATATTATTGTTGTTGACTTTCTTCCTAAGAATAAATACAGAGACAATGAAAGATGGTCACGGTGTCACGAGTGACTAGATGTTGTGAATAACGTCCACAAATGGAATTCTGAACATATAAACTCTAAAGAACCGGTTTTCGTAAATACGTGTCCTTGTGTCTTATACTGCGAACCATAGATGATAGAGACATACGTCATATATAGTACGATCTATGCATTGAGTGACGTCTTGCCGACATTGTAGACCTACACTACTATAACGTAACTTAGACTCAACATTTCTTTCACACACACATGACACAATTCCTTACAATAGTAGTAAAACCTTGTGGGTTTTTTTTTTCAAAATGACAGTGCAAATTTCGGAAAATAGACTAAATGTTAATCAATCATTACATGATTTCACTTCAAGAGTATACTTACCTCCCTAATACTTTTGATATTGCTAAATATTGGCTTTCACTCAATAAACACTCAGATTTAAAACAGTTAGGTGCCCCTACTGGGCAGGGAGTCAGAGCGTAGTCTGGCGGATGCCAGCCCCACCACCGCGCATGCGCAGACTAGCACTTCCTCTTTGCTAGATTATTGGCAAAGAGATCACACATGTTTTTTTGTTCAATAGCTTTTTCGCTCTCTTAAACTGTTTAAGTGGTGTTTGTTTGGAGTGTTAGTCACTTTTTTGGATGGCGGATAGGAATACGTCGCCACAGGAGGACGGAGGACCTTTAAATCAGGTGACTTCTAGTAAAATTAGCGAGTTTTCTTCCCGGTGTATTGTGTTTCCGGGACTCGCGTTTACCGTGATAAGCGCCTTAGTTAGTTGGTTTAGGTCAACTCGGTGCTACCTAGGACTAATTTCTCTTTCTGTTTCTGTCCACAGGTCTGTATGACGCTAGGTTGTGACGTCACAGTACCAGAGAATTAGTATTCTCTCCACCATGGTTCCATTTCCTACTAACACTGTTAGGTTATCTAACCAAATGAAAAATTATGCCCAGTGAGTTGGAGGCCTGATATAAAGGTCTTCTCACTTTGCCCTCTTGTTCCAATTCCTTCCCCATGAGGTGGAGAGAGTTAAGAGGCGTGCAGATGGTGGAGTTTCCGGTTCGTCACGTTGGATGGTTTGTCTATACAAAGTGTCAGGTATCTAGTTATTGATAATGTGGTGATGTTAATTATTGTAAACAATCAAAGGGAGATAATTAACATTTTTGCCAGTAAAGAGTTATCTATATGTATCTGATGGTTGTGTAGTCAACTTATCCATTCAGTATACAATTCGTCTTTGCACTTGGATGTTTTGTTGGGATCGAATTTTTCCTGTCACGGGATTAATGACGTCATAATCAGCTGGCTATGTATTTATTAGCAATTCAAGCGCTAGGCTGGTTTTTGATGTATATTGATCTTTATGATCGTTTTCCTTCTCCTTGAGTTGGATTGAGTTTCTAAGCTTAACTAGTTGCTCATACTCCTTGTCCTTTGCCCTGTTTCAGGGACCGGGTTGCGCGTCCTGTGGACGTTTTATGCATGTGAAGTTCTGGCCGCATCTGTGTTATCGATGTAGCCCTTGTGGTCCATTGATTAATTGTGACATATGTAAGCACTGGGGGGGCGAGTTAATGTCCGAATTCTTGTGCTGCTTACAGGCGACGGACAAGGTGGTAGTGGAGGAGAAGAAGAAGAAGCGGAAACGAGAGGTTGTAAGTAAGAAGGGTAAGGGGAAGGTCTCGTCCGCGGTGGATATGGAGACCTTCCGGACCGAGATGTTGGGAGAGATGAAGAGGACAATAAAGGATTTGGTTCCAGGTTTGCTTCGTGGCATGCTTCCTGGACCAGATCCTTTATTGTCCTCATCATCGGCTTCGGAGCAGGTAATCCCCGCCTCTGGATCGATTTTCCTTAGTCCGCTTCCGTTGTCCGACGATTCAGAGGTGGCCCCATTAGAGGGGGCGTTCCACGGCCCTGGCAGCAGGCTTATTGCCGCGCCGATAGGGGACCGTGGACGGTTGTCGCTGGAACCCGCTGGCTGCTTATCAGTCCAGGGGTATCCGCACGCCGCGGTGGCCAGTACCTCCTATGGCACCGTTCCTGGTCAGCCCGGGTTAGCTCTCTTTGCTGACCCGGGGTCTAATCTTTCTGACCAGGGTGATGAGGATTACCTGCTAGGGTCGCCGTCTGACGACGTGGACATGGATGAAGACGTTTGTGCACCCCTCGCGGGGAATACAGACGCTTTTTTCCACGGTATTACTCACCCTGGAGTAAGGTCCGCGGTTCAGGTGGTGGCCCAGGGCGCTGCTGATGGCCAGCGGTACCGCATACCTCGGCTTGCCGAGAGTGTAGCTGGTGCTGGCCGGGCCCGTGGTAGGGCTATATATACCCCGCGCTCTACCGCGGTGCCTGCTCCTGGTCAAACCAGTGATATTCTCATGCCGGTGCTGTCAGGCCCGCATGTTTTCCCTGGCTTGCCAGGTGTATCAGCGTACCCGCCGTCAAGCTCTACTGCTTGCGCTCAGGAGGAAGACGAAGGACCCCGTCTTGTAGAGCGCTCGCAGTTAGCCACGGAGGAGGATTGGTATGACGCTTGCCAGTGGTTGGTGAGCGTTAGGCCTGATCTGCCCGTGGAGCAGTCGGCTAGCCACCGTGTTCACACGCCGTGGTTAGCTGGGAAACCAACTGCTAACGCTATGCCTTCTCTGCCGCTGGCGGAGCATGTCGTTGACATGTTCAAGGCGGCGGAGGCGTCCATTAACACGAGTGGACGTCTCGCGAAGGCCCCTCGCGAGGTGGCCAGGCGTTGTCGCATCGTGCCCCTGGACTACCAGCGGTACGGTGTGGTACCCAAGCCCAGCGTGGATGACCGCGCGGCTTTGGGTGAGGATACGCGGCCAGGATCCCGTTCTGACGCGGGGGTCTTGTGCGCGAACGCGTTGCGTTCGGCGAATACCGCGTTGCGTGATGCGGAGGAGAGTGGGAGGGCTTCGATTGCCGCTCTGTCCCACGTCTCCCAGCTGTTACAGGGGGTAGTAACGGCATCCGCATCGCGCCAGCCAGGCCCGCTCGCGGTCCAGCGAACCATCCAGGATGGTATTAACCTGGCGCTGGACTGTATGACGCGGGCGGTGACCAGGAGTGTCAGGGCAAGACGCACATTTGCCCTGGACAATCTGTGCCCGTCTCAGGACCTGTATAATAGGCTACTCCGTACGCCTATGACGGGTCCTGGTCTTTTTGGAGGTGAGGGATGTCGCCACCTCCAGGAGACGGTCACCCTGGTGAATAACCAGAGGGCGCTGCGCGAACAGTTTGAGGTACTGCGTCGTGCTAACGTTCGCGCCGCGGCCCCTGCGTATCGTCCCCTGCAGGCTCGAGGTGGTGCTGGCCAAGTCAGAGGCCAGCCGCCGTCGCAGCGCCGGCCTCGGCCGCGTGCGATTCGGCCAGCAGTGAGGGGGGCGCAGGCTCCTCAGCCGCCGTCAGCCAGGCAGCCGCCCGTGCACCGAGGTGCGGGGCGGGGCGGGTCGTGCGAGGATCTGGGCGTGGTTATCGTTCCTGACAGGGCGCTTACCGCGGTAAGGACCACGCCGGTGTGTATGGCGACGGAGACAGTGCCGCTCTTGCATGCCTTGTGTCCACCGCGGTCCCTAGGTGGACCGGTGGGAGGCCGGCTAGCCGACCACATGCAAGAGTGGGAACGGTTAACTCAGGACCGTTTAATCTTGCGATGGCTTTCCGTGGGGTATCATCCAGAGTGGATGACAGGCCCGCCGTCGCGACTGTCTCTGGTGCCAGTCTGGACTCCCATTCCGAGAGATCCAGATCAAAGGTTGTGTATCGAGGAGGAGATAAATTCCCTCGTACAAAAAGGAGCTATTCAGCCGGCACAAAGGTGTCCGGGCTTCTATTCAACCCTGTTCTTGGTAACAAAACGCACCAGTGGGTGGAGACCGATTCTCAACCTCAAGCCATTGAACAAGTTCATCGAGACGCCCAGTTTCAAGATGGAAACGGTGCGCTCGGTGTTGGCGGGGTTGGAGAGGGGGATGTGGACGGCGTCGATAGATTTGAAGGACGCTTATTTCCACATCCCCATCCACAGGAGTTTCTGTCGCTTCCTGAGATTTGCATTCCAGGGCAGACAGTGGGAATTCAGGGTGTTGCCCTTCGGAATTTCCACGGCTCCTCGGGTTTTCACCCGTGTGGTTCTTGCGATCACAGCATACCTCCGCAGGAGAAGCATAGCAGTCCACACGTACATAGACGACTGGCTGTTGAAAGCGCACACCCGGGAAAGTTTGTCCGCCAATCTGGAGATTGTTTTGAAAATTCTCACAGACTTGGGCTGGATGATCAATTTCCCAAAATCAGAGCTGACTCCATCCCAGAAGTTTGTTTACCTGGGGATGTTCTTCGATCTGGAGACAGGATATGTTTATCCTACTCAGGAGAGAGTTCAAATACTCATCTCGTTGATTCAGTCAGTGTGCGACAGTCGTCATGTCCTGGCACGGGTTTACTTGAGAATGCTGGGGTTGATGGTTTCGTTGGAACCAGTCATTCCTCAGGCCGCCTTACGCAGGCGGCCGATCCAGTTGTTTCTCATGACACAATGGACCCAGAGTACAGGTTCGCTGGACTCGAATGTGTCAGTGTTGGCGCCTCTGATTCACCACCTGCAATGGTGGTTGAATACAGAGAATCTCTTACCGGGGGTTTTGCTAACCCCTCCCCACCCTCAGGTGACTGTGTATACAGATGCATCGATGGAGGGCTGGGGAGCTTGCCTGGAAGAATCCACGATATCAGGGCTTTGGAATCTGGAACAGTCACAGGAACATATAAATCTACTGGAGCTAAGAGCAGTAGTCCTGGGCCTGGAACATTTCTTACAGAAAGTTCAGGGCAAGATTGTTCTTATTCGTTCAGACAACTCAACAGTTGTGACTTACATAAACCGCCAGGGCGGAACGAAGTCGCCCAGTCTCTGTATGATGACATGGAAACTGCTTTGTTGGTGTCTGGATCACCAGATTACCTTGAAAGCAGTTCATATTCCGGGAAGGTTAAACCTGCTAGCAGACTCATTGAGCCGAAGGATGAGTGTTTTACCCACGGAATGGCAACTAAATCAATGTGTGGCGGATCGTCTGTTCGACCATTGGGGGAAACCCAACATCGATTTGTTCGCAACGAAGAAGAATGCGAAGATGACGACGTACGTCTCTCCGATTCCGGATCCAAGCGCTTTCGCAACAGATGCGTTAGCTATCAGCTGGGGGAGAATGTATGCATACGCATTCCCTCCAGCAATCCTGATTCCAAAAATTCTTCAGAAAATCAGACAAGAGGAATGCCAAGTGCTTCTGATCGCCCCGGATTGGCCAAGCCGATCATGGTATACGGATCTGCTGGACCTTCTGGTCTGCAATCCGGTTCCTCTGCCTCTGATGGACGATATTATCTTCCAGGGCAAGGCCCTTCACAACAATCCGTCAATGTTCAGATTGACTGCATGGATGTTGTCAAGGAATCTAGAATTAAGGAGGGCTTTTCTGAGCAAGCAGCCATGTTTATGGCCAAAGCCAGGAGGGGGTCAACCTCCAGAGCATATAATTATAAAATCAACAGATTTGCAGAATGGTGCTCAAAAAGATGTATTGATCCAATGGATTCATCTATTCAAGTAGTAGCTGATTTCCTCTGTCACCTCTATGATGCCTATAGCCTCAAGCCTAACTCTATTGCTGGTTATAAGTCAGCATTAATGTCTGTTATTCCTTGCTTGGCTAAGAGGGGAAGTGATGAAGTAAATACATTGAATGTATTAATTAAAGGCATGGGCAATCTAAGACCAAGGAATCCTCCTGTGATTCCGTCTTGGAGTTTATCGCTAGTGCTTCAAGTACTAGGTGATAAGCCTTTTGAACCACTTAGTTCCATTTCTATGAAACTATTAACACTGAAGACTGTGTTTTTAATTGCTGCGGCCTCGGCTAGGCGTAGGAGTGAGATTCATGCCTTATCAGCCGAGGATGACCGTTTTGTGGTTTCAGGGGAAGGCCTTAAGCTGCTACCTAGGATTAATTTCTTGGCTAAAAATCAGTCGTTGAAATATCCAGGTCAACCTATTATTTTGCCTGCTTTAACTAGATATGATCCTAATTCTAAAGCATGGTGTCCCGTCCGGGCGCTGCGCCGGTACAAACAACGTACGGCGGCATGGCGCACCGACCAGTCAGCGTTATGGTTGTCATATATTGAACCCCATGGGAGGGCTTCTAAGGACACCATTTCCAGGTGGATTGTGGAATGCATTCAGTTTTGCCATAAATCCGCCACCGGGAAGCAGGTTGACGTGGCCAAGGCTCACAGTGTCCGCGGCGTAGTGACATCCACGGCCCTATTTAATGGGGTCCCTGTGGATGATATTATGTCGGTGGCTCAGTGGCACTGTGAGTCAAGTTTTACAGACCATTATCTCCGTGACACCTCTAATCCTCTCGCCTTGTCGGTTTTGAAAAAATAAATCGGTTTATATTTTTTGAGGTGTTTCCTCATTACTTATATATATCACAATTAATTTATGGAAACACCCACTTTTTTGGGCCTGCATCAGTCTTTACCGATGGGAAGATGATGTCAGCAGCCTTTTCAACAAGGTCAGTCTTGTTCATGTGTTGTCCGTTGTTGATTGTATTGTCACGATTACCCGTTATTAATATGGTGATGGTTTGTGTATTTGTGTGGTTCATTGTTGAGAGTTACGAAAATGGAGCTTTTTCGTCTCTGTCCTGTAGTACATGGCACTTGTACGTAGAGAGCGTATAGGACATTGAGGTCAGTCGACTCTTCCTCCCAGGAAGGAGGGGGGGGAGCGCATATGACATTCGGTCATCATCTCATACATCGGTCGTGTTATCCGATGGTTAGTCAAATCCTGACTGTTTTTTCTTACAGTTTCAGAAGTTTAAGTGCCTTAAACGCAGAAAAGCGTATTGGGATGAGCTGGTCTTTTGACCTCGCCTCCCTCCCGCCAGATTCACTTTCGAATTCTGGCAATATCAAAAGTATTAGGGAGGTAAGTATACTCTTGAAGTGAAATAAACGAAATCTAGGATTTCTTTTTTCACGAGAGAGTTGATACTTACCTCCCTAGATACGGACCCGGCCTCTCCACCCCACAGAGGCTCGGTCTTCAGGCTCTTAATAGTTGCATGTGTGTCAGCCAATAATCTAGTCAGAGGAAGTGCTAGTCTGCGCATGCGCGGTGGTGGGGCTGGCATCCGCCAGACTACGCTCTGACTCCCTGCCCAGTAGGGGCACCTAACTGTTTTAAATCTGAGTGTTTATTGAGTGAAAGCCAATATTTAGCAATATCAAAAGTATTAGGGAGGTAAGTATCAACTCTCTCGTGAAAAAAGAAATCCTAGATTTCGTTTAAATTCGGGTAGAATGCACTTTAGTGGGCGCAGAAATCTCGCAAGATTTTATGTCAATCTCGCGAGACTTCCGTTGCTACGGAAGATGACGTCATAATTAATTCACCCATAAAGTGATGACGTCATTTTCGATTATTATTATAGGGATTCCCTGATAAATTTATGGGGATTTTTATTTTTTACAAGAATACATACCTAATCAAAATCATCATAAGAGTGATCCAAACAAATAGAGGCGTTTGCGTCAGAATTATCCGGTCGAATGTTCTCTTTGTCAGTCTCCGTTTCTGGTGAAGTTTCGAAATTTACTTGTTTGATTAAGGAGAGAAATTTTAGGAAGTTTACAAAAAAGAACGCTGTTAATTAATTATGACATCATCTTCCTTAAATATTAATTATGACATCATTTTCCTTAGAATCGGAAGTCTGTGACGTCATAATTAAGCTTCGCCCAAAAATGTTCTAATGTGGAATGCTGGTTGGTCATAATTAGGATTTCCCCCAGAACAATGAAATGTGAGACGTCATCAATTTATGGGTGAATTAATTATGACGTCATCTTCCGTAGCAACGGAAATCTCGCGAGATCAACGTAAAATCTCGCGAGATTTCTGCGCCCACTAAAGTGCATTAGTTCCTGAAATTCTACTGACTGTAGGCCTTTAGCAAGCCTCTAACGTCAGGTCTACTTGTGTCATAAACAGTGGTGAAGTCTGCTACAGATTCAACTCTGACGTCAGTTCTGGGCTGCATATACTGGATGGCTGATTCGGTTGTAGGCTGCCATCACATTCATGATTTGTTAGTAATTCTCAGGGTTCAAGATTCAATATTATTTATTTGCTTCTTGGATACCAATTTACATACTTTCAATACAGGTTGTCCGCCGAAGGCATTGCCTATAGTGGTGGCGGACACCTAGCATTAAACATACATAGACAATTATACACACAGCTTAGCATAGAATGTGAGACATACTTGTGAATGTTCAGATATGGTACTGAGCTAAGTAGACATAGAAAAAAGAACAAACGCTACAATACATCTATGTTTTTCCTTTTAGTTATTGAGATTAGAGATTTATATTTGGAGGGGGGGGTGGTGGTGGGGAAGGAAGGGGGATAGGGGTCATGCATGCTAATTACCCCAGCTCAACCCATAGGTTGCTATTTAGTAGTAGCACTTGTTGAAGTGCGTCAGATTGAAGGAAGCAGTAGTCACGATAGCTGTAATAGGGTCATTCCATGCCAAATCACCTAGAGGTCCCCAGACGACCATCTCTGATTTTTATTAAATTTCACCAAGATGCACATATATGGAAATGATGCCTGCATGCAAAATTTCATTGCAAAATTCCAATTAGTTTTGAAGTTATGGTTGATTGATTTTAGGGGTTGTGGCACTTTTTTTTGCACTCGCGAATCCAGTGAGTGGTTTGGAAGGATTTTTAAACGCTCATAACTTTCTTAATATTGAAGATATTACGCTGAAATTTGCTGTGCCACCTAACTGATGCATGAGGAGTCTGGAACTGCACGCATTTCCTGGATATCTCTGCCAGTTCCAGAGGGTGAGGACTCAAAAGTTGGGCATTTATCCATTCAAAAACAATTTTTATCAGATTTCAGTGAACCAGTACTTCCTGACTCTTTAGCACAAACACTAAATGTAAGTTGTTTTGAAGCATGTACATATAGGTGTTGCTGTAGAAGAAAGCTTATGTGAATCAGGTACAATATTAAAGTGTGGCAGGTGTCCACATAACAGATGAGAACAAAAAATCCGAAAGTTTGGCCTTCATATTAGGGATGGTTTACCCATGTGGGCAATTACATATCATCAGGAGCTTTGAATATGATTAACATACATATATTAGCTGTATATGTACCAAGTTATAACTTTGTGGCTCAATTCCTTCAACCTTAAATAATTTCATGTTTTAACCCCATTTTCAGGGTTCGCGACACGGTTACCGAACAAGCATTAGTTGTGTATCTTGACTCTTAGGTGAAATTTATTCAATAAATAAAGGATTTAAAGGCTAGGAGCCAGCTGCTCATAAAATAGTTTAATTTGTAAATATATATGTATTGCATGTATATTTTGCATAGCTATATATTGTCTCATATGCTGAGTTCATGAATTTTGTAGTTGCTTTGAACAGTGAATGAAATGGCATGTGATCATTTACAGAAATAATACTGGATTTTGCAACTCTCAGCACATATAGCACCTGCTTACAGTCAAATTATTTTCCAAATATTCAACATATTTCTTGCATGTTTGATTTGAAAGGAAAATAATGGGATTAATGGATGAAAGGGTTAAACTACCCTTCCCTCTGTTTAACAGTGACTATAACTACTATATTTGTCCAAAAAAGTACACAAAGATATTCTGTTGAATATTTTGAAAATAATTCGACTGGAAGCTGTTGCTGCCTTAGGCAGCAACACCTTCAGGTTAACTCTTTTTCAAAACATTCAACATATTTATGGTTCAGTCCATTTACATGTAGCGTAGAGTAATTTCAGCGGTGAAAGGGTTAGCTGTACTTGGATTAGTTAACTATAATAGCAATTAAAGGCTCATTCACTTGTAGGTGTTACAACATAACATCTACTGAAGTGACTGCTGGTCATGCAGGTTATCTGAACTTAGATCTGATTCCCACACAGAGCCTATTGTTAATACCTCCAGCCATCATCCACACTCAAAGGCATAGACATCATAGTTGAATAATTACAGCCTGTAGTTAACTCTTTCAATAATAATGAATGACCAGAAATGGCAAATTCCTTACAAGTTAACAGATTTTCTGTTGAATATTTAGACAGTAATTTGCCTGGAAGCTGTTGCTGTCTGAGGCAGCAACGGCTTCTAGTCAAGTTATTTTCTAAATATTCAACAGTTTTCCTATTATACAATCTGACTGAAAGTAGTAGCTATCTTATTAAAGGATTTTACTGCAGTTACATGCTCTAAGATAGCAATTACTTTCAGTCAAATTGTTTTCAAACAAATCTTGTATATATGTTAAGTGATATAGATATCTTCACTGATGATGGGTTCTGGAGTTGGTGTCTCATGCTTCTGATAGTGGTCTTTCATTCTTGCTACTTTATTTACAAGTTTGAAATCACATTCTCTACACTTAGCAAATGATTTTCCATTACTCTGAACTTCTAAGAAATGCTTCCAAATTGGATCCTTAGGCCTACCAGCCTTAAAATACATCTTTGATCAAATATTTCAAATAACATCAAAAGTTAATATTATACTGAGAGAACATCCAGACAGGAACTAAACAGATGAACTTAATTAAGAAGATTTAATTGATAACTGATTTCTAATAGAAAGTGGAGTAGAATTATATAGTGATGAAATAAGCTGATAATTGTATTAATTGTCAGACTAGAGGTTAGTCACTGTATGCTAGTTGTGTAAACATGTATGAGAGGAATATTGTAGTAAAAACATAGCCATGATAGCTATCAAAAAGCAATGAGAAAACTTAACTAGCAGGGCTAAGTCAGCTAATAATAGTAAAAACATCTTAACAGACTTACTGTCACTTACATGTATGAGCTGTGATCTTATGATCAGTGTATATATGTGTTGGCAATTTTAAAGCAGGCAGACAGGCACTTAATGTTTAGACAAATACATGCACTATCAGTAGATTCATTTGTATGTCTTCCAGGTTTTAATCCCTGAATCACAGTCTAGTCTCAATTATAAGGAAAACACCCTGCTGAATATTTTTGAAACTAATTTGACTGGTAGTAACAGGTTTTAATCAACTTAAAATATAATTTAAGCTTATGGAGAAATATTTTTGACCAGGATTTTAGGTTTTGGACACTTTTCAGGTGTCCAAAACCGACTGAGCGGACGGTTTAAACCTGGTTTAAACCACTAGTGTCCAAAACTTACCAACCCTGTTGATTAATCTATTATACATTAATCACTCCATTAATTTAGAGAAAAGTGGAAGTATTGAGCCAGGCCTGTAATTTGTGACGTTGGACGAGTCTTTTGCTTTATATATTGGAGTGACACGTGCAGATTTTAGTTTTGATGGAAATATGCCTTGTACTAGTGATTGATTGCAGATATGGTTGAGTGGCGTTAGTAAATCAAATATGCAGTGTTTAAATATGCTCCATTTAAACCCATCTACGCCGGCACTTTTCGCAGGATTAAGTGAATTAAGTATAGTGAAGATTTCTTCATTGTTAACAGGAGAAGCAAAAAAATGAAGAGGATTGATAAGCCGAAGTATCGGTGAGGTAATCACTGTATTTGATCCCTGAAGTAGATATGATTTTCTTTGAGAGATCTGGACCTATGTTAACAAAATATTGATTGAAACTGTTTGCAATTTCATTGTTATCAGTGATTACCTTATTATTGTAGAGAAACTGGGTCTGTTGTGCTTTTCTATTGTTTTTATTCAAAAGTGATTTTATGATTTTCCATGTTTCATTTATATCATTTTTGGATTGCTCAAATTTATTCTGATAATAGTTCTTTTTTGATGTTTTTATTATTTGGTCCAACTTATTTCTATATTTTTTAAACTTTGTCTCATTATACTTTGTTTGACATTTTATAAATGTCAAATAAAGTTGCTGTTTTTTGTGACAGGCAGATATCAATCCTCTTGTTAGCCATGGTTTAGTAGGGTTGTGCTTGAATAATTTCTTTTCTTTCATGGGGAACCTGTGCTCAAAGATGTTAGTGCATATGTTGTGGAGCTTGGTGTAGGCATCATCACATGACTCTATATCTATCACTTCATTCCAATCTACCTCAGACATGGCCTTTTTAAATTTTTCAATGTTGACCTGATTCATTTCTCTACACTTAATTTTTTCGTTTTTAAATGGTCTACTTTAGTTTGCCTGTTTTTTCGAGGATAAAAATTGGTAGGTGATCTGATGTGTCTGTTACGAAAATTCCTGAATGTGTTTTGTTGATGAAACTGATATTATTACTGAATATATTATCAATAGTTTTAGCCGAACTCTCAGTAATTCTGGTCGGCTTAGTTATGTTTGGATAAAAGGAATGTGCATTTAGCAAATTTGTAAAACGTTGTGAATGAGAGCAGTTTTGTTCCATCAGGTCAATATTGAAATCACCCATGAGGTAGACCATTTTGTTTTCTTTTTGAGTATCATCTAAGGTTGCTCCTAGTAGGTCAATAAATTTTCTTTTATCGCTGTTTGGTGCACTATAGATAGTGCCTATTATGTTATTTTTTCGTTTTTCTGTTGGGATTTCTATAAACAATGTTTCAAAATTTGAGTCCAGAACGGAAAGATCCTCACGCTCATTGTACTGAATATTATCCTTGATCTACATGCCTACACCACCACCCTTTTTAATTATTCTGTGCTTTTCAATAAACGTGTAATTTTTTATATCTACAAGGTTAGTAGGTGAAGTTGCTTTTAGCCATGTCTCAGTAATTCCAATAATTCCAAATTCATGTGCACTCAGTTCTAGAAGGCAGCTTAACCTGTCAATGTTCTTCAGGAGTGATCGTATGTTGGCATGTAAGAGTGAAAAGGTGACATGTTCCTTAGATGCTATTAAATTGTCATTGAATGTTTTTTGTAGAATGTAGTCACATGATGGTGGTGTTATGTTTAGATCTGTTCTGTTGTCAGTCAGGTTTGTTTTGCATGTATTTAGTGCAAATTGGTTTATAATTTGCTGGTCCATGTGTTCCATATGGTTGTATTTGCAATGTGGATTTAGAATTGCAAGCATATAGTGTGTATCATTGTCATAGTGATTAAATGGGAACAGTGATTTGTTGCAGTTGATGCACCACCATGATTTGTTATTGGTTTCAAGATGGGTGTAGTCAGAAATTTTGAGGTTGGAGCATTTCAAGTGAATCCAGGTATTACATAAATCGCATAATAGTGCTCTGTGGTTCTTTTTTACTGGTTTCCTATGGGTTGAGCAAGGGAACCTTGCAGGCATTAGGGTTTGGCAGGGGAAAGATTGGTAGAACGAAGAGAAGGGATAGATGGCACCCAGGTCTAGGTAGTCAATGGACTACGGAGTGGCTTCCTCATCTTGGCATGGTAACTGTATTGATGTTTGATAGCAGCAATTGTGGAAATATGGTGTTAATGCTTACGCCAGACACTCCTTCAGGCCAGCTGTTGAATATCTAGATACTAATCTGACTGAAGGCTGCTGTTGCCTTAGGCAGCAACAGCTTCCTGGCAACCCAGTTTTCAGAATATTCACCAGCCTCCCTATATAGTTACTTTGAAATTGGGATTCTGGAAGCTAAGGACTCAAATATATAAATCTATTTCAGCACACACAAAATAGTAGGTGGAGCTTAGCTAGAGTTACCTGGTGGAGATGATATATACAGAGTACCTATACAAGTTATCGCATAATGTTGAAATAATGCAGTGGATAGATAATCAACACAAAACACAGATAATCTTGGACAACTTTGTAAAAATAGACATGAATGAGTAAATAATAGGTGGAGCTGAGCTATGGTTAGCTGGTGGTGATGGATTGTTGTTATTGGCTAAAATAGTTCTAATTTGGTTAAGAGGAAATATGGGCAGAATTAACTCCCTGTCAGCTTAGTCATAGGTCAGCTGTTAAACATCTCAAAAACATATTTTGGCTGTAAGCAGTTGCTACCTTAGGCAGTGTCAGCTTCCGGGCAATCCAGCTTTCAAAATATTCACCAGCCTACCTTATAGTTACTTTAATATTACTTTGATATTGGGATTCTAAAAATTAAGGATTGTATATCAAGCGATTTCAACACACGTAATGAGTAGGCGGAGGTTAGCTAGAATTACCTGGTGGTGATGGATCGTCTCAAATTAAAAGCACTAATATAGGCCAGATGTTGAGTGCCTTAGGCAGCAACAACTTCCATGCAAACTGACTTTCAAATAATCGCCAGCCTACCTGTATGGTTACTTTCTATATTGAGTTTGTGGAAATTCTGGATCCATGAAATATCAATCGATTCCAACACGTACGCATGTATGGAAGTCTGGAAAAAGTATGGAAAATTAGGAAAGCCTTTTCCAGGGCTGGAAAAAGTATGGAAATTCCAATTTTGAGCCAACTGGTATGGAAAATTAAAATATCGGCAATCCTAATTTTTCCGCAATCTTTTTGTTTACGAACGAAAGCTCGCGTTTCCGCCAATCTTGCCAGAATCTAATTCGATTGGGTCCCGGTCTCGTCTTGTAATAGAAAACCGCCTATTACCGGGAACATCTCGCGGTTGTTGAGCAATACAGGTTCTGAACATGTTCAAGTACAACGCAATAAAAATGAGTGAATCAGCAGTCATCTGTCAAATAGTAGAGTGTTAGAAGCCGAAACAATGAAATAATTTGCGAGATTGCCATTTTTTGTGATACAGTAAAGATGGGAAAGTGCAAATATGCTAGTGTTTGGGAAACTAATGATAAATATAAGGATTGGATTTTACCGGACAACGCATCAAACTCGCATGCCAAATGTAGTGTTTGTAATAAGTTGTTTGCCATCGGGAATATGGGCGAAGCGGCTCTTGTTAGCCACATGCCGGGGAAAAAACATGAGACACTGACAGAAGTTTGTCTAAAGCCAGCGCCGAAAGTTACGGATTTCTTTGGTTCAAGGTAAGAATATTTTGCATTTTCACATTGATACCAGAATCATTTAGAAGCGTAGCAATTTTATATCGCCCAACATTAGATGATCCCAACTTTGCCCTCGTATCGTGAGGCCTCTTGTGTTGGCTCATCATCGAGTGAAAATAATGAATTCCTGTTGCTATGGCGATCATTTAGAAGCGTGACAATTTTATATCGCCCAATGTTAGATGATCCCAACTTTGCGCTGAGTCATGGTAAAATATTATTGACTGTCCGACAGCTCTTTCGTATCGCGAGGCCTCTTATGTTGCCGCATTATCAAGTGAAAATAATGAGGATTCCTCCTGTTGCTATGGCGATATGATCAGCTATGGTAAATTTGAATTAAATTAGTGTATGTGTATATGTGCAGGGTTTATCTTGTTATCTAAAGGTGGGGTTGGTGGGGTGGGGGTGGCCCTCAACAAACAAATGTGGGCGTCTCAAGCTCAACTTTGCATGATAGCTGTTGAATATTTAGAAAATAATTTGACTGGAAACTATTGCTGCAACAGTTTCCAGTCAAATTATTTTCAAAATATTCAACAAAAAATGTGCTGCAGTAATGAAATTCATATCTGGTTTGCATCCTGAAAAACACTGAGCCACTCCTAAATAATATACGGTTCCCAGAGCCATTCATTGACAATATGCTGTTCCCAATCTAGATTTTGGGGCTATATACCCTCAAAAAGTCCGTTTATAATGAGAAATCCTGTGTATGTGTGACACACTGTGTGTATTTGTGTGTATGTTGGTATTTCTGGCTATATTAGATTAAGATAACTCCTATGATCTTTTAATAGTGTGTGTTGATAGGATAGCTGTTGAATATTTTGAAAATAATTTGACTGGAAACTACAACAGTTTCCAGTCAAATTATTTTCAAAATATTCAACAAAAAATGTGCTGCTGTAATGAAATTCATATCTGTGTGTGCGCACGCGCTGTGCTTTGACATTCCTGTGACAATTATTTATATATGCAGTTTGTTATTGTCCTCGGGTCTTCCACTACTGCGGTTGCTTCAGTTCCACAGGCAAAAGTGTGCACGCTTTGTTTTGATATTCTTGTTTTATAAAGTTTAATAAAGTTTATATATGATGAACTTAGTAACTGTGTTTGTTTTTTGTCTGATTGAAAGTCCCAAAATGAGGTCTGGAAAATTTGAAATTGAGTCTGGAAAAGGTATGGAATTTAATTCTGCTGAAGGTGTATGAACCCTGAATTCTTTAAAGAAAGCGGGATGAAAGATTGGATCAGATTCAAAGTTGAATATCAGTGGGTGTTTACTCCACAGTTTGTCTAATCTGGTCTTAAAAGAGTTAATATACTTGAGGATCGGTATTACCATGGTTTTGAAAAGACTAGTAAGCAGAAATCTGTCCATGTATGTAAATGTCCTTCTGATCACTCCCAGTATCCTTTTTGCTTTATTTACTACAGTATTGATATGACCATCGAAAGAAAGATTGTTGTCAATATGCATACCTACCAGTAGGTCTTTTTCATTTTCAGTTAGTACGATAGGTGGTTGGGTGTCTGTGTCTGTCATGAAGTATTACTTCTTTGGGTTGTGGCTGCCCAAGTGGAGTACGTGTATTTTTGTAGAGTTAAAGTGTAATTTCCAGTCTGTTGATCATTTGCAGGTTTTGTTGATATTGAGTTGGAGGCTGTCACTGAATGGGTTGTCTATCAGCTTTGTGTCATCAGCAAATATCTTGCATATGCACTCGAGTGTGTCCGGTAGGTATTGATGTTATTTTTCCGGAAATTTTTTTTGCGGAAAATTATATTTATATATATATATATATATATATGTTGTGTGTGTGTGTGTGTGTGCGGGCGGCGCTGTGGGTGTTTGTGTGGCACTGGTCTGCCTGCTAATTTTTACTAATTTAAGTGTAAGAAAAAACCAAATGGGTATTTTTAAACAAATTATTTTGAAAATTTAATGACTGAAGCAACTGTCACATTACACGCCCTTTAGACCGGCTGATTTACATGTGACTAACTGAAGTGAGTAAGTTTCATATTTAGCTCAACAGTTCATTTTGGTCATTACAGGCATATTTTGGTGTCTATCAGAAGTCATCTTTTATATTCCATCAAATATCAGTTGGGATCAAATAAATCATCATCATGAAATATATAATGACTTACATGTACTGTCATGTATGCAAATTACTTTTCAATTGTCTGATCATCAATCATCAATCATCATCATCATCATCATCATATCATCATCATCATCATCATTCTGAACTATAGTGATAGTGAAATGTAAGCCATTTCAGCCATGGCAATAGATGACACAAATCTAAATCTATTAACTTATATACTTATATTAGTAGCAAAAGTATCGGTATTAATGCAATAGGGAAATAAAAATTTGCAATTGCATCCTTAGGTGACCAGAAAATTTTCCAACTCAACACTATCGGTAGGTCATTAATAAAAATTAGGAAAAGTACAGGTCCTAGCGCACTGCCTTGTGGTGCGCCACTTGATACCTCCTTCCAGTCTGATATTGCCTTATTGACATATACCCGTTGTTTACGATTGGTCAGGAAATTTTCTGTCCACTTGACTATCTTTTCCCCAATGCCATATGCCTGGAGCTTCTTCAAGAGTCTTACATGTGGGACTGTGTCGATTGCTTTTTTGAAGTCAAGGTATACCGCATCGACTGGTTCATTTTTGTCTATCTTTTCCGTTATTATCTCTAGATATTCCAATAGTGCGTCTTGCACGACAGATTAGGTTTAAAGCCGTCTTGGCATGTAGTTAGTAACCCGCATTCTTCCATGTAGTTCATAATTGCATCTCTGATGAATGACTACAAGACTGCATCGTATGCAAGTTAAGCTTACTGGGCCGTAATTCCCATGGTCATACTTTGGGCCCTTCTTGTAGATGCAAGTTACATTTGCGGTTTTCCATATCTCAGGAATAGCCCCTTCCTCTAGGGATTTATTAAATAGTATACACAAAGGTTTACTAATCTCCTCAGCAACCTCTAACAGTATCCGAGCAGGTATTAAGTCTGGTCCATTACTTTTATTAAGATTTAGCTCTGAGCTTTTTCTTTACTGCTGCCGGGGTTATGACAATGTCAGCAAGGTAGTTGTCATTCCTGGGCATGATGCCAGGGACATCTTCCAAGTTCTCAATAGTAAAAACACTAGCAAAAAAGTTGCTTAGTGTGTGCATTGTTACGGTGTGTCACTGCTGTATTCTCGCTACCTGGCTCTCGTAGGTCACCTATTTCTTCCTTCAGTTGAGTATTACTTTTTACACACTTCCAGAATGCTTTTGGATTTGTTTTGGTCTCTATTGCTAACTTATGATCAAATAGCTTTTTGTTTTGTCTGATTTTCAATGAAGCACAGTTCCTTGCCTATTTATATTCATTATAGTCTTCAGAGCGCCTGCTTCTCTTGAAGTTCTTAAATGCTTTCCTTTTGGCTTTGATTGCTCCATACGCATCTTTATTTGTCCAGCTTTTCTTTTTGGAGTTTGGTTCGGATAGTGGTATATGGTGATATATTGCTTCAGTAAGTTTACCGTGAAAGTACGCCATGCCTCATTTGTGTTGAGGCTTGCCATTTCATCCCATTTAGTGTGCGAGGTTCTTTACTCATATCGTCGTAGCGGCCCTTATTTAGCAGTAATTTATTGGTAGTAGTCTGAGTAGGATTGTTGAACAGATCAGGATGCATGCGGATCAATAGTGTATCGTGATCACTTTTACCTAGTGGTGCCTGATGGGTGATATCCATTATCATATCAGCGTTGTTTGAAAGGACCAGGTCGAGTATGTTAGCGTTTTCATGTGGCCAGTGTCTTGTTGGTTTATTAATGTGTTGTATGAGCATGGTGTTCTGCATTGTATGTATAACTTGTTGGGCATTTTGTTCTGGAGATAAGCCAGTTGACCAATTTATGCTGGGAAAGTTAAAGTCCCCTGTAATGAGAATATAGTCTGCCTGAGCCTCCCCAATGGAATCCAAAACGGAAAACAACTGACTGTTGTTTATTTCATCAGAATGCAGACTGCGATATATGCATCCTACTAGGATCTTTTTATTGCTTTTCGTTTTCCACGTACACCATACAGATTCTTTCAAACTGTCACGTTTGTTGGTTGGTATACTTGTGCCTTTAGTGTTTTAAGTGTATATGTAGCAACGCCTCTGCCATATTTCTTGTTTGTAAATAGGTCGTAGTTATCTATTTGGAGTTCATCGTTTTGTATGGGACTGTTTGGATTTACTTTTTTCGGATATAACTCTGTAATGCAAATTGGGGCTGGTTTGTTTGTAACTTCAATTGTATGCTTCATCTCATCACGTTTGTTTAACAAGCTGTCTGCATTGGTGTATATACATGTTGCAGTAGGTCCAGGGTCTTATTTACATTATTTACATTTGTGTCACTACCTGTGTGCAGTCAGTGAGAACTGGGTCTTGGCTGTGCAGTGTCGATCTTAACCACTTGGTTGTTCCGAGTGCACTTCATTTGGATAGGCCTTTCTCTTTTCAGCCAGCTCAATCCTTAATTCGTGTTGTTCTGCTCTTTCTTTAGGTGTGAGGTCAGGGTTGACGTATATTTTGTTGCTGCTATTTTTTTGCCTTTATTAAAATTAATAGCATCTTTGACAAACTTCTCCTTACTCTCCTCTGACTTCAGGATTACCTTCACTGGCCTAGTTCTGTCTGATTTTTTACCCAGACGAAAGCATGATTTAATGTCTTCAGGTGGGAATTCAGCCGTTTCCATTACAACCTCTTCCACTGTACTTTTGTCATCTTCCTTTCTGTCAATGTCGGCTTCTTGCTCACTTTCCTTTACACTGACCAGAATTACGTTTGTTTTCCTTTTCTGTTGTTCTTCCAGGTCATGAAAACAGTCTTTGACCTTTGACCTTTGACTCAATCTTACTGTCAATATACCTCATTTCTTGCTCTCTTGATGCACATTGCATCTGCATCATTGCAATAATTTTGTCCATCTTCTCTTCCAATTTCACAAAACGGTCTTGTTCTTGTTCTTGGCTCCACACCTACAGAGTGAGCAGTGCCATATCAATCTAAGGTGTGTTTTTCTGTAGGACTTTGTAGTCGCTAGCCATAGTGTCTTGGCACTTGGTATGAAACCAAACATCACAACTTTCGCACTGTAGGCCAGATTCAGAGCTCTTGACTTCATTTGTGCATGTCCCACACAGGTTATCCTGGCTGGTATCGACTTTGTCGTGACTCGAGCTGCGGGAGCATACCGAGTCTTTCCTATTTTTCTCAACGTCTCCCATGCTGGATTTAGGACAAGCAGCTTATATTTTATTTTGTATCTGTAATTTTTGGTAATAGTGTTTATTGTCTTATGACGCTTAGTCTGCTTTGTTTCAGGTGTTAGCTGCGGTGTGCCGCCTACACACTGAAAATAATGCAAAATTAGAAAGTCAGTAGTATACAAGTATACTGTATTTATTAATTACCTGTGGCGCTCGGCTGTGTAGCTATTGAAGTCTTGCACGTTTAAAATTCCATGACTACTTCTGTCTCTCTCTGGGTATTGTCTGAGGTGGTGTTTCCTATATCTGTACAGTCCTGTATGGCGTACTTACATGAATGTGTGATCTTGGTGAAAATTGTTTTCTTCAATTCTCGATTGAAGTGGACGCCGTCAAACAGTAGAGAATAATCTAATTTGGAAGTACGTGTGCCTAATTTATTGATGGTATTATTTCTTACTGCTTTGTGCAGGTTGACCACAGTTAGACCCACTTCTGTTGACTTTGACAGTACGAATTCATTCAACTGCTCAACACCTATGTGTAATTATCCCCAAAGTTTCAAATTTCTATCTAAAATGGTGTGCGAAGAGTTGCGTTACAATCTATTGATGTCCAATTTTGAGCTTTTGACCCCGCCCCTACCCTCAGTCTGACCCAAGATCAAAATAATTCCTTGTACTGTGGTCTACTACTCATGACTTTCAAAATGATATGTGAGTGTGACATGACCACCTTTGGATAAATTTAGTTTTTGACCCGCAGTCCCCACCCCTGGGGTCATAACAAAATTTCAAAAGTGCCATACACATCCCTGGGCATATGTGTAATCATACCCAAAGTTTCAAGTTTATATATGAAATGGTCTAGAAGTAGATGTGTTACAATCGATAAGTGCGCAAATGGCCGACACACATGCACGCACGCACGCACGCACACACAGATGGCCCACGGGTCGCATCACATAATTCCCCACCTTTTCTTTGAAAAGCGTGGGGATAATAAACAAGATCAGAATCTTGCATGCGCAAAGAATTATGGGATCGCATCGGGATAAACAAACTTTTAGCTAACAGGCTGGTATAAAGCCTGTACAGGTAGCTATGTAGAGGCTACATATTTTCTCAATGGATGTAGGTATTAGTTCCACAAAATGCACCCCAAGTATCATTTTACAGGTCCAATGTCCAATCTGTAATGTTTTATTGCTCATGGTAATTTGAATGAGTATTTATGACTCAATCAATGTATCAATTTATTAGCTTGGCCTTTCAGGCCAAGTGAGCTTATGCCATGGCGACTGTCCATCGTCCGTCCATCCATCATCCGTCAACTTTTCCTTTCAACGACTTCTGCTTATGAACCACGATTTCAATTATATTTGGCAGGAAGCATCCTTAGGGCATAAGGATCCAAGTTTGTTCAAACGAAACCGATTGGCCAATTTGGATCTTGGATTTTGGCCGATTTTAGGAAACGTCTTTAAAAATCTTCTCCGAAGCCGCTTGGGGAATCGATTCAAAACTCATGAAACATCATCTAGGGAAAGATGTAAGCCAAGTCTGTTCAAGAGGACTTGAGTGACCAAATGGTTCGGCGGCCATCTTGCATGACCTTGTTTTCCCTGAAAATGACTTCTGAAGGGATCAGGCCCAAATTTGGCAGATATGATTAGGGACTAATGGCCATTAAAGTTTGTTCAAGAGAAGTTTCTGTCAAAAAACATGGCCGCTGTGTGCCAACCAAAATATAGCGCGGTTGGCAGCCATATTGGATTATTTTATTTAATGGATTTTGATGCCAAAACTGGTTTATATATGTTTTTGGGTATTCTGAGCTCAAATTTGCCTTTTTCGAAACTGTTGGATAAATGGTTTGGCGTCCATCTTGGATTAATATCCCGCCAAAGACTCCCATGGATACTAAAGCAATGGGAAATTTTAAATGTCTCCTTCTCGAGAAATACTAGGCCGATTTCATTATATATGGACGGAAGCATCCTTAGGGCATAAAGATTCAAGTCTGTTCAAAGGAAGCCGATCGGGCCATTTGGTCGGCGGCCATCTTGGATTTCAGCTGATTTTTAGAAATGTCTTTAAAAATCTTCTCCGAAACCATTTGAGGAATCAATTCTGAACTCATGAAATATGATCTAGGACAAGAGCTGAACCAAGTATGTTCAAGGGAACTTGATTGACCAAATGGTTCAGCGGCCATCTTGGATGACCTAGTTTTCGCAAAAATGCTTCTTCCCCAGAGCCACTGAAGTGATCAGGCCGAAATTTGTAACATATGATTAGGGACTAAAGGCCATTAAAGTTTGTTCACGGGAAGTTAATCCGTCAAAAAAAAGATGGTCGCCGTAGACCAATCAAAATGTAGCGTATTTTGGCGGCCATATTGGATTTTTTTTATTGATGGATTTTGAGGCCAAAATTTGTTTTATATATGTTTTTGCATATTGTGATTTCAAATTTGCCATTTTTGAGACTGGGATAAACGGTTTAGTGCCCATCTTGGATCATTTACCCTCCAAAAGCTCCCGTACTAAAGCAATGGGAATTTAAAATGTATTCTTGTGAACCACTGGGCCAATTTCAAGCATGTGATAGAAGGCATCCTTAGGGAATAGGGATACAAAGTTGTTCAAAGGACGATGATCAGCCAATTTGGCCCGTGGCCATCTTGAATTTAGTCCGACTTTTAAAAACATCTTTTAAAAAAAAAAGGTAAATTTTTACAGTGGTCATCTCATTTTATTCGTTTGTGCCAGTCGCCAATAATTCCATGTGAGCGACGCAGGCCCCTTGGGCCTCTTGTTACATTAAACGTACCACCATACCCTATGATGTCCGCACACAAAACCATAAAGATAAAAGATAGAGTAAAACAGAATATAACATTATATACATTGTAACATATGTAAACAAATACATCCAAAGATACGAGGCAGGTCAGATAGATTTATAGAGGCATGTCCCAGTGGATGGACTGGGAAGTACTACCGTTATTTGACTATAACAATGTGCGGATGTGATTATCGTTATAGGTTATCGTCTACACGCAGTTTCCCCTTACTGGCCCTATTTTGCTACATGTAGTAATCTAAACTATCTAGCTATAGTAGGCCTATACTAAGTCTTTTTTTATTTGTGTCAATTGTACTCTTTAATGGACATGCCAGCAAAAAAGCTTGTGCAGTGGTCAAGAATATTCCAATCTTTTCTTAGTCAGTGTTCATTTGCAGACCATAGACAATTTTGAAAATTGACCACTGGAATGACTGGCTAAATAAACGAGCCAGTCATTGACCTGCAAATAGACACTGACTAGAAGCTGTCTAAAATGGTGTGCAGTAATCACAAGAAACATTTGCAGGACAACAGAAATGTATTTTTGTGGATTTTAGTGGTAAATGTTTAGATTTAATATCATTCACTAACACAAGCCTTACATAAGGCACAGTTGAAAATATAAACCTAAATATAGCAAAACAATCTTAAAATCCACACGATATGATGATGATAATATCATACCTCTTTACCGCACTCCCTTCACACTTTGCATACTTCCCTCCCTCCCTCCCCCTTCCATCTCTCTCACTTCGTCTCCCTCTCTCTGCCCTTTCTTCCTCCATCATCGTCTCTCACTCCTTCGCTCCATGGCCCCTCTCCATTTTTCTCGCTCTCCCCATTTCTCTCTACTCCCTCCCTCGTCTCCCTACCTCCCTCCATAACCCCCTCTCCATCTCCCTAATTCTCTCCATTTCTCCCCCTCACTCCCCTCTCTTTCTGTCCCTCCTCCCGCTCTCTCTTCTCTCCTTGGCCCCTTTCCATCGCCCTCGTTCTCCATTTCTCTCTCCCCCTCCCCGCTCTCTCCCTCCCTCTCCCCTTCTCTCCCTCTCTCTGTACCTCTCTCCCTTCATCCTTGCACCCTCCCTCTCTTGTTCATCCCCACCCACTCTCTCTTTCTCTCTCCCTTTCTTTGTTTTCTCTCCCTTCCTCCCCCTCTCCCTCCCACCCTCCCTCATGCACTCATTTCATTTTCTGTCTTCACCCCTGCCATCTATCCACCCCTTTATTCTGGCCCCTTTCCATCTCTCTCGTTCTCTCCATTTCTCTCCCTCACCGCTCTCTCTCCCTCCCACCTTCTCCCTCCCTCTTCCTCTCCCCCATCCCTTCACCTCCCTCTCTCTACATCTCTCCCTCCATCCTCGCACCCTCCCTGGCCCACTTCCTCTCTTGTTCAAACCCCCCCCCCCCACCTCTCTCTAACCCTCCCTCTCTCTGGTTGTCCATTTCTCTGTCTTTTTTCTCTCCATTCCTCCCCCCTCTCCCTCCCACCCTCTGTCACTCACACACATTCCCACTCCCTCCCTCCCCTCTCTCTCTTTCTCCATCGATCAATACTCACCATTCTGTTACTTCTGATATACAGCTGGCTCTAGGACTATAGACTTAGAAAGCTTTACCGACTCCTTGGAACCGGGTATTCGGCTCCCAACTGCCGAGTACCCGTCTACCATAGAGCTCATTCTTGTTTGCATAGCAACAAGAGCGTACATGCTTGATTCGCAGTGGAGAGATTCAGGATTAATATCTAAGTCTTTTGTCTGTGATTGTGGTAGCTAGGTTCTCTTACAAGGATAATATGGATACCGCCGATGATAACCAGGTTGTATAATTCCTTATTATCCATAGTTAAAAGACTTAGGTCTCTAAATTTCGTTGTGTCGCATGTTCCAATTTCTGACCCCAAAGAATCTGGGACGTGTGTTAACAACGAGATATGCCGGATGATCGCCTTCTTTAAACTCCAACAGGCAATCGGCAGATATGAAAATAGGTGTTTGCTACGGTATTTCTAACACGAATATCGGCTGACATCGTTCTCCGTAGGATCCGAGCGGGTGACGTCACACCCGTGATGCTCGGATGTTTATGTGAAGAAAATTTTTCATTAATTCTCGCATCTTGTTCTGGGTGCTGCGTACTGAAAATGGTACCGGAAACGTTGGAATGTTCAAGTTTACGTGTTATCACGATCGGTTTGCAATGATCGGTGGTTTCAAAATTCTTGATTAGATGTGCGGTCTGCGGTTTTACCGTGTGGTACAGCAGTTTGTTTACATTTTGTTCTTTCTTCACATATCGTTTCGGCTTTCGTTAGGAGTATAATTTATATTGATTGGTAAATATACCCCGAATGCTATGCGATATGATTCCTGGTTCCTTTATACATCCTGGAGGATCAATTATGGGTGTATTTATGCCCGCATCGTTCTTGTCGTCATAATCAATGCGATCTTTGCTGTAACGTTGCGGGGTGGGGTGCGGGAGGGTTACAGTTAATTTATGGTCAAATTATTTGAAAATTAATTGTCTGCCTTCCATCTGTGTATCGTTCCACTTGCTTATTGTGTGATATCATCATGTGACGTGTGCCACAAATTCGTACGGGTCCTGTTTATGGACCATGTCTGTTTTAGGTGTACGCCATGTAACCTTGATAGTAGGTGTAGTGTGTGTGTGCAGTGTGGCCCGCGGAAGTGATGTTAAAGTTCCTTGCCCAGAAGGATGTGGCTGGGTCTGACGCGGGGTCAGGCGGTCCGAAGGTAAATCGTGGAGCGTCCGGTTTGGCCGGTGGGGGCGCTCCACATCCCCAGCTGGAGGTGGCGGAGATGGCACCGCCGGCGTGGTTCGGTCCGGCTATGCAGGGTTTTCTGCATAGCGTTCTGCCCACGCTGGTGTCGTCCCTGCTGCCGAAGGTTGGGGGGGCAGTTTCTCCCCATGCCTGGTACGGATCCTGTCCTAGGACAGGGTTCTGGACTGGTTACCGAGGGGGCCGTCTCGTACGGCCCCCTGACGGTCCCGTCGGGCTCTGGCCTGACGGGTTCTGTCTCTCTGCGGCCACCTCCGGGTGGTCCAGTAGCGGTGGCCGGTCCGTCAGGTGTGGGAGCCGTCCGCCAGGACGGCTCCGCAGTTTCCTCGTCTAGTGACGACTCTTCGGAGTCTGATGACGAGGAGGCCGAGGAGGAGAGGTTGCTGCGGCCCGTGATGCCACGGGTGGAGAATATGGAGGTCGATTCCGTCCTGGACGGAACCGTCCTCCATCTGTCTGGCTTGGCGAAAGCCAGGGCAGCGGCTCCGCCCGTGGTTGAGGCCAATCTGGTACCAGGCACCGGTCCCATGACGGTTGGTTTGACGCCAGCTGACACGGTGACCGGTGTGCCGGGCCGGGCGTGGTACTCACCTATCTCGCCTGGTCAGACATGGGGTCCGCTATGGGTCCGTACGGTTTTCTGGGCGGACCTACCCCATGGACTGGTGTGTTTCATGGGGTGGTGGCGGAACCGTTTGGTACCGGAGTGCCTGGCGTGTCAGCCGCGGCTCCTTGCCGGGAGGCCGTGGCTGGCAGGCCCGTGAGCGCGTGAACGGGTGACGTGTTCATGGGTGTGTCCTCCTCGGAAGTAGATTGGTCGGAGGCTCTGGCTTGGCTAGCCAGGGTGGACCCATCTATCTTTTGCTGTGTAAATAACAAAGAAAGAAACTGCTGTACATTTTTCAAGTTTGGTTGATGTAGACAGCAACATCCCGCACCAAATTTGCCGAAAAATGAACACCAGATCATCTTTTAATTTGTTTTGAAAATTAAAAATTTTGACATCGGAATGGCAAGGTTAACACTGATTTGTAGAAATGCTGTGGTGCAGATGGGTGTTCCCCGCGTTAGCTGCGGTATGCGCCTACACTTATGGTTACACCCTGCTGCGCCTGGCATTTGGTTACATTTGGTTGACTGGTGTAACCGTGGAGGCCATAGTTGGTCTTATTAGTCAAGCAACAAAGCTGCCAAAACACAGGCCAATCTGTAAAAATCTCAGACAAGAGGACCGGTATTCTCCATTTCCAATGCCCATATTTGCTCAAGAATTTCTCAATCGCCAGGCTCAACTAATGAGGGTATATAAAGGACAGAAAAATGAGTCCATATCATTCAGACTTTTGGTCTCACCACGACACCAAGTGTCAGGCTTCTAAACCTTAAACAAGCTCTACATATCTGATTACGTTGTTATTAGCAAACATTAAGTAATGGCATGCCTGAAGTAATTGATAATGTGGTCACGTTCTTCGCTGACGATACCAAGGTGTTCTCATCAAATGAAGACCAACAAGCACTACAATCTGATCTAAACAACTTAACCAAATGGGCAGCTGTGCTTTAATGCATCCAAGTGTAAGGTTATGCATCTCGGCAAAGCAAATAACCACCTCCAATACAGTATGAAAGATGGCAGCCAGACTACAAACCCAGGGATGACAACCTGTGAAATAGACCTGGGAGTGTACGTGGACAGTAGTCTCAAACATGCAGAAATCGCCACAAACAAAGCAAACAGCCTAGTCTGGATGATCAGAAGATCTTTTGACTACTGTAGCATGCCACTTGTCACCTCCATCCAGTCTGATGTCACATCATTGACTCTTACTCTCTCTTCTGTTACATAGGTAGTTTCCTATCCAGCTTCTCAGTTGTGTTTGGAGTCAATGGTGTGGTACAGTATCAAATGCTTTTAAGAAATCTAAATATACTGTAATCAACAGGTTCATTTGAATCAAGTTTGATTGTTTTACCTTCGAGGTACTCTAGCAGTTGAGTTTTACAGTATCTTCTGTGTCTGAATCCATAATGGCACATGTTAAATAGATTGGCTATTTCCAGAAAATTTACAATGCTGTCCCTTATCCAAAGTTTTTGTACTAGTCATGGAAATCCTGGAAAGTCATTGAATTTGAAAATTAAAATTCCATGCCTGGAAAGTAATGGAAGATCAGCATTTTTAGCTCACCTGGCCTGAAAGGCCAAGTGAGCTTATGTCGTGGCGACCGTCCGTTGTGTGTCCGTCCGTCAACTTTTCCTTTAAAACGACTTCTTCTCAAGAACCACTAGGCCGATTTCAATTATATTTGGCAGAAAGCATCCCTAAGGCATAGAGATTCAAATTTGCCCAAAATAGCCGATTTTTAGAAACACTTAAAAAAATCTTCTCCGAAACCGCTGGAGGAATTGATTCAAAACTCATAACACATCATCTATTGCAATGGTAGACCCAAGTTTGTTCAAGGCAACCTAATTGGCCTATTTGCCTGGCGGCCATCGTGGATGACCTAGTCTTCGCGAAAATGACTTCTCCCGAACCGCTGAAGGGATAGTTCTAAAATTTGGTAAATATGCTTAGGGACCAAGGTCCATTCAAGTTTGTTCAAGGGAAGTTCGTACGTTAAAAAACATGGCCACCATCAACCAATCAAAATTTAGCATTTGTTGGTCATATTGGCTTTTTTGTATTTGATGTATTTTGATGGCAAAAATTGCTTTATATATGCTTATCAGTGTGGCGAGTTCAAATATGCCACTTTCGAGACTGGGGGATAAACGCTTTGGCTGCCATCTTGGTTTGTTTTCCCGCCAAAGGCTCCCATAGTAAAGCAATGGGCCCATAGTAAAGCAATGGGGAATTCTTTAAACGACTTCTTCTCAAGAACCACTGGGCCGATTTCAATTATATGTGGGAGGAAGCATTCATAGGGCATAGAGACCTAAGTTTGTTCAAATGAACCCGATCGGCCAATTTGTCCGGCGGCCATCTTGGATTTAGGCCGATTTTTATTGTTTATCTCAATGGTTTTCGAGCTACCCACCTTTTCGTGGGCAAAAAATTCACATAGAGAATGTATAGGAAATTTCAGGATGGATTTTTGAACTGCGACTACGCCTACAGTTTTTAGCTCACCTGGCCTGAAAGGCCAAGTGAGCTTATGTCGTGGCGACCGTCCGTCGTGTGTCCGTCCGTCCGTCAACTTTTCCTTTAAGCGACTACTTCTTAAGAACCGCCGGGCCAATTTCAATTATATTTAGCAGGAAGCATCCTTAGGGCATAGGGATCCAACTTTGTTCAAATGAAGCGATCGGTCAATTAGGCCGGCGACCATCTTGGATTTTGGCCGATTTTTAGAAACGTCTTTAAAAATCTTCTCCTAAACCGCTTGAGGGATTGAAGGAAACCTCATGAAATATGATCTAGATCAAGAGCTCAACCAAATTTGTTCAAGGGAACTTAATTGGTCAAATAGTTTGGGAGCCATCTTGGTTGACCTAGTTTTAGCGAAAATAACTTCTCCAGAACCGCTGAAGGGATCAGGCCGAAATTTGGCAGATATGATTAGGGACTAAGGGCCAGTAAAGTTTGTTCAAGGGAAGTTGATCCGTCTCAAAAAACATGGCCGCCGTGGGCCAATCAAAATGTAGCGTGTTTGGCGGACATATTGGATTTTTTTATTTGATGGATTTTGAGGCCGAAATTGGTTCTATATGTGTTTTTGGGTATTCTGAGCTCAAATTTGCAATTTTCGAAACTGTCAGATAAACGGTTTGGTGGCCATCTTGGATAATTTTCTCGTCAAAAGCTCCCATGCTAAAGCAATGGGAAATTAAAAATATCTTCTTGAAAACCCAGGCCGATTTCAATTATATTTGGCAGGAAGCATCCTTACGGCATAAGGATCCAAGTTTGTTCAGATGAACCCAATCAGCCAATTTGCCCTGCGGCCATTTTGCATTTCGGCCGATTTCAGGAAATCTCCGAAACCACTAGGGGAATCTTCATCTAGGCCAAGAGGTAAGCCAAGTTTGTTCAAGAGGACTTGATTGACCAAATGGTTCGGCAACCATCTTGTATGACCTGGTTTTCACGAAAATGACTCCTCCAGAACCGCTGAAGGGATCGGGCCGAAATTTGGGCCATTAAAATTTGTTCAAAGGAAGTTGATCCATAAAAAAAACATGGGTGCCGTGGGGCAAACAAAATGTAGTGTGTTTGGCGGCCATATTGCACTTGCAAAAATGTCCACAAACTCATTTAAAAGACTGCTAAACCACCCACCAACAATTTTGACAAAAATTGATGGTGCTCCAGGTGAGCGACACAGGACCCTGGACCTCTTGTTTATTACAGGTCATGGAAAATGGTATAGTAATCATGCAAAATATAAGAAATCTGTTGGCAAAATATTATGCTGACACCTCTATAAAGTAAATTTATGGAGACATTTTATGTTAACAAGGCTTTGGATTGTTTGTTACAAGACGCAATATTCAAACATTTTACAGAATAAAGTCAGATCATAATCTATGTAGCTACGTCATAAACACAAATCTCCTCGATATTCGTCCAGAGAGGTCATGGAATTGGTTAATTTGGTTCATGGAAAAGTCGTGGAATATCAAACACAAAAAGGTGTACGAATCCTGCTTATAAATGACTCTAGGACCTTACACAACGTAGAGGAAAGACTGATTGGTCTGTAGTTGCTCGAGTCGTTTTTGGAGCCTTTTTTGTGTATACAACATACATTTACCATCTTCCAGATGTCGGGTACTAAGTACACCTTCTTCTAGAGAGGTGTTAAAATTTATGCATAGCGGTGCACTAATTTCTTTAGCAGCTTCTTTAATATTCTTGCTGGTATTTCATCCGGGCCATTGCTTTTATTGGGATTAAGTGTTTTCAATTTATTTTCGATGACGATGGGTGCTATTATTATGTCCCTTAGTACAATAGGACCAAGTATAGTTTAAATTCACTTAAGATCGCTAGCACATGTTCAGACCATGGTCTGCTACCATATTAAAGTTAATATGTTAACTTGCTTGAAGAATTGGGAGAAGAAAATTCTGAAGAATTGGCCCATCATTTATTTCCTCATTGCTTTGAACACCACAGACCAGTCTATAGGAAAACTATGGATGTTTTCTAAATAATAGACTTTTCCCAAATTAGCATATTTTGGGAGAATACTTTCCCAGAATACAATGCGCATACCACTTCCGGCTTGTAACTGTGATAGCCGACGCGCAAACAGCATTACTTTACTATTAGAATCAGATACAACGCACTTTAATCAGTTTATCTGAAGAACTAAGTTCATAATATTATTGACGTCATACATCATTGGAAAGCTACGCCAATTTTCTATACATTTCTGTATTAGTTTTTATAGACTTTTTGTAAAATTTAATTCAGTTGATTGCAATTTTAAAATCTCCGCTACTTGATTTAATGAATCTAGGTCAAATGGTGTACGTTATATGCATACACAAATAACCATAAGAAAATTTTACAAACTTAAAACAGAAAAAATATGGCATTAATTTGCCTAATGGCTTTCCAATGATGTATAACTTAAATAATAGTGATTTTAATTTTATCATAGGAACTGTTTAAATTGCGGTGTATTTTAGTGCAATAGTAGCTATGTGGGTCAGCTAGCTGCTTGATGGCCGCGTTACCAGCCAGCAGTTGTGCTCCGAGCATTGATTTAGGGAAATCCGGCGTAATGATGTCAATGTGGGAAAGGTGTATTATACTAAAATCTGGTGCTACTTTAGGCATCATCTGCCTCCTGTCAATCTAGTCAAACATAATCAACAGCTTTCATATATATGATTACTACCAGTAACCAGAAATCTGGATTGCTCAGATTTCAGTGTTAATAGGACTAAATTTTACTAATTTTTTTTTTGTCAGGTTTGTGGTTAGTGAAGGATGTGAGGCCTGTTGACGTTCATCAAATCTTCCAGATAGAGCTGTGCTTATTATTAGTGGGATAGCTTTATGAGATCACCTATTTCACCCAGTGGCTTAATGGAGACAGTCAAAACAAACAGCTGTATGGCAAAACTTAACCTGGGCAGACAATCGAATAAATTCACTGCTTTTCTTATAGTCATTTTCACCATTTCATTTATAATTCTTGTGTCTTCATACTATAATTCTCGGGTATTAATGCATCAATTTGAGAACAAAATGACAGTATTGGCTCAAGATGGACTGTCTCGTAATCAGGTGCCAATTAACTATTCTGTGTCGCTACCAGTTAGCCTTTCTGTGATTGATAACGAAGATGTTACACAATACGGTATAGTGTTTGATGCTGGAAGTACTGGTTCAAGAATACACATCTTTGAATATTCATTACAAGGCACAGGTAAGGCAAAGCCTCTTTCACTCAATTTAATTATTTGATGACAAATGCTATTTAACTGTCTCACTACTGCAACCCACCAGACAATAATTTCATTGAGCAAAAACTCGTGACTTGCTGAATATTTTGAAAACAATTTGACTAAAATTGTTTTCAGAATATTAGTAGGTTCAGAGATATAACCCTTGGAATATGTCATCTGTAAAACTCAGCAGTCAAACAGTTGATGGTCAAGTCAACAGAAATAACTGATTATTTTGAAAATAATATGCTGCATGATAGAGGGATTTATTTTTAGTTATACCATGCCCATTCTTAGTTAAGCTCTGCCCACTTTATGATCAGCTGAATTGATTTAACGCTTTGAAGCTTGAATTTTCAGACATGCCAGAATCTCAATTTGAGGTATAGCAATTTGACAACTGAGATTCTGTAAACTGACCAGTGACTTTCCGCCGAGTTAATAAAGAAAGGGTCAAGGCCATCCTTAAAACATTTGACCTTTCTTTATTCAGTTAAGTACTGTAGCATGAAACCACTGGCCAGTTTACAGAATCTCAGGTGTCAAACAAAAATATTTTGGAAAACAATAAGATAGTTAACAGAAAGCATATAAGCTGTGCAGTTTTGGAAAAAACTGACATTGTTGACAATAAAACCAGTTTGAACCGGATATTTGATTTATTTGGTGTATAAATGTTGGCATATTTTTTTGTGAAAATGATACACAATACCACAAAATTATAACGTTTTTAGTGGTAGAGATAAATCTGGAGTGATAATATCAGGTGTAGTCTTTAGAGGATGGAGGGAAATCATTGCTTAAATTGTTTTAAAACAGAGTGTGCGCTTAATTCTAAATTATTGGGATACAAATCGTTTCTAATGTCGTAATTGTAATCTGCCATTGCACAACTTCTGTCATTTATCAATTGGTATACCACCCTCTAGGCTGTCACAGATGCAGATAAATTTCCTGTGATGTATAGCGGCCGTTTAAAGACGTTCGTGACATGGAAACTATCTTATATGATGAATAAACTATAGTTTAAAATGACGATCCACTCTGTGTTGGCTAACCATGGAGGAAAAGTAAAATCCTGGGCTCACTGCTTTGCAGTACTGGTGACATCGCTGCATGCTGCATCATGGGGAACATAGTTTTCCAGTCCTTCTGGAAGCTATGGATTCGTAGATCAAAGATGCCCTTGGTGAAAAGACTACGTTTATACAATGCAACCTGCGTATCCTTGATGATGTATAACTGTAACAGCTGGGCAGCTCCAATGGCAGCTCTAGACAAACTTGACGCCTGCCACCGCAAACACCTACGCACCATCACTGGACACTGATGGCCAGAGAGCATAATTTCCAAAGATGCACTATACAAGATATGTAATACGCCGCCGCTGTCTGTAAAAGTCGCCCAGCAAAAATGGTCCATGTTTGGCCATGTACTAAGGATGCCAGAAGACACACCAGCACAGAGAGCCTTGGAATTCGCCCTACTCGGAGCCAGCAAATACAGAGCCAGGAGAGGACGTCATTGCATAAATGTGCTAAGCGTGCTACGAGGTGACCTCAAGAAAGCAGGATTAGGTACACTCAAGTCAAAAATGGACCTGTGGAAGCTAAGGATTTTGGCTGAGGACAAGACACAGTGGGCAAAAGCGAAAAAGGACTGATTGCAACTGTAGGATGTTTCCACTACTACTGCCGCAGAATACAGTAATCATACATACATACATACAAACTATAGTTAGAGCATTTTGAACGAACCTGCTAAAAACCACTACTCGACACTTAGTCAGTTCACGTCTTGGAAACGACGAGTTGGTGACATATTTTTAGCTCACCTGGCCTTCAGGCCAATTGAGCTTATACCATGCCGACCGTCCATCATCTGTCCATCAACTATTCTTTAAAACCCTACTCCTCATTATCCACTTGACCAATTTTAATTAAACTAGGCTGGGAGCATCCTAGGGTTGTAGGCCTCAGAAGCTCTGTTCAAAATTTTAATTGGTCAATTTTTCCGGTGGCCATCTTGGATTTTCCAAAAATTTGGGAAATTCTTTAAAACACTACTCCAATAACAATGGCCAGATTTCGACAAAACGTGGTTGGAATAATCCCGTCGTTGTACGCTTCAACACTTCTAACGAGAATTTTGATTGGTCAATTTTTCCGGCGACCATCTTGGATTTTTTGAAAATTTTGAGAAATCACTTAAAAATCTACTCATTAACCACTTGTTCAATTTCAAGTAAACTTTGTTGGAAGGACCCTAGAGTAATATGCTTCAGAACCTGTATACAGAATTTTGATTGGTCAATTTTTTCCGCCGGTATCTTCAATTTTCTGGAAAATGCCGGAAAATCGTTTAAAACGCTACTCCTCATTAACTGCTTTGGCAATCTCAACCAGACTTGGCCGGACGGATACTAGGCTGATAGATTTCAGACCTTGTACACAGAATTTTTTCCTGCAGCCATCTTGGATTTTGCAAAAAATTTTGGAAATCAGTTAAAAGCCTGCTTACTCCTCATTAACCACTTGGCCGATTTCAAGCAAACACGGCTGAAAGGACTCTAGAGTGCTATGCTTCAGAACTTGTATACAGGATTTTGACTGCTTGATTTTTTGGGGTGGCTATCTTGGATTTTCTGAAAGATGCTGGGAAATCGTTTAAAACGATACGCCTCATTAACTAATTGGGCAATTTCAACCAAATGTGGTTGGAATGATTCTATAGTGGTAGGCTGGTAGCCTCTAGAAATCCTATTCAGAATTTTGATAGGTCAATGGTTTGGCAGCCATGTTTGATTTTCTGAAAATTTTCTGGAACCATTTAAAAATGGTAATCCTAATCAATGGACCAATTTCACCAAAACTTGGGTTGAAAGATCCTGTGACGGTAGCCTTCAACATATCAAACAAGAATTGGTCAATCTTTTGGTGGCCATCTTGGATTTTCCAAAAATTATCCATCATGTCTATTTAAATGCAAATGGTTCAAATGCTAATCGTCTAGGTGAGCATCACAGGCCCTTGGGCCTCTTGTTAATAATGGAGTGGTACAGACTCCATTTCAGAAGCCAGTCTGATGAGGGGGTAGACTAGCGAATAGTTCCTGAATCCAATAATTACATGCTATACACGCTGAGGTCTAATTCAGTTATTGTTGGCATAGTAATCACGTGAAACAATCCGCCCATTATACTGTAAGTGTGCACATGCACAGTAAGTCAAATTTGATGATCTATTTAATTGAATATGTATTTTATATCAACAGCATACATTTTGCGGAAAAAGACAGTCAGACTTATTTTAGTAAACATCATAGGCACAATTCGGGATGGGTTTGTGTAAAATGATATAAAACGTTTATTTTAGTATGTTAATATTGTCTAATCTCGGCGCATTTAGTGTTTAATTACAGCGAAAATTCTCCAGTTATATCGTCTAACATGAGATGCGCGAGCGCCAAAAAATTCATGGCAAAACTAAAATTAATCGCCAAAGTTTCAGAAAATTCGATCTCATCTTATGTTGGAGGGTTGGGTCACTCCCTGGTTTCCAGATGTTAGTGAATATCACGCGTTCGGAATTCATAATAGTCATAGATATTATAAACACGAGATCGCTGATGCCGCCTTCAAATGTGTATCATACAGTTTAATAAAACAGTTAGAAGATTATAATTTGTGAACGCATTTAGCAATACAATCTAGCAACATACTCGCAAAATTCCCCCTTCCATGTTTTATTTTGTGGATTTTTATATAATGATTGGTTATATGACTTCAATCTAAGCAACAGTAACATATTTTTTTAAATAATAGATGTTTCTAAAATCATTGTTTCATAAATATCCGGTTTTATGGTTTTCAGATTATGGCAACAGTTTTCGAACTGTAATGTCTACAAAACCGTTGTCGGTTCCAGTAGCGGTATATCTCACAGTTCTAACGTGTAGTTAATATATGTTTACGTATGTATGTGTGTGCGGGCGGGTAAGTCGCCTTTCCAGAGTATCCATTTATCATCTGACCTCGTATGACGTCATAATCAGCTCGGCGAGTGTATGATGACATCACAATCATTACATCACAAATGGTTCCATA
This sequence comes from Chaetoderma sp. LZ-2023a, assembly GCA_034401795.1. Classification (NCBI taxonomy): domain Eukaryota; kingdom Metazoa; phylum Mollusca; class Caudofoveata; order Chaetodermatida; family Chaetodermatidae; genus Chaetoderma; species Chaetoderma sp. LZ-2023a. The sequence goes on from CM067373.1 coordinate 53,404,034, forward strand.
TAGAGTCATCAAATCTCAAAGAGTCCGACATGTATAAATTGTTTGTGGTTGTAATTCTTTAGCTATTTAATAAACATGCTGTTGAATATTTTGAAACTAATTTGACTGGGCGCTGTTGCTGCCTTAGGCAGCAACAGGACCCAGTCAAATTAGTTTCAAAATATTCAACAGCTTACCTGTGTAGTTTTTTAGAAATTGATAGTCAGGATGTTCAGAGATCGATCGATCACAACATGAGTGAGGTGTGGGTGGAGCTTAGCTAGTGATGGGCGGGACATAGCTAAAAATGGAAAGCTCCATTGATTACAATGTATTGTAATAATTTGTTCACAGGTGGTCTCAAGTTAATTAATGAAACATTTGAAGCCATCAAGCCAGGTCTGTCTGGATACTCGGATGTACCTAAAAAGGTGAGCTTATATTTACAAATTGTCCGTCTCTCCATGTGTTTGTCTTGCCATCCATCAGACGGCCCACCCGTCCATTTGTTTGTATTCATGCACATATCTACTCTAGAAATTTATCTTACATTATAGCTAGGGATATACTCAAATGTAAGCTGCTCACGATATCATTTGCAATGCATTACGATGTCATAACTGATTGAGATTTTTGTTATTAGAAGTGAAAGGTCTAGTCAGCTTGTGCAATGTTCTCTTTTCATTCATCGTCTGGCCATCAATTTTTGCTTTAAAAGACTCATTAACCGTTTGGTCAGTTTCAATCAAACTTGGCTTGAGTTGCTCTATGGCATTCAACTTTCATAGCTGATAGAAAAAAGCTGCTAAGCACATCTATTTTTATCAGTAATTGTCAACTTTGTGACACTATTAAATTTAGTGAATGTATTTCACCCAAGGACGGGTTTACATGTACATGTATTTGCATATCAGAAGTGTGGAAATAATTTGATCATATTCTGAAAATATGCAGCAATGTGAAATGTATATAGAAGAACTGGTCAGTTAATTAGTCATATTTCTTACCAGTTTTAATTCTCTTTAAAATTACGTTTTCTAAAATATCACAGCGTTTTATACACAAGTATACAACTTTTCTGGACATATTTAGGTCAAATTCGGGCCTGCGTCCTATACACAGGAGCAACTTATACATTGGAAATGATGGTATACATGTAAAAATTCGAAAGGGTCGGATAAACGGTTTGGTGGCCATCTTGGATAATTTTTCCGCGATAAGGTCCCATACTAAAACAATGGGAAACTTAAAATGTCTTCTCGAGAACTAATGGATTTCAATTATATTTGGCAGGAAGCATCCTTAGGGCATAGGGATTCAAGTTTGTTCAAACAAACCCGATCGGCCAATTGGGCCGGCGGCCATCTTGGATTTCGGCCGATTTTTAGAAACATCCTTAAAAATCTTCTCCGAAGCCACTTGTGAGATTGATGCAAACCCCATGAAATATGATTTAGGGCAAGACCTGAACCAAGTTTGTTCAAGGGAACTTGATTGGTCAAATGGTCCGGCAGCCATCTTGATTGATCTAGTTCTAGAGAAAACGACTTCTCCAGAACCGCTGAACGGCTCGGGTCGAAAGTTGGCAGATATGATTAGGGTATAAGGGCCATTAAAGTATGTTCAAGGGAAGTTGATCCGTCAAAAAACTGGCCGCAGTGCGCCAATCCAAATACAGCATGTTTGGCGGCCATATTGGATTTTTTATTTGATGGATTTTGAGGATGAAATTGGTATTATATATGTTTTTGGGTATTCTGATTACAAATTTGCAATTTTAAAAACTGTCTGATAAATGGTTTGGCGACCATCTTGGATCATTTTCCCGTTGAAAGCTCCCATACTAAAGCAATGGGAAATTTAAAATGTCTGCTTCTCGAGAACTGCTGGGATGATTTCATTTATATTTGGCAGGAAGCATCCTTAAGGTGTAGAGATTCAAGCTTGTTCAAACGAAGCCGATCAGCCAATTTGTCCGGCGGCCATCTTGGATTTGGCCGATTTTTAGAAATGTCTTTAAAAATCTTTGCTGAAACTGAGCGATTGATTCAAAAGTCATAAAATATCATTTAGGGTACGAGTTGAACCAAGTTTCTTCAAGGGAACTTGATTTGCCAAATGGTTTGGTGGCCATCTTGGATGGTCTGGTTTTCATGAAAGCAACTTCGTCTCCAGAGCCACTGAACGGATTGGGCCGAAATTTTGGAGATATGATATTGATGACTAAGGGCCATTAAAGTTTGTTCAAGAGAAGTTGATACATAAAGAAACATGGCCTGTTTTCTTGTTACAAGTCTGCTCAACTCATTAGAGTTTTACTTATTGTTAATGACCATTCTAGTTGAGATGCCTATGGTCCAGGTGAGCGATACAGGCCCCTTGGGCCTCTTGTTGAATAGGTATTGGTCAATTATAGTTTTGAGTGTGCATAACCATATCTTTCCCATTCTAACGTCTTCAGTGGTGGAATCCATGTCCGTTTCGAGAAATGAATGAGCGATATAAATTTCAGTCGGTGTGCTTTTTACATGTGCGGTCAACGCTTGACTGCTGCCATTTCGGGATTTGGGGACAACCTTTATAGTGTGCTGGAAATAGCCAGATGAGACGAAATGTAAACAATATGGCGGTAACTCACGTGGTTGGGTTTAAGGGTACACATACATATATATTTTTTGCAAAGGAGCTGCTATTTTTGTGACAGCATGACAGCTTTAATCAAGTTATATCTCTGTGATTCTGTAATGATCTCAGAAACTACTATCTATATTATATATTTTAGGGAGCAGAAAGTTTACTGCCTCTATTGGAGCGAGCTAAACAGATTATACCATCCAAACAGTATGGAACTACCCCTGTAATGCTTCGTGCTACAGCTGGTCTAAGACTGCTACCAGCCAGTGCTTCTGATGCCCTACTCATGGAGGTATGTCTAAGAAAACAGATTTTATATTTTTGTTTTCGTTTTGGAGACATTTTAGCTTATTTGTTAGCTGTACTGTACTTAAAAATATTGTTCCGTTCCCCATTGCCAGTAACATAGGCAAAAGTAGACATTACTCGGTCACACACAAAAAGTACACATACACCCTACATATGATGACAAATCTTCCACTGATCATATGACCAGCTGTTTTAGTGAATGGCTTTCAGGAATGCATATTTTCCCATCCTATGACTGGTTATTGGCTCACCTGGCCATTGGCCAAGTGAGCTTATGCCGTGTTGACCATCCGTCTGTCCATCAACTTTAAACCTAATTGTGCATGAAGGACCCTAAGGAGGTAGGCTTCAGAACTTGTATACAGAATTTTGATTGGCCAATTTTTCCGGTGGCCATCTTGGATTTTCATAAAATTTTGGGAAATAAGATAAAAGCCTACTCATTAACTTCTTGGCCGATTTCAAGCAAATTTGGCTGGAAGGACCCTAGACTGTATGCTTCAGATCTTGTATACAGAATTTTGATTGATCAATTTACTTGGCGGCCATCTTGAGTTTTCGGGAAAATGGCTGAAAATCGTTTAAAATGGTACTCTTCTTTAATTGCTTCAGCAGTTTGAACCAGATTTGGCGGCAAGAATCCTAGGCTAATAGGTTTCAGAACTTGTATACAGGATTTTGATTGATCAATTTTTTTCCGCGACCATCTTGGAGTTTCTGAAAATTTTGGGAAATCAGTTAAAAGCCTACTCCTCATTAAGCACTGGGCCGATTTCAATCAAACTCAGTGGGAAAGACCCTAGAGTAGTATGCTTCAGAACTTGTATACAGAATTTTGATTGGACAATTTTTTCGGAAGCCATCTTGAATTTTCCATAAATTGGCGGAAAATTGTTTAAAACGATACTCTTCATTAATTTCTTGGGCAATTTCAGCCAGAATTGGCTGGAAGGATACTATGGTGGGAGATGTCAGAACCTCTATACAGAATTTTGATTCGCCAATTTTTCCAGTGGCCATCTTGGATTTTCTGAAAATCAGTTAAAAGCCTACTCCTCATTAGCCACTTGGCCGATTTCAAGCAAACTCAGTTGAAAGAACCCTAGAGTAGTATGCTTCAGAATTTATATACAGAATTTTGAAGTGCCAATATTTTCAGTGGACTTGGCTGGAAGGATACTAGGTTTCAGAACTTGTATTCAGAATTCAGATTGTTAAATTTTTCCGGCGCCCATCTTGCCTTTTTTTAAATTTCGGGAAATCACTTGAAAGGCTACTACTTATTAACCGCTTGAACGATTTCAAGCAAACATTGGCTAGAAGGACCCTATGGGTGTGTGCTTCAGAGGATGTATGCAGAATTTTGATTGGTCAATTTGTTCGGTGCCATCTTAAATTTTCCGAACACTGGCTGGAAATCGTTTAAAACGCTACTCATTGCTACACTGTTTGTCCGATTTCAATCAGACTTGGCTGGAAGGACCCTATGGTGGTAGGATTCAGAACATGTATAGAGAAATGTGATTGGGAAATTTTTCCAGTGGCCAGCTTGGATTTTCTGAAATTTTCTGGACATCATTTAGCTGGACGGACCCTAGTCTGGTACACTTCAGATCTTCTATACAGAATTTTGACTGCTTGATTTTTTTGGGTGGCCATCTTGAATTTTCCGAAAAATGGCAGGAAATAGTTTAAAATGCTACTACTCATCAACTGCTTGGACAGTTTCAACCAGACTTGCCTGAAAGGATACTAGGCTGGTAGGTTTCAGAACTTGTATTCAGAATTCAGAATTGTGATTGGTCAATTTTTCCAGTGGCCATCTTGGATTTTCCAAAAAAATTTGGAAATCATTTAAAACGCTACCCTCATTAACCCCTTCACTTCAGAACTTGTATACAGAATTTTGACTGCTTGATTTTTTGGGTGGCCATCTTGGATTTTCCAGAAAATGAGAATTCGTTTAAGACGCTATTCTTCATTAAACCTTTGGTCAATTTAAACCAAATTTAGCTGGAAGGATCATATAGTGGTAACCTCTAGAAATTCTATTCCGAATTTTGATAGGTCAATGTTTTGGTGGCCATCTTTGATTTTCTGAAAGTTATCCGGAACCATTTAAAAATGGTACTCCTTAATCAATAGTCCAATTTCACCTAAACTTGGGTTGAGTAATTCTATGACGGTAGGCGTCAAAATGTTAAATGAGAACCTTGATTGGTCTATTTTTTTTGGTGGCTATCTTTGATTTTCCGAAAATTATCCATGTCTATTTAAATGCAAATGTTTTGAATGTGGATGGTCCAGGTGAGGATCACAGGCCCTTGGGCCTCTTGTTTATAAATAATGCACACTATCTCCCTCTCAGATTAGATCAAGGGGTAGGCAGTATATTTTCAACTGAAGTTGAGTGTAATAAGTTATATGTAAATCACCAGCAAACTATAAGCCTATGCATATTCTACTTACAGATTGAGGCACTATTTACACGGTGTGTTTTTGCTACTATTATTGATGGTGTCAAGATTCTGGATGGGCATGATGAAGGTATGTGTGCATGCGTGCTTGCCTGAATGTGTTCCTGTGCATGTGCATGCATGCATGTGCATGTGTCGGTGTGTGGTCACTGACATGCATATACAGGCATTTTAATACCATGGCAATTTGGCCGCTGAATGTATTATGAATTCAAAGTTGTAGATGTAGCTCTTATGTGTATGTAATAATAATTCTCAAAATATATAACGGTAAGGAGCCGAGTTCCATTCCATAGACTACTTCACAATCCTGTGTACATAGCAGTGATATGTGTTTTGTACACGACCTGTATTTGCTGATGCCGGCTTTTCTATCTCAGTTAATCGACAAGCATCAACGGAAGTTTCACTGACCCTAACACTTTAACACATCATGGGGTGATGGCTCGGTTTGCAAAACCGTTGTGCTGCACATGCATGAAATTCCAATTCAAAAAGAGCCGGGTTCGATCCCTCATTCAGGCATGTGATCAAGGTGTAGAAACCTGCGCCATTCCATACATCATTCACATGACATGTCCTTCGGAGGGGATGTAAAGCCGTCGGCCCCGTCTCGTGTGGTGTCTGTGCCATGTGGGACGTAAAAGAATTCACTCTGAGTGTCAGGCCCTGTATTGGGAGCTCAGTTGTGAAAACGCTCGGATAGTGTAAAAAGTATTGTAAATAAGTTAAAATACTGTACTGTATCTACGTCTCGATCAACAGCTCAAGCAGCCAGTGGCTCCATATCTGAACTTGTAAATAGCACACTGTATAGCACAGAATGGAACACACTGAGTGACTAGGATGTCGGCCTAGATGGTGCTCCTATCAAGAGGAGGGATATCCAAATACAACAACTCAAACTGACCAAAAACTGCTTCTGTAGTGGTCTTGAGAAATGTCAACATACAGACTAAGAGAAAGCAATTTTTGAAAATTTACAACTGGAATAACTGGCTCAATAACCAAGCCAGTCATTCCAGTGGTAACTTTTCAAAAATAATCTTGGTCTGCAAGTTGACAATTTCTTTGAGAAAGATTTTCTTGAATGAATTTAAGGCTTAAATGGTTAAAAGAAGGTTTTTGTTTCTTATGGTTCACTCGACACCTGTATTTACTGATGTCTGTTCAGCTTTACATATAAGTGCATCTTTGGGCTAGGTGTGTCAAAGGCAAGGTCAGATTTCACTTTGACAATGAATACCAAAATTTCACTGAACATCAAAGAAAAACTATCTGGGGAATCCAACCTGTCAATCAAGTATCTTAGGTCATAATCAAATATGTCATTATCCCCCCCCCCCCGGTCTGGAAGACTGGGATATAGCGATCAGCATGTCTGTCCGTCCATCCGTCCGTCTGTCCCCGTCTTGTCAATGCAACTCCTCCTAGAGGTCTCAATGGATTAACTTAAAATTTCGTCCACATTATCAGTATCATGTGCAGATGCGCATGTGCTTTTTTTCGTGGCCAAAAAATTGTTCATTACAGAGTTATCCCCCTTTACAGATCTTAAAGCCGATACATAAACTGCATTGCCAATCATTTCTTGTCAACGCAACTTCTACAGTTTAGCTCTGATTCTTTTGAAACTTGGTAAGTATTATCATTACCACATGAAGGTGTGCATTTGCTATCGGTATACCTGTACATCCATTCGTCTGTCCAAAATGTATGTATGTCTGTCTGTCAGTCCATCCATCTCTGACAATCATTTCTTGTCAACGCAACTCCTAGTGGTCTTAATAGATTAACTTTATATGTCGTCCACAATATCAGTATCATGTGTAGATGTGCATGTGCTTTTTTCGTGCCCAAAATTTGTTCCTTACAGAGTTATCCCCCTTTAAATATCTTAAGGCTGATATATAAACTGCATTGCCAATCATTTCTTGTCAACGTCTTCTCGGATGGGACTTTAAACTGAGGTCCCGTCATACAGTGCCCATCACTGTGTGAACGTGAGCTAGGGTTAGGTAGGCAAGAAATTTTGGCATAGTCAAAGTAAACCGGATGCTGAATGGATCCCTCCTCGGATGGAACCACGCAACATACGGATTACAAAACCAAAACCAAATTGCTAGAATTAGAATCTTTCGGAATTTTCGAGGGGACTATGGAGGGATGTAACCTGGATGACTGATCGAGTTCGTCCTCGGACGGACACAGTCACCATACGGGCTACCTAACCAATCAAAATCAAACAAGTGCGCGCTGGTGCCTGCTCGGATGATGGCCAGAAGACCAAATGGGTCCCAGGACCCGAAAGACCCCACACCCCAACCTCCCCACTCCCCCCAAAGGGGCCGGGAGGTCTCTGACCTAAAGCCCCCCCCCTTGGGTGCATCAGGTCATAAGACCGTACGCACCTCCCCCGACCCAACACCTACCCCATCCCTTCCCCACCCCCGTTAGGTCCAGGTTAGGCCATCCCCATTACACACGCCCAAGCATGAGGAGCAACAAAAAAAAGCCATGGAAAAGAACAGCAACATGAGACAAAATCGAGAGACAACGATCTACACACACACACACACACACACACACACACACAGAGAGAGACACAAGCTAATGCACAATCCGACGTCACAAGAATTCACAAGAATTCAACAGAAACCATAAAGGCCAGGCATGAGTCTAGACCCTAGCATTGGGAACTAGCATATAAACGCCTCAAATATTACAACACACACACACACATTTCTTGTCAACGCAACTCCTACAGTTTAGCTGCGATTCTTTGGAAACTTGATATCTATTATCATTACCACATGAAGTTGTGCATGTGCTATCTGTATACCTGTATGTCCATCCGTCTGTCCATAATGTATGTATGTCTGTCTGTCCGTCCGTCCATCTCTGACAATCATTACTTGTCAACACAACTCCTCCTGGAGGTCTCAGTGGATTAACTTTAAATTTTGTTCACATTATCAGTATCATGTGCAGATGTGCATGTGCTATTTAACCGCCAAAAATTGCTTTTTACAGAGTCATCCCCTTTAAATATCTTAAAGCTGATACATAAACTGCAGTGCCAATCATTTCTTGTCAGCGCAATTCCTACAGTTTAGCTCCGATTCTTTTGAAACTTGGTAAGTGTTATCATTACCACGTGAAGGTGTGCATGTGCTATCCGTATACCTGTAGTCCATCGGTCTGTCCCAAATGTATGTTCGTCTGTCGGTCCATCCTTGTCAACGCAAATCCTCCTATAGTTTTGTTGCAATTCTTTTGAAGTGTAATAAATCTAGTCATTGCCATCTGAAGATGTGCATGTGCTTTTTTCGCAGCCAGAAAATTATTCATTACAGAGTTATCCCCCTTTAAATACCTTTAAGCCTATACATGAACTGCAGTACCAATCATTTCTTGTCAACACAACTCCTACAAGTTAGTTGTGATTACTTTGAAACTTGGTAAGGGTTCTCATTACCACTTGAATTTTGAAACTTGGTAATGGTTCTCATTACCACTTGAAGATGTGCATCTGCTATCCATATGCCTGTACATCCATGCATCTGTATAGAATGTATGTATGTCAGTCTGTCGGTCCATCCATCTCTGACAATCATTTCAAGATGTCAACACAACTTGATTGACATTAAGTGAGTCTACTCCATCCAGAAACCTGGACTAGAGTAGAGAGTTGTGGTTCTTGCATTAGAAGGCATTAAATGCAAGATTAGAAATCTTTTCTGGCGCTAAATGTAAGTAGATTTATTTAGCCAGTAGTGATCGAATGATAAGTATGTTTATGTGGTTAATAAAACGACAGACCATCCCTAGGGGGAGTCTGTGGTCGTTATCTCCCATGAAATATTTAAAATTCATCATAATTGTCTTGTTCGTGCCAGATCCTGAAAATTTTTGAACCTATGCTCTTAATTCCTTTATCACTGAATATATTACTTGAAGAAGCAGTGCTATGATTCCATTTTGAAGAAATTCATCCATATTTTCCTGAGTTATATCCCTTGAATAACTTAAAATTCACCAAAATTCTCTTGTCCAAGCATAATAGTTAAACGGAATTGAACCTGCACTTAGAAATCTATCTTTCTTTAAGGCGAGATACAGTGTCAGGATTTCATTTTCCATTGATTAGTTTTTCTAAAATATTGTCCTTTACAATTAATGTTACATGTATGTCTACTCTTGACGTATGTTTATCTGAAATGTTTAAATCCGGGGTGATATGTCGTCTTCTGATGGCTCTTGTTTTTTAACTGATGTCACTATCAAAATCCATCACAAAGGGGGCAAAGAAATGTGTCAAAAAACCTGTCTGAATTGTCTGTCTTGATGAATTTGCAATTTAATATATTATATATTCTGCTGAATATTTTGAAACTAATATGACTGCAAGCTGCCTCCATAGGCAGCAACATCTTCCATCCAAATTGGCTTCAAAATATTCCACAGCTAACCTTTGATAGTGCGCTTAATTGGCAATTGGTGAGCAAAGCTTGAAATGAATCCCTATAGTGAGCACATATTGTCGCAAAACTTGTATGATAGGAATAGCTTACAGATATAAGGGCATCTAACAGTAAGCTTATCAAACATGACATATGTATCCTTGTTCACTCACTAGAACTGGAGAATGGACCTTTCCAGTTTACTCATCAATCATATGATGTCATAATCAACTACGTGATGTGTAGGATTACGTCATAATCAATGACGTAGATAAGTTCGTCACGAATGCTTAATTGATGACGGGCTAAGCGTTGTTGTACGAAATGTACGTCTTTACTATAAATTAATAATGATGTTGTTGACTATTTTGAAACTAATTTGACTGGGCGCACTTGCTGCCTATGGCAGCAACAACATCCAGTCAAATTAGTTTCTAAATATTCAACAGCTTACCTGTATTGTTTTCTGGAAATTGATAGTCAAGGAGTTCAGGGATCGATCGAGCGAGGTGTGTGTGGACCTTAGCTAAAGGTGGGTGGGCAGGGTTCATACAAACTTGAATTGAATTTTGACATGTGCTTTGAAAAGCCTTAAATTTGAGAATTCTCTTGAAAAGTACTTGAAAATTGCTTTAATGCAATTGAATAGCCCTTGAATTTAAAATGTCAGCCCGAATTATATTCACTGAGTCCAAAAGTGTTTCCATGAATCATCAGTCAAAATGCCTTCTCAGAGCGTTCAATATAAAGATATTTGCATTAACAGACTCAAAGGTCCTTATAAGTTGTATTGCGAGGGGATTCTTCATTCCAGCCTTCCGCCTTCATTTCCCACCCCATGTCCAGACTGGTATCAAGTCCTTGAATATGTTGAAATTGCAGCTTTGAAAATCCTTGAAAATTCCTTGAAAACGTCTGCGGCCTGTAGGAACCATGGTGGGGCATAGCTAAAACTGGAAAGGTCCATTGTACTTGGTGGAGAGCTATGTATTTCTGCAAATCTAGTTGAGTGAGTTCTTGTTGAAATGCATGTATATGAATACATCTAATGCATGTATATGAATACATGTATGTGATCTACCATTTGAATGTAGTCACTTCGATATATGGCTGGAAGATGGTGCGCCAGGTGTGCGCATTCAGCCAAGATGGTAAGAAAGATGCAGAATTTTCTACACATCTATCTAACAGATTGAGCAGTTACTACTTTTGAAATGATTTTAACACTGTACCTTGAATCCCCAGAATTTCCAGGTAACTATCCAGGTAAGTTGTAGAATATTTTGAAATTAATTTAACTTGATGATGTTACTGCCTATGACAACAGCAGCTCTGAATTAAATTAGTTTCAAAATATTGAGCAGAATGTTTATCAAATTCTAAATTCACAATACCATTCAGACGCTAACTGTCGGACCTTTGCCACTTTCATAATAAGTGTACATCATCTGATTGTGACATCGGCTAAAATGTGACATTTTGATTATGATGTCAGATGCTTGAGTGACAGATCAGCTCCATTCATTATTCTTGAACAAATGTAATCACAAGATTCGTTGGATATTCCTTGTCATCATCCACCATAATATAAACGTTGACAAATTTTTAGCTTGACTTTACGAAGTAAGACGAGCTATTGCGATACCATTCACGATGTCCGGTGGCGGTGGTGTCATCGTCGTCCAATTTGCAGTTAGCTCAGGTTTTCTGTTTATATCTCAGTTCAGGTTAATCATACTGGACCCAAACTTGTGCACATGCTTCCTTATAATGATGCGGCATCTCACGATGGCCTTGGGGTCAAAAGGTCAAGGTCACTGACTATGGTAAAAACCTGTTTTTTCAACATTAACATTTTCCGTTTAGCTCAACTATTATGTTTATATCTCAGGTTTGGTTAATGATACTGGAGCCAAACTTAGACATATGCCTCCTTATAATGAACCTAACATCACATAATTATGTTGAGGTCAAAAGGTCAAAGGTCAAGGTAATTGTGACCTTGGTAAAAACCTTATTTTTTCAACATTAACCATTTCCGTTTAGCTGGACCTTTCTGTTTATATCTCGGGTTTGGTTAATCATACTGCATTCAAATGTGGCCACCCGCCACCTTATAATGACACAACATCACATAATGATGTTTTGGTCAAAAGGTCAAGGTCACTGATGTGCATTGGCAACTGTCTGTCAGACCAAAGGTCAAGGTCACTGATATGCATTGGCGACCGTCTGTCATCCGTCATGCATCCATCAACCGTTGTTTAAAAAGGCTACTCCTCATTAACCGCTTGGCAGATTTCAACCTAATTTGGCTGGATTATGGGGGTAGGCTTCAGAATTTGTATACAGAACATTGATTGGTCAATTTTTGGGGTTAAAATCTTAAATTTTATGAAACATTTATCGGAAATTGGCAAAACTACTCCTCATTAACTGCTTGCTGGATTTCAACCTAATTTGGCTGGAAGGACCCTAATGCTTTTGTTTTCAGAATGTGTATACAGAATTTTGATTGGTAAATTTATTTGTGTGAAAATCTTTGATTTTATGAACAATTGACCGGAAATTGTCAATACTCTACTCCTCATTAATCGCTTGTCAGATTTACTGCGGCTGGAAGTACCTTATTGGGATATGCTTCAGAACGTATATACAGAATTTTGACTGGTCAAGTCTTTTGTTGAAAACTTTACATTTTTACGAAAAATTTTGTGGAAATTGGCTAAGCGCTACTCATTATTAACTGGTTGAAAGATTTTAACGCTAGTTGACTAGATAAACCCTATCATGGTAGGCTCCAGAATGTCTATTCAGAATTTTAATGGGTCAATTTTTTGGGTGAAAATCATGAGTTTTATGAACAATTTACTGGAAATTGTCAAAATGCCTCAGTGGATTTTATCCAAATGTGGCTGGGAAGGCTTCTACAGTGGTAGGCTCTAGATCTTCTATTCAGAATTTTGGTTGATCAATTTTTTGGTGGACATTTGGATTTTTTGAAAACTTTCCAGACCCATTTAAAACACCACCCCTTAATTAGTGGGACAATCTCAACAAAACTTGGGTGGAATGATCCTGTGGCGGTAGCCTTCTTCAACATATCAAATGAGAATTTTGATTGGTCAATTTCTTTGGTGGCCACCTTGGATTTTTTCGAAAATTATCCATCGTGTCTACCGGTATTTAAATGCAAATGTTTCAAAACCTAATGGTCCAGGTTAGTGTTACAGCCCCTTGGGCCTCTTGTTGATAAGGCCTTCTATATTTATTGTATGTTTGAAGTCAAGCTTCATAGTTTATTGCAAAGTCATAAAGTCGAGCTTCATTGTTGCATTGCAACCACATTTCTGGTCTTTATTTTACAGGGATTTTCAGTTGGATTACTGTCAATTTCTTGCTAGGTAAGACGCTATCTTACTATACTTTCTTAAAATGTTGTGCATTAAATAAATATCAAATATTTTATTGAAGCAAACTTTAGTCCATTTCATTAGTCCCTGAAAACTGTGTGTTATGTACATTGTACAGATCTTGGAGTAAAAATCTGATGCTACACATGTATCTTTTGCTTAGATACTAATCCACCCACCTACCCACCCATGTCTGTCTGTCTGTCCATCCACCCGTCCGTCTGTCCACCCATCTGCCTGTCTTTGCCTGCTGGCTTGTCTGTATGCATCTCTGTCTATTTACCTATATCTGTCTGTCTGTCTGTTTGTCGGTCTGCCTGCCTGTGTGTCTGTTGGCCTGCCTGCCTCCCTGCCCGCCCACCCTATCTATCTATCCATCCTCTGTCCATCCATCCATCCATCCATCCACCCACCCATCCATCCATCCATCCATCCATCCATCCATCTATCTATCTATCTATCTATCTATCTATCTATCTGTCTATAGGTGCACTGACAGGTGGAGCTGAAAAAGTGGCAGCACTGGACATGGGTGGTGGTTCTACCCAGGTTGCACTTGTACCTAAGGCTGAGGTAATGTCTATGCTTGATGATCAAGTTCATTGATTCTATTTCTGTTTGCATCCAAATGCTTATCAATATGAACATCTGACTGGAGGGTTATCATTGTTTAGACATGAGCTTAATGGAGTGATCTGACCTGTTACTTAAGTATCTGATGTCATAATGAAATACCTCACATGTTTGACTGGGTGGGAACTGTTGAGCAACTGCCCGCAGTTAAATTACTTTCAAAATATTAGATAGCCTATGTGTATAATTGCTTTGAAATTGGGCTTCTGGGAATTCAGAATTGAAAGCATATAAACCGATTCCAACACATGTAAAAAGTGAGCAGTGCTTAACAGAAATGGGTGGGGCATGGCTAGAAATGGGTGGGGCATGGCTAGAAATGGGTGAGGCATGGCTAGAAATGGGTGGGGCATGGCTAGAAATGGGTGATGCATGGCTAGAAATGGGTGGGGCATGGCTAGAAATGGGTGGGACATGGCTAGAAATGGGTGAGGCATGACTAGAAATGGGTGAGGCATGACTAGAAATGGGCGGGGCATTGCTAGAAATGGGTGGGGCATGACTAGAAATGGGTGAGGCATGGCTAGAAATGGGTGAGGCATGACTGGAAATGGGTGGGGCATGGCTAGAAATGGGTGAGGCATGACTGGAAATGGGTGGGGCATGGCTAGAAATGGGTGAGGCATGACTAGAAATGGGTGAGGCATGACTAAAAAAGGGGGGGGGGGCATGACTAGAAATGGGTGAGGCATGGCTAGAAATGGGTGGGGCATGGCTAGAAATGGGTGAGGCATGGCTAGAAATGGGTGGGGCATGGCTAGAAATGGGTGGGGCATGGCTAGAAATGGGTGGGGCATGGCTAGAAATGGGTGGGACATGGCTAGAAATGGGTGAGGCATGACTAGAAATGGGTGAGGCATGACTAGAAATGGGTGGGGCATGGCTAGAAATGGGGGGGGCATGACTAGAAATGGGTGAGGCATGGCTAGAAATGGGAGAGGCATGACTGGAAATGGGTAGGGCATGGCTAGAAATGGGCGAGGCATGACTAGAAATGGGTGAGGCATGACTAAAAAAGGGGGAGGGGCATGACTAGAAATGGGTGGGGCATGGCTAGAAATGGGTGAGGCATGGCTAGAAATGGGTGGGGCATGGCTAGAAATGGGTGAGGCATGACTAGAAATGGGTGGGGCATGGCTAGAAATGGGTGGGGCATGGCTAGAAATGGGTGAGGCATGACTAGAAATGGGTGTGACATAGCTAGAAATGGGTGAGGCATGACTAGAAATGGGTGGGGCATGGCTAGAAATGGGTGTGACATAGCTAGAAATGGGTGGGGCATGGCTAGAAATGGGTGTGACATAGCTAGAAATGGGTGGGGCATGACTAGAAATGGGTGGGGCATGGCTAGAAATGGGTGGGGCATGGCTAGAAATGGGTGGGGCATGGCTAGAAATGGGTGGGGCATGGCTAGAAATGGGTGGGGCATAGCTAGAAATGGGTGTGACATAGCTAGAAATGGGCGAGGCATGGCTAGAAATGGGTGTGACATAGCTAGAAATGGGCGGGTCATAGCTAGAAATGAATGCCTCTATGTCCTGTACAGTTGTTATTAGCTCACCTGGCCAGAATGGTCAAGTGAGCTTATGCCATGGCGACCGTCCGTCGTCTGTCCATCCGTCATCTGTCCATCAACTTTTGCTTTAAAATGTATCTCCTCCTATATCGCTTGGCAGATTTTAATCAAATTTGGCTAGAAGGATCCTATGAAGGTAGGCTCTAGAACTTCTATTCAAATTTTTGATTTGTCAATTTTTTGGGTGAAAATCTTAGATTTTATAAAAATTTATCGGAAAGTGTCAAAACGCATCTCCTCTTTAGCTTTTTGACAGAATTCAGCCAAATTTGTCTTGAACGGTCCTATAGTAGTAGGTTCTAGAACTTGTATTCAGATTTTTGAATCGTCAATCTTTTGGGTGAAAATCTTAGATTTTGTAAACAAATTTACTGGAAGGTGTCAAAATGCATCTCCTCCTTAGCTTCTTGACAGATTTCAACTAAATTTGCATGGAAGGATCCTATAGTGGTAGGCTCTAGATCTTCTATTCAGAATTTTGATTGGTGCATTTTTTGGTGAAAATCTTAGATTTTGTAAAAAATGTACCGGAAAGTGTCGGAGCGTATCTCCTCCTTAACTTCTTGAGCGATTTCAGCCAAATTTGTCTTGAAGGATCCTATGGAGGTAGGCTCTGGCACCTCTATTCAAATTTTTGATTGGTTAATTTTTTTGGTTAAAATATTTGATTTTGTAAAAAATGTACTGGAAAGTGTCAAAACGTATCTCCTCCTTAGCTTCTTGATAGATTTTAACTAAATTTGTGTGGAAGAATTCTACAGTGGTATGCTCTAGGATATCTATTCAAAATTTTGACTGTTAAATCCTTTGGGTTGAAAATCTGAGATTTTGTAAAAAATTTACCGGAAAGTGTCACATGTCTCCTCCTTAGCTTCTTGACAGATTTCAACTAAATTTGCCTGGAAGGATCCTATCGTGGTGGGCTTTAGAACAACTATTCAGGTTTTTGATTGGTCAATTTTTGTGTGTGAAAATCTTAGATTTACTGTAAGTTGTCGAACCACATCTCGTTAGCCACTTGATGGATTTCAACGATTCTAGAACATCTATTCAGAATTTTGGTTTGTCAAATTTTGGTGAAAATCTGAGATTTTATGAAAAACTTAACCAAAATTTCAAAACGCATCTCCTCCACTTGATGGATTTCATTCAAACAAATTTGGCTAGGACCCTATTGGTGGCCATTTTAGATGCCATGGTGACCATACATAATCTGTTAATTCATCCGTCATCCATCCTTCATCTGTCAACTGTTGCTTTAAAACATATCTACATCCTATACCGATGGCGGATATTAAACTCATTTTGTTGGAGAAATCTTCAACTGGTGGTGGGCAGAATACTATAATTGATTGTCAGCTTCAACACTTCTAATGAGAATTTTGATTGATCAATTTTTTTTGTTAGCCATCTTGGATTTTCCTAAATTTTCTAGAAATCTTGAAGATTATTCCGTATTAAAACATAGAATCTATCTGTCATCCTGCAGAAGTTTCACGAAATATATTTTCATGAGCTATGAACTACCAAGTATTTCAAATGCTAATGTTGCAGGTGAGCGACAGGCCTTTAGGCCTCTTGTTGTGTGTGATTGATCGACAGATTTAAAGGTATGATAATCAGTAATGTGTAACTACAGGTATTATTATCCCATCTGGCCAGAATGGTCAAGTGAGCTTATGTCATTCTCTCCGTGATTCATATTTAATAGCGTTTTGTTCCAGTGTTTCTTGGATACTCATCAGACATCGTTTCCAGTAGTTACTGATTAGTTTTTATAAAGTATGTTATTTGTTTGAATGTTACCCCTATCTGGTTGGGGAAATAATAGAAAGATTCCAAAGTTTTTCTCGGTTCGATAAAGAACTAGTCTTTGTGTGTCTGATAGCTCAGGAGCGAGTGTATGTCTGCATGTTTCTGGGCATTGTTCGCGGTCCTGTGATATGGCTAGGGTGCCTTGGATTCCCCAGTTTCCAGGCATCCAAACAAGGCAGGCCACTGCAGGAATGACATGCAATTCCGCATCATGCAACTCCTCACAAGACCCACAGGACACAGAAGCCACCAAATGGAGAAGACGGAAGGAGCACACTGTATCCGTCAACTACACTGCATGGACCCTCAAGGCATCAACAATGTGGGCTAAGAGCGCATTAGATGTACACACTCTGTGAGCAACACGAAACAGTATCTGCAGCAGCGGATGCGCCCATGACGTTGTTATTATTCTGTATAATCTACGTTAGCTTATAACTCAACCCTTCAAGATAAATCTATTGTTACTCTAATAGACTTCATTGTATTACCTGTATTTGTGAGATTATTGGTGTTTGGTTATCATTTCAGGGCACTGTGGAAGGAGCTCGGCCGGGTGATATTATAGGAGTCAAATTCTTCAAGAATATGTATCGGTTTTTCACACACAGGTACGGAACACAGATGTAAAACTTATAAATTTGATTTATGATGATGATGATGATGATAATGCCCATGGCAATGATGATGATGATATAATACTGTTTTCTGTGACTGCAGTAGTTAAAAAATATCCTGCAGCTGTAATCAGGCCTGCTTTGGCCACTGTTTTCTGTTGTCAGTCGGAGTCCTTAGCTCACTCAGTGTCTTTTTGGTCTTCAGTGTACCCAGGCCTGCTTCTTTTAGGGTGGTGCATAGCACATTTAACAGGTTTTTGCAATGGCGTTCTCTGTGAGCTTTATTGGTATTCTAATACATGCTTGGAAATATATACTGAGTTAAACTCGCATTCGATCAGCGTCAGATTACAATCCTTTAACACTCATTTCAGCCAAATATGGCTTCTGCAGTGGTCTTGAGAAATGACTATTTGCGGACCAAGAGAAGACTATTTTTGGAAATTTACAACTGAAATGACTGGCTCGATAACCATGTCAGTCATTCCAGTGTTAAATATTCAAAAATAGTCTTCTTGATCTGCAAATTGACATTTTCTTTGCAATGCAAATTGATATTTTCTTTGAGAAAATTGAAATTTTCTTGAACGAATTGAAGGCTTAGAGGATGCCAGACCCTCTATACTACTGTGTAAAAATGAATCTACAGACTGTAACGTTTTCAAAAATTTCTTTGTAAGAGTTAAAGTTCTATTCCAGGATGAGGCATATGACATCATATGTTGAACATTTTTCACGTTGTCATCCAAAACTATCGCAATAAAATTGCGAATTGTGTTTTCTACGGTGTTTCTCTTCAGCGGTGTTAGGAATATATAAACTATATTTGCGGAAATGTTGATGAATATATGATAGCAGTCCTTTGTCTGATTTCTCTGATGGTGCCGATTTTGAATCAACACTCTGACTGGTGCCACGGCAGATAATGCTATTAAAGTGTCATCTATAAATATGAGATTCTAAGTAGTTCTTACATACATCCCAATGCATCTTCAGGTACTTCTGTTTTCATACTAGCCTCAAAACTTCCTGAGACATTGTAATGTTCATGTAATTGGCAGGCATCTTCATAGAAAATGGCCATCTTAAAGGAAGGGGAAAGGGAAATAACAAGTGATGTTTATTGGTAATTTCATACAATACTAAATAAACTGCCATCGGTAAAAAATGGAAATGAATCAGGATTATTTGAGAAAAAGCATTTACTAAATCTAGGAACGCTTAAGTTGGAGCAAATTAGTGACTTCACACTCTGCTGTGTGTCAACTGTGTGTGCAGGTATACCGCATAGGCCTACCAGAATATAACGAAAGCACACCTGAGTATAGTTTTGTAAGGGGTATGAATAGTATTCTCTACAGGCGCTGATGTCGAACGATTAACTCACTACTGCTAATTTACTATTGATCCTTTTGAAAACGTTATATTTGAAAGTCACTTTTTCTGGTTGAAGCAACAGGTTTCGGTTAAAATGATTTCAATATACACTGCTGTTTCCAAGGTCACAATATGATGCCTACCGGTACTGAATAGTTTGAAATTTGCGTGACTGAATGTAGACCTGAATGTCTCTGGAAACAACGGCTTTCAGTCGAATTGTTTTAAAACTAGACAGTATTTTACCCGTATGATGTAGTGGCTAATCGGCTTAGTGCAAATATAACAGCATATATGACCGGTTGTAGCAGGTACTATTTAAACGCTCGGCATACACCAGTGTGCATAGGTCCACCTGTGTCACTAATTAGTTTTCGCCACAATGACATAGATGGTAGGTTTTTCTAATTATTCTGATTTATTTCTGTTTTTCACTGGTGGCTATAGGTTGATTATTGTATAAACCTGTCATTCAAGAGCATATGTTTGCTCCCTAATCCTTTCCTTTAAGGTTCGGCAACTAATGTTTGAAAATAACAAATTTATTCCATAAATTTGTGATCGTGTGATAAATGTCTTAATCTCTTCAATCTGTACATAGATAAATGATGTTGATAGCACTATCACTGATAGAGATATCAACATTTAAATGCATGCACTCCTGTCTTCAGAGGGCCGTTATCATGGTTCCTGACAGATGCGATTCAACCTATGATGTCATAGGTTTAATTAAATCGCAGAAAATTATACTAACATAGCGTTTTGTAGCACAATTTTAATCAGATTTATATATAAACCCTTAAGGGTTAATATAATTATATTACCATAGGAATTCAAATGGTTTGTTTCAAGGTCTTGGCTTCAAATAGCATTCCAGGTGAGAGACTGATGATTTGTCTAATTAGAACTTAATGATGTACATCTGTTATAATAATCACCTTTGAATCACGTTATCAGTAGGGCCTATTCAGATGGTAGTTTTCGTCATGTGTTTAATGTGTATTCGATTGGTCATAGTTCCCGAAGTAGTTTTTCAGGGATGACAAACTTCTTTCTTGTGGCTGATGTCCTCTTTTTAAAAATTGTGTGAAAAAAGAAAATTGAAAAATAAACAGTTGCCAATTCTATCTGACAAGCCCAAAAAATAGGTGGCATCTTTAAAAATCTCAGAAACCTCTGTGGAGATTGATGCAAAACTCATGAAATATGGTCTAGGGCAAGAACTTAACCAAGTTTGTTCAAAGGAACTTGATTGGTCAAATGGTTTGGTGACCATGTTGGTTGACCTAGTTTTAGCGAAAACGACTTCTCCAGAACCGCTGAACGGGTCGGGTCTTAATTTGGCAGATATGATTAGGGACTAAGGGCCAGTAAAGTTTGTTCAAGGGAAGCCGCCATGGGCCAATCAAAATATGGCGTATTTAGTAGCCATATTGGATTTTTTTATTTGATGGATTTTTAGGCCGAAATTGGTTTTGTGTTTTTGAGTATTCTGATCTCAAATTTGCAATTTTCGAAACGTTCGAATAAAGGGTTTGGCAGCCATCCTGGATCATTTTCCTGCCAAACGCTCCCATACTAAAGCAATGGGAAATTTTTAATGTTTTCTTCTCGAGAACTACTGGGACAATTTCAATTATATTTGACAAAGTATGAGCCAAAAAAGCCTTATACAGATATATAACACGCAGTCGTAGTTGAGAAACATTGCAAAACATTTTTCAAACGGACGAAAATTGGTAAAACGCTCAGTAGTAACCACGGCTTATAATAGGAAAAGGGCTGTAAATTCTTTAAATCCAAACCTGATAAAAGGTGTGTGTGTGTGTGTGTGTGTGTGTGTGTGTGTGGTGTGTGTGTGTGTGTGTGTGTGTGTGTGTGTGTGTGTGTATGTGTGTGTAACGGGTACCTGTTTGATAAACTCCCGTTAGCGAATAATATCTCGTGAGAACACGCTGCCTCCAATAACAAAAGAGCTACTGGCTTGCCAACATAAGAAGCCGGCTATATGGTCATTCACAATAATTCATTTTGGATCATTTAATGTTGATCAGCATTACAAAATTGATGCGCAATTGGTCTTAAAATATATTTATAAGGAAGGTATTTAATCACGCCAAGACTGTTTTACACGCATTTTGACTACAAAAATGTGGAATAAATTTTATTATATCTGGAACATACGTGGCCTACTATTAGTATTAATCTAATAGGTGGTCGACATTTACAAATCCGAGGCCTGTATTGACTTCTAGAGGGGCTGAAAATGTATCAGGGCAGAGATCGGTGGTGTGAAGTAGACACACCCTGTGACACGATTGTTATTATTATACACACTATTCTTAGAAATTTGCTCTTAAAAAAAATTTTTCCTATACAATCTGCTGAGTTAGGGGGTGGGCTTTTAATACTGAGTTGTGCCGTTTTGAAACTGCTAAGAAATCATTGGAGCTCATATGTCAAAGTTAGAGGACGGTCTTCTATTAGATCATAGGCTTCAATTAGGTGAAATACGGTATGCTTAATTTATACCTTATATCCATCATCGCGGGAGTGAAATTATAAATGGGACTGCCTAAATATTGTGTATATTTTAATAAACATTGTTTATTTCATCAAAATTAATCCAAAGTTTGACATAAAATGGCGTCGCGAAAAAATAGAAATCACGTGATGTATTAGCTTCCGCTAATGGATGGATGAGTTTAGGTTGTAGTACACGGTTAGAGACTTGCGCAATCCACATAAATGAGAGGGGAGCTTTTAGTAGCTACGAGAGTGACGGCATGAACTCGTCCTATAGCTGATTAATACTCGGTAGAATGTAATGTAACCAAGTCAGCCGAGACAAAATCGCCCAAGTGAACAAAAATCTCGCCAGTAAGTATACTGCCGAATACATTTACTGATTAGGTAATATTGAATTTATTGCTGAATTTTTTTAAAAACATTGTCTTCTGTATATATTTATTAGGTCACCTGGCCTGAAAGGCCAAATGAGCTTATGCCGTGGCGACCATCCGTCAACTTTTCCTTTAAATGACTTCTTAAGAACCACTGAGCCGATTTCAATTATATTTGGCAGAAGCATCCTTAGGGCATAGGGATCCAAGTTTGTTCAAATGGAGCCGATCGGCCCCTTTGGCCGGCAGCCATCTTGGATTTCGGCCGATTTTAGGAAACGTCTTTAAAAAATCTCCGAAACCACTTGGGGAATCGATTCAAAACTCATGAAACATCATCTCGGGAAAGAGGTAAGCCAAGTTTGTTCAAGAAGACTTGATTGACCAAATGGTTCGGTGGCCATCTTGGGTGACCTAGTTTTCCCGAAAACAACTTCTCCAGAACGACTGAAGGGATTGGACCGAAATTTGGGAGATATGATTAGGGACTTGGCGCCATTAAGGTTTGTACAAGGGAAGTTGATCCATCAAAAAACATAGCCGTTGTGGTCCAATCAAAATGTAGCGTGTTTGGCGGCCATATTGGATTTTTTTTTATTTGATGGATTTTGAAGCCGAAATTGGTTCTATATATGTTTTTGGGTATTCTGAGCTTGGCTGCCATGGGCCAATCAAAATGTAGCGTGTTTGGCGGGCATATTGGATTTTGAGGCCAAAATTGGTCCTATATATGTTTTCGGTTATTCTGATTTGTCTGAGCTCAAATTTGCAGTTTTCGAAACTGTCGGATAAAGAGTTTGGCGGCCATCTTGGATAATTTTCTCGTCAAACGCTCCCATGTTAAAGCAATGGGAAATTTAAAATGTCTTCTCGAGAATTACTAGGCCGATTTGAATTATATTTGGCAGGAAGCATCCTTAGCACATAGGGATCCAAGTGTGTTCAAATGAACCCGATTGACCAATTTGCCCGGTGGCCATTTTGGATTTTGGCCGATTTTAGGAAACGTCTTTAAAAATCTCCGAAACCGCTTGGGGAATCTTCATCTAGGCCAAGAGGTAAGCCAAGTTTGTTCAAGAGGACTTGATTGACCAAATGGTTCAGCGACCATCTTGGATAGCCTAGTTTTCCTGAAAATTACTCTTCCTGAACCGCTGAAGGGATCAGGCCAAAATTTTGGTTGGTATGATTAAGGACTAAGGGCCATTAAAGTTTGTTTACGGGAAGTTAATTCGTCAAAGAAACATGGGCGCCGTGGGCCAATCAAAATGTAGCGTATTTGGTGGCCATATTGGACTTGCAAAAATGTCCACAAACTCATTTAAAAGACTACTAAACCACCCACCAACAATTTTGACAAAAATTGATAGTGCTCCAGGTGAACGACATAGGCCCGTTGGGCCTCTTGTTATTAATTTGCGATATTGGCATTTGCGACGTTGCAAAATCTGTTTTTATTTTGAGTCCAGATAAAGTTCAGTGGAATGCCTCCACTCGCAAAAGAGCTTTAATTTGGTCGTCCAACTTAAGAAGGGATCTAAACTCATTTTGTTTCTTACATTTATTTGCGTCATTTTATGTTGGTTTACGACAATACATGTACAATGACTTGTCAGTTTGAGTTTTATTTCATCATTTAAGAATGATACACATAAGATTTACAAATATTACATAGAATACAATTATTACAGACAATATAGCCCACAATATTGGTTATTGCAATACGACAAGAGAATTTTGGGCTGAATTTTACATCAGGGAGGCCATTCTGACCCAAAATGCGGAGCCAAAAAATGTGATAAAAGTTTATGCTAATGCATAATGCGCACGCACCCCCCCCCCCCTTTCTGGCCTGGAGCAAAATGAGCAAAAAACTGCTAATTTTAACCTAATTTAGATGGAAGGAATGGGTGGAGGCATCAGATCTTGTATACAGAATTTTGATTGGGCAATGAAAATCTTATATTTTATGAAAAATTTACCTGAAATTGTCTGAGCGATACTCTTGATTAACCGCTTACCAGATTGCAACCCTATTTGGCTGGACAGACCCTATTGGGGTAGGCTCCATAACGTCTATTCAGAATTTTGATTGGTCGATTTTCTGGGTGAAAATCTTAGTTATTATGAAAAATAGCTGCTTGACACTAGAACTTCTATTCAGGATTTTGTTTGGTCAAGTTTTGTGGTGAAAATCATGAGAGGTTATGTAAATAATCTACGTTTATGGGGGATTAACTTACATGCCAAACTAAACCCCGTGCATCGATGGGGAACAATACGGTTCTCAATAGAGCGCTGCTTCAGAGCTCCATACCGCACCAGTGGCCAGTTGTTTCAGAATAAATTCTAAGCAAGACATCATGCAAATATTACGTTTAAATTCAATTATTTAAAGCTATTAGCTCCCTAGGGGGTATTACACTAACAATTTTGGTTTTTAAGTGCGGAAGTCTAGATTAATATAACTTATAAGCAACGTGCAATTGAACCATAAATTAGTGCTTTACTCGGAGCCGATCGGCCTCAATTTCAGTCGTCATTGCTCAATTATTCGCTATGATGGCGGAACGACCATCCTGTGGTAGAGGCAAGCACAAGACACCTCTGGATTCGGATGATCCGACAAATTGGACAGTGACTAAATTGACTGAACAATTATTATTATTAGGCATAGTTGTGCCGTCTAGCATGTCCAAACTGGCATTGAAGGGTTATATAAGGAAAACATTGGCCGTTTGAGGGAAGCAGCCCCGATAGCCACACGACAATCGCTATCCCTACGTGGTAGGCCTACGCCACCCATGGCTCGAACATTTAGTTCGTCAGACATTACTGGACGACCAATGGTGGACACTTCAGGGATTTCTCGACTGAATGGACAATCGGCGAATGAACAATCGGCAACTGATTGTGTTTCTGGTGAACCAGATAGGCCTATAGATGTACAACAGGGAATTCGTGAGTTTTTTGTGCCAACACCTAACTTTGATGCGTCCTACACTGGACCAGACGCAGCGCCCGGAGTTAAGCGGATCATTAAGCAGATGCGCAGACCGGAACTCGAAACAATTGCTTCCAGGAACTTTTCTACGTCCGATTTAGGACAAAACAATAACAATTTCAATGCCAGTCTTATTAATACACTGCTTTTCTCTATGCAGTCTGTGCAGGAGACACTGACAGGCTTGAAGAAATCGCTGGAGAATTTCACTAGCGGTAAAACGGAAATTACCAATAACACGACTGATTAGAACAATTTGCAATCGGCATATGCAGCTTTACAAGTTCCTGGTAGTGGTACGGACAAATATAATACCAGTTCAGGGACAGCCGATGATGTTTGCGTGGTTGGTAGTGATACATGGGACATTACAGGAATGCACACTATAGGTGGGTACCGTCGGCCATGTTCAGAATTTGGGGTCCCTGCAGAATGTATCCCCCACATAGACGTAATAACAGACTTTCTAAAGAGGAAAATATGGGAGGGTAAAGATGAAAACCTGGCCAGCTTGCTGATCCCTATGTTCGAGGTGGATAAATCAGACAATGTAGAGGGTGGCGCAGATCCACGACTATTGAGAAACCTCACGATAAGTGAGTTTATAACTGTCTTCAGGCATTATAGACGGGTTATGTGTGTTAGATACCTGGCACGAAGACCAGAACTGGACAATTATGAAGCTAGCATAATTGAATTGTCCAACTATTACGGTAGTAAATTTTATGATTATCATAGGCAATTTTCTGCCCGGGCAGCAGCTGTGTTAAGAGACAAGAACATAAAAATTGACTTGTCTATCAGAGACCAAGCTCTCATTAGGATCATTATGGGAAATACGAGAGCTAATTCATGTAATATCTGTTCTTCTACCTCCCATTATGCACCTTTTTGTCCACAACAATCGATCAGGAAGCCACTGCCTTATTCACGTCCTGTCATGTTTCCTCGATCGACAGTACCACATGGTAATATGGATCGTAGTAATATTGATCGTTACGGAAGAAGCAGGATTGAAATTAGTGGCAAAGAAATCTGCAATAATTTTAATGCTGGCAGATGCACAAAACAGAATTGTCTGTATACACATGCTTCTCACGTGAGCAAGAACTGTAGGTCAACGTCAAGAGGTAACTATCCATGACTGGGATCAGGTCATAATATACCATGTCATAATATACGTTCAGTTATTATACCACCTCATGATATTAAATTAGATGCTGTATCACAATGTCATAATGTACAGTCAGGTTTTGGACATAGTATACGGTCGGATGTTGTGCAATGTCATAAACAGTCAAATGTGCCATGTCATAGTGTCCGATCAGATGTTGTACCACGTCATGATACATGGTCCGATGTTGTGCCACATCATGGTACACGGTCAGATGCTGAGCCACATCATGATACACAGTCAGATGCTGGGCCACATCATGATACACGGTCAGAGGCTGAGCCACTGAGCCACATCATGATACACGGTCAGATGTTGTACCACCTCATGATATTAAATTAGATGCTGTATCACAATGTCATAATGTACAGTCAGGTTTTGGACATAGTATATGGTCGGATGTTGTGCAATGTCATAAACAGTCAAATGTGCCATGTCATAGTGTCCGATCAGAGGTGCCACATCATGATACATGGTCAGATGTTGTGTCACGTCATGATACACGGTCAGATGCTGAGCCACATCATGATACACGGTCAGATGCTGAGCCACATCATGATACACGGTCAGATGTTGTACCACCTCGTGATATTAAATTAGATGCTGTATCACAATGTCATAATGTACAGTCAGGTTTTGGACATAGTATACGGTCAGATGTTGTGCAATGTCATAAACAGTCAAATGTGCCATGTCATAGTGTCCGATCAGATGTTGTGCCACGTCATGATACATGGTCAGATGTTGTGCCACGTCATGATACACGGTCAGATGCTGAGCCACATCATGATACACAGTCAGATGCTGAGCCACATCATGATACACGGTCAGATGCTGAGCCACATCGTGATACACAGTCAGATGCTGGGCCACATCATGATACACAGTCAGATGCTGAGCCACATCATGATACACAGTCAGATGCTGGGCCACATCATGATACACGGTCAGATGCTGGGCCACATCATGATACACGGTCAGATGCTGGGCCACATCATGATACACAGTCAGATGCTGAGCCACATCATGATACACAGTCAGATGCTGAGCCACATCATGATACACAGTCAGATGCTGGGCCACATCATGATACACGGTCAGATGCTGGGCCATATCATGATACACGGTCAGATGCTGAGCCACATCATGATACACAGTCAGATGCTGAGTCACATCATGATACACAGTCAGATGCTGGGCCACATCATGATACACAGTCAGATGCTGGGCCACATCATGATACACGGTCAGATGCTGAGCCACATCATGATACACGGTCAGATGCTGAGCCACATCATGATACACGGTCAGATTCTGGGCCACATCATGATACACAGTCAGATGCTGGGCCACATCATGATACACGGTCAGATGCTGAGCCACATCATGATACATGGTCAGATGCTGGGCCACATCATGATACACGGTCAGATGCTGAGCCACATCATGATACACGGTCAGATGCTGAGCCACATCATGATACACAGTCAGATGCTGGGCCACATCATGATACACAGTCAGATGCTGGGCCACATCATGATACACAGTCAGATGCTGGGCCACATCATGATACACGGTCAGATGCTGGGCCACATCATGATACACGGTCAGATGCTGGGCCACATCATGATACACGGTCAGATGCTGGGCCACATCATGATACACGGTCAGATGCTGAGCCACATCATGATACACAGTCAGATGCTGGGCCACATCATGATACACGGTCAGATGCTGGGCCACATGATACACGGTCAGATGCTGAGCCACATCATGATACACAGTCAGATGCTGAGCCACATCATGATACACAGTCAGATGCTGGGCCACATCATGATACACAGTCAGATGCTGGGCCACATCATGATACACGGTCAGATGCTGAGCCACATCATGATACACGGTCAGATGCTGAGCCACATCATGATACACGGTCAGATTCTGGGCTACATCATGATACACCGTCAGATGCTGGGCCACATCATGATACACGGTCAGATGCTGAGCCACATCATGATACACAGTCAGATGCTGGGCTACATCATGGTGCACGGTCAGATGCTGAGCCACATCATGATACACGGTCAGATGTTGTACCACCTCGTGATATTAAATTAGATGCTGTATCACAATGTCATAATGTACAGTCAGGTTTTGGACATAGTATACGGTCAGATGTTGTGCAATGTCATAAACAGTCAAATGTGCCATGTCATAGTGTCCGATCAGATGTTGTGCCACGTCATGATACATGGTCAGATGTTGTGCCACGTCATGATACACGGTCAGATGCTGAGCCACATCATGATACACAGTCAGATGCTGAGCCACATCATGATACACGGTCAGATGCTGAGCCACATCATGATACACAGTCAGATGCTGGGCCACATCATGATACACAGTCAGATGCTGAGCCACATCATGATACACAGTCAGATGCTGGGCCACATCATGATACACGGTCAGATGCTGGGCCACATCATGATACACGGTCAGATGCTGGGCCACATCATGATACACAGTCAGATGCTGAGCCACATCATGATACACAGTCAGATGCTGGGCCACATCATGATACACGGTCAGATGCTGAGCCACATCATGATACACGGTCAGATGCTGAGCCACATCATGATACACGGTCAGATTCTGGGCCACATCATGATACACAGTCAGATGCTGGGCCACATCATGATACACGGTCAGATGCTGAGCCACATCATGATACATGGTCAGATGCTGGGCCACATCATGATACACGGTCAGATGCTGAGCCACATCATGATACACGGTCAGATGCTGAGCCACATCATGATACACAGTCAGATGCTGGGCCACATCATGATACACAGTCAGATGCTGGGCCACATCATGATACACAGTCAGATGCTGGGCCACATCATGATACACGGTCAGATGCTGGGCCACATCATGATACACGGTCAGATGCTGGGCCACATCATGATACACGGTCAGATGCTGGGCCACATCATGATACACGGTCAGATGCTGAGCCACATCATGATACACAGTCAGATGCTGGGCCACATCATGATACACGGTCAGATGCTGGGCCACATGATACACGGTCAGATGCTGAGCCACATCATGATACACAGTCAGATGCTGAGCCACATCATGATACACAGTCAGATGCTGGGCCACATCATGATACACAGTCAGATGCTGGGCCACATCATGATACACGGTCAGATGCTGAGCCACATCATGATACACGGTCAGATGCTGAGCCACATCATGATACACGGTCAGATTCTGGGCTACATCATGATACACCGTCAGATGCTGGGCCACATCATGATACACGGTCAGATGCTGAGCCACATCATGATACACAGTCAGATGCTGGGCTACATCATGGTGCACGGTCAGATGCTGAGCCACATCATGATACACGGTCAGATGCTGAGCCACATCATGATACACGGTCAGATTCTGGGCCACATCATGATACACAGTCAGATGCTGGGCCACATCATGATACACAGTCAGATGTTGTGCCACATCATGATACACAGTCAGATGCTGGGCCACATCATGATATTGAATTAGATGCTGTACCACCTCATGATATTGAATTAGATGCTGTACCACCTCATGATATTGAATTAGATGCTGTATCACGTTATAATGTACAGTCAGGTTTTGAACATAATATGTGGTCGGATGTTGTGCCATATCATAATAAACAGTCAGATGTGTCATGTCATAATGTACATAATAAACAATCAGATGTGCCATGTCATAGTGTACATAATAAACAATCAGATGTGCCATGTCATAGTGTACATAATAAACAGTCAGATGTGCCATGTCATAGTGTACATAATAAACAGTCAGATGTGCCATGTCATAATGTACATAATAAACAGTCAGATGTGCCATGTCATAGTGTACATAATAAACAGTCAGATGTGCCGTGTCATAGTGTACATAATAAACAGTCAGATGTGCCATGTCATAGTGTACATAATAAACAGTCAGATGTGCCATGTCATAATGTACATAATAAACAATCAGATGTGCCGTGTCATAATGTACATAATAAACAGTCAGATGTGCCGTGTCATAGTGTGCATAATAAACAGTCAGATGTTCCATGGCATAATGTACATAATAAACAGTCAGATGTTCCATGGCATAATGTACATAATAAACAGTCAGATGTGCCATGTCATAGTGTACATAATAAACAGTCAGATGTGCCATGTCATAGTGTACATAATAAACAGTCAGATGTGCCGTGTCATAGAGTACATAATAAACAGTCAGATGTGCCATGTCATAGTGTACATAATAAACAGTCAGATGTGCCATGGCATAATGTACATAATAAACAATCAGATGTGCCGTGTCATAATGTACATAATAAACAGTCAGATGTGCCGTGTCATAGTGTACATAATAAACAGTCAGATGTGCCATGGCATAATGTACATAATAGACAATCAGATGCTGTGACATCTCTTAATATAACATCTCATGATGTACAATCAGGTGCTTTGACAACTATCAACATTTCGCAACTGTCTCACAAGTTAAGACATCATCCCGACCGGGAATTTGTCGATTATTTATGTACGGGTTTGAGGGGTGGTTTTGACACCATGGTTCCGGCTGTCTCCTTGCTTTCCAAAGAATATAAGAATTTGGTTTCTGCTGCATCTCAACCAGAATTAACAGATTCATTAATAAAGAGCGAGGTTTCAAAAGGTTTCTTGAACGGCCCGTTCTGTAACGTACCTTTTCAGTCATATAGGGTTAGTCCTATTAGTATCGCAGTGGGAAAATATTCTGGTAAACCTCGCCTTATAGTAGACTTATCTTCCTCTCACGACAATACAGAACACCCTAGTATCAGCAACTTGATTGATAAAGATAAATGTCGCCTGTCTTACGTAAGAATTGTTGATGCTATTAGAATCACCCAAAAACCTGGAAAAGGGGCCTCAATATGCAAGACCTCTGTCATCAGTCCTCTGGGGTCTTCAATGGACAAGGTGCCGTATCTTAATTATGTGCGACAATGCGGCTATGGTAGCTACACTCCGTAAAGGTTGTTCCAAATCAAATCAAGTCATGCCATTGGTTAGACGCCTTACTATGCAGGCTGCATCCTGTAACTTTTTCATTATTGCGAACCATGTACCAGGTCGTTTGAATTCAATAGCTGATTCTTTGTCATGTTTACAGGTAAACAGATTCCGGAAACTGGCCCCTCAAGCACGAGCTGTACCATACACAGTCCCTCCTCCCGGGTAAATTTTCTGGTGCTCCAGCCTGTTATCAAGGGCTTGTGGGAAACGTCTCTAGCTCCTAGAACAAGATGCACCTATAAACCAGGATTTAATGCATATATACGCTTTCTATTGTTTACAGGCACTATAGCTTATTTTGTGCTTTCCGATCTACCAGTAAATGAGGATCTACTCATTCATTTTGTGGCTCACTGCACGAGTAGTCTAAAAGTTTCTTATTCCACTATCAAATTGTGTTTATGTGGTATCAGATTTTATTACTTACAACACAATGTATGTTACCCAGCAACATACTAATTATCTCGACTTCAAGCCATCCTATCTGGTGTTAAGAGGAGCCAACAGAAAGGTTCTCGGGTCAGGTACCCGATAACTTTCAACATTCTGAAACGAGCATGTATGTTTTTGAGGGGTGGGGTATTTTCCCCATTAACAGACTTAATGATGGAAACTGCTTGTACGATGGCCTTCTTTGGTTTCCTTAGATGTGGTGAGTTTACTGTAACTGGTCCTTTTGACCCTGCATCTAATCTATGCATCGGTGATATCTTGATAACGCAGGAAGAAGTATGTTTGACCTTAAGAGATCTAAATTTGACCCCTTTAGGGAAGGAGTGGCCATTTACCTTTTCATAACAGGCAACACCATCTGTCCTTTCAGCATCTGCCGCAAATACTTGGGAGTACGTTGTTCATCCAAGGCCCTACCTACTGACCCTCTGTTTTTTATGTCCAATGGCAATGCAATGACACGCCCATTCTTTATTTCACATTTCAAACACATACTGGAATGTCTAAATATTGATTCAAAGTTATACAATGGCCACTCATTCCGTATAGGGGCTGCAACTGCAGCTGCCATGGTCCATGTCGAAGAGCAACTTATTCGTAAATTAGGTAGGTGGCAGTCTGACACCTATTGTACCTATGTAAAAACTCCACACTCTATGATCAAAGAGGCTCAGCAACAATCGACATCAGAAGACAACCCAGTTAACATCGGACACTATGACAAGGGAGATAACCAGACACTATCTCTGGAGGCTTAAGACTGTTGATAATGGGGTGAAATTCACACCCTTTGTATTTCTCGAATGGCAGCAAAATTTTGTGCAATCGTGTCAGGTTATTAATGGTGGCTAGATGACACAGCTTTCCGTCTTATGCGTACTCAGTGCATAATCGCTTGATCAGCCGTAAATACTTATATACAACCTTTTTCATGGATGATATGAATCATTGTAATATACCATAGGGGCAATAGAAACGATGGTATGATAATACAACTACTATTTTAATAGAACACACAGCCAAAGTATGAAAAGGAAGGTACTCTGATACAGCCTTGACATAGGAGGATGTCAGAAGACTGCCATTAGCATATGGTGGATGTTGGGTGGAAAGCGCTCACCTTAGATATTATTGGGACATTATGATTATCACAATTCCACACGCCGGTGGCTGCTAGTTCATAGGCTCCGTGAATCCTATTGTAGACTAATATACCAAAAATGTCGTGTAATCACTGGATTATCATATACAGTTACTATCCCTTAATATTCCTAGTTTCTAGTAATAGATACTTATCGTTATGAGTATATCATATTCAAATGCTTTGAAAGGGTCTAGGACCATACTGTGCATTATGTTTTAGTAAAGCTAGTTATAGAAGCCATGGCATGCAACAATCAATCAGTTATCATATCATGCCTGGATCTTGTCTCGTCACTATGACGGGAGATAATCAGGTATTGTCTCTGGACGCATAACACTATTAGAGTTTCCTCCCTTAGCATGTTAATCAGGGTGTGTGTGCGTGCGTGCGTGCGTGCGTGCGTGCGTGCGTGCGTGCGTGCGTGTGTGTGTGTGAAATTCTGACCCTTTGTACTATTCGAGTGGCAGGGACAATTGTGCAACTGTGTCGGGTTATTAATGTTAGCTAGATGACATGACATTCAGTCTTATACGTAATAAGTACATATAATTGCTTGATCAACCATAAATGCTCATATACAAACTTGGTCATGGATGATATCGACCTAAATGAAACTTCTAGCTATGAGGACTTGTATTAGAGGTAGATCATCAGTGCTGTAACTTACTGAGGGACCCAATGCAAATGCAATTGAAATCACTGAGGGAATGTGGATCACTACTGTCAGATGCCCACATGAGCATCTCAATATTTTGTGCTTAGGAAAAATATCAGTGCTTTGAAGATTTATAAATTCATAGTTTGTTGATTTTATCTCAAATAATGTGTAATACAAATTCATTTTCAGAATGATGGGCACTTTAAATCTTGGTAAATACATCTTCATGTAATTTTTTTTCTCTTATTAATACGAGTATGTGTGCCGATTTATTATATGACATACAGTACTGTGCAAAAGTCTTAGGCCACCCTAGAATTGTTGTTGAAATGTAATTTCTAGGCAGTAGATATTAAAATTGCTTGTAAAATTAGTATGTAATAATCAAAATGAAACCTTAATTTTAAAATAATACAAGCTGTTAAAAGATTTCAGAAATAAATAAATGTTTTGGTTGTTCCCTTAGAATGCATTGCAGCATTAAATGCTATTTTTCATTTTGTTTTGTTAAACCACCCTGTAATACCTGTACATTTTCTACCTGTAAGCTGTTTTGTAGTCCCAGGTAACGAGTGGCCTCATTTGCATATCAATAGAGCTAGTCTTTATGCAGTTTTAACACCACTGTTGAGTGCATTCTAGTTAGAACTTAGTCATACTTAGTACCAAATGTGCAGTGATATGAATGAGTGAATATTAGTGTTATATAGGGAATAAGCAGTATTAGATAAAGTGAAAGAAGCTCAATTCTGGTATAATGGCAAAACTGACACAATATGATCGGCATAAAATTGTAATTTTGCATGAAGAAGGTAATTCACAGAGAGCTATATCCTGCCAAACTGGATTTTCTCGATGTGCTATTCAAGGTGTTTTGTAGACAAAAAATGCAGTGGAAGACCGAGGAAACTCTCTGTAGCTGATGAACATTATTTGAAAGTCACTTCCTTGAGGGACAGAAGGAAATCTAGCCAGGCACTTGCTCAAGATTGGCAGAGTCGAGTAACACCAAAGTACATGCTTCGACTGTGAGACGAAGTTTTATCAAAAATGGTCTTGTTGGCCGTGTTGCTGCCAAGAAGCCATACTTAAGGACTGGGAACAAGCAAAAGAGACTACAGTATGCTAAAAGACATGCCAATTGGACAGCAGACCAGTGGCGGAATGTCCTGTGGAGTGATGAATCAAAATTCGAAATGTTCGGTTCAAATAGACGCCAGTATGTCAGGAGAAGGGTTGGTGAAAAGTACATTGATGCTTGTCTACAACCTTCTGTAAAACACGGAGGTGGCTCTGTGATGGTTTGGGGATGCATGTCAGCAGATGGAGTAGGAGATCTGGTGAAAATTGATGGAATTATGAATGCTGAGAGATATAGACAGATTCTGATACATCATGCTGTGCCATCCGGAAAGCGACTTATTGGTAGGAACTTTACATTTCAACATGATAACGATCCCAAACATACTGGTAACATAATTAAAAGGTACTTGGAGCAAAAAACAGCAGACGGTACTCTGACAGTGTTAGAATGGCCACCCCAGAGCCCTGAGTTAATATAATTGAAGCAGCATGGGAACATTTAGACAGAGAAAAGAACAAGAAGCAACCAAAGTCCAAAGAAGAGCTGTGGAACGTTCTACAAGATGCATGTAATAACATGCCACAGGATTACTTGAGAAAATTGCAGGAAAGTCTACCAAAGCGAGTTGCAGCAGTTAAGCGTGTCAAGGGAGGCCACACAAAATACTGATATATGTCTTTAATTATGATTGCCTAGCTATTATTTGTTATATTATTTGTTATATTATTTGTTATATTATTTGTTATATTATTTGTTAAAGATTTTGTTATATCATTTGTTAATGAATTAGAAAATGAAATTATACTTTTCCTATGAAATATAAATACTAGCTGATCAGAAAAATGTTTTGAATAAAATCTTCTTGGGTGGCCTAAGACTTTTGCACAGTACTGTAGAATGCGGGCAGCCTAAGTTTAATGAGGGCACTCTGTTTAAATTTTTAGCATGGCCTGATGGCGTTCATCTCTAAATGTTAAGTTACAGCACTGATCATGTCACATAGCTTCAGGGTCAACGTTTACGTGGCTACATTATATATTACTAAGATATAAACACATATATCTATATTGTTAGTGTTCTCTTATTTAGTTTATGTAAACGCATTTGTCACAATCTTTGCATTGTCATATATATTGAAATGACATTTATAAATATATGTACATATATCATCACAGCAGTGTTCTACCTTGAACTTAGGGAGGAGCTCTCTTTAACCCTGCCCTGACATTATTGGGTTATACGTGGAAGAACTTAATGCGCTACTTCTCTCCCACCCCACCCCTGGTCCTTGGTTGTCATTCAGGGTAGAACACTTTACATGTCTCAATAAGCTGAAATACATAAATGCCACCACACACGCAAGCACGCACGCATGCATGCATGCATGCACGCACGCACGCACGCACGCACACAGTGTCTGGTCAACATGTATTAATGTAACATACGAATATGTCGTTAAAATTACTACAGTAATGAATTTCTTTAGCTTGCTAGATGGTTACATGGTCTCGTGCAGTTAGTCAGCACAAATTAATAGCACATCGTTTGATTACATTGTTACATTACCCATGTACATGGGATCATTAGGTATAGGATTTCAAATAGCAAATACATCTGCCGATACAGGATCTGTTAGTCATAGTCGATCAATATGGCAGCTGACCTCTCAGACTTGTTGACATGACATTCAAGAGACGACCCACATTCGTGGATTAAAGAACATATTATATGATAATATTTGACAATAGTAGACAATTCATAACGACCTTATTATGGGTTATAGATTATCTCCCTTGGTGGAAGCACAATTTGCTCTTACAAACACGGTCAAAACCTCATGTTCAGCACTGAAGGACATCCCTTCGACTGGTTATATTGTCATTATTCCGTCCAGAGAAATTGTCTGGACATCCTTATAACGTATTGGACTACTGCTAGAGTCTTGTAACCTATCAACTTAGTTATAATATGCTCTCTTTTTGGGGCACTCAGCTTCTTCTCATTACATTCATAGCATCTGAGTTATGGCCTTTTCAAGCTTACATATATAAGGCACTTTGATTTAATTTAGGCTTGAATTGCCCCAAATATCGCTCGCTATGTCGACTAATTACTCATCATCCGGATCTTGCAACATATAAATCAAACGTCTTGTAAATTCAAGACACCTTACCACATACGCTACACCGAGTTGATGAGTACGACATGTCCAACCATGTGGCATGAACAAAACAATGTCAGAACAATCGGCCACACTGGGCCAAAGCTTGAAATTAATACTACTCATCAGCTGGATCTTGTAGCACACTTTCGACATGCATAGCTTCACATTGTACCGAGTTGATGATTTTTTTCAGTCCGACTCCCCCATATCTTGATTCGTCACATTGGCATGTTCCACCAAATCCACTTCTCGGATAAAAGCTAGAAGTCGGACTACATATAGGTTGAGCTGAGTCTGTCCCTTATCTCCAAAAGAAATATTATAGTTTAGTTAATAAATGATTGAAATTAACTTCTGATCTCTGTGTTGTATAATAGATTTTATGAAAGATTTACTGGAAATTGTCAAAATGTATCTCCTTAACCGCTTTGTGGATTTTATCCAAATTTGACTGGAAGTATTCGATATGCATAGGCTCTAGAACTTGTATTCAGAATTTTGGTTGGTCACTTCTTTGGTGGCCATAATGAATTTTTTGAATTTTTTTGAAAATTTTCCGTAACCATTTAAAATGCTACTGCTTAGATAATGTCCCAATTTCAACAAAACTTGTGTGGAATGATGGCAGTAGGCTTCAACATACCAAACGAGAATTTTGATTGGTCAATTTCTTTCATGGCCATCTTGGATTTTTCAAAAATTATTCATGTCTATTTAAATGCAAATGGTTTAAATGCTAATGGTCCAGGTGAGCGTCACGGGCCCTTTGTCATTCTTGTTCAGTTTGAAATACATTACTGTTTTGTTATATTTCAGTTTCCTTGGTTTGGGCTTGATGTCAGCCAGATTACAAGTGATGGGAAGGAAAGATGACCCAAGATGTGAGTTCACTGTTTCACCATCTATCCATTTATATTGCCACATGTCAAGTAGTTTTTAGCTTGATTTTCCGCTGCATGTCGTCAAGCACATTGTCCGGTGGCGGCGTCCTCATCCAATTTGTGTTTAGCTCAACTTTTCTGTTTATATCTCAGGTTTGATTAATCATACTGGGCCCAAACTTAGTTATAATGATACAGCATCTCAGGATGACGTTGCGATCAAAAGAGTGAAAGGTCAAGTTCACCATGACCTTGGTAAAACCTTTTTTCAACATTAACATTTTCCGTTTAGCTCAACTTTTCTGTTTATGTCTCAGGTTTGTTTAATCATACTAGACCCAAACTTGGACACATGTCTCCTTATAATGACCTGACATCGCACAATGATGTTGAGGTCAAAGGTCAAGGTCACTGTGACCTTGATAAAAACCTTGTTATGTCAACATTAACATTTTTACGTTTAGCCCAACTTTTTTGTTTATATCAGGTTTGGTTAATTATACTCGACCTAAACTTGGACTCATGCTTCCTGATAATGACACAATGACATTGGGGTCAAAAGGTCAAAGGTCACGGTAATTTATACACATGGCGACCATCTCATCCGTCATCCATCCGTCAACTTTTAATAAAAAACGTTCCTCCGCATTAACCGCTTGGCAGAATTTCAAGCTAATTTGGCTGAATGTGCCCTATGGCGGTAGGCTTCAGAACTTGTATACAGAATTATGTTTGGTCAATTTTTTGAGTCAAAATCTTTGATTTTATGAAAAATTTAACAGAAATTGTCTAAACACTACTCATTAACCACTTGGCGCATTTCAACCTAATTTGGCTTAATGTTTTCGTCTCCGGAATGTATATAGAGAATTTTGATTGGTCAATTTTTTTTGTGAAAATCTGATTTTATGAAAAATATACCGGAAATTGTCAAAACGTTACTCAATATTAAGCGCTTGGCAGATTTAACCTTACTTTGGCTGGACAGACCATGGGGCTAGGCTGCAGAACTTGTATACAGAATTTTAATTGGTTAAGTTTTTTGGTTGAAAACCATAGATTTTATGAAAAATTTAATGGAAATTGCCAAAACGCCACTGGTCATTAATCGCTTGGCGTATTTCACCTTACTGTGGCTGGAATGATCCTATGGGGATAGGTATACAGAATTTGAACTGGTCAAGATTTTTGGTGAAAAAATTTAATGGAAATTGTCAAAGCTCTACTCCGCATTAACTACTTGGCAGATTTCAACTTACTTTGGCTGAAAGGACTCTATGGGGCTCAGCTTCAGAACCTTTATGCATAATTTTGATTGGTCAGTATTTGCGGGTGAAAATCTGAGATTTTTTGAAAATTTTAACAAAAATTGTCAAAAATCTACTCATCATTAACCGCTTGACAGAATTCAACCCTAGTTGGCTGGACAGACACTATCGCAGTTGACTCCAGAACCTCTATTTAGAATTTTGATGGGTCGATTTCTTTGATGAAAATAATAAAATTTTATGAAAAATGTGATGGAAATTGTCAAAATGAATTTTTTCCATAACTGCTTGGTGGATTTTATTTTAGTGGTAGGCTCCAGAAGCTTCTATTCAGAATTTGGTTAGCCGATTTTTTGCAGGTAGCCATTTGGATTTTTTTGAAAACTTTCCAGAACCATTTTAAAAGCTACTCCTTAATCAGTGGCCTGATTTCAATGAAACTTGTGTGGAATGATCCTATGGCGGTAGACTGCAACATATCAAATGAGAATTTTGATTGCTTTGGTGGCCATCTTGGATTTTTTTTAAATTATCCATCATGTTTACCAGTATTTAAATGCAAATGGTTCAAATGCTATTGATCCAGGTTAGCGTTACAGGCTCTTGGGCCTCTTGTTGATAAGGGTATTGATAGGCCTTCTATATTTATTTTATACTTGATGTCCAGCTTCATCGTTCATTGCAAAGTCATAAAGTTAAGCTTCATGGTTGCAATGTCGTAAAGTTAAGCTTCATGGTTGCATTGCAACCACATTTCTGGTTGATCATTACAGGGGAAGCATTCGTGCATATTGCATGAATTATCCCTTTAATGCTCAAACTTGTGCATGTAAATCTCAATTTTCTCATAGAAAATATCTATTTGCAGACCAAGAGATTATTTTAGAAAATTTATCATAGAATGGCTGGCTCAGTTATCGAGCCAGTGATTCCAATGGTCAATTTTTAAAAATAGTCTTCTTGTTCTGTAAAAGGGAATTTTTCAAGCCCACTGCAGATGGTGTTTTTGGCTGGCTTAAGTGTTAACGAGTTAATACATAGCAGTATAAGTTCTTGAAGTGGGAACAACTCATATCATACACAATGCAAGACAGTATATAGGCATTCCCAGGATTCATTCATTCATACCGTAACCAT
This sequence comes from Chaetoderma sp. LZ-2023a, assembly GCA_034401795.1. Taxonomy (NCBI): domain Eukaryota; kingdom Metazoa; phylum Mollusca; class Caudofoveata; order Chaetodermatida; family Chaetodermatidae; genus Chaetoderma; species Chaetoderma sp. LZ-2023a. The sequence continues at coordinate 53,444,317 of CM067373.1, forward strand.
TTAAGCAGTAAATTTGTGAAAGAAAACTTCAATTTTTTCAAAGGAAATCTCAATTTGCAGACCAACAGAGGACTATTTTTTTTAATTTACCACAGGAATGACTGGCTTGGTTATCGAAGAGGTCATTCCAGTTGTAAATATTAAAAAATGGTCTTCTTGGTCTGCAAATGGACATTTCCCAGGACCATTACAGAAGTCATTTTTGGCCCGTTTGAGTGTTACGGTTAAGTAGCAATGACTTCCAATCAAATTAAGTCCACAATATATATACATAAATATATATTTGTTTTGGAAAAATGTTAAAATTATTTCTAAGCGATCCTGTTTTATGTGCCTGTTCCATTATTAGCTCACCTGGCCATTCTTGATCTTGTTAGCGTGGTGAGCCTCCGTTGTCTGTCTGTCATCCATCATCTTTTTCTTTAAACAACTTCTCAAGAGCCACTTGGTCAATTTCAGGTATATTTGGCTGGGAGCATCCTTAGGCCATAGAGATCCACATTAGTTCAAAGGAAGCCGATAGACCAGTTTGCACGGCAGCCATATTTCATTTTGGCAGCTTTTTAGAAACATCTTTAGAAATTTTCTCCAAAACCAGTTTTGGTGATTTATTCAAAACCCATGAAATATTGTCTTTGGCAAGAGCTGAACAAACTTTGTTCGATGGAACTTGATTGGCCAAGTGGTTTAGCAGCCATCTTGGATGACTTGGTTTTCACAAAAACAACTCCAGAACCGCTGAATGGATTGGTCCAAAATTTGTGCGATATTAGGGAGTAAGGGATATTAAAGTTTGTTCAAGAGAAGTGGATACATAAATAAAACATGGCCGCCGTGTACGAATCAAAATAGCATGTTTGGTGGCTATATTGGATTTTTTTTATTTGATGGATTGTGGAGCTGATATTGGTGTTATGTATTTTTTTGGGTATACTGGTTTAAAATTTCCACTTTCAAAACCATCGGATAAACGGTTTGGCGGCCATCTTGAATCTGTTTCTCACCAAAAAGTCCCATACTAAAGCAATAGGAAATTTTTAATGTTTTCTTCTCGAGAAACACTGAGACGATTTCAATTATATGTGGCAGGAAGCATCCTTAACACATAGGAATGCAAGTTTGTTCAAAGGAAGCAGATTAGCCAATTTGGCCGGCGAACATCTTGAATTTTGGCCGATTTTTGGAAATGTCTTTAAAAGTCTTCTCTGAAACCACTTGGAGATTGATGCAAAACTCATGTAAGATCATCAAGGGCAACAGCTGAACCAAGTATGTTCAAGGGAACTTGATTACCAAATGCTTTGGCGGACATCTTGGATGACCTAGTTTTTGTGAAAATGACTGCTCCAGAACCGCTAAGCAGATCGGGCCAAAATTTGGGAGATATGATTAGGGACTATTCAAGGAAAGCCGATACATAAAAAAAATACTGCTGTGGATCAATACAAATTTAGCGTGCTTGGTGGCCATTCTTGGATTTTATGAAAATTTCTGAGAAAATCATATAAAAGATAACTTGTTAACCCAATGGGCCAATTTTAATAATACCTGGCTAAATCTTCTTCACAGAAATTAGACGATTAAATTTTTTCCAGTGGTCATCTCGTTTTGTCCAGTTTTGCCAGTTGCCAATAATTCCAGGTAAGCGATACAGGCCTCTTCTGCCTGAAAGTGTTCAAGATTTCCACAATGATTTCTCAAATTGCAGAAAGACTGAACCAATTCCATTTATACTATACCAAACATATTCTTGGTTTATTATGTGATGGAGCTATCAATCCATGCTGAAAGACTGAACACCTGTTAAACACGCTACATTCTGAAACCTCGATACACTTTAAAGAAGCACATTTATCTGTGAAATCTTGAAAAAATAAATAGTTTGTTTTAAAAGCTGCACCCTTGAATCTTGTTGTTGGTACTGGTCAATAAGAGCCAATGTAAGTGCAGCACTTTTAATACAGTTTCTTCCAACTCAACATCCACTGTGAACTCCATCTCTATATCTTATAGATCATAGCTAAAGGAAATGTTTTATTTTTTCTAGTTGTGACAAGCCTTACAAGTAATGTTCTTACCACACCCTGTCTGCCATATGATTACAATAGTACATGGAGCCATCAGGGAACAGATTATATTGTTAGGTATGTTTACAGTGCAGCCTCATTCCATAACACTGACAATGATTTAAAACTGCTCTCTTTGACCATTTAATGGTTAAGATTTGCTAAGAAAATTAAGAAAAGCTTCTGAATGAATGTCTATTTGTAAGCCAAGAAAATAGGTTTTTTTTTAAAGATTTATCACTGTAATGATTGGCTCAGTTATTGAGACAATAATTTCAGTGGTGAAATTTCAAAAATATTATTTTCTTGACTTGCAAATGAACATTCTGCCAGACAACTGCAAAGGTAAGTTTTCGTGGACTTGACAATTAAGCTGTTAAAAACGAACTTTTGTGCTTTTTGACACGCCTTTGACCCATAAATGTACTTCATCCAGTCCATGTGGCCATAGGAAAGTACATTTATGAACATGATCTTATCCAAAAGCAATGAAATTAGTTTTAAAAGATTTTATCTTTGAATCTTGTCCTCGTAATCAACACACTACTAACCACTACTTATAAGCACAATACAGGGATCCATTTCTAGCTATCACCCGCCCATTTCTAGCTATCACCCGCCCATTTCTAGCTATCACCCGCCCATTTCTAGCTATCACCCGCCCATTTCTAGCTATCACCTGCCCATTTCTGCCTCAGCTTTGCCCACTTTGTACTTGTGTTGTAATCAATCTGTATACTTTAAACCCTCAATTACCAGAATCACAATTTCAAAGTAAGTATGCACGAAAGATGTTGAATATTTTGAATTTAATTTGACTGGGTCTGTTGCTGCCTGCCTCTGGCAACAACAGCTCCTGGTCAAATTTGATTCAAAATATTCAACAGGATGTTTATTAACCCTTTAACACTCATATCAGCCAAAAATGGCTTCGGCAGTGGTCTTGGGAAATGTCCATTTGCTGACCAAGAGAAGACTATTTTTGAAAATTTACCACTGGAATGACTGGCTCGATAACCGAGCCAGTCATTCCAGAGGTAAATTTTCAAAAATGGTCTTATCTTGGTCTACAAATGGACATGTTCTATGAGAAAATTGAAACTTTCTAGAACAAATTCAAGGGTTAAAGGGTTAAATTGTAAATCCATCAACGATATACAGTTCATACACTTGACAGACCTTTCACGCTTCATGACAGAGTTATAACACATCATTATGATTGTGACATCATCTACTTGATCGACAGATTGGATCCCTCTATTGATAAAAAAAAGCTGTATCATTGTGTAGGAGCTCGGAATAAGGAGCATGATGGTCATTTTGAGTGATGCTGAAAACTGAAGCTCTTCTAGATACAGCAGCAACCATTTACAGCTATCTGTTTTCAAATTAAACACTAGTTATTATCAGGGAAATTAATAATAACCACCTAATAGATATAGAAAAGATAATTATTCTGCTAAAATAATTTCAAAATATTCAGCAGTTTTTCTGTGCTGTTGCGTTGACATTAATATACAAGTTTTTTTTAGGGTTGAATGATGATTACAGGCTGCTGATTTTTAGATTGTAGGTTTTTAACCCTTTAATGGTCAAGATTTTAGACACAATTTTTTACATTCTCCTCAGTATATGTCCATTTGCAGGCCCAGATAAGGCAATTTAAAAAAAATTTATCACTGGAATGACTGGCTCGATTATCAAGCCAATCATTGACATTTCAGTGGTAAACTTTCAAAAATAGTCTTATCTTGGCCTGCAACTGGACATCCTCAACACCATTCCAGAGGCCGGTTTTGGCCGGCTTGACCATCAAAGGCTTAGTTGCTTGTACATTTCATGTATACTCCATTTTCTAGATTTCAGGCACAGCTATTTTCTACTTTTCAGAGGCGCCAATAAAAGCGATTCAGGATTTTTGAATTGCTACGAATCAGTCAAACGCATCGTTTTGAAGAAGAAATACCGAATACTTCCAATTCCAGATTTGAATGACATTCCCGTATATCTGTTTTCATACTACTTTGATAGAGCTAGAGATGCACATATAATAAGTAAGTCATGGAATTCAACCATTGTCAAGGGCTTAGATCTGTTCAACTACTGTGTTATCTGAACTTTCAGTGTAATATTTAGAAAAAATAATCATTATGAAAATGTAAGCCGATTGCTTATTAAGACAGAATTTTACTGTCTTGTCTGACATCCTATTTTATCACATGATGGAGTTAAACATCGTAATGGACTGTTCCATTTTTAGCTATGCCCCGCCCATCTTTAGCTAAGCTCCGCCCACACCTCGATCGTGTTGGGATCGATCGATCTCTGAACTCCCTGACCATCAATTTCCAGAAAATTATACAAGTAAGCTGTTGAATATATTGAAACTAATTTGACTGGGTGCTGTTGCTGCCTTTGGCAGCAACAGCGCACAGTCAAATTAGTTTCAAAATATTCAACAGCATGTTTATTAAATAGTAGAGACATACAATTTGTACAACGTGTCGGACTATTAAAGGTTAAAGACGGGCAGTATAGAATCATTTATGATGTAATGATTATGACGTCATCCTACACGCCGCTTAGCTGATTATGTCGTCGTATGACGTCATTACTCTGGAAAGGTCCATTGAATTTGATGGAAATTTGTTGCTGTATAACACATTGTGACACATAGGTGAAACGTTTTCAAACTATTTAACATAGTTCATTTTTAATGCCCTCATAACCAGCTTTCTCAGACTTCATGATGAAATAATGCGGTAATATAATAATTGTGTAGTTGTACTGTGTATGGACATGCATGGTGACTCATTGTATGCTTATCCTATTGTAGTGTTGCTATAACAGAGTAAAGCTGTGAACTGTTTTAATGTTTGTGACTCACTTGTGTACAATGGACTTTTCCAGTTTATCCATCAATCATATGATGTCATAAGCAACTACATTACGTGTAAGATGATGTCATAATCAATTATGTGGATAAGTACATAACGAACGCCGAATTGATGATGGACTAAGCATTGTTGTATGAATTGTATGTTTTTACTATTTAATAAATATTCTATTGAATATATCAACAGCTCCTAGTCAAATTAGTTTCAAAATATTCAACAGCTTACCAGTATAGTTTTCTGGAAATTGATAGTCGAGCATTTAGAGATCGATTGATCCCAATACTGACAAAATGCGGGTGGAGTTTAGCTAGAGATGGGCGGGGTTTAGCTAAAACGGGATTCCTTTGTTGTAGTATTTAATCATTCAAACAGCCACGCAACAGTGCACTAAGAGAGCTGTGATGTTGTGCTATTTTAATACATATTGAATGCCATGTTCAAAATGGCAGTTAAGACAGGTGGCTTTTCACCTCATGTTCGTTTGACCTTTGCAGATCAGAAACAACAAATTGTTTTTGATGTAAGGAATATTCTGTTGACAAGTTTGAAAGTAATTTTACTTGGAGCTATTGCTGTCTAGGCAGAAACATGTTCCAGTGAAATTCCTTTCAAAATATTCAACAGCTTTTCTGTATAGTTGTTTTGAAAATTTTACACACCAGCATTTCAATGGTTACGCCTTACCACACTGATGTCATTATTCTATCTTTTGCTGTGTCAAATAGCAAAGGAACTGGTGTACATTTTTCAATACTTTTGGTGGATGATGTTCCTAGTTATGACAGCAACATCTTCCACCAAATTTGTTGAAAAATTTACACCAGTTCATCTTTTAATGTAATTTGAGAATTTAAAATTTTGATATCAGATTGGTAATGGTTAAAGGGTTAAAGAATCACAATTTTTATACCTGAAAAGGTGTATCTAATCCTTCAATCATGTATGACTGGTTATTTCCTCTTTGCCACAGAGTCAGCAAGCGGAGGTGAGCTGATGGTGAAAGATTACAAGAGACACGCCGAGCGAGGTTAGAAATTATACCACCATTGCAAGATGTATTCTAGTAATTGCATAGTTACTCTAACATTATTATTGGCGAAAATTAAAATTTTTGGCAATATATCGATGGGTTCCATTACGTATATAAGGTGGATGGAGCGAAATAATATTGAGGTCATGGGGTCAAAGTTCAAGGTTACAGTGACCTTGGTAAAAAAACCTACTTTTACGGTTAGGTCTTGGGTTTAGTTCAACATATCGTCTTCTATGTCGACATGCAGTCACCCAAAGGGGACTAAACTTGGTCACATGCTTCCTTATATCAAGTGGATGGAGCACAGTGTTATTGAGGGAATGAGGTCAAAGTTCAAGGTCACTGTGATCTTGGTATTAAACTACTTTTTACGGTTACTTTTTGTGTTTAGCTCAACATATCCTCTTATTGGCATGGTTTCACACTATTGGGACTAAACTTAGACACATGCCTCCCTGTATCAAGGCCATTGAGCACAACAATATTGAGGCCGTGAGGTCAAAGTTCGAGGGCACTGGATTTGATATATAACTATTTTTTTATGGTTAAGTTTTGTATTTGTTTAGTTTAGCACAACCCTTGGGGACATGCTTACATATGTCAAATGGATGGAACACAATGATATTGAAGTAAAAGGTCAAGGCCACCAGGACCGTGGTATAATACTCTATTGGTTCCATTTAAGTTCTTAGTTTTATTCAACATATCGTTTTATATCTAAGGATTGGTTCAGCCTATTGTTACTAACACATGGTTACATATATCAAGCAGATGCAGAACAATGTTGTTGAGATAATAATAAGGAAAAATTAGTTACCTCTCCGGGATGTAGAAATTGTTTGAGTGTCGCTTTCGTGACCATCTCGGCCACTTCATCAGCACTAACTGACAGTCGCTGGCAACGTCACTCTGGTCAGTTCTTGTGGAGTCACGTGACAGCATGGACTTTAACCTTCCGTTTGAATAAGTTGGTCTCAATGTTGATGACCGAGGCACTGCTGGTGGGGATGACGTGGCCAGTGGATTCTGTATGTTCTGCCACAGCTGAGTTGGAATTGATTTTAAGATGTTCTTTGACTCTGGTGCTGAGAGGCCTTTTGGTTTCGCCTATGTACGTCCCCTCACATTGGTCACATTCGATCTTGTAGATGACTCCAGAGCGTTCATCTGTGGTCAGTTTATCTTTGGGTCTTACTAGTTGTGATCTTAAGGTGTTGACGGGCTTGTGGTAGGTTTTGATGTGGTGTTCTCTGAAGAGTCTGCCAAGGTGTTCTGATAGGCCATGGATGTACGGAAGTCCGACTAGTGGAAGTTTTTCGACATCTGGTGATTTATTACGAGGTGGGGGAGGTGGTTTTGTCATCCATGAAGTGTAACCGTTAGCTAGGAGAGACTATTGGATGTGATGATGTTTCTGTGATGATGAAGTCTGCGCGGTGAAATAGAGTTCTGACGACTGACCTTTTGTGTTCCAAATGGTGATTAGAGTGAAAATTTAGATATTGATCTGTGTGTGGGGGTTTTCTATAGACGGTAAGTTTGGTGGTTCCGGAATCACTGACATGTACCAAGACGTCCAGGAAGGCAATCTGGCCATCTTCTTCGACTTCGCTGGTGAATTGGATGCATTGGTCGATGCTGTTGAGGTGATCAGTGTAAGGTTGGATGTTGTAGAGGTGCAGGCATGTGAAAGTGTCATCCACATATCAGTACTAGAAATTTGGTGTGTCTGTGGCTGTGCTAAGTGCTTGTTGCTCGAAGGATTCCATATAAAGGTTTGCGATCACTGGCGACACTGATGAGCCCAATAGCTACTCCATGAATTTGGTTGTAGAAGTAGCCATTCTGAACGAAATAGGTGGTGTCTAACACGATCTTCAAGAGCCTGATAATCTGAGTTGGAGAGTGGCTGGTTCGGTCTTTCAATGAGGGGTCTAGGTCAAGAACTCTCTGGATGACTGGAAGAGCCTTGTCCACTGGGATGCTGGTGAATGTTGTTGAGGTCAAAGGTCAAGTTAACTGTGACCTTTATATAAAACTATTCTTTTCGGTTAGATTTTTGGTTTAGCTCAACATAATGCCTTATATCTCAGGATTGGTTCACCCTACTTGAATTTAACTTGGTCACATGTTTAGCTATATGAAGTACAATGATATTGAAGTCAAGGTCATTGTAGCATTTGTATAACATGCATGCTTTAACAGTGTGTTTCTGCTTAGCTCATCTGGCCTTTATTTCAGAATTGGCCAAATTATTGGAAATAAGCATCATCATATAGTTACCTCAACCGGGAGGAGAAGTGCAGACATTCAGACTTGAGGTCACGGTCATTGTGATCTTAATACAAAGTTAGATTTGCATTTGGAAATGCAAAATGTCAAGATTTTCACCAATATCCCATCAGGGTAATACTGATGTCTTGTTTAATGATTCATTTCTTTGAAAAATAATCCTTATACCACCAATATAAATAACACAGTGGGATAAAGGGCTCGTTCATAATGAACACATTCTTCTACCTCCTGCCGACTTTGATATGGAAACATGTATTCGAGATGTCAAGTGAAGGGCTTCAATTTTTGTTTCACTACAGTTAGTTATAGCAGTATTGGTCATGTTTGAGGTGAAATACAGTTGATCAAATATGTATACAAGAAGTCTGTGTGTTTCAAATCCAAATCAAAATATGCTATTGCCAGCTTTACCAAAGACACACACAATCTTTCTAAAAAACTGCACTATAATGCACAGTGACATGCAATGGAGGAATCCAGTTTTAGCTATGCCCTGCCCATCTCTAACTAAGTGCCACACCCACACTTTGTCCATGTTGTGATCGATCGATCCCTGAACTCCCTGACTTTCAATTTCCAGAAAACTATACAGGTAAGCTGTTGAATATTTTTTTAAATAATTTGACGGGTGTTGTTGCTGACTATGGCTTGTTGCTACCTATGGCTAGGCAGCAACAGCGCCCAGTCAAATTAGTTTAAAAATATTCAACAACATGTTTATTTAATAGTAAAGACATACAAGTCGTACAACAACGCTTAGTCTGTCATCAATTAAGCATTCGTGACGAACTTAGCTACGTCATGCATGATGTAATTGATTATGACGCCGTTCTACACTAGAGCTGGGCGGTCTGACGGTAGTACTGTGAGGACTGCGGTATACCGTGAACCGATATCGTGACCATTGACATTTCCAAATACCGTGAATACCGTCCATAATGTTTGAGCAATATTTGAGAAATAGACCCATGAAATCTGACTTGACCAAGGTGCTAATAGTGCCAAAAATACAGGCATCCCTAACTATTAGCCAAGTTGAGGTGAAAGGGTTGTTGTAAAAACAAACATCAAGACGTCAATTACAAAATAATGACAGGCAGAATTGTATGTCAAGCGTACGTCTTGAAAGTCTCACGGTAAAATTGCTTTATTTAAAACATCTAAACTCATTCTCTGTCCGTCCGCCGGTAGTAATTACACTATACTATATTCCCTATTCCCATTTCTATTATTTGTAATTTATTACTCCAAGCATTTTGTCACTGAACAAACACGCTAGAATAACAAAATAACATACAAACTGCGTGCTATTCAAACACAACAGCGATCTCGCAAAGACGTATCTGATTGGTTGTTCATGAACTAGACCGTAGGAAAATACATTACTATGCTGAATTTATCAATGAAAATTTACTAAAACGTAGTATTTGTTCGCGCCATTTTGATCATGTGCTAATTTATTAAGTCGTTATTTTTTATTTTTCTGGCTTGTTTTAAGAAATTTCTTTAAGAGTTAAATCCAGTTTAAGTAATGACACCTAAAAATTATAGTGTTTTAGTTTTTGTAATTCATTTTTTAACTGGCTACACGTCGGAAGTTCGCGGAAATAGCTTTTTACACGCATTGTTCACGTGAAGCATGGCGAGTAATGAGTCTGCACATCGGGTACTCGGTAATTATCAGAAGCTTTGGAATCGGCTATATTCAATGTCGTGTTATATGCATGCGTATCATTCGGCATGTGTATAGGCCTGTTTTCGCGAGTAACCGAATATACGACTCCCAACAGAAATAAAAGATTACAACACTGGCCTCGTTTAAATACTCTCGTATTTTGTCTGGACTCTGTTTATCAACGCGCTCGACCGCCAAAATAAAATTTACCGTTTGCTGGTCGCACGCATTAATAGCAAGACCAATCCAGATTGAAAATAGCGCACTCCAATGTCTCAAACAGAGGGTTATAGTTAGCGAGCCAACCACACACTTTGACCGATATTCCCGTGAATGATATTACGTCAATAAAAATAGTGACCTAATAAAATTATGAAATTAAACAGTCACAATAGCCATAATGTTTTTCTTCTCTAAATCAGGAAGCCGATTTATGTATTTTACCTATATTTACCGTTGATTGGAGATGGAAGTGAAAAGGAAATGAAGAAAATTGTTCTAATTTCGTGGCATGCCTCAACCTCAGCTGACGGTATACCGTGGTACCGCGGTATTTTTTCATGGTACCGATACCGTCATGTAAATGTCAATACTGCCCAGCTCTATTCTACACGTCATGTAGTTGATTATAACGCCATATGATTGATGGATAAACTGGAAAGGTCAATTAGATAGCATTACACACACAAATGAAATATATATATATATATATATATATATATATATATATATATATAAAGGATCATTTTAGGTAGTAACGCTAGGCTAAAATGGGAGATTATGTATTCGTTGTCAAGATATGTTGGTTGTTCTTGGCCGTGTATTCCAATCTGTGCTCTTCCAGGGAAATTATGATTATTACATGTGTGTAATAATGGGATGATTGAAGGCATAGAATGTCAGAATACATTGATTACGATGAATGTATGGATAAATAAAGGACAAAATGAATCTAACAGCATGCGTGTGCGTGCGTGCATGTGTTTGGATGGATAAATGGAGATATAGATGGAATGACAATAATAATAATAATTAGCTAGTTGTGTATTTATCATTCACAGTTTGTCAGCCTGACCATTCACTTGCCAAGCGACCATTTCTGTGCTTAGATTTAACGTTTCTCTACAGTATGTTACAAGATGGACTAAGGATTCACAGTGATACAAAATTACAGGTAATTTACCCCTTTAACACTTTCATGCAGAAGACGGCCACATCCAGCCCCGCAATGATCTTGATAGAAGACCATTTTTGAAAATTTACCACTAGGGGAATGGCTCATTAACTAAGCCAGTTATTTCAGGGGTAAATTTTCAAAAATAGTCTGTCTTCAAATGGACATTCAATAAGCAAATATGTTGATTTTCTTGACCAAACAACCATTAAAGAGGTAATTTGGTCAAGTAAACCAAAATAAATGCTTATTGAATGTCCTATAGAGGAATTCAATGTGTCCATCAGGTATATGACATCATGATCAAATATGGTACAGGTAGGCTGACATCGCAATTAAAATACATCATGAATGGCGTATCTAAGTCTGTCAGGAACTCTTAATAGCCCTTCATGTGTACAAATTCTATGTCTACTTTAGCAACAGCACCCAGTCAAATTAGTTTCAAAATATTCCTGCAGCTTACCTGTATAGTTTTCTGGAAATTGGCATTCAGGGATTTCAGGGTTCAATCAATCCGGCTTGACCATTAATGGGTTAAGCTAAGCATTTGCTAGATAGTCTGTGAGGGTCTGTGAGGGTCTGTGAGGGTCTGTGAGGGTAATGGGTGTTGTTGTTAAATGTATTTATTGCATTTCTTAATGAGCGACCGCCAGAATTATATCAGCGATAAGACAGCTAACGATAATAATAATAATAATAATAATAATAATAATAATAATAATAATAATAATGTATTGTGTCTATTGCAGTTAAAGAAGAAGATAGATGGTGTTGAGATCAGCTGGGCATTAGGAGCTCTGTTTAATCTGATTGGAAAACTAAATATTGGCCAGCAATCATGACCCAGGACCAGCTGACATAAATACAGACATAATATATTCAGAGTTCTCGTGTATTATTGACCTTTAATGGACAATGTGGTCAAGACTAGCCTCTAGTAGTCATGCGAAAGGTCCATGTGCAGGTCAAGAAAAGACCTTTTGAAAATTTATCACTGGAATAACTGACTCGCTAACATTAGCCAGTCATTCCAGTTGTAAATTTTTCAAAAATACTTTTCTCGGCCTGTGAACGGAGAAATAAGATAATAAGCAAATAATGAAATGTTTTTTGTTTGTGAAAGGGTTACGGAGATGACCCTGTATTATATTGTGCATGTCCGTCTATTTGTGAGTCTATTTTTTTTAAACTATTGATCCAATTTGCTTCAAATTGTAAACAGGGTCTTCCCGCCTTTGATCTTGATTATAGAATTTATCTGGAACAAGATCAAATATTGTATCTACAATCTGTGATTGTTCTTATTTTGTGTTGTAATATTATTCCTGCTCTTTTAATGATGTTACCCCTATAAGACTCATGTCAGTCAAAAAGGCATCTGCAGTGGTCTTGAGAAATGCCCATTTGCAGACCAAAGAAAACTTTAGCTCGCCTTCATGAAGTAAAGCGAGCTATTGCCATATCCTGCACGTCATCCGGTGGCGGCGGTTGTGGTGGCGGTGGCGGTCAATTTGTGTTTGGCTTAGCTTTTCTTGTTTATATGTCAGGTTTGATTAATCATACTGGATCCAAACTTGGACACATACCTCCTTATAATGAACCTGACCTCACACACTTACATTGAGGTCAAAAGGTCATGGTCACTGTGACCTTGGTAAAAACCTTATTTTTCAACATTAACATTTTCTGTTTAGCTCGACTTTTTTGTTTATACCTCAGCTTTTGTTAACCATACTGGACCCAAACTTGGACATATGCCTCCTTATAATGACACGGCATCACACAATGGTTTTTTGGTCGAAAGGTCAAAGTCTGATTTTCATGACGATCATCTGTCATCCATCCTTTGTTTAGAAATGCAACCTTTGTTTAGAAACGCTACTCCTCATTATCCGCTTGGCGAATTTCAACCAAATTTGGCTGGATGAACCCTATGGGAGTAGGCTTCAGAATTTCTCTATAGAATTTTGATTGATCATTTTTTGGGATTAAAATCATATATTTTATGAAAAATTTACCTGAAATTGTCAAAACGCTACTCCTCATTAACCACTTGGCGGATTTGGCTGGAAGGACCTTACGGGGCTATGCTTCAGAAGGTATATACAGAATTTTGATTGGTCAAGTTTTTTGGTGAAAGCCTTAGATTTTATGAAAAATTGGAAATTGTCTAAACGCTACTCATCATTAACCACTTAAAAGATTTCAACTCTAGTTGGCTAGACAGACCTTATCACGCTGAAAATCAAATTTTATGGAAAATTTACTGGAAATTGTCAAAATGCATTTTCTCCATAATTGCTTGGTGGATTTTACCTGTATTTGGCTGGAAAGGATTCTACAGTGATAGGCTCTAGAACTTATATACAGAATGTGGTTGGTCAAAGTTTTGGTGCCCATTTGGATTCTTTGAAAACTTTCCAGAATCATGTAAAACATATCAAACAAGAATTTTGATTGGGCAATTTCTTTGGTGGCCATCTTGGATTTGTTCGGAAATAATCATATCTACCGTTATTTAAATGCAAATTGTTCAAATCCTAATGGTCCTGGTTAGCATTACAGGCCCTTGGGCCTCTTGTTGATAAGGCCTTCTATATTTATTTTATGTTTGAAGTCAAACTTCATAGTTTATTGCAAAGTCGTAAAGTCGAGCTTCATGGTTGCATTGCGACGACATTTCTGTTTGAAAACTTACAACTGGAATGACTGGCTCGATAATTGAGCCAGTCATTCCAGTGGTAGATTAAAAAAAATAGTATTCTCTTGGTCTGCAAATTGACATTTTCTTTGAAAAAAAGCAAAATTTTCTTGAACAAATTTAAGCCTTAAGAGGTTAAAGTATATCTGAAATGTATCTGCTGTTGAGTCAGTAGAATAACTATATATATTTTGCAATAACTTTCTCACATGCCCAAATAAGTGAAGCTTTTCCTGAATTCAAATCCTTGCTTCCTCTTGATGTATTCCCTGAAATGAAAACATAGCATGCTTCATAGACTAAGAAATGACCTATGAAAATGTTAAATTAGAGGACAGTAGATCAACACGCATGTATACCTGTGTGTTGATCTACTGTCCTGTTATTTTGCCACAATCTATGATGTTTACTTGACACAAGTTGACTGTTTATCACGTAAGCCGAATCCGTATGTACCCACCTACAAGTCTGTGAGTCTTGCAAATCAGTACGCCATTTTGTGTGGAGAACCTATCAATTAATATGGTGATTACATTTTACGACCTGCATTGACTTGAGTAGGTCTCAGTTGTATTTAGAGACATAATTACTCTCGCCCCGTAATGCTACTGGAGCTGTAGCTCAAAAACTACTTATCCGATTTGTGCTCAAATTTTATCAAAGCAAATGACCTTACCTTGAAAATATATTTCCTGACTGACTTTGATCCTGGATCCGGATCGGATCTATAAATGTCTAAACAAGTCTGTGTGTTATAGAACTGCGACAGCGTAATAGGTATTTCGGAATGTCAGAATGGGCGGACAGATGGCTGACAGACTGACTGATACTAGCTATGAGTTGCAACTGAAAACTACTCCAATCTTATTTAAACAACAAAAAAGGGGGTTTCCAGACTGTTTCGTGATCCAAAAAATCCAAAAGGAATTTTGCAATTTGATAAATATTGGACAGGCAGCATATTCAATCTCTGATTGATCTTGTTTCTAACTTTAACTTAAATTCTCATGCCACCTTGCTGGTAAAAACATTAATTCACATTTCCAGAGTATCCATCTATCATATGACGTCATGATCAGCTAAGTGACCTGTAAGATGACGTCATAATCATTACATCATAAATGATTCTATTTGGCCCATTTTTAACTCTTAAGTTAATGGTTAACCATGTATGAATTAAACAAGCTGTTGAATATTTTGAAACTAATTTGACTGGGCGTTGTTGCTGTCATAGTCAGCAACAGCGTTGTTGCTGTCATAGGGAGCAACAGTGTCCAGTCAAATTAGTTTCAAAATATTCAATAGCTTACCTGTATAGTTTTCTGGAAATTGATAGTCAGGGAGGTCAGAGATCGATGGATCTCAACACGGCGAGGTGTGGGTGGAACTTAGCTAGAGATGGGTGGGCCATAGCTAAAAATGGAAAGGTCCATTCTCAAAGATATATACTTAGTTAATTACCCTTGCCCGTAATGGGCAAGGGTAATTAATTACGCAAATATCTTTGAGAATTAATGAGAATTACTCTAGATATGCAGTATTGCATTCAGGTGTGTGTATCCGTGTACCTTGGGGATGGGAGAGCGTCTATGTGTAAAAAAATTACTAATCTGTCTCATGAACCGATTCAAATTTTAGCATGACAAAAGATCTTACCATGGAGAGAGTTTCCAGGCTTGTTTCTTCAATAGTAACCACTAGAGTTATAACCCTTGGAAATTTCTGCCCTTCAAATAAGCAATATGACATAATGAAATCCTCAGCTGTAAATGTTTGTTTCTAATATATGAATATTATACTCCTCAATGTGTTGCCGTTAACTGTTTAATATTTACTCTTGTAAAATTGACACCTGTTCATTAAATATATATGTACCTGTATTACTCATATTACTTGTTAGGGCCTTATATGTACAAATGGTGGGTATATTTTCACATTATTGAAAAAAAATTCTGCTGATTCATTTAAAAACAATATATTGTCGATGTATTGAATCTTAGACAACAATGACTTTCAGTCAAATTATTTTCAAAATAAACAGTATGACTGTAATTAGTAAATATAGCATGAAATTTGAGGTATATTGTTTAGATGGTCAAATTTGAACTTCATCTTTTTATTTCAGTTAACACTTTAGTGGTCAAGCCAGCCAAAACTGGCCTTTACAGTGGTCTTGAGGAATGGCCAAGAGAACACTTTGTCTTGAGACCTACCTGAGAACGGCTTGACTTAGTAATCTGAATGGTGTTCAGTGTCCGATCGGAGAATTGCATACTAGAATGTTACAGTACTTCTAAATGGGCCAATGGCTTGGCATGTGGTGGCATTTAGTTGAAATGTTAGCACTTGTCATGCTTGATGGCTTGGCATGCACAGGCCCAGGCCTCTAGTTGAAATGTTAGCACTGAAATGACTGGCTCGATAACAACATTTTTATATGCTCGCTCAAATCGGTGTATTATGTGATGGCGCTCACCGTCCGTCTGTCTGATTCTTGTCCGGGCCAGATCTCGAAGAGTTCTGAACCAACACTCATAATTTTTTGCCAGCTAATGTCATAGGCAGGTATAGATCCGCCCATGTTCGCCAGAATTATCTCGCTTGAAAGGTTCAAATTCGTCAAAATTGTCTTTTCTGGGCCAGATCTCGAAGCCTTTTGAACCTACGCTCACAATTCTTTTTCAGCAGATGTCACAATATTTGTCAGACATGTCAGACGCATATCGCTGACAAGTTTTTTCTTCAAATAACACTTCTTCAACAGCTGGCTTTATTGCAGGCATATATTGTGTTTTACTAAAACTGTTAACTTTTTGACAAATCTCGATGAATTCCCTGTACCTCAATCTTGGGGCAAACAAACAGGAAAGCTGTTGAATATTTAGAAATTAATTTGAATGGAAGCTATTGCTGCCTTAGCTAGCAACTATCTCCAGTCAAATTAATTTCAAAATATTCAAGTGTAAGTTTTATATCGTAAAGAATTTACTTTTTCAGGCATTTGTCTGTGATATGGTTAAAGTACAACAACCATGGTTCTAATTCAATCATTATTCACCTGTAGTAAAATAAACATTAACTTTTCTGTAATTTTATTCTACATTTAAAACGTCTTCCTTTGACCCTTACAGACCAGAAATGACACATTCTTTATGATTTAAGGATCTATTCTATTGTTATTGTAAAACTAATTTGACTGGCAGATGTTGCAGCTAATGGCAGCAATAGGTTCCAGTCAAATTCGTTTCAAAGTATTCAACAGCATGCGTGTATAGCTATTTTCAAATTGAGACATTGGAATTTCAAGGGTTAATTAAAGTTCATGTATAAAGTTAACAATATCCCACTTAATGCTCTAATGTGTCTAAGTTCAGTAATGGACCGTTCCATTTTTAGCTATGCCCCGCCCATCACTAGCTAAGCTCCACCCACACCTCGCTGTGTTTGGATTGATCGATCTCCGAATGCCCTAGCTATCAATTTCCTGAAGACTATACAGGGAAGCTGTTGAATATTTTGTAACTAATTTGACTGGGTGCTGTTGCTGCCTATGGCAGCAACAGCGCCTAGTCAAATTAGTTTCAAAATATTCAACAGAATATTTATTAAATAGTAAAAGCAAACAATTTGTACAACAAGGCATAGACCGTCTTCAAATATGCGTTCGTGACGTACTTATCGACATCATTCGTGACGTCATCCATTATGATGTCATTCTACACACCAAGTAGATGATTATGACGTCATACGATGGGTACATACTCTGGAAAGGTGAATTAGGGCCACACACTGGAAGGTGTGGAAGCCCTATTACATGTATAGTAATAACCATGTCTATCCGCTCGTTTGTCCGTCCACAATATCTCGTAAACAGCATAGATCTTGGTGTATGCCTCAGTTATGATACGCAAATGTGCCTTTTGGAGAATTCACGTTTATAGGTCCAATATTTTGGGTGAAAATGGGCTTTTTAATGCAAACACTAACGATTTTGTCAATGTTCTTGTAAACAGAATTTAATACAGAATCACTTAAAATAATTTAATGAAACTTCGCAGATGATCATCTTTATGATGAGTAGATGTGCCTTTTATGGGAAGTTCCACGTATGAATATTCAGTCTATGTTTCCAATGTTTTAAAAAAATTGATAAAACAAATATTCAGCCACCGCCTTCCTATGGTGGGGTAAAACCCTTGTAAAATGGAGCGACACTTTCTGATAAATTTGTTTCCATTCATGTTTTAGTAAGCACTGTAAAGATGGATATAGTGAATGCGGGGACCGTCTGTGACAAACATAGTTTTCTAGTTTACGAAGTCATAAATAACATATATATCTCTGAACACAAAGTAAGCAAACCAACTTGACCAAATTTGTTATGGCTCCTCAAATGTCCAGTAAAAGGTTAACATGTTAGCATCGTGTCTGATTGTATTAACACTTTAACCATCGAATCTGTTCAAGAAAATTTGAATTTTCTCATAGAAAATGTTCATTTGCAGACCAGGAGAATACATACTATTTTTGAAAATTTACCACTGGAATGACTGGCTCAGTTATCGAGCCAATCATTCCAGTGGTAAATTTTCAGTTTTCTCTTGGTCTGCAAATAGGCATTTCTCAAGACCACTGCAGAAGCCATTTTTGGCTGATATGAGTGGTATGATGGGGTACTATGCTACTGTGGTACGTAACCCTTTAACCCTCGAATTTGTTCAAGAAAATTTCAATCTTCTCATAGAAAATGTACATTTGCAGACCAAGAGAAGACTATTTTTGAAAATTTACCAACGGAATGACTGGCTCGGTTATTGAGCCAGTCATTCCAGTGGTAAATTTTCAAATAGCCTTCTCTTGGTCTGCAAATGGACAGTTCTCAAGACCACTGTAGAAGGTATTTTTGGATGATATTAGTGTTAAAGGGTTAATACAATTTCTAACTGTACACCAACTGTTTCAGAAAATAGCATGCCTAAAGTGTAAACAGTTTATCACAATTGAAGAATTACCGTTTTACATATGTGCTTCCTACTCTGAAGGCACACTGCCATGTCACAATTTAACACCTATTAGGGTGACCCGGGGGTCTACGGTACCGTGGCACTGGGTGTTGAAATCAATTTAAAAATCTGAAATTTTCTTCAGTCTTATTCTGTAAATATTAGTACTCTAAAGTATTAGTACTCTACCCTAAATGGTTAAAGCGATGCTAATCTCATCTCAAATGTTGTATTGCACTGATAGAATATGGTTTATAGATTCCATATCATTCATATCCTGTCACATTTCCTGATCTGTATCGCAATTATTTGTTTTGTAATATCGAGTAAATGTTGAACGGTGATCGACACCATTTTATCTCCTCAAGTTATTGTGTGTGATGTCATGTCAGCTCCAAAGCATCACATTCTTCATTATGTAATGCTCATCCCATTGAATATTTTGAAACGAATTTGACCAGAAGTTGTTGCTGCAGCAACAACTTCCAATCAAATTGGTTACAAAATATTCAATAGCTTACCTGTAGGATTGCTTTTATACCACTTTGCCAAACTATAGCTGGAGCCTCTATGACTGAGCGTATATACCGAGACAGACACACTAGGATTTTTCTGATTGGTTGAAAAGTAAATCATGACAGCCATCATAGGTTGTAGAACTCTACCAACATTTAACTACTAAATCCTGAATATCTTTCCTTAGCGGCGTGATAAAAAGCTTAAAATTACCTGGATAGTTTATAACCGGTGTGTTAGATCAACTGAATAGCTATCAAGAGATGGGATTAGTTATCCTTTAAAAAATAATATTTTGTGAGTTGAAATGAAATGGCAGGTTTTCCAGACAGCCCAACATTATAATCAGGGTATTTTGAAACTAATTTGACTGGGCACTGTTGCTGTCTTAGGCAGCAACAGCACCCAGTCAAATTAGTTTCAAAAGATTCAACAGCATACCTCTGTAGTTTTTTGGAAATTGATAGTCAGGGTGTTCAGAGATTGATCGATCCCAAAACAGGCGAGGTGTGGGTGGAGCTTAGCTGGAGATGGGCGGGGCATAGCTAAAATCAGAAAGGTCCATTACATGTGTGGAAGATCCAAAATGGCTTTATTAGTATTTTTACCCTGACCTCGTATGTTACAACATTGGCCTGGATCCAGAAACATCTGTGAAGACAATGAGACAGCAAGGGATTGCAAATCCAGGACGACCAGCTTGTCATCATTTTTTGTCTGGAAAATAAGTTTGGACAAGCGGGAGAGTGTGTGGTTTGCCCTTTTCAGCCAAAGCGTGCGTGCATGATTTGTCTTTTCCAAAGCATGCAGAAATGCATACAAATCATAAAATTAAGCTATAACCTGTCTATTACAAATTGCAAAGACAAATATAATTCAACAGATTTATTTATTGACACTTAGCAGTTAATAATTATTAACTATTTTGCTACAAATAAGGATATCCGGAGGCCTGTTAAAAAAATCAGCATTTTTTCTATAAATCCAGAGATTGCCGCTATTGCTCTTTGTTACTTGGGAGCTAAGAATAATTAAAATTAGAATCATGGTTGTCGGTGTTTGAATAATATGTATACTACAAAGATTATTATTGATTTTATGTCTACCTAGCCATGGTTTTAAATATTGTAACTTGCTATACTTTTTATTAATATTGTATACACCTGTGCAAAAGTTAAGCACCACCCTATTTTTACGCACATGCGAGGGTATATTCATGTGCTATGAAGAAAGCAATAGCATAAACATTTATGTACCCATCCATCTTAGTGCAAGAGGTAATAATGCAACTAGAGGAATGCTGATTATGATGGTGTTTTTGTTTGAACTTGAAAACGAGGCCTGAATATGGTTACGTTGACACAACTGACAACTATTGCCCTACAGTTGACACACGTGGCTAGATTGTCATTAATGGTGTCTGAAAACGAAGTTTAACATCTGTGCACGAGTTTGAGACTGTCATTATTAATACCGGGTATATCCACCTTGTGCCTGGATGACGGCCTGGACACGACGTCTCATGCTGGTCACCAACCGACTGATACGCCATTGTGGTATTCGTTGCCATTCAAGATGGAGTGCGTCTGTTAATTCCTGTAGGTTCTGCACAGGAGGATCCCTCCTTCTCACCATGTTTCCCAGAATGTCCCAGATATGCTCAATAGGGTTCATGTCAGGGCTCCTTGCTGGCCATGGTAGGGTTTCGATGGCATTCTGGCGGAGGTATTCATGCACAGCTCTAGCACGATGTGGTCGGGCGTTGTCATCCATGAATATAGGGTGGGTTCCAGGTGCATGATTTACAAAATGAGGGACCACAACTCTATCCAGTATGGAATCTTGATATCTTTGTCCATTTAGTGTTCCGGGTACAGTCAACAGATCCAGCTTACAATCAAATGAGATGCACCCCCATATCATAACGGAACCTCCACCAAATGGAACTTCTTCCATGATGTTACGTTGGTCGTACGCCGTGCGTCTGGACCTCCATACACGAGTTCGACCATCTGTGGCATGAAGCAGGAACCGACAGTGTACCCGTCTCCAGGATCTCATGTTCCAGTGTCTTCTTTCGTTGCACCACCTCAGACGCTCCTCTTTGTGGTGTGCAGTGAGGAGAGGACGTCTGACAGGTCTCCTAGCTTTCATGCCAGCAGCATACAGTCTCCTTTTGACGGTAGACATTGACACTCTATTGCGCGTTTCCCATTGCTGGCTGAGCACTCTGCTGTTGGTGAATGGAGATCTCCTAACAAGGCGTACTAGGGCTCGATCATCACGGGCAGTAGTCTTCTTCGGTCTTCCAGATCTAAGCCTGTCCTTCACCTCGTTAGTTTGCCCATGTTTTGCAATCAAACGACTGATTACAGTATGGTTAATGTTCAGCTGTCTGCCAATCTCTCTGCATGACATACCAGTGGTATGCATGCCTATGATTTGCCATTTCACACGATCACTTAACCTTCGTCTTGCCATAGCGGTTCACAATCAAGAGCTAATTCTCTCTGTACAAATAAACCACGGTCATGAACACAAAATCCTAATCTTGTCGCCTAAATCTGTATGTAATGTTCTACACCTCAAACTGGACTTTTACATAACTGAACACGTGTGCTGTTTCCCGCCACGCACGGACATCAAGCGGCGTGAAGTCATGCATGCATGTGCATTTCGTACTTGGAATTATGTCAGCTAACGCGGGGACAAAACGTATGGCAGCCTAGTTGTACCATCATGTTTCTACGTTCTATTGTTTTTGCTGGTGCTTAACTTTTGCACAGGTGTATATTTCTACACTAAATCAGAAATTGCTTTAATTAAGTTTGTTGTACTTTATGAATGAATCTTATAATGTGAACAGAATTGTAATGTGATCATGTGTTTTGGGGGATGGTGGGAGTTCAAATGTATTAAAGGTCAACATTCACACCAGAATGCTGGAAAATAAAATTGTTAAAATTATGTACCTAAATGTAATACGGTGAAATAAATATTTACATATGATGATTTCATTCTGTATAAATTATTACATTAATACAAAATTTTTGTTGTAAAGGTAAATTAAAGATTTGTAATCCTTCTACTTCACAACTATGCAAAATTATATTTTACTTATATTAATCTGTAGGGAAAGAAATCATCAAATGTTAAGATTTATTTTTGTCGAGCCCTATGCAAAGCATAGGATGGCTTGACATAGTGATACAAATAGCATACCTGCGTGCAGATAAATGTTAGTTTTAAAGTCATCTAGGGCTTGTCCGATCTTAATAACTATACCATCTGGTGCGAATCTAGTCTATCATAATGGAAATGATTTTCTAATTTTTTCCATATTTTTACAGGTTTTGGACTTAGCTTATTTTGCAACAAGAATTAGGTAAATGTTTCAACGGCCATTTAATTCTTCAAGGGATATCCATAAAACTACAAATTTGTTCTAATGCCATCATTGCATCCAGTTGCCATCATAATTAAAATGATTTTCAGATTGTTGCCATATTTCTACGAGTTTATTTGTGTGATTTGTCTCCTTTACATGAATGTTAGTTTTTCAGGAGATATTTGATTCATCAAGGGGATATAATATTTTCTTAAATCCTTATTTAGTGACACTGGCCACACATATGTGGTATGTGGAAACACTAAAGGGTTTGACACGTGGGATGCAGTCCTAGTGTTTCATTACAATGAGGTACGCAATTTTAGCCTTTAAAACTATACAATTTGAAGAAATTCTATTTTCCAGCTTTTCGTTGTGAATGTGAGCGTTTAACCCTTTACTGGTCAAATTTGGTCAAGAAAATCCAAATATTTGCTTATTGAATGTCCATTTGCAGGCCAGGAGAGGACTATTTTTGACAATTTACCACTGGAATAACTGGCTCGGTCATCGAGGCAGTCATTCCAGTGGTAAATTTTCAAAAATAGTCTTCTCTTGGCCTGTAATTGGACATTCCACAAAACCATAGCAGAGGCCAGTTTTGGCCGGTATGACCATTAAAGGGTTAAGTTATTAACTTGTATGTAAATGTTACTATAATCTATATTCCAGATTACTCTATGATATGCTGTCACCAAAAGATAAATGTTACAGGTGTTTGTGACAGAGACTGGTGGTGTACTCTATGAGAAAGGTCCGGACATCAGATGACTACAGCTTTCTACAGCACCATTCTCAATAGCACCATTCTCAACATCACGTAACATTCATAACTTATTTAGCAGTATTCTTTTTCTAGTATAAGTATTTTTAAAATTTATTTACAAGTTATGTATTCCCAGCTGATTACTTTGAATAAACTTGGAAGTGATCTTTATGTGAACTGTGCATGTGTGCATGCATGGTTTCTTTGTCTGTTTGCTCAGGGATTCGGTTTTAGACAATAACATTTATTCTATTGTTAAATAAATTTTTGTGATAATTTCATTATTAGCCTACACGACCTAAATGGCATGGCGACAGTCTGTCATCCCTCCAGCCATCAACTTTTGCTTTAAGACTATTATCATTAACCATGCATGTGGAACGTTTTAACCAAATTTGGCTGAAAGTTCCATAGAGTGGTTTTTCAGTGTACATTTATGTCATCAAGGGCTTATTATCCGAACTTAATATTATTTTAAGAAATCCTTATTGCGTGACACTGCCACATGTGATGTGTGATATGCGAAAAAACTATAGGGCTCAACGCAGTCCATCTAGTTTTTAGCTTATGCCATGGGGACTGTCCGTCGTCTGGCCATCAACTTTTGCTTTAAAACACTACTCCTCATTAACCGCTTGGGCTATTTCAACCAAAGTTGGCTGGAAGTACCCTATGGTCATAGGTTCCAGACCTTCCATTCAGAATTTTGATTCATCAATTTTTTGTGTGAAAACCTTAGATTTTATGAAAAATGTACCGAAAGTTGTTCTTACCATTCTGAGCGATTTCAACCAAATTTGGCTGAAAGGATCCAGTGGTGATGGGCTCTAGAACTTCAATTCGGAATATTTTGATTCGTTAATTTTTTTGGTGAAAATCTTAAAATTTATGAAAAATGTACCGGAAATTGTCAAATTGCTTCTTCCCCTTACCATTCTGAGCGATTTTAACCAAATTTTGCTGAAAGTACCCTATGGTGGTAGGCTCCAGAACATCCATTTGGAATTTTGATTCATGAATTTTTTTGGGTGAAAATCTTAGATTTTATGAAATATGTATCGGAAATTGTCAAATTGCTTCTCATTACCATTCTGAGCGACTTCATGAAAATTTGGCTGAAAGGATCCTGTGGTGATGGGCTCCAGAAATTCCATTCAGGATTTTGATTCATCAATTTTTTGGGTGAAAATCTTGAGATTTTATGAAAAATTTACCGGAAATGGTCAAAATGCTACTCCTCTATAGCTGCTTGCCATATTTCAACCAAATTTGGTTAGATAGATTCTGTCAGCCTACTGTATTTCATTATTCACTGAACATGATAGAAAATTGTTTCCTGGGCTGTAGGTTTCAAGAGGTTTTGGTATTCAGTAATTTAACTTATTCTATGGGTGTACTGTAACCTAAAGGTGTATCACATCTCATTAGTAGGTTAGTGTGACCTAATTGCACATCACGGTTCAGTGATAAAACATTCCTGTCCTGGCTGTACTTTCATGTTACTTGTTAGCTCACCTGGCCAGAATGTATATGTTTTGGGCATACTGATTTCAAATTTCCACTTGAGAAACTATCGGATAAATGGTTTGACGACCATCTTGGATCTTTCTCCTGCCAAAGACTCCCTTACTAAAGCATTAGGAAATTTAAAATGTCTTCTCGAGAACCACTGGGCCGATTTCAATTATATTTGGTAGGAAGAATCTTTAAGGAATAGAGATCCAAGTTTGTTCAAAGGAAGCTGATCGGTCAGTTTGGCCGATCATCATCTTGGATTTTTTCGGATTTTTACAAATTTCTTTAACAATCTCCGAAAACCACTAGGGGGATTGATTCAAAACTCACGAAATATTATCTAGGGCAAGAGCTAAACCAAATTTGTTCATGGGAACTTGATTGGCCAAATGGTTCGGCGACCATCTTGGATGACCTAGTTTTTGTGAAAATGACCTCCAGAACTGCTGAACAGATCAGGCTGAAATTTGGGAGATAGGATTATGGACTAAGGGTCATTAAAGTTTGTCCATATGGAAAGTTGCTACTTCAAAAAAGCATGGCCGCCGTGGATCAAACAAAATTTAGCGTGTTTGGCGGCCAGCTTGAATTTTCTGAGGAAATCATATAAAAGACTACTATTAACTGAAACCTTTTTAATAAAGGGTGGCAAAACCTCCATAGAAATGAGATTGCTAAATTTTTCCAGTGGTCATCTCGTTTTGCTCAGTTGTGCCAGTGGCCAGTAATTCCAGGTGAGTGATACAAGCCCCTTTTGTATTTATAGCGTTAAGCAAAATTGGTGTATTGATGGGCTGTACGCTAAAGGTATGTCTCATTGCAAAAGTAGATCACCGTGACCTACTTTTGATGATTCACTGAATGCCATAGATTCTTGTCTGGTTTCTGTTTTCAAGTTTTTGTAGTAATCAAACTTGTGCTAAACATATCATGTATCAAAAGTAGGTCACTGTAACATACTTTTCACAGTTCAATAAACATCAAATAAATTGACGTTTCGAGTTTATCGATCCATCATATGACGTCAATGAACTACGTGATATGTAGGATGTCATCATAATCATTACATCTGGAATGACTCGATTTAGCCCATCTTAATCGCTTAATAGTCTGTCAGTTTGAGTAAACTGTGTCTTTACTATTTAATAAACATGCTGTTGCACATTTTGAACACCTAGTCAAATTAGTTTAGCTTATCTGTATAGTTTCCTGGAAATTGATAGTCATGAAGATCAGGGATCGATCCCTACACGAGTGAGACAAATTTAATGGACTTTTCCAGTTTTAGCTATGCCCCGCCCACCTCTAGCTAAGCTCCAATTTTTTTCCATGACCATCTTTGATATCTGAAAATGCCCATCAAATCGTTTAAAAGACTCAATTATCTGCTAAACCGATTTCAAACGGACTTATTGGGGGCTGGAAGGGGCTTCACAAGTTTTCTTTAGAAATTTTAAATTTTAAATCTTTTTGGCAGCTTCTAACTTTTCTGGTGGCCATTATTGCTTTCAGATGTCCACAAAATATTAAATCGCCCAGCCACAATTTGTGCTTTTAAAACTAAATTTTCTGTCTGGCCAGAATTGGTGCATTTCTGGAAAAACCTGATAGGACTCTCTACATGCAGGCCATGACCTTTCTCCTTGAAACGCTAGTGTTCCAGGTGAGCGATACAGGCCCCTTGTTTAACCCTTACCACTCTGCTGTCTAAATGTTTTAATTTTCAAATTAAATTAAAAGATGAACTGGTGTCCATTTTCCAACAAATTTGGTGGGAGATGGTGCTGTCGTAGAATGGACACCAGTATCTTTGATGCTTACACAGTAAAAAATAGAATATTGACATCAGAGTGGTAAGAGTTAAACACCTTGCAAGTTTCATTAGTTAAGCTGTGCAATAGAGAATATATATATATCGTATTATTCACCGTATGAAGTGTAATTGAACATAATTTATTAAAGATGTGATATTTTGTTGTTTTGGAACATTCACTTTATTAAAGACATTAAACTGGTGTTCATAGTTTGTTTGATAAAATGTCCTACCTACTATGTATAATTAATAACAACATCATGGACGCTGTGGCCTCATGGATGCTATGGCCTCATGGATGCTGTGGCCGGTGAAATTGTTGTCTGCTGTTGCTCCCGGAGTATACATTTATCTAAAGCACTCCTTTGATGCCTTGACGGGCCATACAGTGTAGTTAACCCTTTAACCCTCGAATTTGTTCAAGAAAATTTATATTTCTCAGAAAATGTACATTTGTAGACCAAGCGAGGACTATTTTTAACAATTTACCAGTGGAATGACTGTCTCGATTATCGAGCCAGTCATTCCAGTGGTAAATTTTCAGAAATAGTCTTCTCTTGGTCTGCAAATGGTAATTTCTCAAGACCACTGCAGAATCCGTTTTTGGCTGATATGAGTGTTAAAGGGTTAATTGATCCAATGGTGCTCCTGTCATCTCCTTAATGACAGCTTGGAGAGAAGGAAGCATGGATCCCTCTCTGGCTGGTCACTGGTAAGTCATGGCTTCAACTTCTGGATAGGCTTCATTGAAGAAGTATTATAACTTTTCTTTACACAAGAGATAATACGTTGTATCATACTATCTACTATGTAGGAATATATAAAACCGTAATACAGTCAAACGTCTTAAACCTTTAACACTCGAATCAGCCAAATATGGCTTCTGTAGTTGCCTTGCGAAATATCAGTTTGCAGACCAAGAGAAGACTATTTCTGAAAATTTATCACTGGAATGACTGGCTCGATTATCGAGCCAGTCATTCCAGTGATAAATTTTCAGAAATAGTCTTCTCGTGGACTGCAAATGAACATTTCTTATGAGAAAGTTGAAATTTTCATTTAAAAAGGTTAAAGGGTTAATCAAATAGCCTATTAGGTCTTTTAGTTACGTATAGAACACCCACATCATAGTGATACTTTGGACATTGATTAACCAGCTTTACCACTATCCCGTTGTAGTGAACATTATTATCCTGTGATTCATTGAGTATTTATATAGACTTCAGAACATTCTGCTAAGTAACTACATCATCAGAACATAGCCTGCTAATACAATGCACCATCAGAACATAGCCTGCTAATACAATACACCATCAGAACGTAGCCTGATAATACAATGCACCATCAGAACGTAGCCTGATAATACAATACACCATCAGAACGTAGCCTGATAATACAATGCACGATACACCATTAGAACATAGCCTGTTAATACAATACACCATTAGAACATAGCCTGCTAATACAATACACCATCAGAAACATAGCCTGCTAATACAATACACCATCAGAACAGCCTGCTAATGCAATACACCATTAAAATATAGTCTGCTAATACAATACACCTTTAGAACAGTCTGCTAATACAATACACCATTAGAACATAGCCTGCTAACAAAATACACCATTAGAATGGTCTACTAATACACCATTCGAACAGTCTGCTAATACAATACACCATCAGAACATAGCCTGCTAATACAATACATCATTAGAACATAGTCTGCTAATACAATACACCATCAGAACGTATCCTGCTAATACAATACACCATCAGAATATAGCCTGGCCTAATAATACAATACACCATTAGAACATAGCCTGCTAATACAATGTACCAGTAGAATGGTCTGCTAATACAATACACCATTAGAACATACCTTGCTAATACCATACACCATTAGAACAAAGCCTGCTAATATAATACCCCATTGGAACAAAGCCTGCTAATACAATACATCATTAGAACATAGTCTGCTAATACAATACACCATTAGAACATAGCCTGCTAATACAATACATCATTTATGAACAGTCTGCTAATACAATACACCATCAGAACATACCCTGCTAATACAATACACCATTAGAACAAAGCCTGCTAATAGAATACACCATTAGAACAAAGTCTGCTAATACAATACACCATCAGAACATACCTTGCTAATACAATACACCATTAGAACAAAGCCTGCTAATAGAATACACCATTAGTTAATTGTTAATACATTACATCATTAGAACATAGTCTGCTAATACAATACACCATTAGAACATAGCCTGCTAATACAATACACCATGTATATTGACACAGATTTTTGTTTGTCATTCACCATTGTATATACTATAAAGATAACCTATATGGTATAAATGGGACAGGCTCAGCCTAATTATTGGGCTCATACACTCCTGATCCTCTGCAACCTGTTATACACTGAAAGTGGTGTACCAACCAAATGGATGCTGCCTGTGTAACACTTTTGTCACATCGTCGGATGACGGGGTCGCCATGGCATAAGCTCACTTAGCCTTTCAGGCCATATGAGCTAATAAAGCTTGTTTAAACCTTCACATAAATTAGCTTGGTAAATTTTTCCAGTTGTCATCTCGTTTTGTTAATTTGTGCCAGTGGCCAATAATTCCAGGTGAGCAATACTGGCCCAAAGGGTCTCTTGTTAAAATTGGCCCAGTGGTTAATAAGTAGTCTTATATGATTTTCTCAGAAAATCCAAGATGTCCGAAAAACACGCTAAAGTTTGATTGATCCACGGCTGTCATGGTTTTTTTTCAATGGACAAACTTTAAAGGCCCTTAGGCCCTAATCATATCTCTCAAATTTCAGCCTAATCTGTTTAGTGGTACTGGAGAATAAGTCATCCAAGAGGGCCACTGATACATTTGGCCAATGAAGTTCTATTTAACAAACTTGGTTCAGCTGTTGCCCCCAGAAGATGTTTCATGAGTTTTGATTCAATTCCCCCAAGCGGTTTCGGAGAATTTTAGAGGTTTCTAAAAGTCGGCCAAAATCCAAGATGGCCACTGTCCAAATTGGCGAATCAGCTTAATTTGAAAAAACTTGGATCTCTGACCTAAGGATGCTTCCTGCCAAATATAATTGCAATCGGGGCCAGTGGTTCTCAGGAAGACATTTTAAATTTACCATTGTTTTAGTATGACAGTTTTTGGCGGAAAAAAGATCCAAGATGACCGCCAAACTTTATTCAACAGTTTCGAAAGTGGAAATTTGAAATCGGCATACCGAAAAACCTTTAGCACTCATATATGCTAAAAACGGCAGCCCAAGAGACCTATTTTTGAAAATTTACCACTAGAATGATTGGCTCGATATCATTCCAGTAATAAATTTTCAGAAATAGGCTTCTCTTGGTCTTCAAATGGACGTTTTATATAAGAAAATTGAAATTTTCTTGTACAAATTCAAGGAATAAAGGATTAATACCTGCCAGATGCATAGATGTGCTGTGTTGGCAGATGCTTAGAAGAATGGCTGTCTTGGCAGATGCTTAGATGTGCTGTGTTGGCAGATGCTTAGAAGACGTGGTGTGTTGGCAGATGTTTAGATGTGCTGTGTTGGCAGATGCTTAGAAGACATGCTGTGTTGGCAGATGCTTAGAAGACGGGCTGTGTTGGCAGATTCTTAGATGTGCTGTGTTGGCAGATGCTTAGAAGACGTGCTTTGTTGGCATATGCTTAGAAGACGTGCTTTGTTGGCAGATGCTTAGAAAACGTACTGTGTTGTCAGATGCTTAGGAGACATGCTGTGTTGGCAGATGCTTAGAAGATGTGCTGTATTGGCAGATGCTTAGAAGACGTGGTGTGTTGGCAGATGCGTAGAAGACATGCTGTGTTGTCAGATGCTTAGAAGACGTGCTGTGCTGTGTTTTGTTAGATGCTTAGAAGACGTGCTGTGTTTGCAGATGCTTAGATGTGCTGTGTTGGCAGATGCTTAGAAGACATGCTGTGTTGGCAGATGCTTAGATGTGGTGTGTTGGCAGATGCTTAGATGTGCTATGTTGGCAGATGCTCAGAAGACATGCCGTGTTGGCAGATGCTTAGAAGATGTGCTGTGTTGTCAGATGCGTAGAAGACATTCTGTGTTGGCAGATGCTTAGAAGACGGGCTGTGTTGGTGGATTCTTAGATGTGCTTTCTTGGCAGATGCTTAGAAGACAGGCTGTATTGGCAGATGCTTAGAAGACGTCCTGTGTTGTCAGATGCTTAG
Source organism: Chaetoderma sp. LZ-2023a (assembly GCA_034401795.1). NCBI lineage: Eukaryota > Metazoa > Mollusca > Caudofoveata > Chaetodermatida > Chaetodermatidae > Chaetoderma > Chaetoderma sp. LZ-2023a. Next base: position 53,475,404 of record CM067373.1, read on the forward strand.
AAGACATGCTGTGTTGGCAGATGCTTAGAAAACGTGCTGTATTGGCAGATGCTTAGAAGACGTGCTGTGTTGTCAGATGCTTAGAAGACGTGCTGTGTTGTCAGATGCGTAGAAGACATTCTGTGTTGGCAGATGCTTAGAAGACGGGCTGTGTTGGTGGATTCTTAGATGTGCTTTCTTGGCAGATGCTTAGAAGACAGGCTGTATTGGCAGATGCTTAGAAGACGTCCTGTGTTGTCAGATGCTTAGAAGACATGCTGTGTTGGCAGATGCTTAGAAAACGTGCTGTATTGGCAGATGCTTAGAAGATGTGCTGTGTTGGCAGATGCTTAGAAGACGTGCTGTGTTGTCAGATGCGTAGAAGACATTCTGTGTTGGCAGATGCTTAGAAGACGGGCTGTGTTGGTGGATTCTTAGATGTGCTTTCTTGGCAGATGCTTAGAAGACAGGCTGTATTGGCAGATGCTTAGAAGACGTCCTGTGTTGTCAGATGCGTAGAAGACATTCTGTGTTGGCAGATGCTTAGAAGACGGGCTGTGTTGGTGGATTCTTAGATGTGCTTTCTTGGCAGATGCTTAGAAGACAGGCTGTATTGGCAGATGCTTAGAAGACGTCCTGTGTTGTCAGATGCTTAGAAGACATGCTGTGTTGGCAGATGCTTAGAAAACGTGCTGTATTGGCAGATGCTTAGAAGACGTGCTGTGTTGTCAGATGCTTAGAAGACGTGCTGTGTTGTCAGATGCGTAGAAGACATTCTGTGTTGGCAGATGCTTAGAAGACGGGCTGTGTTGGTGGATTCTTAGATGTGCTTTCTTGGCAGATGCTTAGAAGACAGGCTGTATTGGCAGATGCTTAGAAGACGTCCTGTGTTGTCAGATGCTTAGAAGACATGCTGTGTTGGCAGATGCTTAGAAAACGTGCTGTATTGGCAGATGCTTAGAAGATGTGCTGTGTTGGCAGATGCTTAGAAGACGTCCTGTGTTGTCAGATGCTTAGAAGACATGCTGTGTTGGCAGATGCTTAGAAAACGTGCTGTATTGGCAGATGCTTAGAAGACGTGCTGTGTTGTCAGATGCTTAGAAGACGTGCTGTGTTGTCAGATGCGTAGAAGACATTCTGTGTTGGCAGATGCTTAGAAGACGGGCTGTGTTGTTGGATTCTTAGATGTGCTTTCTTGGCAGATGCTTAGAAGACAGGCTGTATTGGCAGATGCTTAGAAGACGTCCTGTGTTGTCAGATGCTTAGAAGACATGCTGTGTTGGCAGATGCTTAGAAAACGTGCTGTATTGGCAGATGCTTAGAAGATGTGCTGTGTTGGCAGATGCTTAGAAGACGTGCTGTGTTGTCAGATGCGTAGAAGACATTCTGTGTTGGCAGATGCTTAGAAGACGGGCTGTGTTGGTGGATTCTTAGATGTGCTTTCTTGGCAGATGCTTAGAAGACAGGCTGTATTGGCAGATGCTTAGAAGACGTCCTGTGTTGTCAGATGCGTAGAAGACATTCTGTGTTGGCAGATGCTTAGAAGACGGGCTGTGTTGGTGGATTCTTAGATGTGCTTTCTTGGCAGATGCTTAGAAGACAGGCTGTATTGGCAGATGCTTAGAAGACGTCCTGTGTTGTCAGATGCTTAGAAGACATGCTGTGTTGGCAGATGCTTAGAAAACGTGCTGTATTGGCAGATGCTTAGAAGACGTGCTGTGTTGTCAGATGCTTAGAAGACGTGCTGTGTTGTCAGATGCGTAGAAGACATTCTGTGTTGGCAGATGCTTAGAAGACGGGCTGTGTTGGTGGATTCTTAGATGTGCTTTCTTGGCAGATGCTTAGAAGACAGGCTGTATTGGCAGATGCTTAGAAGACATGCTGTGTTGGCAGATGCTTAGAAAACGTGCTGTATTGGCAGATGCTTAGAAGATGTGCTGTGTTGGCAGATGCTTAGAAGACGTGCTGTGTTGGCAGATGCTTAGATGTGCTATGTTGGCAGATGCTTAGAAGACATGCCATGTTGGCAGATGCTTAGAAGACATGCCATGTTGGCAGATGCTTAGAAGACATGCCATGTTGGCAAATGCTTAGAAGACGTGCTGTGTTGGCAGATGCTTAGATGTGCTGTTTTGGCAGATGCTTAGATGTGCCATGTTGGCAGATGCTTGGAAGACATGCCATGTTGGCAGATGCTTAGAAGACGTCCTATGTTGGCAGACGCTTAGAAGACATGCCGTGTTGGCAGATGCTTAGATGTGCTGTGTTAGAAGATGTGCTGTGTTGGCAGATGCTTAGAAGACATGCCATGTTGGCAGATGCTTAGACGACGTGCTGTGTTGGCAGATGCTTAGAAGACATGGCGTGTTGGCTGATGCTTAGACGTGCTGTTTTGGCAGATGCTTAGAAGACATGCGTGTTGGCAGATGCTTAGAAGACGTGCTATGTTGGCAGATGGTTAGAAGACGTGCTGTGTTGTCGGATGCTTAGAAGACGTGCCATGTTGGCAGATGCTTGGAAGACATGCCGTGTTGGCAGATGCTTAGAAGACGTCCTATGTTGGCAGATGCTTAGAAGACGTGCTGTGTTGTCAGATGCTTAGAAGACGTGCTGTGTTGTCAGATGCGTAGAAGACATTCTGTGTTGGCAGATGCTTAGAAGACGGGCTGTGTTGGTGGATTCTTAGATGTGCTTTCTTGGCAGATGCTTAGAAGACAGGCTGTATTGGCAGATGCTTAGAAGACGTCCTGTGTTGTCAGATGCTTAGAAGACATGCTGTGTTGGCAGATGCTTAGAAAACGTGCTGTATTGGCAGATGCTTAGAAGATGTGCTGTGTTGGCAGATGCTTAGAAGACGTCCTGTGTTGTCAGATGCTTAGAAGACATGCTGTGTTGGCAGATGCTTAGAAAACGTGCTGTATTGGCAGATGCTTAGAAGACGTGCTGTGTTGTCAGATGCTTAGAAGACGTGCTGTGTTGTCAGATGCGTAGAAGACATTCTGTGTTGGCAGATGCTTAGAAGACGGGCTGTGTTGGTGGATTCTTAGATGTGCTTTCTTGGCAGATGCTTAGAAGACAGGCTGTATTGGCAGATGCTTAGAAGACGTCCTGTGTTGTCAGATGCTTAGAAGACATGCTGTGTTGGCAGATGCTTAGAAAACGTGCTGTATTGGCAGATGCTTAGAAGATGTGCTGTGTTGGCAGATGCTTAGAAGACGTGCTGTGTTGTCAGATGCGTAGAAGACATTCTGTGTTGGCAGATGCTTAGAAGACGGGCTGTGTTGGTGGATTCTTAGATGTGCTTTCTTGGCAGATGCTTAGAAGACAGGCTGTATTGGCAGATGCTTAGAAGACGTCCTGTGTTGTCAGATGCGTAGAAGACATTCTGTGTTGGCAGATGCTTAGAAGACGGGCTGTGTTGGTGGATTCTTAGATGTGCTTTCTTGGCAGATGCTTAGAAGACAGGCTGTATTGGCAGATGCTTAGAAGACGTCCTGTGTTGTCAGATGCTTAGAAGACATGCTGTGTTGGCAGATGCTTAGAAAACGTGCTGTATTGGCAGATGCTTAGAAGACGTGCTGTGTTGTCAGATGCTTAGAAGACGTGCTGTGTTGTCAGATGCGTAGAAGACATTCTGTGTTGGCAGATGCTTAGAAGACGGGCTGTGTTGGTGGATTCTTAGATGTGCTTTCTTGGCAGATGCTTAGAAGACAGGCTGTATTGGCAGATGCTTAGAAGACATGCTGTGTTGGCAGATGCTTAGAAAACGTGCTGTATTGGCAGATGCTTAGAAGATGTGCTGTGTTGGCAGATGCTTAGAAGACGTGCTGTGTTGGCAGATGCTTAGATGTGCTATGTTGGCAGATGCTTAGAAGACATGCCATGTTGGCAGATGCTTAGAAGACATGCCATGTTGGCAGATGCTTAGAAGACATGCCATGTTGGCAAATGCTTAGAAGACGTGCTGTGTTGGCAGATGCTTAGATGTGCTGTTTTGGCAGATGCTTAGATGTGCCATGTTGGCAGATGCTTGGAAGACATGCCATGTTGGCAGATGCTTAGAAGACGTCCTATGTTGGCAGACGCTTAGAAGACATGCCGTGTTGGCAGATGCTTAGATGTGCTGTGTTAGAAGATGTGCTGTGTTGGCAGATGCTTAGAAGACATGCCATGTTGGCAGATGCTTAGACGACGTGCTGTGTTGGCAGATGCTTAGAAGACATGGCGTGTTGGCTGATGCTTAGACGTGCTGTTTTGGCAGATGCTTAGAAGACATGCGTGTTGGCAGATGCTTAGAAGACGTGCTATGTTGGCAGATGGTTAGAAGACGTGCTGTGTTGTCGGATGCTTAGAAGACGTGCCATGTTGGCAGATGCTTGGAAGACATGCCGTGTTGGCAGATGCTTAGAAGACGTCCTATGTTGGCAGATGCTTAGAAGACGTGCTGTGTTGTCAGATGCTTAGAAGACGTGCTGTGTTGTCAGATGCGTAGAAGACATTCTGTGTTGGCAGATGCTTAGAAGACGGGCTGTGTTGGTGGATTCTTAGATGTGCTTTCTTGGCAGATGCTTAGAAGACAGGCTGTATTGGCAGATGCTTAGAAGACGTCCTGTGTTGTCAGATGCTTAGAAGACATGCTGTGTTGGCAGATGCTTAGAAAACGTGCTGTATTGGCAGATGCTTAGAAGATGTGCTGTGTTGGCAGATGCTTAGAAGACGTCCTGTGTTGTCAGATGCTTAGAAGACATGCTGTGTTGGCAGATGCTTAGAAAACGTGCTGTATTGGCAGATGCTTAGAAGACGTGCTGTGTTGTCAGATGCTTAGAAGACGTGCTGTGTTGTCAGATGCGTAGAAGACATTCTGTGTTGGCAGATGCTTAGAAGACGGGCTGTGTTGGTGGATTCTTAGATGTGCTTTCTTGGCAGATGCTTAGAAGACAGGCTGTATTGGCAGATGCTTAGAAGACGTCCTGTGTTGTCAGATGCTTAGAAGACATGCTGTGTTGGCAGATGCTTAGAAAACGTGCTGTATTGGCAGATGCTTAGAAGATGTGCTGTGTTGGCAGATGCTTAGAAGACGTGCTGTGTTGTCAGATGCGTAGAAGACATTCTGTGTTGGCAGATGCTTAGAAGACGGGCTGTGTTGGTGGATTCTTAGATGTGCTTTCTTGGCAGATGCTTAGAAGACAGGCTGTATTGGCAGATGCTTAGAAGACGTCCTGTGTTGTCAGATGCGTAGAAGACATTCTGTGTTGGCAGATGCTTAGAAGACGGGCTGTGTTGGTGGATTCTTAGATGTGCTTTCTTGGCAGATGCTTAGAAGACAGGCTGTATTGGCAGATGCTTAGAAGACGTCCTGTGTTGTCAGATGCTTAGAAGACATGCTGTGTTGGCAGATGCTTAGAAAACGTGCTGTATTGGCAGATGCTTAGAAGACGTGCTGTGTTGTCAGATGCTTAGAAGACGTGCTGTGTTGTCAGATGCGTAGAAGACATTCTGTGTTGGCAGATGCTTAGAAGACGGGCTGTGTTGGTGGATTCTTAGATGTGCTTTCTTGGCAGATGCTTAGAAGACAGGCTGTATTGGCAGATGCTTAGAAGACATGCTGTGTTGGCAGATGCTTAGAAAACGTGCTGTATTGGCAGATGCTTAGAAGATGTGCTGTGTTGGCAGATGCTTAGAAGACGTGCTGTGTTGGCAGATGCTTAGATGTGCTATGTTGGCAGATGCTTAGAAGACATGCCATGTTGGCAGATGCTTAGAAGACATGCCATGTTGGCAGATGCTTAGAAGACATGCCATGTTGGCAAATGCTTAGAAGACGTGCTGTGTTGGCAGATGCTTAGATGTGCTGTTTTGGCAGATGCTTAGATGTGCCATGTTGGCAGATGCTTGGAAGACATGCCATGTTGGCAGATGCTTAGAAGACGTCCTATGTTGGCAGACGCTTAGAAGACATGCCGTGTTGGCAGATGCTTAGATGTGCTGTGTTAGAAGATGTGCTGTGTTGGCAGATGCTTAGAAGACATGCCATGTTGGCAGATGCTTAGACGACGTGCTGTGTTGGCAGATGCTTAGAAGACATGGCGTGTTGGCTGATGCTTAGACGTGCTGTTTTGGCAGATGCTTAGAAGACATGCGTGTTGGCAGATGCTTAGAAGACGTGCTATGTTGGCAGATGGTTAGAAGACGTGCTGTGTTGTCGGATGCTTAGAAGACGTGCCATGTTGGCAGATGCTTGGAAGACATGCCGTGTTGGCAGATGCTTAGAAGACGTCCTATGTTGGCAGATGCTTAGAAGACTTGCTGTGTTGGCAAGTGCTTAGAAGCTATGCTGTGTTGGCAGATGCTTAGAAGACATGCCGTGTTGGCAGATGATTAGAAGACATGCTGTGTTGGCAGATGCTTAGAAGACAGGCTGTGTTGGTGGATTCTTAGATGTGTTGTGTTGTCAGATGCTTAGAAGACGTGCTGTGTTGGCAGATGGTGCTGTTTTAACTCTGCCTGTTGAATTTCTGCAGACTACATTTTCCATGGGGCTCATCCAACTTTTGTAGGATGCATCCTTGTTAAGCTCACTGGCCAGAATGTCCCGAGATTATTATGCCATGGTGACTGTCCGTCAACTTTTTCCGTAAATGTCTTCTTAAGAACCACTGGGAAGATTTCAATTATATTTGACAGGAAGCCAGAGATCCAAGTTTGTACAAAGCCGAGTGGTCGATGTAGGCCAACTAGAATTTTTGCAAAATCATGTTTAAAAATTTTCTCTAAAACTGCTTGGCTGATTGATTATAACTCAAGGAACTTCATCTAGGCCAAGGGCTGAAGCAAATTTGTTCAAGAAAACCTGAATAGTCAATTTTCCAGTCGGCTGTCTTAGATGAGCCAGTTTAAAATATTACTTTAAAAAATTCCCAGCTACAATTTGTATCCTAAAACAATTTCTGGATTTCTAGCTAGACCTTGAATTTCTTGCAAAAAATATTTAGGCCAGGTGAGCTAAGAATTGAGCAGTCACAATTCTGAATACAAGTTATGAAACATACCCCTTATGAGTCCTTCCAGCCAAGTTTGCTTGAAATCTTCCAAGAGGTTAATGAGTAGGCTTTTAACTGATTTCCAGACTTTCAGATAATCCAAGATGGATGCCGGAAAAATTGACCAATGACAATTTTGTATACAAGTTCTGAAACCTACCAGCCTAGTAGCCTTCCATCAGTCTGGTTGAAATTTCCCAAGCAGTTAATTAATGAGAAGTTTTAAACGATTTCCCGCCATTTGCCCTGGTCAGTCTCAATCATGTGTCCTTCAGAGTTGTGTACAGCGAGTGGTGGTGTGTAGTCAGTAACTGTCAGGGCTCATGCTGCCCGAAACATTTTGTGACAGTGATTTCATCTGTTAGTCTGGTTATTGAATAGCTATTAGCAAGATCTTAAAAGCATTCGATAATGTGGCGCAGAATGTTATTGCGCTTCCAGCGTAGTTTGGTGCAGTCTTCACTTTGGCCACCGAGATGCGCAGCCATAACGCTTTCTGATCCGCTGACAGTTTTACTACTAGAGGGTCATCAGTATACCTAGTTTGACTGTTTTTAAGAACACCTATGGTGCTGGTAGCTGATGATTCGATAGATTTCAGTATCTGGGTCAGGGCTTCGTTTGGATCAAAGTTGACATCGATGTTAGCTATCTGTTCCACAAGCGCCTTTTTGTGACATTTGAGTGTCAGTGTCGCTGAGCTTGAGGAAGTTGCAGGTGACTACCCTCTTGCCTGGTATGGTGTTTATACATTAGGTAGAGATCGTTCATCTGAAGGCATGTAATGACTGGCTTATGGTCAGAATAGAGGTCTGTGCCTCCATAGGAATGAGCTAACGTCACTATAGTTCCATTATGGCCATTAAGTCAGTCAAGTGTACGAATTGTATGTCTTTACTATATAATAAACATTCTGTTGCAGATGTTGAAACAAATTTTGACTGGGTGTTGTTGCTGTCAGAGGGTTACGTGTATACATACATTGATATTGGGATTCTGGGAATTCAGGGTTCAGTCTATAAATGGATCCCTCTATTCCCTGTTCTGGTATTCATCTGTACAAACACAAGTCTAAGTAACATCATCTATTCTCTGTTCTGTCATTCATCTGTACAAACACAGGCTTGTAAGTACCATCTTCGATTCCCTGTTTTGGCATTCATCTATACAAACATAGGTCTGTGTAAGTACCATCTTCTATTCTGTGTTCAGGCATTCATCTGTACAAACACAAGCCTGTAAGTAACAACTATTCTGTGCTGCCATTCATCTGTACAAACACAAGCCTGTAAGTAACATCTTCTATTCTGTGTTCTGCCATTCATCTGCACAAACACAAGCCTGTAAGTAACATCTATTCTGTTCTGGCATTCATCTGTACAAACACAACCCTGTAAGTAACATCCATTCTGTGTTCTGGCATTCATCTGCACAAACAAGCTTGTCCGTACCATCTTCCATTCCCTGTTCTGGCATTCATCTGTGCAAATACAAGCCTGTAAGTACCATCTTCTAATCCCTGTTCTGGCATTCATCTGTACAAACACAAGCCTGTAAGTAACAACTATTCCCTGTGCTGTACAAACACAAGCCTGTAAGTAACATCTTCTATTCTGTGTTCTGCCATTCATCTGCACAAACACAAGCCTGTAAGTAACATCTATTCTGTTCTGGCATTCATCCGTACAAATACAAGCCTGTAAGTACCATATTCTAATCCCTGTTCTGGCATTCATCTGTACAAACACAAACCTGTAAGTAACATCTATTCTCTGTTCTGGCATTCATGTGTATAAACACATGCCTGTAAGTAACATTTATTCCGTGTTCTGGGATTCATCTGCACACACACACACACATCTTTTACCCTTTAACACACAAACTGGCCAAAACCAGCTTCTGCAGTGGTCCTGAGAAATATCCATTTGCACAAGGGATTAGTTTAGAAAATTTATCACTGCAATGACTGGCTCAATAACAGTGTCATTCCAGAGTTAAATTTTCAGAACTGATCTCTTGGTAAATAGTAATTTATGAGAATAGAAAAATTTAAGGGTTATGTAACATTTTATGCTGCATCATGCACAATCTTTGTACCACAGTACCAGACACATGAGCAATCTTTGTACCACAGTACCAGACACATGAGCAATCTTTGTACCACACACATGCGCAACCTTTGTACCACAGTACCAGGCACATGCGCAACCTTTGTACCACAGTGCCAGACACTTGCGTAACCTTTGTACCACAGTACCAGACACAGGCGCAACTTTTGTACCACAGTACCAGACACATGCGCAACCTTTGTACCACAGTACCAGACACATGCGCAATCTTTGTACCACAGTACCAGACACATGCTCAATCTTTGCAGCACAGTACCAGACACATGCGTAACCTTTGTACCACAGTACCAGACACATGCGCAACCTTTGTACCACAGTACCAGACAAATGCGCCTTTGTACCACAGTAAGACACATGCGCACACTTTGTACCACAGTACCAGACACATGCGCAACCTTTGTACCACAGTACCAGACACATCACATGCGCAACCTTTGTACCACAGTACCAGACACATGAGCAATCTTTGTACCACAGTACCAGACACATGCGTAACCTTTGTACCACACACATGCGCAACCTTTGTACCACAGTACCAGGCACATGCGCAACCTTTGTACCACAGTACCAGACACAGGCGTAACCTTTGTACCACAGTACCAGACACAGGCGCAACTTTTGTACCACAGTACCAGACACATGCGCAACCGTTGTACCACAGTACCAGACACATGCGCAATCTTTGTACCACAGTACCAGACACATGCGCAATCTTTGCAGCACAGTACCAGACCCATGCGTAACCTTTGTACCACAGTACCAGACACATGCGTAACCTTTGTACCACAGTACCAGACAAATGCGCCTTTGTACCACAGTAAGACACATGCGCACACTTTGTACCACAGTACCAGACACATGCGCAACCTTTGTACCACAGTACCAGACACATCACATGCGCAACCTTTGTACCACAGTACCAGACACATGCACAACCTTTGTACCACAGTACCAGACACATGCGCAACCTTTGTACCACAGTACCAGACACATGCGCAACCTTTGTACCACAGTAAGACACATGCGCAACCTTTGTACCACAGTACCAGGCACATGCACAACCTTTGTACCACAGTACCAGACACATGCGTAACCTTTGTACCACAGTACCAGACACATGCGCAACCTTTGTACCACAGTAAGACACATGCGCAACCTTTGTACCACAGTACCAGGCACATGCACAACCTTTGTACCACAGTACCAGACAGATGTACAACCTTTGTACCACAGCATCAGACACATGGGCAACCTTTGTAGCACAGTACCAGACAGATGGTCCACCTTTGTACCAGACATATGCGTAACCTTTGTACCACAGTATCAGACACATGGGCAACCTTTGTACCACAGTACCAGACACATGGGCAACCTTTGTACCACACATGCGTAACCTTTGTACCACAGTATCATACAGATGCGCAATCCTAGTATCAGTGCCAGACATTTGCGCAACCTTTGTACCAGACACATGCGTAACCTTTGTACCATAGATGCGCAACCTTTGTACCACAGTACCAGACACATGCACAACCTTTGTACAACAGTACCAGACACTCAACACTTGATGTCTAATGTACAACTTTATTTTAAGATAATACAGTGCATTAGCTAGCATCATATCAATGCATCACAAGAGGCATGCTGGCTTTCTGATTACATGATAATCCCAAATGCCTGGCTGTATAAATCAGTACAGGGCAAATGATTTTGACAATATAGTATTGCCTCGGTGTCTGAAGGATGCTTATTTTACCGGCATGGGACTAGAAAACAAGAACAAAGGACCTAATTAGTAAGGACATTAGATTTAATGTTTATCGGTGATACGTCAATGTGACACAATATGTTTACGGCAACATCTGCATGTCCATACTTAAACTTCACTACCTATGAATGAATCTAACCATGACAAAATAGTATTATCGTGACAGTAAAACTAACATCAAAATATTAATTTAACCGTTTAGCACTCACCTCAGCCAAAAATGGCCTCCGAAGTAGTCTTGAGAATTGTCAATTTGCAGACCAACAGAAGAGTATTTTTGAGAATTTATCACTGGAATGACTGGCTGGATAACCAAGCAAGTCATTCCAGCGGTAAAACTTTCAAAAATACGCTTCTCTTGGTCTGCAAATGGACATTTCTATGTTGACCAAATTTGAGGGTTAAATAGAGATGACAGAAAGCGTTCACCGAGTTGCTAAGGCTACGAGTTGTTAATGATACCAGTTGTTGATGATAAGAGACAGCAAATGGAGTAGCAGATTCATGATCGAATATTATACACAAAATGTAGACAGATTTGAAGAGATAAAAATTCCACAAATATTAATGTAGCATATAATGGTTATAAAAGCACAATTACAAATAAACAAACACAAAGATGACAGCCATTAATGATTTTGTAAAAAGAAAATCTTTTACCTCAATTAAACTCATGATTGTTTTTTCTATTTGACATGAGACAAACGCTTTGTTAATTTGTTTTCAGACTCATAGAAGGATTAACAGAATTAAAATGATTCACTGTTGTTTCTGAACAATAGATACTCACAAACTATAATATATACAGGGATGAATCATGGTTTATATACAAATGGCTCTAATACATCATAATCTTTTAACATTCACATGTGCAAAGGGGGGGATAACTATTGTTATTAACAAGTGGCTCACTTGCCACAATTGGCAAATTCTTTATGATGTAATGAATATTCTGTAGAATATCTTGAAGTCTGGGAGTCAAATCAGTTTCAAAATATTCACCAGCTTTCCTGAATAATTGTCTTAAAACCAAGGCCATTGACCTTCAGGAGTCAAAGTTCTTGAGCCTATATGAGTGAATGAAACTAGAATTTTAGTGATGCTAACAGAAAACATTTTTCCTTTAATGTTTCACGTGTCACACAATGTACAGCACTTTTGACACCCTTCAATACTTTTAGCCTTAAGATGTAGCCCACCCCCGAGCTATGTCACAACATCTGTGCAGTCAAAAGTAGGTCAGTGACCCAGTTTTGATAAGCGACATACCTCTAACATCTGACCTAGTTCTTATATGGATGTTAGCTTAGGACTAAAGATATTCACTAAATAGACCTTTCCCACATTAGCGTGTTTTGGGAAAATACCTTCCCAGAATGCATTGCGCATATGTCTGGCTGGTAACCGTGATAGACCACGCGCAAACACCATTACTTTACTATTAGAATCAGATACAACACACTTTATATGAAGAACTAATTTCATATTATTATTTAAGTTATACATCATCGGAAAGTTAAGCCAATTTTCTATACATTTATGTATTATTTTTTAGTTTTAAAAAATTTAATACAGTTGAATAAAATTTTTAAATAGCCCCTATTGTCCACTTGATTTAATGAATCTAGGTCAAATGGTGTATTTTATATACACAAATAACTGAAAATTAAACAAATAAATAAAATGATGCATTAACGCTTAGGCAATAGACCGTTCCCACATTAGCGTATTTTGGGGAAATACTTTCCTATGGGAATCAGATACAGTGCACTTTAAGCAGTGCATATGAAAAACTATGTCCATAACATTATTGAAGTCATACATCATTGGAAAGCTAAGCCAATTTTCTATACATTTCTGTATTAGTTTTTATAGTTTTGTAAAATTTAATACAGTTAATTGCAATTTTAAAATATCCCCTATTGTCCACTTGATTTAATGAATCTAAGTCGAATGATGTATTTTATATACGCAAATAAATCAGTGAAAACGTTACAAACATATACAAAATAATGCATTAATGTTTCAGCAATTGAAAGCGCTTTCCAATGATATATGATTTAAATTCCATCATGATTTTAGTTTATCATAGGAACAGTTTAGATTGCTGTGTATTTTAGTACAAAAGTAACTAAATGCGGGTCAGCAGCGGCCATACCAACCAGCAGTTTTGCTCTAAGCATTGATTTAGGGAAATCCCTGCGTAATGACGTCAATGTGGGAAAGGTGTATTGAATTCCCTTTCCAATGATGTATGATTCAAATAATAGTGACTTTAGTCATAGGAATGGGTTAAATTGCATTATATTTTAGTGGCATACTAGCTCAATGCAGACTAACTGCTTGTTGGTGGCGTTTCCAGCCAGCAGTTGCACTCTGAGCGTTGATTGAGGAAAATCTTGGCATAATGACATCAATGTGGGAAAGGTGTATCGCATGTCAGAATTGTTTCTGATATTGCCAACTGTATGCCCCTTTGATGGCCAACATAGCTTTCAGTAGTAGTGAGTATGTTCATTTGAATAACAAAATGTATCTCTGAGAGTACCATTTCAGTGATATTTTCCTAAATAGTCATCTTACCTAAAAATTAACATCAAAACCATTATGTTCTTGACTGATTCTGGCTATGTAAGGGTTAAAGAGACGATCTTATATGTGTGGTTCCATAAAATATTTTCTTTGCATTATAAATGTCTCTATATAGAAGTTTTCTCCCGTTGCACAGGCGATGAGAGTTAATAAGAGATCTTATATTTACAATGGATACAGCAATGAGTAGTAAGGCTCTACTCTTCGCAATGATGTCTATGTACAATGTCAATATGAGAAATAGATTAAGAATATGCTTAAAATATTCACTAATCCACGTGATTAACCCTTTAAGCCTCAAACTTTATCATTGAAAAAGACTAATTTTTGAAGATTTATTACTGGAATGAAGTCATTCCAGTGATAAATCCAAAAATATGTCGGTTATCGAGCCAGTCATTCCAGTGACAAATCTTCAAAAATAGTCTTCTCTTGGTTGGCCTGAGTGTTAAAGTGTTAATAACACTACTATTACTACACAGTATGATTTTCAGTTTTTACTAATGTAATGCTAAATTTTATGTAGCTAAGTAGTGTAAGAATGAAAGCAAGATTATGCAGTCTGCTAATAAATGAATCGTGCACAAATTTGACCAAACAACTACATTGATACAAATTTAACACATCTTATAATTGATTTATCAGTACCATAATTTGAAATAATTGCACAAATGTGATATACACTACATATATATATAATATAAGTGGATTAATCTTGCCGATAATCTTGACCACAAATTCACACTAGATAGCTAGCGAAACTAAGTGCTGCAAGAACAGCAAACATGAACAATTACTTAGTAACCCTAGTCAAATGTCTTTGTGAGTTTTAGAAAATATATAATTTTAGACAATCACTAATTATTTAAGGAACATGACGCTAAGTTTTAAAGGTCACATTGGATGCAGTGGTCTTCAGGATTTGCAGGCCAAGAAAAGCCTATTTTTGAAAATTCACAACTGAGTCAATCATTCCATTTCCAAATTCTAAAAAATAGTCTTGGCCAGCAAATGACCATTTCTCAAGAGCAATGTATATGCTGGTTTTGTCTGGCTTAACCATTATTAACCCTTTAATGGTCAAGATGGACAAAACTGGCCTCTGCTATGGTCTTGTGGCATGTCGATTTACACGTTGAGAATAAAAATTTTGAAAATTTACCACTTGAATAACTAGCTCGATAACCAAGCCAGTCATTCCAGTGATAAATTTTCAAAATTTGTATTCTCTTGGCCTGTAAATGGACATTCTAGGCAGATATTTAAATTTTCTTGACCAAATCTGACATATAAAGGGAAAGCCTAAGGTACTGTGTAGTAATGAGTGAAAGCTACATTGTGATAATATTGTGATGAGTAATAGTACGCGTAAATTAACCCTTTCACCCGTAAAGACCAGAAATGACAACCTTTTAGATAAGGAATATTCCGTTTAATATTCTGAAACTAATTTGACAGATAGCAGAAACATGTTCAAGCCAAATTAGTTACAAAATAATCAAGTTATCTTGTATAGTTGTCTTGAGATTGGTAGTGGAATTTCCAGGATTAACGGGCTAATGATGATGATGATAATGATCTATTAATGATCTGCTGACAACATGGCTGGCTGAGTAGCGCAATGACGAGATTAGCGTCTATTTGTAGCCGCCTTGGTAGCTTCCCCACTGGTGGCCGTATTGGTTTTGATTACCCCAGCCACTGCCACTGCCACCTGAGCTCCAACCACCTTGCTGACCCCACTGACCATAACCCTGGTTTCCATAGCCTTGATTATAACTACCCCAGCCCTGGTGAAATATGGAACAAAATAAATGGTTAAGGCATTGGAAGCAATACAATACAATGATCGATTCAGGTTTCTGCTGAAATCAGACGAACACGATAAAATATTGATTTTGAAGGGCCATAACTCTACTGGCCAGATTTGTTGATAATGTACAGAATGTCATCTTGACAAGTAGTAATACGACACCAACATACGAAGGTGGTCTCTGACTCACAGTATTTAGCTCCATTCTGAATTTGTTTAGTTATCTAGCATGATCACTCAAATTAACATGGACTTATTTGCACAATGGCGGCAAATTTGTAATATTGAGAGTCCAGAGGCCTTTAAAACTTGTGACACAGAAACCATATTTTCAATTTTTCATGGGACATAAATCCGGATCATTTTCATGATGAGCTCATGTCACAGAATATTCATATAGCAACGTTGAAGGGAATCAACATTGATATACATGCTTACGTATGTTCTGAAATTATATATATATAATCCAGGACCGGTAAATGTGATATTCAGTTGGACAGCAATCTATGTACTTTGTTAAATTATTGTGAATAAAAAAACACCCAAAAAACCACCAGCAAATGTTTCTAATATAAGTCGCATCTAAATTTCAGCAATTTGTGTAAATAAACAAATTTTTGTAGTTAATTTTAACGGGTACCAAACATGCGGATCGGATTGAATATATAATACTCGATTACCATCACGAAATGATTACATATACATATGTATATATATATATATATATATATATATATATATATATATATATATATATATATATATATATATATAGTACATTCCGAATTCCTGAGTCCAGTAAATTAGGTCCGTAAATGCACACGATTCTACCGAGTATTAATCAGCTTCCGCAATAGGACGAGTTTACGCCGTCACTCTCGTAGCTACTCGAAGTTCCCTTCCTATATATATGTGGATTGAGCAAGTCTCTGCCCGGGTACTAATATTAGCATTATCACGCTACTTGAGTAATGACCTAAACTTGTCATACAAAGGGAGACAATAAGCGGTAGCTGAAAAATCCCGGGATTTCTATTTTATCTCGACATTTTATGTCAAAATTTGGATTAATTTTGATGAAATAAGCAATGTTTATTAAAGTATGCGCAATATTTAGGCGGTCTAATTAATAATTTCACTCCCGCGATGATGGATATAAGGTATACATTGAGCATAGGAGGAAGATGGTAAGATTTTCTAGCGTGAAGTGTTCTATTTTCGTGCTATTTTTTGTATAATTTTTTTCCATTTTTTCGTGAAATATGCCTAATATACGTAACACACACCCTTCCCCCCCCTCCCCCCCCCTTTACTCGGAGCTTTTGATTTAGAAAATTTACAGCCCATGTCCTATTAGAAGCCGCGCATCATGCATTTTCTCTGCCCCACACCCACCCACCCTTCCAAAGTGGCATGTTCAGCTGGGAAAATTCTGTTTCTGAGGCCCTGATATAGACATATAAATATAAATATATATATATATTCATTTATTTTAAACATAAATTAAATGTATGTTGGACTATAAACAAAATATGTTAACCAACCTTTATTTGAACAAGAAATGGATGATTTTACGTTAATGGATGAAAAGGGCCTGTGATGCTCACCTGGACCACTCGCATTTGAATAGACATGATGGATAATTTTCGGAAAGCACAAGATGGCCATCAAAAAAAATTGACCAATCAAGATTCTCATTTGTTATGTTGAAGCCTATCATCATAGGATTGTTGCACCCAAGTTCTGTTGGAAGCGGGCTATTGATTAAGGAGTACCGTTTTAAATTGTTCGGGAAATTTTTCAGAAAATCAAAGATACTTGCCAAAACATCGACCTATCAAAATTCCAAATAGATTTACTAGAGTCTACCGCTATAGGATCCTTCCAGCCAAATCTGGTTGAAATTGCCTAAGCGGTTAATAAGGAGTAGCATTTTAAACGAATTCCCGATTTTTTGAAAATTCAAGATGGCCACCGAACAAACTGACCAATCATATTTCTGTATAAATCATCTCAAGCATATGATGATATGGTGCTTACAATCGAGTTTGCTTGAAATTGGACTCGTGGTTAATGAGTATGCTTTTAACTGATTTCCAAAAACTTCCAGAAAATCCAAGATGGCAACCAGAAGAATTGACCAATCAAAATTCCATATACAAGTTCTGAAACCTACTAGCCTAGTATTCTTGGCATCAAATCTTGTTGAAATTGTCCAAACACCTAATGATGAGTAGTGTTTTAAACGATTTCCGGGCTTTCTTTTTGTAATTCAAGATGGCCATAGAAAAAAATGACTAATCAAATTTCTGTATACATGTTCTGAAACACAGTATTCTAGGGTACTTCCAATAAAGTTTGCTTGAAATCGGCCCAGTGGTTAATGAGGAATAGGCTTTTAACCTACTTCCCGTCATTTTCCAGAAAATTCAAGATGGCCGCTGAAAAAATTGACCAATCAAAATTCTGTATACAAGTTCGGAAACATACCACGCTAGGGTCCTTCCCGCCAAGATTGCTTGAAATCTGACATATAGTTAATGAGTAGTCTTATCTGATTTCACAAATTTTTGGGAAAATCCAAGATGGCTACTGAAAAAATTGGCCAATCAAAATTCTTACGAAGCCTACCCTCATAGGGTCCTTACAGCCAAAAGCAGGTTGAAATCCGTCAAGTAGTTAATTGAGTTGCATTTTTTTAAAGCAAAAGTTGACAGACTGACGGATGACCAGGTGAGCTAAATATACTGTCCTGAGAGTCTGAAAAGCTTTCAAAGTCTGAAACAAGAATGACAATCAGAGATTGCTCAAGTAAGCCAAGCACAACCTTGCACTCAAGATAGGTCACCGTGACCGTTGACAACGAAATCGATAGGGTTAATTATTCGAAACACCAAGGACAAGAATCCCACACAAGATTAGTAACGATCCCCACAATCGAACCCGCGTTATCATCCGGAAATGCCATATTACATCATTAATTAGGACAAACATTGACCGTTGACTTCAAAATCGATAGGGTTCTTCGGACCACCAAGGAAAAAGCTCCCAAGCCAGATTCTTAACGTTCCCTTCAATAGAATTTGAGTTATCATCCGGAAACGCAATGTTATTAATTAGGTCACTGTGACCTTGACCACAAAACGATAGGGTTCTCCACCACCAAGGACAAGCTGCCACACCAGACTGATAAAGATCCCTTTCATCAGAAAATGCAATATTACATTACTAATTAGGTCACCGTGACCTTGACCGCTGACGCAAAAACCGATAGGCTCCTTTGGACCACTAAGGACAAGGTCACAGGCCAAATTGGTAACGATCCCTTAAAAAAAAAACTCACTCGAGTTATCAGCCAGAAACGACATTACGTCATTAATTAGGGCACAATGACCTTTGACTCCGAAATCAATAGGGTTCTTCGGACCACCAAGGACCAGCTCCCACACCCCATTGGCAACGATCCCTTCAATAGAATTTGAGGTATCATTCGAAACGCAATATTAGGTAATTAATTAAGCCACCATGACATTGACCGTTGATGTCAAAACTGATAAGGTTCTTCGGACCACCAAGGACAAGCTCCCACACCATATTTGTAACAATCCCTTCAATAGAACTCGCGTTATCATCCAGAAATGAAAGCCCAAACGGATGGACAAAGCAAACGCTATATAACCCATATATATTTATGTGCTGGGGGGGGGGAGGGGAATGGGCATGATTACTTATCCCTACCTACCAGGAATACAACCGGTTCAGCATTTCCAACAAATCTAACAATTTTTCACATTTTCGAGGTCAGAAATCAAATAGTAGTCTTGAAAATCTCTATGTCCGGATATAGCATACTCAAGAACGGCATATTCCAAGCTATTTATCACTCACTAGACATTAGCTTTTCAGGACAATGGAACCAAGCATATTGTGGAAAATATTTACATCCTTGCGTTATGAACAAGACCTGAATCACAATGCTTCTTGCAGCACCCAAGGACACCATGTAGGCCAAGTTTGATGGAAATGAAAGGCCGACAAACAGGAATAAAGAAACGAATGCTAGAAAAAGGTGGCATGCTATATAATACCCCATCAATTTAGATGAGAATCCTGACATAATTACACACAAATAATTGTACCGATGAATAATTTACCTGCTGTTGTCCCCCCCATCCTTGTTGCTGCTGCGTTTGTTGCCTGTTCCAACCTTGATTTCCCCATCCTTGTTGTTGCTGCTGTCCCCAGCCTCCGCTTGGCTGCTGTCGGTTCCATCCCCCGCTCTGCTGCTGTCTACCATACCCCTGAGTCTGATTCTGTTGCAAATAAAGTATGACACACTTGACAGCTATTCCATATGAATCTTGCTAGCCTACCTCACCCCATTTTCCATGACCTTGAGCATGATAGATCAAGACGAGACCTTAAGAGCACCCTCCCACCTAAGTTTGAGGATCACACCTGCTCAGTAAAACTGGCGCTATGGTGCTGATACACATGCACACATACAACTTGCAGGCCTTAAAATGTGATAAACTTGGGTAACCTAAAGATAACATGGCAGCAACAGTGCCCAGTCAAATTATTTTCAAAAATATTCAACAGAATGTTTATTAAATGGTAAATACATGCAATTCACACAAGTGACAGGGTAATTTAACATTAAGAGCAATGGGGCCTTGAAACCTTAATTACATTTTCTTGCAAAATTCAGTCACGATTTGATGTTTTCTGATACTGAGCGGGGATTACAGATTCTCAGGTACAGGATTTTATGGTTTGAGCTTCATGGAAAATGTAAACAATGCGTTGCTATGGGGAGTCCTCTTTAGCATGTAGTAAGTTTTCCCCCTTACTTCAATGGCGGGCGATCTCAAAATGCCAGGATGTGCGAAACTATGAATTCCAGCTTCATGACGGAGTATCTCTCGCAATTATGATTGTGACATTAACCTACATGTACATGTGATTAGGGCGTCATATATTTGACTGATATTGGATTCATCTGTTATATACTCTATCTTGATTTCACACTTCATAGGAATATTCATGTATCCAGGCAGGCCAATATATTTATAAACGATCACAATGATTGCGCATAAGGAATTTGAAATAACGAAGAGCATGATTGTCGAGCTCTGTAATGGTCGCGTTAACTTTAATCATGCAACACAATTTGTAGGACATTCATTAATTCTTTAACAGTCAATTTTCTCATTTCATTTGCAGAGCAAGAGAACTGGGTTGTTTTTTTAAATTTACCACTGCAATGACTGGCTCGGTTATCGAGCCAGTCATTTCAGTGATAAATGTTCAAAAATAGTCTTTTCTTGGTCTGCAAATGGACGTTTCTCAAGACCCCTGCAGAAGCCATTTTTGGCTGATATGAGGGTTAAATCTAGACACGGTGATTATTCAGAATTTCACACGTCATCCTGTTGATAAATTTATATAGCATAACCAGTCTGTGAGAGTCCCGTCTTATGTGATAGCGTTTCTATTCCTGTTTCGGTGTACAAGTCTTCCGTACATACTGTTCTGAGTGCGTCTTTTTTTTTTTTTGGGCCACACTGACAGTTAATCACCTTCTATACGGCATTAACAATGTCGACTTGGAAAATAATATTACAATATGTAACGCTGTATGCCAATATATAGTCAATACCAACCGCTTTAAGTAACTTCCTATTTGTTAAATTCCCAACATATACAAGCATGGTGAACGCAGCATTAAGAGCTTCTCACCTTACCTTTCTCACTCTTGTCAAATTCTTAGTTTATACCCTGTTTCTCATATTCCCCTCTCCTCTTTTTGTCTCTCTTTCCCTAACTCTCCCCCACCCCACACACATACACTCTCCATCCCAACCTCTCTCTCTCTACTTCCCCACCCCCCCCCCCCCCCAACCCCCTCTCCCGCATCATGCACACACGCACATATTCACGTACACATACGTAAGCATGCGAACTACCTAGAAAATTGTAATCAGTGGTTGATATAAATTATCAATTAACTAGTTATACATACGTTACTATTTAATTATCTTTTATTATACCCCATCTTGATGTATTTATTAATGTATTGTATTTGTATGTATGGGAGACACGTGTATAAGACTTATGTCTTACTGTGCTCCCATTGAACAGAATAAATTCTGTTTAAACTAAATCTAGACAAGGTCACACAATTCCCTGTAGTTATTTCAGAGATGTTGTTGGGAGCTTCAGGAGTAAAGAACGGTAAAGTAAAGATGGTCAGATTTGTGTGCTGTTGACGTCAGACAAGTACATAGCCGCTTTGTTGGAATATTTTGCTTATAGATCAAAGCTGACAACAGAAATGTAAGCAAACATATCCTTATCTACTGCAATCTCCAGGGTGAGGGGAGTCATGGACAGGATGATGATGCAATAAACATGATGGATTAACGTAACATTTGAATAAATGAACAATTTTTCAGCTAAATTAACCCCTCTTGTGTCACGTTAACCCTTTAATGATCCCTTTAGTGGTCAAGTCGGCTAAATCTATTAAGTGGTATTGCGCAGTGTCCATTTACATGCCTAGTGAAAACTATTTTTGAAGATTTACCACTACATTGCAGTGGTAGATTTTCAAAAAATAATCTTCCTGGAACTGGATACTGACTAAGCAGGAAATTAGGTTGTCCTTGACTATTAACGCATTCACGGTCAAGACGGGCAAAACAAACCTCTCCTATCACCTTCAGAAAGGTCCATTTGCCGGGAAAACCGAACAATATTTTGTGAATTTCAGTATAAATCTTAATTTATAGGAGTAGCATCTTGAGCGCTTTGAGGCACCGTTGATATAAAAGGGTAAACATTACCTGTCTGTTGCCACTGCCATAATTTGACCAAGAACGGTTATCTCTGTTGTCACGACCACCGCGGTTACGATCGCCACTCCAGTTACTAGAACCTAAATGTATATGTAACATAATGTTTAGTTGAGATGCGGGAGTCACTGTATTAGGTCATCAATTCAATACATTGGCTGCTAGTAAAATTTTAAGGACAGACAATTAACATTTACAAGTCTCACCTTATATTCATTAAACCAAGGAAAATATTGGTTGCTTCTGGCTACCAGGCAAAGTTTAAATTCTATAGTCTTTATGTATAAGATACACAATATCTCACTGAATGTAGTTCGGAACTTCTCAAGAGCCCGATATCGCACAAACTATGATGATTAAAACTAGTCTAGTTAACCCATAAATGTTCACGGTGCACAAAACCAGCATCTACAGTGCATTTCAGCATTGTCCATTTAACCCTTTAACCTTTGAATTTATTCAAGAAAATTTAAATTTTCTCAGAAAATCTCCATTTGGAGACAAACTATTTTTGAAAATTTACCAGTCAAAAATGGCTTCTACAGTGGTCTTCAGAAATGTTCATTTGCAGACCAAGACAAGTATTTTTGAAAATTAAGCACTGGTGTGACTGGCTCGATAACCGAGCCAGTCATTCCGGTAGTAAAATTTCAAAAATACTCTTCTCTTGGTCTGTAAATGAACATTTTCTGAGAAATTCTTCAATAAATTTGGGTTAATTAGTTTTGTAGTGTTAAAAGGGTTAAATTGTCATGTATCACTTTTTATTATGTGATCATGGACAGCATTCAAACCATCACTGGTGATACATGTATTAACTAAGCATTTTAACCGTTTAACCATCGTATTTTTTCAAGAAAATTTCCCACTGGAATGACTGGCTTGTCGGTTATCGAGTCAGTCATTCCAGTGCTAAATTTTCAAAAATGGTCTTCCCTCGGTCTGCAAATGGGCATTTCTTCAGACCACTGCTGAAGGTGTTTTCAGCTGATTGAGTGTTAAAGGGTTAAAGCAAGTGTTACATGACAATTTAACCCTTTTAACACTCAAGCTGGCCAACAATGGCTTATGCTTTAAGTAGTCTTAAGCAATGTCCATTTGCAGTATAATTACCTCTGTATCCGCCGCCGCCGCCGCTTCCACCACGCCACTTTTCTCCATAACCACCACGATTCCCTGACCGTTCTCGGTTATCATATCCACCACCACGACGAAATCCTCGACCACCACGACCTAGACAAACATACTCATGCATTACAACGAGAATTACTATGATACAACTATCTTTAACTCAATAAAATTATCAAGGAGTAAACAATTACTAATGAAACCATGAGGACGAGATTACTATTCATCGCAAATTTAAGGCTCTTAAGAATTAATTATTTATATTATTTGATTGTTTATATCTATATTTAAATATAATTCTTAACTTACTTTTTATTGCTGCATACATGTACCTGCAAATCCAGTCATCCGCAAGGATAAGCAATTAATATATATTCGAGTTATTTTAACATTTACTTGGTTAAATGCACCACGGAAAATAACTTGTTCATAGAAAATTACCAACATTCGAGGTAAATGACATTTTAAACATGAGGTCCAAGGGCCTGTGACGCTCACCTGGACCATTAGTATTTGACCAATTTGCATTTGCATTTAAATAGACATGGAGGATAATCTCCAGCCAAATTAACTTCAAATCCGCCAAGCGTTTAACAAGTAGCGCTTTGACCATTTCCAGCTACCTATTCCCAATAGGGTCCTTTCCGCCAAATTAGGTTGAAATCCGCCAAGCAGTTAATGAGTAGCGTTTTGCCAATTTCCTGTAAATTGTTCATAAAACCAGATTTGCAACTAAAAAATTGACCAATCCAAATTCTGTATTAAGTGCAGCCAAATTAAGTTGAAATCCGCCAAAACTTTTATGAGTAGCTTTTTGACAATCCCTGGCAAATCTTTGGCAAAATCACCCAAAAAATTATGTATACATGTACTGATGCCTGTCACTATAGGGGCCTTCCACAAAAATTAGGTTGAAATCTGCTAAATTAAGCGTTTTACAATTTCCTGTACATTTTTCGTAAAATTTGGGCCTTTCCCCCAAAAAAATTGACCAATCGAAATCTATAAATACAACTTCTGAAGGCTACACCCCCCCCCCCCCCCCCAATACGGTCCTTCCAGCCATATTATACTGAAACCTGCCTAGAGGTTAACGAGTAGCTTTTCAAAGCAAAAGTTGATGGAGGGACGGTCGATCGCCGGGCGCCCTGGCACAAACTCACTTGACCATTCTGGATAGGAGAGCTAAAAATTGATGACTATTTTTAACTTTCTAGTCTATTTTCCCTATTCATAACTGACGGTCAGTTATCTCCACTATGGCATATGATTAGTAAACGATTAGTGAACCAGATTTGTATCAAGAGCTATAATCAAACCTACTGCTGAAAAACCTTGAATGAGCAATAACAAAGATAGTGTCAAAGCTACTCCCGTGCAAGATGGCGTAACAAACATTATTCACTGTTATTTACTCTAGAAAACAAGCATATGGTACAATACTTTTCACATAAATTACTGGTGATGCTAGATGTGCCTGATCAAAAGCTATTGAGAACTGCAATCAAATAACCATCTTGCAAGTGAAATTATTGACAATGCAACTAATTAACTTAAGGGAATGTATAGAATTGTAATTTATAAAAGGAAAATTTCACAACTTTGTGATTTCTTAGTGCATACAGTCCTGATTATTTAAGTATCATTTGAAAGACACCTATTGAAAACGGTATTGCTGCATTAGGCTACAAGGGCTTGCGACAATGGCATTTCCAAATAACATTACTCCTCAGTAAACTAGATGGACTGCATGCATCCCATGTGTCAAAACCTTCCGCATACCATACATGTGTCGTACTATAGTGAAATAAGGGTTTCTTAAACTACTAAACCTCTTAGGAATCACATGTCTACTGGAAATTCTAACATTCTTCTATTTCTTGAAAAGGAGACAAATCATACAAATAAACTAAGTCCAAAACACACAAAAGCATGTAAACAATGTGAAAATGATTTCAATTATGATAGCGACTGGATGCAATGATAGTATTAGAACAAATCTGTAGTTTTATTAAGATTGGATAAGCCTTTGATGACTTAATTGTACATTGAAAAGCGTTAACATTTATCTGCACGCCGCACATTTTTTGGATCACTGTCGAGCCATCATATGCTTCGTATAGGGCTCGACATGCAATATCACAACCTTCTACTAATTATATTAACAGGTCCAAGGGGTTGTGGCTCTCACTTGGAACATACAACAAGAGGCCCAAGGGGCTGTGTCGCTCACCTGGAACACTATGCATTTTTGTCAAAATTGTTGGTGGGTGGTTTAGGAGTAGTCTTTTAAATGAGTTTGTGGACATATTTGCAAGTCCAATATGGACACTAACACGCTACATTTTGATTGGTCCACTGCGGCCATGTTTCTGACGTAGCTCCTTCCCGCGAAGAAACTTTAATGGCATTCGGTGCCTAATAATATCTCCCAAATTTCGGCCCAATCCACTCAAATGGTTCAGGAGTTGTTTTGGCAAAAAATAGGTTATCCAAGTTGGCCGCCAAACCATTTGGCCAATCAAGTTCCCATGAATAAACTTGGTGCAGCTCTTGCCATAGGTCATATTTCATGCGTTTTGAATCGATCCCCAAGCGATTGTGGAGAAATATTTTTTAGACATTTCTAAAAATCGACCAAAATCCAAGATGGCACGAGAATACATTTTAAATTACCCATTACTTTAGTATGGGAGATTTTGGCAGGTAAATGATCCAAGATGCCCGCTAAATCGTTTATTCGACAGTCTCAAAAATGGCAAATTTGACATCACAATACAAAAACATACATAAAACCAATTTCGGCCTCAAAATCCCCAATTTCGGCCTCAAAATCCATCAAATAAAACAATCCAATTTGGCCACCAAACACGTTATGTATTGATTGGTCCACGGCCATGGTTCGATCTCTAGTTATGTCCGCTAGTCCGAGACTACCTGATTCTCATATGGACTACTTATAGTCTGTTCGTCATAAGTCTGGTGGACTAGTACCAAATTTCTGTCAAAATTATCCGTTACTCGCAAAAATTAATTATTGCATGCCATTGAGAAAACTAATGCATAAGTTTCTTGCAAACACGCAAACTTACCCGCTTAAAATTACCGCAGAAGCTATATATGTTAAAATCTATGATAGCAGTGCCTGTTCATAGTCGGCAACCATTTCGGAACATTTGCATTTACTTCACGCTTGGCTTTTTTCGCTTTTTATATGATAGGACATAAAAGATCCGAAAACAACCGAATTGCGAAATCGCTGTGCTGACATCGTAAAACGAATTATTTGGTCAAT
The DNA here is from genome assembly GCA_034401795.1 of Chaetoderma sp. LZ-2023a. Lineage (NCBI taxonomy): Eukaryota > Metazoa > Mollusca > Caudofoveata > Chaetodermatida > Chaetodermatidae > Chaetoderma > Chaetoderma sp. LZ-2023a. The sequence continues at coordinate 53,502,005 of CM067373.1, forward strand.
TCAGCCTAGAGGGATACAAGAATTTCTCATTGCCTCGTAGCTTATGAATTGATCGGTAATTATGCAGAATTCATAAAATTGATTTTGCCCGAGACTGACATATCTAGCATATTTATATGGCCTGGAAACTACATAGAATACAGTATAACGATTAAACCAATGCGAATACCTGTACACTCACCATTTAATAATTAAACAAGTATACTGATGACAGATTTTGCCAAGGAACATATACACTCCCAACATTCTCGACGAATTGAAACTTCCGGTTCATTTTGTCCTAGAGGGGGATATGAGAATTGCTATTATCCAGGAACATTGTCATGTCGAAATTAGGAATGTCTATATCAACCGATTTTGGGACAAATATGATAAAATGTATTAAATTATCGCTAAGCTACTATTAGAACATCGTGAGCACGCTATCTAGACAATACAATTCGATATTTAATCATTTCACGGCTTGAATTGACGACTTTTTAAAGACAAAATGGTGGTAGGATAACGATAGTCAGAACTGAGAAAATTATGCCATTACACATATTCCAATTCAGTGACTGACTGTCTAAGTCTGTTTTAGATAAAATATTACAGCGTATAGTAGCTACACGGCGTATGACACTGTGTAGCTTGGTTCCAAAATAAAATGTCCCAGGGAACCAAGCTAACGCAACAGGTAAGGTGTACTGCAGCTCTGACAGCATTAACTTCCTGGTTAGTGCTATAAAAATAGGTGCATGCGTGTCAAGATATTGCCATGACTTGTAAAATAGTAACGCAATTTGGACACATAATATGCTAATTCTTCTAAGATGCACCAAAATTTATGATCAGGGCGCATATTATTTAAGATGTGCAATGCGTTAATCCTGTATTTCGCTCAGAAATTTAAAGAAAAAATCTTATTTAACATGACTGCGCATATATATATATATTCATACGCGTGATTTGCCAATTACTGGAACTACACAACAAATTATATGTGGTGCCTGGTTCCCAGTACAATATAATTTTATAGCGCTAAAAAGAATTGATAGCGGTTCCAAACTAATTATGCAATATCAAATCAAGCGTTAAGGGTGCTAAAAACTTTGGCGGGAAACCTGAGTACCATAGGATATGTATTGTGTGGTATGTAAGATTTTCCGAACCCCCTTTAACAGGACTAGTGCTTTTATCTGCAGGCTAGTCTATTTTCAAAATCACTAGTCCGCCGGCTTAACCGAATATCACTTTTACAGGTGACTTCTATTAGCGATATATCAAGAAAGTTTTCTAAAACGCTTAAAAACCGATCGTCAATCGTGTCAATAACACGAAAACAAACTATTTCCTGGTACAAATTCTTGCCGCTTTACACATATGGGTAATATACACCATACCCATCGTTGCGAAAGTGAAATTATCATCTGGGACCACTTACATATTAGGTATACTGTAATAACCATTGTTTATTACATCAAAATTAGTAAACAACTTGACATTTCTGCGGTTGGCCTCAGAACTCACTATATATGCAATAGTGACCGAGTACTGTACTTGAGATCCGATCCGAGTTGGGATCACTCAGTTATCTTGCGCTGCTGTATGAAATCTCTCAACAGTCTATTAAGCGTGTGTTACATATTGAATGTCATGTGTGTATAACCATTCATTGCGGCAAATATTGTCATGTGTGTATAACCATTCATTGCGGCAAATATCATCGTGTCAGCCATAATGGGATTAGCTTTAAACAATGGTCACTTGTAGGAAGAAAAACCATTCTTTTTACACTGATACGATAATTTTTGTCGTGCTAGCCAATGAGAAAACAGAAATGGAATGATCAGCAGAAGCACCTTACACGATAGATATTTCCCGGAAAACATGTCTTAGGCTACAATCATTACTCAATGAGCTTTTCATTATTGTCGCTGGTTAGTATCTTTCATTTTTAACAAGAGGCACAAGGGGCCTGTATCGCCCACCTGGACCATAGGTGTCTCAACTAGAATGGTCACTAACAATAAGTAAAACTCTTGAGTTTTTTTACTTGTAACAAGAAAACAGGCCATGTTTCTTTATGTATCAACTGCTTTTGAACACACTTTAATGGCCCTAGTCATCAATATCTCACAAATTTCAGTCTGATCACTTCAGCAGTTCTGGAGGTCGTTTTTCGAAAACTAGGTCATCCAAGATGGCGACCGAATGATTTCGGCCAATCAAGTTCAGAAGTGAACAAATTTGGTTCAGCGCTTGCCCTAGATGATATTTCATGAGTTCTGAATCGATCCCTCAAACGGTTTTGGAGATTTTAAAAATTTCTAAAAATCGGCCAAAATCCAGGATGGCCACCGGCCCAATTGGCCGATCGCCTTCGTTTGAACAAACTTGAATCTCTATGCCCTAAGGATGCTTCCTGCCAAATATAATTGAAATTGTGCCAGTAGTTATCGAGAAGATATTTTTAATTTCCCATTGCTTTAGTATGGGAGCTTTTGGCACGATAATGATCCAAGATGGTCATCAAACCGTTTCGAAAATTGCAAATTTGAGATCAGAATACTCAAAACCACATAAAACCAATTTCGGCCTCAAAATCCATCAAATAAAAAAATCCAATATGCCGCCAAACATGCTCTATTTTGATTGGTCCATGGTGGCCATGTTTTTTATGGTTCAACTTCCCTTGAACAAACTTTAATGGCCAACCAAGATGGCCACCAAACCATTTGACCAATCAAGTTCCCGTGAACAAATTTGGTTGAGCTCTTACCCTAGATCATATTTCATGGGGTTTGCATCAATCCCACAAGCGGTTTCGGAGATTTTTAAAGACGTTTATAAAAAAGTGGCTGAAATCCAAGATGGCCACTAGCCTAATTGGCCAATCGGCTTGGCGGGAAAATGATCCAAGATAACCGCCAAAACATTTATTCGCCCCTTTCAAAAATTACAAATTTGAGATCATAATACCTAAAAACACATAAAACCAATTTCGCCCTCAAAATCCATCGAATAAAAAAAATCCAATATGGCCGCCA